>LR737386.1:14066990-14080220 GCA_902655005.2 Marronus borbonicus
AACTACACGACATCACCCGAAAGACATTTCTACAATTGACATCTATTGCTGTATTAATGTATTACTACTTTACCTCCTTAGAGATGTAAAATTCCATTACATCCCGCTGTCACATGGGCAACCAAGATAAGTAACCTGTATGTAACCTACAATGAATTACGGTCGTGAAAGCCTATACTCAACTAATAGATGTCAATGCATGATAAAAAATTGACAACTTTGATAATTATGTAAACAAATGTCAAATATTTCCATAAACAGCCTCGCTGCAAAATTATGCTTACGATCCTTACCGCAGGCGTATAGCACATTTATCAAAATTTTTTTGAATCACTGGTTTCTTTTGTGTGTGAGAATTGTTATAAACAAGATAATATACTCTAAAAAAAGCAAAATACGACTTCATTTATTTTAAGGATGGTATATAAATAGACGGTAAAAGCAAATAATACATATTTTTGTTTGACTGACACAATTTATTACATAGTTTAAGCCTCATTAAATTAGTATCTTTGTTGTACCACTTGGTGAACACACAATTAGTTATACTTCATACAAAAATTGAAGTATTTTGGACTAAATGGCGAAATAAAATTCACTTGTTCCAACGACAGTTAATAGAAAATAGGTAAAATTCAATAGAAAGTATAACTGATGTATGTACAAGCAATCTGGAATTCAATATTTAGTTCAAGGAGAGCCGACTGTTAGATAGGCGATAATCATTGTTTACGTGAATTTGAGACAAAATGGAATACGAAGAAATAAATCAACAAAATGATAATAGAAGAAATCGATACACTAATAAATATATTAATTAATTCGAATTGGAACTACTTTCAACAGAAAAAACTGTACAACATTTTAATATCTTCTTAATTCTTTATACACAGTGCGTCCTCTGATAGAGTTGACAAGAAAAAAAAAACATTTACTATTAATTTTACGACAAAAAGTTTTGCTTTATGAAAAATTCTGCTTTTCGAATAAATTCTTAAATGCTTCTAAAAGGAAGTTGTTTGTGTTCCAAAATTAAACTTAAATACAAAGTTTAAATTGAGAATCTGGAATTTTATGCTTTTAAGTTAAATTCACAAACATTGACAGTAAATCCTAATAGTATGCATTATTATACATAGCTCCCTTCAACTTGCACACATTTATCCATCCCGTTAATAGATGCACCACAGACTCTACTAATCGTTGTCGGTACACTTTACCTCACGACCATGCTATAGGTTATCTGGGTAAACTTTGCTTTAAAACAAAGAAGTGTAAGATTAGGAGATCTGGCAAGAAAATTAATTGCAGAAAATACTTTCATTCATTTTTCTCCGAAGTGATTTATCAACCAGTACCGTACCAAAAGTGTAGAATAAGCAGAACAATTAATCTACAAACACCCAACATATCTGACCTCGCTCAACTCAATCCGGGGACGCACATTGTATATATGCAAAGACGTAAAATACAACAGTTCATCTAAAAATAAAATAGTTTGATATCCGTCAATAATATGGCGACTTTTACTGATACTGTAGTTAAAGATTTGTTAACAATTTTAAAGTTAGTAGACTTGAATTTTTATCAATTAATTTTGTTTTAATTGTTATTTATAAAAATTTCTGCATAAAATCCTTCTTACCTCGATATTAGAGATGGTCTGTCCCTATACTTAATCGCCGCTCTTTCTAATAGCTCCCCAATGGTCATATATCGAAGTGGTTCGCTTCCTATTTTATGTATATAACTCATGTTGCTACATTTTCTCCACCTAAATTAATTGGTTTCAACAATCAATCACAACTATAAGTCGATGACACTTCTAGTATTAACAAACCTTGTATTAAACCTTTTAGCACAAGAACTAAACAGAATTAGCTTCGGTTGGATTGCGGTAACCAGCATGTTAAATCCTTGAAGTAGATGTGGTAACAGTGGACAATAACGCTAATTTCTGATAAAATCACGAAGCTCATGTATGTAATGTTTTTGAGTGTACACATAACATTCTTATCTTGAGAAAAAGATAAACGAATTTATATAGTATATTATTAAACACTCACACTATGAATTTCTGATAATCATCTGTCGCATGAATATATTTCGGCAATATTTTGAAAATAATATATAGTCATTACGATGTAACTCCTTGAAAAAATTACGTAAGTCTTTAGGCAACGTTCTTTACTCCATTTGACGTTAGAAGAATAATCAGATCTGTTGTTTTAGGATCAAGTTATATGTGGGATGGTGAAACAACTAACGTTCACTAACAATAATTCTGCCATTACCAATTATCAAAGCAAAAAAAAAGAGAAAATATGGTTAGTTCCGGATAGAATCCGAAGAAAAGAGAATCTTGGAAACTTAACTTTGGAAGTATCGAAGAGAATTGTTTGTTTTAGGAATACGGCAAAGGCTTCACTGACTATAAATGCTGGGTTCTAAAGAATTTTATTTGTGCACTGCCTTTCTACTTAAAAAACTAATACATAATTTAACAAACCATTGTTTTGGAGCAAATTCAATACCAAGATTAAGTATTGTTTTTTATTTCATTAATATTCTTTTGTTCAAATATACTTTACTCTGTAATTGTATTCTATTGGGTTAATAAATATATTATTATTATTATACTGTCATATTAACACAGATATAAAATTACGCTATTTTTAGAATCTGGGTGTTTGATGGTGTTAAAAGTTTCAAAATAACCTTATGATATTCGTAGATCAAATAAAAATATAACCTTAAATGGGATTTATTCTTTTCAAATCAAATACATACACGATTTAATGTATTATATTTACCATAGACTGTAGTATTAAAGTAATTATTTTTCAAATTTCGCAGAATCTTCTTCAGGTTCTGCTGTATGAAATCACCATAAACGACACACAGCCATTATGCAACAGATTTGAAGAATGTCTATTTGAAGGTGTAACAATTAGACACAAAAGTCTGGCAAAGAATTTACTACGCTGACTTAACACAAACCTCTAGCCTTAACAACAGATTTGGTCATCATACAAAATGATTTGGTCAAACTGATCCAATCAGATACGATCAAACGCTCAAGTATTACTATTTACCATATTACCCCACAGCATCATTACTTATCATAACTTATCATTACCAACAGTGACACTTCCTGTTATGATATCAGTTCACTTCACATGAAGTTTAAATGAAAATTTCAGGGTTCCATTCATAATAACATCATCAATACTTCCAACTAACGACTTTCGTGAAATATGCTGTATACCTTCTATCTAAATATAACAGTTTCAATATAATGGCATGTATGCAGAAAGTTCAGATGAGCAGACCCTGTTAATCGATTTTATACAATAACTGATGTCTGAATTGCGTACTATAATAGTAGCCGATTTTCGTCGGCCCACACATGCATACTGGAGGAGATTAAAAAAGATTGGCAGCAAAATTAGGGTCCTCAGCGTTATTGCGTAGACAGCAGTGGGAAAAAAACGCGCTTGGTCATCAGTTACATGGTGAGGGATTCTCAAAATAATACAAGCGCTGATACTTTCCATAAATTCGTGTCACGACTCTGCTCCACTCATGCTAAAATTTGCTAGTTCTCTCACCGATCTTGGTATTCCAAACCCATGGAACTATTCCCCAAATGAACCGTTATCACGCAGCCTTTGGTGCCGTTTTAGAAAAACCCGAACCGAAGGAATCTGAGAATTTAGATGAGTATCGACATAAAGTCATTGCGCTTCTCTGGCATTCCTATTATCGTGTTAATAGGAATGCCAGATGAAATTAATGTCGCTACGAACTACAAACTGTATTGTACGGAACCTATGTCAACTACGGTAAGAAAATGGACATTTTTGCTAGGAAAAAGTGTATAAATGCTATAAAAAGGAATAATCCTCCGTAACTTCGAAACCGTACATTCACGAACCCTCTTGTTTTGCCTTTCTCTTAACAGCCTGTATAGAGGAAGAGTTAAAATTCTTAAAAGTTGCTGTAAATCTAAATACTTGCGGAACAATACAATGGACAACAGATTTATATGCTTTAAACAATAGAATGATAACAATTCACCAGGAATTTGTTTATTAGGAATTAATGTAACTGTCGCGTTCGAAATATTGCCGAAAAATATTTATATATAAGAAGTCATCAAAGGTCACAGTGATTATGGCAATGACCTACTATACTCTTATCAACATTTCACAAACGAATACTCTTTATTTCTACGATTATTATTTATGATTTCTTTAGTACATATAGATAGATGTGAATATTATCGAAAACGGCGAAATTGTCGTGAAATTCAAATAAAAAAGACATTTTTTCACGTATAATATTTGTTACTGTTACAAGTACGAAGTAATCACAGTCAAACGACTTAAAAATACTGTTTCGCAAGCTTTTGTTTATGCAGGTACATAACTTCTAAATTCGTATCTTAGATCAATATGCGTAAGTACGTATTTTATGTTAGTTCATTAAGTATTCCTTCTTGCCGCCCGCGTAGATTACAATCATGAAGAAATGATTCATGTTTGCTACAGGAAAAAACCGCCAAAAAGTAATCCGCGACCTTCTACGAAATAACAGGGATTCTAGAAAAGAAGGCTTGATCAATGAATTGCCTAAATATGACGTAATTTCTAAATTCACAATTCTCTTGTATAATAACAAAGGAAGACTTCAAAGTGTTAGTTACTGATTTCAACGAAACTTGGCATATTTGTAGGACTCTTGAAACTTCGATGATACTTAGATTTTCGTAATTTATAGCATTGTTATCAATAAAAAAGGGAAGTTATATATATCACCAAATGCTTATTATAGGTCCACCAAGTTACCGCGGATAAATCTCCTTACAACTACCTCCCAAGAAATGCATGGCATTTAAAAAAACTCATTTCGATGTTAAGTTCTCCACACCAGAGTCTGGGGCAAAATTTAATTCTAAGGCCACTTCGCGTGTAAATATTAATAGATTATTTACCTAGAAAATACAAGATTTACACAGACTTTGCAAAAACATCTTTAAATTACCATTTATAAAATATCTCCCTAGTTTTCACTCAAATTCCTGTTAACCTAAACAATACGCGAATTTTGGTAAACGATCCATTCTCGATCAAGATTCTAAGCGAAATCCTCATGGTGAGGCTCGAAAATAAATCGGCCTGTATAATAGAAAATTATCAATTATTTTACATAAACGTGTGTGGGTTAGATATTGTTTGCATGATTTTTTGTTGCAGAATATAATCGTAAAATAGGAATGCGCAAGAAAAGTTATTGAGCTTACTTACGGAGATATACTTAAAGAAATTGATTAAGAACGTAACTTCGCCACGGAAATTAGACGCTTACGAAACTATTTACATAAAAATTAACACAAATTTGATGAGTAGAGAGAACGAGCCATTGTCATGCTCAGGTCTTTAGATTTAGTAGGGTATAGAGGACATATGTTGTTCGTTTCGTACTACAACAATAGGAGACTATTTCGTCTATTTTTGCGTATTTTTCGCTTGTCTTAGTTTTAGGATGTATAACCGGTGAAATTAGATACTTGTAAATAAATATTTTTTTCTGGAGAGTAGGGATAAAACAGGCGTGTTACAATTAAAGTGTTCTTCTCACATAGTTGATAAAGGAATGTAGCAATGCTTTAGTGTTGTTTATCGAAATTAACAATGTATATTTCGTCTCATTTTTCTAGTTACGAAGAAAGTTTGTAAAAGAGGTAAAACAAATTAAAACTTTACCCTAGAAATGCACATTATTTTTTTTTTCGATGTAAAACCATAATTATACACGATTAAAGTCGCATTTAACAAAAATATACTAGTAATACTTTCGTTATTAATGTGAATGAAACCAATTTCTTTAAATGGGTTTAGCAATTTCGTCCAAAACGAAGAATTAAACTATGTTCATTAAAATACACATTAAGTCTAATAATTTTGCGTATGAACGAATACGTATCAAGGAATTTAACATAATTTACTAGGTCAATCTGTCTACATACATTACAAAGGATTGAATCACAGCAATCCTAACCAAAGGGAGTCCGCTGGAGGGGTTGAAACGACCGCGATTGGTTAAGAAAACCGCGAGCGTGTTAAGATTGTGCAAAACAACTTGCTATCCTGCAGCAGTTGGCGTAGAACTTCCAAATTCAGTACATTTCACGTCTTACGTGAACGAAAAGCTAAGACATCCCCGATTTTCGTATCGGCGGCTGATTTCTAGAATTGATTTGTGTGTAAACATGAAGGTTTTTATCGACTAAACAACATATCTAACGCGTGACTCAAAATAGGTAGTATATTAGTTGATAAATCTCTTGTGGAGGTGAAAAACAATGCTGCAAAGCAGTGAAGTTTTGAGGCTATGTTTACGTCTAATCGCGTTACTTATAATGATCAAAATTAGAAACGGCCGAGTACGTTAATTGCAGTTAGATATAAAGGAGAAACCTACCAAGATACTCGCTCATTTTGATAAAGTGTGCGCGTAACATGTAGGTGATGGAGCTTAGTAAAAGAAAAGACTGCGGGAATGTTGTTAAACGGTAAATATGTCACAAGCGGGCGGTAAAAAAGGAGGCGGCGCGGCAAAAGGAAACGCTAAAGACGCATCCGGCAACAAGAGCGATGAATCTAAAGATACTAAGGGTCAAATTAATAAGACGGGCAGTAAAGATAATCTTAAAGATAATAAGGATGACACCGGATCAAACGCCGAAACGGACGATACCCCGGCGTCTAAGCCGCAAAGTGCTGGCGCATCCACCAGAGATGCAGCACAGAAAATTCTCTCCTTATGCCAGAAGGGGGAATGGGGACCTGTGGATCAGATTCTTAAGTCGATGGAAAAGGCCATCGCCAACGCTGGAGACGACGCCAATACGATACCATTGCTAGGAGTCGCCGATCTGGTAAACTGCGATGATTCGCTTGAAAAACTTTGCACAGCCTATTACACACTCACGAGCGCAAGTTCATTTTGCACTTACATTTGTGATTAGCAATGATTCTTGGTCTAGTCAATTTTTGGCTTACCTCATAATTCAGTTTTATAAAGTATTCTATCACAATAAATAATATTGAAGCCTTCCAAAATTTTAATTTGATTATTCACTTTGCAAGTAATTAAACTGAACACTGGTCAAAATATTTGAGAAAAAAAAGCCCTAGTACACTTGCCACTCTACTAAATCCAACCTTCCTTGGTCCTACCTCCTTGGCTGACCAACAGGACGTACAGTAGAATAACAGTTAGAAGGGCCATGTAGCATGATAGCATATGTACCATATATGCCTTCACACACGACAGTAACAAAAAATAGGTTGCCTTAAAAAAGCTGCACAGAAAACAATTCTGTGTAGGTAATTGCAACAATGTTATGGCAAGAATGATTTTATACTGCGCCTCTGTTAAAGAGTTATTTTATTGTAGTAAGATATGCTTCAAAACTAGCGCTTGGGTAAAAGAACATATTATTTTGTAATAAACCTTAAGTAAATTTATTTGACACAAATTAAGGGTTTTGCTATTCAGTACTATAGCGATTCAAACAATTAGAGATGAGCCAAACAATGCATGAACTAAATGTTTCCTACTGCAGGACTAAGCCCAAATAATATTGCTCAGCCACCAACAGATATTGCAATGAAAAACTTTCTTTTGTAATAAAGGATCTGCTTATATGCCCAAATCACTTTCATCATTAGTGGCACGCATAGCGAAATGTCCAATATCGCAGTTGTTAATATAGAAAACGACAAAGGAAGGCATGGCAACTCAAATATATGCAGCAAACGTTGCAAATTTTCCATCGCTCTTGTTTCCTACAATATTGTTTAGCTAATTTCTAGAAATTATCTGCGTCATTTTATATTCTAATAACTTTGTTTTCTGTGTACTAGCATCTTATTGAGATAAGTAAGATTTTCTTTTTGCAAAAGATAAGTGAACCACCTGTCAAAATTTCCAAAATTTTCCTCGTTATTGATATATTCTAAACCTATGATACAAAATAGGAAAAATCCATGTTTTTCTTCTTTAAATAATCAATTGCTTGACATGTTGTTAAGAGTTCGCATTGTTATGATGCAGCATGATGCGACGTTGTCGACTTATGTTCTGGCAAAGAAATTGTTGTATATCATTTCACATTGACTGGCTTTCAATCCTCCAAAACAATGCTTGGAAGTGGTTCGTGAAGGAACAACTTAACACACGAATACATATACGCTTCATCACCAGTTACGATGTTGTATACGGATATTGAAGATCCCCAAACTTTTGGAGCATTTCCTTAAAGCCTTTCTTGTGCTTGGGTCACATTATATGGAATCCATTTTTTCACGCCAAAATGTTCATGCAAAATCGATTGCTGTCTTTGATATACTTAAGACCTAGGAATACCTTTATTTCACGATAAGCATCGATGTTTGGAACAACAACCGATTTTGGTCGACCTTCACGAAATTTATCACTGAATGAAGTACGACCACTATGAACTTTTATAAAGCAGTTGCAAGGAATCTAATAATTTTCTATTGATTGAAATGAATTCTTGAGATAAAACGGGAAACTAATAACTTCCAATTCGGTATAGAATTTATAAAATGGTAAATTATAATTCTATTTACAAATCCAAGAAGCTTAACGGTATCGCGGAACGGGCCCTCGGTGAAAATTAAACACGGATCGGTAGTACGGTGTATGTTCAAACGCTTGCCTAAACATACGCCGCTGTTCGGATTCAAATAACTGAAGACTGTTAGCGGAACGCCGATCAGCAATACATCCCTAGCGCTTAGAACATACATAGATTCCGTCTGTCCGAGTAATCTGACCGGCGCGAACTACCTTCCTGAGACCTTGTTCAGCAGGAGTTGTCCATGTAAGGTAACAAGCGAGTCGACCATGAGTCTGCTCAGAATGAGGGTTTAAGCGCGATTTATATAGTCGATTTCGGCATGACGTTTGTACTGCTTGCCTTCTGATGTGTATTAAGATAACAATCCTACGGTTCAACTGATAGACAAAATTTATACATTGCGATACAAAAGTATCTACAATTTCAACATAAAAATGTCTTCAAAATGACGGTGCTTCGTTAGCCAAAGTTCAACGAAGCGATGTAAGACATGGTTTTCGTATTAAGTCTAAACTAAAATCGTAAATAATTTATCTATCGAAAACATTTATTTGTTATTTTGATTTTTTTACAAAATTGCTTTTTTTAAACACTCGCTGTAAATAAATTACTCAGCCGATTTCTGTACTCCCACTGCGTGAACAATAACAAATGTCAGATTTTACGAAGATACTACTAACGCAATATTCCCATCTAGTAGTCGTTTGTAAAAGCTTAAGACGCTCTCTCGTATCTTGAATATTATTTTATTTGAAATAATGTTCATATTCAACAACTTGTACTTGATATGTTGTAATGTAATAGCAATAACAATAATAATGATTGCAATAGTTTATTAACCCAGCAGAAACAAGTCTAATAGCAGGATATTATTACGTATGCATACAAAAGCGTGTGTACATTAAAATGTATAACTCCAATTGCCATCGGCGAAACCAATTAGCAAAATTCCTAATAGTAAAATAGTTTGTCGTGATCTTTGAATACTTTAAGAAAATTCCCTAGACGCTTTACGCCTTCCTAGGAATGTATTACGAGCATTACTGACAGCGAGCATATAATTAGAATAGAACTGCATTCACGCATTATAATATAGACAAATAGATGTATCGAACAAACTGTATCGTATATTTTTGTTTCCAGGCGACGGGGATGACACCATTGATGTATGCTGTGAAAGACAACAGGACATCGCTTTTGGATAAATTGATCGATTTAGGATCGGATGTAGGAGCTAGAAACAATGTAAGTTACTCAGGATTTCAAATAAAATAAGTAAAAGTCTTTAAGGTGCAGATTACTAATTAATTTAAACATTTAGTTTTTACATTTTTTTACTAAATCTCTTTATCAAACGTTTAAATATTTACGAGACTAGTTGCCATATGAGACAAGTAAGAGCGCGATACCATTTTCGATATTCTATAGATCTCTTGCCATAATATATTTCTTATTCAAGACTTAAAATCAAATCGCTTCAAACTATCAAGCGCCAGATAGAACAGGCAAACAAACTAGGAAAATGACAATTGATCAGATACAAGGATTTCTTAGTGTAGGGAGGTTCCAACTTTTTTAAGGCATCCAAGCAGGATTTGTTAAACTTTGCAAAATAGACTTCCGTTCAGCAATGGCCTCTTCATTTGAAGTGAATCTCGAAAAATCGTCGCCATAACTTTACCGGTAGATGGAATCATTTTCACCTTCTTCAATTCACGTTTGTCGAGCGGTCTGTTAACACCATATCATGAATTTTATTGGACGACCTGGCCGCTTCCCGTCAAAGACAAACGTTCGGCCACGCTTAAATTCATTAAATTAATATCTGATGGTAGTAATCGAAGGTGGTTCTTATAAACTGCATCTAACTTCCGTTTCTCCATACATCTGCATAAATCTTTCCATAAAAAAAAGAATCACTAACCAGTGCTGTTCGTTTTCCATGATTCCATAAATACATAAACTTACTCACCTTCAACAGCTCCCAAAATAACACCACTCAATGAATCTTTCCGAAATTTTGACAGACGTCGACTAAAGAACAATACTTACAGTCGGTAATGCAGTTTTTGACTCAATCTCGATCTGTATCTAAACAAGGCACTTCTCACCATCAACCTACCTTTAGTGTTCTGTAGTAGAATAGTCACAAGAGTTCTAACCCAAAATCTCATAAGATTTAACATAGGGGTCCAAATTTACATTTTATCCACAGTACTATAAAAATATACACAATATGGAAACCTGCACGAGAACATGGCAAGATTAATCAAGTCATTCCCTTTTCTCCTTCGGTGCCGAGTGATGTTATTCCCTATTTATTACGCACCACGTTCCACATTAAAACGCCTTTAACACAACAAATCTTTCACTTCGAGAGGCGCAATTTGAACGTTTTATCGGTATGAATTTTTCATTGACATATCGAATTAGCTCATTTTCTTAAACTCGATGATTTTAATGTTATCGATCGCGTTACGGCTCTTCAAGTAGAACGTATTCTTGAATTTACCACGGCCATTCGTAATAAATCTCTCTAATCATCCCTCGCCTCCAAAAGAACTTTCAGTGCTATCAAAAGATTATAATTTTGCCACAGTGCCCGAACATATCCCTACAGAAAGCATTATCATTGGAGTAGAGTGCCCTTGTCAAACTTCCTCAGACTATAGTATCAGATACAGCACCGCTTCCATCTTACAGCAATCCAGGTTACCTACGCCAAATTTATCTAAGTCCAAACATACTTATAAAGTCCCTTAAATCGAACCCGGATATTCTCACATTGAAAGCTGACAGAGCTAATGCCACGGTGGTTCTTAACACCGATGATTACGACGGTAAGATTCTCATCCTACTATCGCCCCTTTTCTCGCGACCCGATCTCACACAAATAACAGCAATCACTAAGCGCTCTTCTACCCCTAGACATCCAAAAGAACATCATTCCTAGAGACTGTAAACCACTCAAATTTTATGGTTTGCCTAAAATCCACAAGCATCGACAGTCAATACCATCGACAGTCCGACTTACAAATTGACGAAATTTACAAAACTCTATATAGACGGCACAGATTCTTCTATTCTAAATTCATCTCATTCTATGGAACGCATATAAGATCTCACCCTCGACCCACAACACATTCTGGTCAGCTTCGATATGGAATCTTTGTTCACAAAAGTTCTCATTCTTGGCACCGTCCGAATTATCATCGACATTTTATTAGCCCACGACAAGCCCGCCGAATTGGTAAACGCTTGGCCTCCACCTATTTCTAATTGCCCTTTATCCCCAATCGTCGCTAACATTTTCGTGGAAGCGCTCGATCAACAAATCCTATCATCTTACCATTTAAAACCGAAATGTTAGTTTAGATACGGATGACACCTTAGTCATCTGGCTACACAACACGCAACATCCGGACATACGTTTTACCATGGAGGTCGAATCAGGTGGACGACTCACATTTCGAGATACCCTCGTATTTCACTATCACAACAGCTAACTAGAACACCCAGTATATCGAAAGGCGACCCACATGGACCTCTCTTTGAACGCCCTTTCTCACCATCATCCGGCACAAACACAAGTGGTCATAACACGTTAGTTAAACGAGTGTTTTCCATTTCTCAGTTCAACGCTATATGATTATCTAGGTTATTGTTTGAAAGAACACGTTTAATTATAGGGTTTAAAATGTCTGTTTGTCTAATATCCACGTCACAATTGTAAAAATATCTATTTAAAAACCACTGCATAAAATTCCCAGAAATATCAACCTGGTATTAAAGGGCATGAAAATTTATCGATCTTACATAAATGTAACGTTAAAATTATGCTGTTGAACTAAAATCGGAATTCTTGTAGCTTGTGGCAGCCTACTTTTTATAGAGCAGGCCTTTTTTTACCATGCAATACTATAATAAATCACGCACAGTAGTACATAGGCTTACTTCCTTATCAATATCTCGGCTTGATGATACGATATTACTTTGCGATGGCCGCACCTTTATCATTAAATTCTAATATCCTCTTAGTGTCCTGTACACACCCAAAAATCTTCTTATATGCATTTTAAATTCGCAAGTAATCACATTAACCTATTTCATGCCCGATATCTGTACTTAACGCTAAAATTAACTAGTACGGTATGTCAGGCAAACAATCATTAGCAAAACGGAAAATTATCAAAGTTTGGAAGCATACTAATAGTAAGAAATGTTGTATAGCTAAATCAATTTACATCAAGTTAATTAGATACGAAGAATCATAAGCCTCGATATACACTGCAATATCAACATTCTAGATGAACACGCAATGTATTAAGGGGCTAGCACTGAACATTGTGTGATTCATTACAAACTTTATTGTATGCGTCAAAGAAATTAAGACATGGAGATTTTGTATTAATGAACATTTTTAGAAATGTTTTTACAATATAAGACCACAGTTATTAATATGCTCCAAACGTTACGTTAGAACGGAACTACACCGTCGTGAACGAAATGGTTTGTCAAATTATAACTGATTTATTTTTCTTGATTTTTAATGAACG
>LR737386.1:14080230-14120340 GCA_902655005.2 Marronus borbonicus
AATAAATTCTACACAGACCTTTTCCATGGATAATATTCATTACCGTGTTGATTAAGTTTATTTTTCTCACACACTGTGTAATGTTTTCGAAAAATTAATTCGGATTCTATCCCTATGGTCAATAGTTTTACGAGACTTCAATTTACTATACAATATTAAGAAAAAACAAACTGAAGAATAAATCTGAAGATCAAGAATAAATATTAAGCAGTGATTTTTTAAATAATTGGGATATTTTCGATTAATTAATTATTATTGATCATACATGCGTCTATTCCGATCATTGATATCACCATTAGTTCTATTATTTTCTAGATAAACACCGCATACAACTTGTAAAAGAAACGAGACTGCGGAAATTGAATTTTTTGAAGGTCTTTTTCTATCCAAAGTCGTAATAGTGTTCAGGATGTTCTGTTTAAAAGAACCAATCTTGTATCATTTGTAACGGAGGCTAATATTTGGACATAATTTTATGTTGTGTCTGAAAACTTTTTCTCTAAATTACTCGGAAAAGAATTTATCTTCCGGTCCCACAATAGGTATACACGTTGTATAAATAACTGAAAAAATATCCATTCAACAAATTCTAATTATCCAAAGAATAAACGAATGTATAACCGGAATTGCTGAATGTTGCTACAGAAATATTTACAACGTAGTATTTCCAATTGCTACGTTCCGCGAAATAATTTCTTTAGGAATAACATATGACATATGACATCAGTATCAACCGATTGTTGTTCGATACAATACCTCAAAGAATTTTACAAATATATCGATTTTATCGAACAATAGACCGCATAATTGGATTTAGGCTACGCATGGTAATTTGTCAGTTTCGAAATACAGCCATTGTACCTATAGGTACGATTTAATCATCTTAATGGCACGCGTAAGATATTTCGCCGATACGGTATTTAAAAACGTCACGTGCCAAGCAATATATTAATATTAAATAGGCGCCGCAGACGTGTGGAAATTAATTCTTACTGTATGCAAATTTTGTTTTCAGGATAATTACAATGTCCTTCATATTTCCGCAATGTATTCCAGGGAGGATGTCGTTAAGTTGTTGTTGTCGAAACGTGGGGTTGATCCATATTCAACCGGTGGGGTAAGTAATATGTATAATGAATAGAGAGCGTAGATACTGTATAATTAGAATTAATGCGTCAATAATTAAGACATATTAATGGTCGACATGAATTTCTAAAGATACTATGTATTCATATCGTTTTTCTTTTTTTGTTTCATTTGGTTTCATAAAGTGGTAAGAGTGTGGCAAATGCAAATAAAAGAAAACAAAACGGTGTTGGGGTTAAAACATTTTCGTTTACAAATAAAAACATCTTGTTCATACAAACTTATCATTAACCGAAATCATGAAAAGAATGTTTAATATCTTTAAAAAATTATGGAAGTATTCATCATGTAACATTTCGCCTAGTTTGCAATTATACCTTCAGTAACACCCTCGATTGTTTACATTTAGTATTAAACAAACACCGTATACGAATCATCTAAATCAAGAAATAATTAAACTTCAGCCATGTGTTTCCTGCACGGAGCACACAACTTCCACTACTGTATTGTGTGTATGTACAAGAATTGATGTTGAAAACAAGCTTGCATGTTCCACGCGCTGATTATAGGGTTAACAGGCGAATGTGTGACTTTGTATCACTCAACGGAAATGGTGGTGTTGCCATGGTTTTGGTAATTGTTTATGCTAAAATTTCTGTTGAAGACCTCTGAAAATAATAGTGTGTAGCTAGGAAATAGAAAGATCCCTTTTTAAATTCGTCCACCTTTTTTATTACTGATTCTTATTTAATCTTGTTTTAGTCTCGACAACAGACTGCTGTGCATTTAGTGGCTTCCAGACAAACTGGAACTGCAACGGCAATACTCAGGGCTTTACTTGCAGCGGCTGGTAAAGACATCAGGCTAAAGCCTGACGGGGTAAGTAACGTAGCATTTTACATATTATTGTAATCAGATATAAACAAACTAGATTTATAATGTGGGACCTTGACGATGCTCTAGTTTTTTCTGTTTTATTAACGTAACTCAATAGGTTTCGAAAATAACCAAAATTAATTGTTTGCCTACGCGTAATTTATCAACGTTGCTGAATTAAGACCTCTTGTAGTAAGAGGCACCTTCATAGTAGAAGTACTGAAGTCGGAACTTTACTATAAAATAAATTAAACTCTAAGATATTGTAGGTGTATGTTGTTTCCTTCCTTCTTGTCAGCAACTTCTGTTTCTTGCAGCAACTACACAACCGTTCAAATCTATATATTATACCGCTGAGTAGCCTATAAATGGTACTAGTGTTACTGGGCACAGTTAAATATTCAAATTATTTTACATGTTTGTTGGCGAAAAAGTACTAGCGAGATTATGTATTGGATAACATTAGGGTGGATCTATAAATCTGTCAAAAATAAAAGTAAAATAGTTATTATTAATAACAAATTAAACATCTCTGTTGAGATTCCATTGATACATTATGCACTTTCTATTGATGCTCAATATAAATAAAGAAAGGTTGGCAACTTTGCGTCATTGCATTACTGGCAAATTAACAAAAACACTGTTGATACAGTTCGTCGAGATGATACCTCAGGTCGGACTACGTAAACCTCTAAGAGAGGATCTAGGTTCCAAAAGACGTTCTATCGTTAACCAAGAGGTTCTTCGCCAGAAGATTGAAGTCACTCCGGCTTCTAGTACGCAACAATTGTGACAGGAGTTTGACCCTTCGCGATGGACAATGGGTGGACAAGGTAAACAGAATTGATTGCAGAACAGGCATGGTGAATTTTTTGTCAATCCGTGACAAATAGTAACGTGTCAATCTACAGTACCTGTGGTTAAGGGTAAAGTTTTGAAGCAAAGCTGATGCTTTGTGTATGCAGGCCACTTATTAAAGTGATGAACTTGTTCATTGTACCAATTTTCATAAAAAGAATTGTTACATTAACGATTTTTTTAATTGTATGTACCTCTTTCATTCAGTGTACTTTTGGTATTGGACCTAGTATTTTTAAAATATACAGTTTTTAAATCTTATTGCAATCATTCTATAATTCCTGAAAGGACTTAGATGTTTTACCAGTAGGTAATAAAATTCAAAAGTACACCAGATGAATTGAAAATTATGTCTTATTTCCGGGTGATTTGTAAAATTTCACATAAAAAAAAAAAATTCCTTATTTTGTAAAAATATTCCACTCGATGCCATATTCATTTTCTGATTGTTACCGAACCACCCCCCGAATAAATTACAAGTATTGGCGACATTACTGCCGCAATAAAATGAGCGTTTCGCCGCTGTTAAGGTAACAATCACCACCCAGCATCGAATGGCAAGCGAGGAAGATAAATTTTGTTTGGTCGTTGCTTACATGCGCCCCGAAATATTCGCAAAAGCAAGACAGATACACCTTTCCCTCTTTATAATAAAATTTTCTATATATACATATACCCTTGGAACGCTTGGTTTTCGAAGAATAGCAAACAGTAAGAAAATAACAAACCTAGCGAAAAGTAGTGACATCAGACTGATGAAAAATTTGAATGTTCTTTTCGCCAAATGATATGTGTTTAGAGTAATATTATCGTAGTTTCGAAGATTATAACACGATCTAGTGTCGCGTACCAGCGGTAGACAATCGGTTGTCTCGAATTTTGCACGCTTATTAAAGATTTATCGCTGTTTTTGAACGTAAGAGCCCTTGGATCGACATTTTGTTGGTGTTTGTGTGTATGTATGTTTACCTTCTGCCTGCGCTTCGTCTATTAGTTCACGTATTGTGCATTACAACGGAGTTTGTAACTGGATCGCGTGTTTACAACTGTGGAGAAGATGCCTGGTACGAGTCGACCTGGAATCCTTCAAATTCGACTGATTTCATGGAAAAAATCAGTGCGCGCGTTCCTCAATTCCTCAATAGGCTGATTGGGAGTTGTTTAAAATACATATAATTTGACGTTTACGATTTCAATGGTTTCGATAATTGAAAAATGTTGTAACAAACATTACCTAAAATAATTCTTATAATATTATTTAGAAAATTTATCGTAAATCTTCCTGCCTGTTCGAGAATATCAACCTGATACTCTTTCGGCGACAATTTATTAATTAAAATACGAAAGAAAATCACGTGTTACAGACGATTTATAAATTAAAGGGGATTGTTGTACCATTTTCTTGAGTTTATCATTATCAGCTCCTTCAAAAGGTTTCTGAAAATTGAAGTCGCCAACATCTAGAACACACTGTAGATTATCGTTGTCTGATAGTTATCCGATGCGAATGTACCTGAATGCATGTGGGTGGACGATGCTACTTATAGTGCTAATCAAAGCAATTCTGCTTTTCCGTCTACTCAATTAACAAAATCTCTAATTCTAGAAATAAAATTCAATTAGATCAGCTGTGTATCACTATGAAGAACAAAATAAGTTGTTATTTCATAAAGATTTAGAAAAAAAATGGATGTAGCCCAAGAAAATTGGTGCTATCTGTATTTCGTGCCCTCAGTTAAGATTTAGAATCTATTATTTCAGATTCTTGAGTTCCAAAACACTAATATACTACTTTCCGTTTCCGCGAACTTATTACATAATAATATTCAACAATCCTCAATTTTGTTGGTCAGTCTCATTCATCCAACATTTGAATATACCAAAGAATTTCAAGCTAGAAGTGCATTGCGTATTAGTCGCTGTATAACATAGCGAAACTAACACAAATGACTGTATACATATGTATGTGACCTTACCACCACCATTCAGTAACGTATCGTTTTGCCATAAAATTACAGGATTAGCACCGTAACATGCTTCATATAAAAATAAAAATAAACATAAATATGTGAAAACAAGATTATGAATATAAGTAAGGAATCCGTTTATGATACTTGATTTCGTAGTAGTTACATCCACATCATCATATAATATCAATTTGAGCTCAACTTTGTTAAAGACCCATAGTACCTACTATGTTTTCACATTGATTCAAATGACTGAAAAATCTGTCAATAATTTCGATCTTATGTGGCTCACAGTGAGGTTGCCACGTAATTTGCATTGTCATTATTTCTAATAGTCCAGTTCTATATTTGCGTCATTATTTAATTTTATTATTAGCAATTATTCTATAATGGAATGTACTGCTTCGTGCCAATTTGATAGCTATCCAGATATGTACACATGTTACTAGAAGCAACTCAGGCTGTTGCACTTCCGCCGGCACCTCCACCATGTTGGCTTTATTACTAGACTTTCAGAAATCAAATACTACTACTTTGCTATTCAGATCATCACGTTCCTGTTATCAAAATTATAATCCACGGTAACTTAATTTTTTTTCTTACTAATATCGTGCCCATAATACTCAAAATTCGTCAACACCCCCTAAATCAACCTTTTCATATTTCAGAAAAATACTTGCTTCTATTGTACGTTCCACATCATACAAGCAAAATTTAGTGTATCAATCCTGACCTTCTTCTTTAAGGTAGTTTTAAATATTGCTTAATCTTTATTTATTTAATTCTAATAATTCAATGAGATGTCTGACGCAGAATTCGCCGAAGCTCAAATGAATGTCATTTACTGCTCTATAGCAAGCTGCAAAATCTAATGATCGTATCCAACTACATATGCTCTAGGTATTTAGTCTAAGAAAATTCTACCACGTCTGGGTTTTCCGAACTATAATTCTCATCAATTCACGTCTTTATTTGCTTACAAAACAAACTTATTAGAGTTAGAGTAATAGAAATAATGAATCACATTCGCTTCGTTCGAGTTTAGGGACTAAGTATTTGTTATATAAGTAGAGTCAATAAAACCGAACAAAAACCAAAATTGAATATAATTTTCAATAGTAGACATTGCTAAATTCTTTCCTAACGCTCCAAATGATGCCTGCATCATTCAATCGTCTTATTCCATCAGAAATGCTTTTCACAATTGGTAAAGTTTTAGTCTAATCCTTAGTTATTTAAAACAAAATTTATTGATAACATCGACTTATATAATAACTACAAAAAAGTTTTTCTGCTAAAAACCATAATTATTCTGTTCACCTTGAGGATCTCATTAACGAAGGAAACAAACACTATTTACAGCTTACCCTGAACTTCAAATCTAGATAATATTCTCCTTAAAATTATTATATCTCACAAACATAGTTCACCTAAAAATTACAACTTACTAAAGAGATTTAAAGCTCTAAATTTTTGCTTTGATTAGGCTTACGCGTATTTAGAACTGTTACCTATACTTAAGAACTTAATTTTTACTACTTATCGTAACGAATTTCCGTTTTTTTATTTGCCCCTGAAAATTGTAGGCAGCCGAACAAATCCTCACAAATTTCAATACGTTTATTTCTGAACTTATGGGTCAATGCCAAGCATTTAATGTAGGTAAAATGTGTTCAACGAATATATTGAGGGTTTATATAGCTAAATATATCGTAGACGTTTGCAAACTTGACCAACTTTTGTTAGCTATAAACTCTAATCTGCTACAATAAATGCTAATGTTGATCCGGTGCATTTGATTAGGAATGAAGGCTTACGAAAGTATACATCCAAACCTATGTGTTTCCCTTAACATTATAATATAGCCTTATCTTAACTAATACAAATGTCAAGCTTAGTTGTTAGAACCAGTTATATTTCAGTAAATTGTTTATTTAAGGTCAAACAAGTTGTATTCTGCAAATATCAAGGTAGCAGGAAAGTAACAAAATGTGATTTATCGCAGTATACACGATAGAATTATTCGCAACCAAACAATGTTGTACATGTTTTTCAGGTCTTCAAGAACTACTTATGAATTAAACATCCAAAATGGAGTCATTTAACAGAACTGAAGTATGACGTATGATTGCCCTCTTAAGTACATTTAATGAACTAATTCTACTTTGGCAAACAACACTAAAGTATTGGCATACCCTGCACCGCAGAAGTTTAATTAAGGATGTGTGAATCCCCATTATCAACCGTATGTGCTAATTCGTTAGAATTAGATGCCTTATTTACAAAAGTATTTGCTTTTGCCGCCTATAAACCCTAAGACTAAGATATGCGAAAATTACAGAAAAAATAGACCGAAGGGCTTCTTGTTATTGTAGTACGTAACATAAAACAAGTCCACCTTACCCTAATAAATCAAAAAAACCTGAATAGGACAACGACAACGGTGTATTGCTTTTTATGTAAATAGTTCGTAAGCCTTAATAAATTTCAGGTTTTCTAATTTAGTATTATGCCCGGTTTAGTTTGTGTGTTGTGCTGCACTTGGCGATTCTATCCTTCCGTATCTTTAGTACTTATTGTGCTCATTGAAATTGTTTTCTATCGCTCTTTTCGTTGGACCAATATTGACTTTATGACAGTCACTATATGCAATTTTATAAATGTCTAACCTTTCCTAATGTTCCGTTTATCTTTCGGATTGCTAAAGTTTTCGAATGTACTTCATGAACGGAAACATACGTTTATATCTTGACCCCTAAAATTTTACCAACAATTGTAAATAGCTACATTTTTTATGAAGTTCTTTGTTGTACTTACTTATACTCGAAGAGAATTTTACCATTCTATTAATTAAGAAAACAATTGCGGCCATTTTGAGTTGTCTACAGTGGTTAGAATCGGTCATAATGTATCTATTATCCCAGCTCTTTTTTATTTCTAATTATTAAACTATCTAGAAACGGAAATTGATTGTTCGCTCCTTCTTCAATTGTAAATTTAATAGTTTCGAATTTTGAATTAATTGTCGCGAGGAAATCCGAAATCGTACTTTTCCCTGTATCAAAGACCACAATTAATCGGTAACGCTATCTCTTTGAAAACGCATATCTAAGCCGTCTAGATATATATATATTCCAAAATCATTTTACAAGATACAGGATGTTTCAATAAAAAGTAAGGTTTTTAATGAATCCAGTACTCATATAGATGCTGATGTATTTTATTTTAATTCCGCGTAAAAAAAAGGTTGGTGTTTTATTTTTCTTTTTTTGAGAACTTTGTTCTAGAACTATTAAAGTCAGAGTTAGCAACATTTTGCAGGGTTGAATATTATACTCAATCTTCAAAACACTAATTCCAATAATATACAGCATCACCCTTTGTTCTTTAATTGAACATATATTTGACATGCATGCTTCCACGGTTTTCAATTACAAGCTACCATGAGATATCTTCAGAGTTGCTATTGATGCTGCTGGTCAGTTTGCAGTAGCTGCAATAGCATTACCAGTAGCAGCAACAGAAACCCCGGATGAATAGTAAAGTTAATTGCTTTTTACATTGTATACATTGGTCCTTACATTTGTAATTTCATTTTTGATTTTCCAACAATTATCGTCATTAAATCTCTTAGATCATGTTTGGAGTCAATTGCAAGTATTGCAGAAGCGATCCGGGAAGCATTTCAATATGTTGTTTAATGTCCTGCGAGTATTATTTCAACCTACATGAACACCTCATCGAGAGAATCTAGAATTTTGTGTGATAATTGCCAAAAGCCAATCATTTTCACCAAAATTATTCTAAGTTCGTACAGTTTGCATGAAACAAACTTTGCAGCCTTCGGTTATATATAGAATCCATGAAATCTATTAGTTTTTTTAAATTATACGTACTAAAGGTCTGGTTATTCCACAATTTCTAATAGACAAGGTTACACTTTAAGCTGTAGTGAGGGTTATGGGACATCCGTATATTAATCCTACTTCTACCTACAGCAATATGGAAATCACTTTGTATTTAATTAGTTGATAAGGCTTAATTAGTCGGTTTCTTGCATTTTAAAGACCTTTGCGTAAATAATGTTGTATTTCAGTTTACCTAATGATGTCGAAGAAAAGTACAAAAAGGTGCTTACAGCTCCTATATCTCCTCATATCTCTAATCCATTGCGTATACCACTAACTTACTGCCGTACGCCAACAATACCATTAGCATGAAATTCAGTGTTGGCATATTTGTTTTTGATCGCAATCACAGTCATTAATATCTTATTTTGCATACCGCACAAAATTAATATTGCTTTTTTGCGCGTAATTAGTAGTTGACGCATTGACTAAAAATAAAACACAACGTATGGATGTCTATCTACGTATTCAAATTGGTTTTTTTCTTTATTTATTCGAGTTGCCGCCACGGATCACTGAAATAAATCTTTCGTCGCCTTTTTTACCTTTTTCTGGTGCTACATATAAGAACCTACTCGGTCCTATTACAAATTCCAAACGTATTGTGGTCGATTTAGATTTTCACTCGATGAAGGTAGAGTCAAAATTTGCTTCCGAGCATACAGATATTATCTATGTATATGAATATTTTTCGATGTTTTGCACAAAGTGGAAGCGAACGTTGTTCACGTACATGTTAGTACCTGCACCTGTATGACTTTCTTAAGTTTTTCGAAAGGAAATTCCTTAAGAAACATACGCTTATGTTATTCTGTACAAAGAACTTGATAACAAAGTTCCAATAGATACTTTGAGATTTAAATTCAGCCCCATTTTTGGCTTTGCTTCAACAAAAACATCAAACTAGGTTTTCTATATCTCGCATGTATCACCTAGAGAGCCGACAATTTAATTATAGATCGTTTTACGACAGAATAACGTGCTAGAATTATGCAATGTTACTAAGAAAATTCCTGTTCTTGTGTAAAAAGCATTTCTGGTCATACTCGTGTGGACGAATCGAACGACGCAATTTGCGATTTATTCGAAAATTTGAATTTTTCGGATCGGTTTTACGCAACAACCGCGTACTACGCTAGTGCTTAGTAACACGAGTGCTGACCGATCGCTTTATAAATACTACCGCACGAATATAGAATCTGAAAGACAGCAGGGGCTTCCAGATGGTTGCAGTCTTTGATGAGAAAGTAGTCTGAGAGTTTTGAGTTTTGGATTTGAGGCCGGTTTTTATATTGTTCCTGAAGAGAATCTTGCTGATACAATCGGTAACACCTTGAATGTAAGATAGATATCCTTGCTTACGAAAAGTAAGCAGTTCTTGAGGAAGCGAATTCGGTACAGTTACGGAAATGGCCTTTTGTATGAGATAATCGATAACATTTCGTTTTTGGGCTGGATGGTGTAAGAGTCTATTGAGGCATCGGGACGACCAGATTCGTACACAGAAAGCCAAGTTCTTTTACTGAGTAAAGAATTAAAAGTGTTCGAAGAATTGTAAGAAAACTTGTGTTGATGAACAAAATTACCAATCCTTTTTGGCGGAAGCATTATATTCAGTATCTGAAAGTAGCGATCAGATGAATTATTGGTCTAAGCATGAAGCTGTATAGATTTCTTCGGAAAAGTTAACGCAAAAAAGATCTAAACAGCTAAATGAGCTTTTCATGGATCGAGTAGGTTCGTTAATAGTCTAGTGACCTAACATCGCATGGAGGGGCTAACAAAAGGTTGATATCGAAGTCTTCGCCATTTATTTTCTTTGTGAAGAATATTTAGAACATCCGTCAAATGTTCAAGGAATTGTTGAATGTTTGACTGAAAACTACTATCACTAGGCTAAAGATCAACCTTAGTTCAATTGCGCACACTTCAATGATATTATTTAAATTATAATTATGCACATCTTCTCTCGCTTTTATCTAAAGCTTGTTCTTTAACACCATGTTTCTTAGCTTCTCTGCAGGAAGAAATACACAATTCTATGTGTTAATTAATTTAATAAATTAAAAAAAAAGGAAACAGTTTCCAAAACCCTGTTGAAGCAATTTAAAGGAAATAATACAATAGACTTTAACCATAGAACCGTATAGTTTTTAGTAAATTGTATTTTGTTTTTTACTAAAGAGTTAATATTAAAAATAGATTTTAGCTTGCATGAAAGGTATTATTAATTTTAGTTTACTATTAGTTAAACGTCGACTATTGATGCAATATCAATAAAATTTTCCAATGTACACATATCTTTCGCATTTTTTAATCAAAGATGTCACCGAGTGGTACCGGACCTTTTGATACACACCGATCAACGATTTTATAAAGACGAATGTAGGAAAGTCGTGTAACTAAATTTAACCATTCTATAGAGACAATGTAAACTCTCTACCTAAAACCTGCATTATAGCACATTTGAATATTATCGAAGTATAACCAAAGTTATAGTTTTTGTTTTTATTTTATTAATAATTAATCTTGATTCTTTTGTATTAAACAAAGAAATGAATCTGTATGTTTGTCATTAAATGAAGCTCTCACAAATATAATGGGTATATATAACACAATCGACATTTTACAGCTTCTTTGTGAAAAATTTGTTCTACTTGCAAGAATTTAAGCTGTTCTACTTAGATTTTCTTTAGTGTATCACGACTATACGTGTAATGTATCGGTGAATATATGAATACAAAGTTGAAATTAAACGGCCACTAACCCCAAACAACTCGTAGTAGTATGGCTAAATGCACTAGAATCGATAGTGTATGTATTTTACTTATTAATATTTTCATAGGACGAAACAAGGAAGACTGTTCGTAAATAATTTATTCACAATTTTCTTTTCAAAAGAGTAGTTACAGCATTTTTCAAAAGTTTAACGCTTCTACGAAAATATTGTGATCCAAAATGACTCTTTCCGTAATTGCACTTTTAAAGATGAAGATCAAGAGGAGAGAAAGGGAAAAAGCGGAAGCAGCGGTATGTACCCAATATGTATCTTTTAAACGCCCGTCGTTATCCAACCGTGCAAGCAAAGACAATGTATTAATATAGGTATCTTTCTCGAGTGTTGTTTATGAAGAAAAAAAAACATGATTTGCATGCATCTCACAGGAAAAAGCTAACAATAAGGAACACCCACTATCATAAATAAGAATGGTAATGTTAATACTTCAACTGTCTCACAATGTCGAAAGCAAACGCGATGGGTTCCGTAGGTTGTTGTTCTAATCTTTTTTTGTCATGCCTATTAGTTCGGGAATATAAAAACCACCCCTCGTACGAAAAATGTATCACTTTCTTCAATCTTTTATTGGAACAATTCAATATATATTTTCCTGAGACAATTAAGATAATTAACTGAGCTTATCCTAAACAAAAAATAACTAATTACTATTGATTTTCGCAGGCTCTACACAATTTTAGGGCGAATGTGTTCTTAATGGAAGAAATGTCCAGACTCTATCCTTATCGAATTTAAAAACCGTTTAAGAAAAAGACTCACTTATCGAGAGAGCATAAGATCACCCAAACTTAATTACAACAAAAACCTACAAATTCATCCTAACTTCTCTGTAGTGCTGAAAGTAAATGAAGAAAAACGGACTAATTAAAACTTGAATGAAATAAACGATTTTTGTATTAAAATTCCGAATAAAAGCATTACAGACCTAAAAAATGATAACGCATTAAGCGATACATTTGTCCCAAATTCAAATTTGCCTGTATTTGCTTCATTGAAGTATCCTATAATAATGTGAGAGAGGTTATTGGTAATCATTGGTAAGGTGCATCAGAAATCTTTTAATACATACCTTCACTAAGTTATTTAGATTACGCATTCAATCAGGTATTTAGTTACTTACTGTTTTATACAATGACAACATTAAAAAAGTGTATTGAAACGATAAAGATAAAAATTAAAAATGGAAAAGACAAATTTACCAAGATCTTATTAAAAACTTTACCAGGGTCTTTACGAACGCTTCAGAAACATTTGTAATTTTGTTCGGATTCGAGATCTTTTGATATATACATTACTTGGCGATTGAAATTTGGAGACAATTTGGTAATTCTACTTTATGATAAAACAACCGCCTTTATATAGTGAGCGCAAGCCTGGAACACTACTTCAGCTTTAGAGAATATTTTGTTTGTGACCGAAAATTTCTTTAAATTTTTAAAATCATGAGATTGGATATCTCTTATCTTGAGATCGTGATATTTCTTGTGAAGCATAAGATCTGGTACCATTGATCATATTTCTTTCCCGCGAATTAATAGGATACTTTACCAGAACAAATCTGGGTAATAACTCACAATCGATTCCGTCCTTTACTTGTACTGTTCTGACAACTAAAACAAGGTAATTATCGCTCAAAACTTAAAAAAACGTCCTCTTTCAACATGATTCACCTATTCTGAAGAAGGAACGGTCCAGGGAAAAGGACACGACCCAAATATCAGACAATTGTCTTGTACTAGTATTTTCCACTCTGAAAGACTGCATATCAATAATAATGATAGTAATAATAATGCTTCGATTCAATTTTCCCAACTTACGGTATAAAATTCGCGTGATATTGTCTTTTGGCGGTATGTTCATATGATAAATAATCAACGCAATTTCCTAATGCCAAATGTTAGGAATACTGTTTTCCGAAAATGCTCATCCTATAAATTTACAAGTTTCACTGACAAAAACAAATTTTTATATTCACTTGTGACTTCGCTTACTCCAGCAAAGCCCCAATTCAATTTAATCGTGATAGAGATGTCTAATTTGAGTTATACGGAACTGAATAAAATTAATAATAAGACATGTTGATTTTACAACCCTTACGAAAACCATATGCGCACGGTTACTATTTTAATGTTTTATTGATTCTACAGAGTCGATTAACTTGAAGAAAAGCTGGACTTTTTTGCGCAGTCCATACCCATAAAGCGATCGCAATCTTATTAAGGTATACCCCATTACGTTCGTAAATTTTATTGCAGCGGCAAGAATAATGCGAAATAAATACTACGCTTTTGGTTTATGGAATAGTTTCCAAGGATTAACTACCGTTCTTAATTATGTGTAATATAAAGATAAATTAACTTGTCGGTATCGTAAAATCGTAGATATAGGAAATATACAGCGTGAGCAGATTATGTGGAATAATGCTTCTGCAGCTGCTATGCAAGAAAAAAGTATTATCAGTTTTCGTATGATTTTTTTTTCTATAGAATGGGAAATGGTTCTTCTAGTTGTTTGATAAGGTTGTTTTTTCTAATTGTAACTGTTAGATTTATTTAATAAGAATGCTATAAAGAAAAGAAAGAAATTTTAATCCATATGGATTTATTTGGAAGGAAATTAAAAAAAAAATCTAAAGCAAATGTTCAAATGCCCATAATTAGCAACCAGACAGAAACTTACTGTGTCACTCAATTCACGAATCGAATTCCGGATGCACTTCAAGGCAACTATGCGATATCTTCTCTAATTTGCTGTTCCAATTCTGCAATATTTTCGGGACGGTTGAGGTGAACTTTACTTTTTAAACGGCCCCATAAGAGAAGATCACAGAGAGTAAGATCTGGTGATAATGGCGGTAATTCTGCAGCTTTCCCTCTTCCGGTACACAGAAGAAAAATGTCTATATGCAATAAAATAAAAGTTCGTGAGTGTAGTATTATATTGGAAGAGAGTATTCTCTTGAATTTAGAATATTGGCTTGATCCAAGAAAGTTAACTTATTTCACTCAAGACATTTTTTTTCTTGTAAATCAACTATATCCAACCGAATACATGCTGCTCTAAATAAAATGTATAACTTGCTTAATTGAAGCCACTAATTTAATTTTGGATTAAATAAGTTTTTTTGGGCATAAGTACAAATGTTACCCGGTTTACTAAAAGCGACTTAACATATGAAAATGGATTTTCGAATAAACTGCTGATGAAGAGGTGATAACTCCGATATAGCAAGACAAACAGGCGACAAATAAGGGAAGGAAGAATACAGATAAAGAGTGTATTAAACCAGATCCAAAATACTCATGAAAGTAGTAATATTTTAAATAAACACTACTCACTTATTTTGAACAAGACCGCTTTCTTGAATTTAGTAATTTTTTCAAGGCAACGACCTTCTTGGTTAAAGAACATGTTCTCTTGCGTACATAAAGAAAGCGCCCTTTACTTCCCCCAGGTAGTTATTACTTGCTTCCAGTAATCAGTGGCATCTGACTGAAGATCTAGAGGTCGACGGGGACAGTGCTCAAATATCGTATTACCCTTTTCAGGCAACAAGCCCTGTTGAAACCAGAGGTCGATAGGTATTCGGAGTTTGCTTATTCACGCCCAAGATTAATCCTTTTTCTGTGTGTATGTAACAGTTTGGTAAAATTCCGTTTAAATAATTTATAACCCTCAACGGGAACACATTGATTAAATTAAAGTAGCTATAACGTTGCAATAGTTCTAGTAATTAACGTTTTAGCAACATTGCATTATGTAGAACTTCTAATTAATTGTTGAAATGGGATTAAGAACTTGGTAACCCCAATATTAATTTTTGGTTTTTTGAAACAGCCACTTTCCCCCAAACGTCTATGCACGTCAATAAATGTCAATAACATTAGAAACATGTCTTAATGGATAGACTACGTTGAGCTTCAGAATAATTTGATTGAGCTTTGCCATAACACATAATCATCTCCCTATATTCTTCAAAAGGGTAGAAAGCCATTTTTAAAAGCATTTTTTTAGAAAACGACAAAGAACAGAATCAAACAAAAACGAAATCAACGTAAAAACTGTATATTTAAAACAAAAGGCTTACGAACATTATTGTATAACACCTTATTTTATTATTTTGTGATCTTCTAACACGTGATATTATGCATTGTAGTTTCTTCAATGTCGCCTATCTAGGTATCTAGAAAATATTTTTTCGTATGATGTTCTACGGCAGCTGTGAAAACATTATTCCGTACAATTTGAACACACGCTCTTGAAGCCATTTCCTTCTCATTTATCTTCCTTTATCTTTCTCGTCGTCCTTAATTTCACAAAAAGTACAAATGAGCTATTAATATCTACATTATCCACTTCTTTACGTAAGTCATTATTAGATAATAATTAACTTAAATAATTCAATTCTGATTTTTTGCGCTCTTCTTTGCGCTATTAAATATAGGTTAATTGAATGTAACGGCTTACTGTGATGAAAGCAGTAAGTTCACGAATAAGTTAATTACTCTGTTTGGTGTAGTTTTTATAGTTATATCCAACTTTCACGAGAGGTGCTTTTAAACTTAGTTTCCTTCGGGCAATGTTATTATGAGATTTTGTCGTATAAAGGCCTATTTCTGTGGATTCTATTTATATCTGGAAAACAATTACTTTAAACTTTGCGATTACAATGTTAAAGCGAAGTGTGAATTTCCGTTTTAAGTCTTTACAAATTAAAAAGAGTTGTTTATTATTATAATCGCGTTGGTTTAAATTTGACAAAATTACAAAATTTTGCAAAGAAAAACTAGAAACACGTTCTCTCTGCCACTTTCAGTCTTCTACCTAATACTATAATCAAAATTTTTATTCGACGTTTTGATTCTTTCCGGCCAACATATTTCTTATCAACCAAATTAGATTTTGACACCGTTAGAAAACGTCTTTCTTTCTGATTTCAGCAATGTATAGCATATTGACAAAAGTGTTGGTTATTATGCTTTAATTGACGAAAAGTACATTTTAGGTAAGGTAGGCCTGAGATTCCAAACTGTCAAACATTTCAATTGTCGTTCATTAGTAAGAGAAATCCCGTACCCCAACGAAAAGGAACGAGATACGCTAAGTACTTTTTATTTATTGAATCGAAATACAACAAAATCGAGTACAATTCTGTCCAGAATGACAATAGCCATATAGAATAATTTTTCTAGATATTAACACAAATTTGACTAAAAACTAATATTTTATAGATGGTAAATTGAAGGTGTGCCTTGCAAACTTATTTGTAACAACGTATGAAAATAACAATAATTTTGTTTACAGAAAGGAAAAATACCTTTGCTGCTAGCCGTGGAGGCAGGAAACCAATCCATGTGTAGAGAACTTCTTAGTTCTCAAACAGCCGACCAATTAAAAGCTGCAGCAGCTAATGGTGATACAGCCCTACACTTAGCAGCTAGAAGAAAAGACGTCGATATGGTATGATCCATCAAATAAGATTGTATAACAGGATACATAGCCTTAATGATTCAAGGTACGTATACTTGTTGATTATGGTACAAGTGTGGATGTACGGAATGGCGATGGTCAAACACCGTTGCATATAGCTGCTGCCGAAGGTGACGAAACCCTTGTGAAGTATTTTTACGGCGTTAGAGCATCGGCAAGTGCCACCGACAATCAGGACCGAACACCAATGCATTTAGCAGCGGAAAACGGACACGCTGCTATCATAGAGCTGTTAGCTGACAAATTTAAAGCCAGCATACTTGAAAGAACCAAAGACGGATCTACACTGATGCATATAGCGTCTCTAAATGGACATGCTGATTGTGCCATGATGCTTTTCAAGAAGGGTGTCTACTTACATATGCCAAATAAAGTAAGTTTTTATTCCAAATTTTGAAAGAATTTACTTCTAAGTTTTATCACGCTTATCGTCCTTTTGAAAGCCGTTTATTTACATATTGTATAGATACGTAAGTGCCTTTTAAATAGGGGTAGTTAGTAGATTAAACATAACTTTATTCCAAATTTAATGCACCGTTGGAAATTTAGAGAATTAAGTTAATCATCTAATGGACAAATTACAATTTTTTGATTTTACAACACTTCTGCGGAAAAATGAGTTGTATTGGTGGTAGTTAGTGTCGAAAAAATTCCTTTTATTAAATTTTGTTTCTCGTTTCGTAATTTTGAGGTGATTCCTACACAAGCCACTAAGCATTCTGGTTCACTGAACTTGTTCCAGTACTGTTTTTGGTTTTTGTGATGCACTTTTTGCCTTTGCCCATTTCATGACGACGTTGAAGGCAGCAGTATTATTGATGTCATCTTCGTCACTCTCTGCATCATTTACATCAGACTCTTCGACTTCTAAAAGACGTCGATTGCTTATTACATCAGTTTCTACTACATCGTCCTCAAATTCCGCTTTGGGTTCAGCATCATCATCATCATCAGATTCTTTTTCTGGAGAAATATAAAGAGTCATCGGCATCAGAGTTCGATGAAATTTCGGTCTCTGTCGGTCCTTACCTTACTGAGCAGTCCTTCTATGGTTGCGTAATATACAATCATAAACATAATGCTAATATCCGCAGTTATAATTTCGAAAGGAAAATACGTAGTAACATCTAATTTTCGCCATTTTCTTCTACTTTGAGTTTTCATCAATAATAATTCACAATGAATATACCCATCTGTTTACATTAAAAAAAAAGATAAAAAGAAGAAGGATTTCCTTCAAAACGGCGGTCCTTAGCGGTTGATTAAAGAAACACACGCTCCAATTGAATGACGTTTCTTAATCTTCTCAAATATCTCTTTAAAACAAATCCAAGTTCTCAAGAATCTGTTAAGACAAACTAAAGTCATCGCGAATTCTTTCGGATACAGCATGACCTCATACCCTCATTTTATTCAAGGAATTCATCATTCCGTATTACGACGAAATTGTTGTTAGGTACGTCTTCTAGCGGTCAATTCTAAACATTAAAACTAATTTTAATGAAATGCTTTTATCGTTGAATTTTTTTTTAATCCTACAAAACTTACCATTGCTTTGATAGAGTCTTAAACGGACGCTGAGTATATTAAAGCTTTACAATAAAGAAAATAATGGTTTCTACTTTATTTTTTGTTTCGACTTATTATCTAAATACTCCATAATTTTTTAATCAATTTATTTTAATTTTCTTTAAATTTGATAAATGTAATATCGACTCAACATTTGAAATTAGCTCAAAATAGAAAGCTAAAAATTCATCAAGCGTATAACGTGGAACATATTTAACGATGATTTGCATATCAAAGGAACTTGAAACAATAATTATTCAGGGTAGTTAGCTGTCTGCTGCAGAAAAGTCAAAAGATATTTCGGAAGGCTATGTTAATCAGTCTAAATATTTGTAAGATCTTCTGGTCTGATTTCACGATTTTTTTATTAGCTGTATAGTTACTGCACATGCATACTATAAAAACAGGAACTGTCTCCGTACTTAACCTTTGCAATTCTGATGTCCAGAGATAAATCAACAAAAATAAAGCAAGAGGTAACAACCGACCAGGGGCGTTTGGTATCATTATTACACGGTACTTAGCACACTATCAATGATATTGCTTCCTGTTGTTTAATCTTGATACCGGTTCAATTCCCAAAATAACATTTCTAGGAGTGTCAGTATTATTTCCTTTCGGTGTGTTTTCAATTTCCGTATTTCCGTATAGCGAAACTAATGAACGAATAAAAAAGAACATGTTATTTCTTCATACCGCCATGTATCGTAGTCTAGATTTTCTAGGTATCCGTTGCTATGGTCGATCAAGATAAAGTATATCGCTTTTCTTTATTTTTCTGACCTTGACAGTTTGCACTAACTGCAACTTTATTTACAGTGCCTTGCTTTTGCTGATATATGGCTGCGTGGGCTTTGAATTAATGTAAATTAGCACCGAGCAATTATACAGGGTAATTTCTATTATAACGCGAAATTAAAATTTACGGATATATACGCATATACATGACAAATTCATATCAGATAATTACTAGAGCTGTTTTGTTTCTTTTAAAACATTATAAATAACACGTACGTTACTACTCTGTGGTACAAATATGTACTTTTATAAAACAAGCAACTTAACAAACTTGTATGCCACGGGAATGGAAATATATAAACAAAAATGTGTTCAGCAAGTCCGATTTTACTGCTTTCACACAAGACGCCCGAGAAGCTAAATAATGAACATCCTGTCATTCACCGCCCGAGGACTGGCTAAACTGGTGCTGGCAAATCACAGGAGATTTCACCTGTTTCTGGATTTCACCATCCACCCATCGAGTAACAGAGGAGGCGAGAAGTCGACATCATCAGTGATTATAAGCTTGCCGTACAAGACTGCACTTGAAGCATCCAGGCAAAAGAAGTCCAAACCCAAAAGTACTTCGTCGTCTTACAATTCCAGAATGATCACCTCCATTTAGCTAGCGAGGCCATTGCGAACCAAGCATTTCTAAGGAAGGTGCAAATAAAAAAACTGCGAAAAAAAAAAGGGGAAGAATACTGAATTACACATAGTCAGATACAGAAAACCGGTTCAATGTTTCCAGTACATCAGGGGAGTCGATTCCCGGTCAAGGCCAGATACCGGATGATAAAGACACTGAATGCCTGTTTGGTAATAGTAACAAGTTGATACACAAGAATGTTTGTGAATAGCGATGTCGATACAAAATTATGGAACCTTGTGCAACTAATCTAAAAAGGTTATGAACATGGTGATTGACTAACTTAACTGAATTAGGTTAAATTGAGAACACAACACTTCCATTAAAGACTATCACAGATTAGACAGATTTTAGAGATATGTAATCACTACACTCGTATACTATAATTACTTTTACTAGAAAATCATTTTAGACTTTAGACTTGATATCAAAGTCAACATATAACAACAACATTGACATAGGTATTAATACTTAAAAAAATATTTTTAGGATGGTGCTAGAAGTATTCACACAGCGGCTAGATATGGCCACGTAGGTATAATAAACACATTAATCCAAAAAGGCGAAAAAGTTGACATAACAACAAACGTAAGTATGCACACCATCAACACATGAATTTATTCAAGTAATATTCCATATAGGAAAACTACACTGCCCTACATATCGCGGTAGAGTCTTGCAAACCAGCTGTGGTAGAGACTTTATTGGGATACGGTGCTGACGTGCACGTTAGAGGTATATTATTATTTATCTAAATAAAAGGTCAAGTTATAAAAGTAAAAAATTCGGTGTATTTAGGTGGAAAGTTAAAGGAAACGCCTTTACATATTGCCGCGAGAGTAAAAGACGGTGAAAGATGTGCCTTAATGTTACTAAAATCAGGAGCAGGTCCTAATCTAACTACCGAAGAAGGGCAAACCCCTGTTCATGTAGCAGCTCGTTATGGAAATTTGCAAACTTTACTTTTACTGTTGGAAGATGGTGGTGATCCACAATATAAAAATAAGGTAGATTAAAAAGATTAAAAAACTAACAGATGCAGCAATCAGGGATCAAAAAATTTATTTCTTTACTTCGTCAATGTTTCGCTTTATTGGGCAATCATATTCATATGATTTTATATAAATATTTTGTTTTTATATGAATATTTTATCATCGGGATCATACTGTAATAATCTAATGTAAACAAGTTAACGTAGACTACTCACAAATGTAACCAAATACATGCCTGTAAAAGAGCAATGGTCAACGAGTGACCATTATATGAATTGTAGGCAGCGTTGCAGCTTTTGGAAAATCAAAGTAGAGGAAAGAGGAAAGAGGAAATTAAAATAGATAGATGTAAGCAAATTTACAGAAAAAAAATAGGAATATCTTTGTATTACAGCGCCTTTATTGAGAACTGTAAGAAGTATTAAGTCCATGGAAGTTTGTTGAAATATAATGAGAACACGTTGTTAACAAAAAATACTCTCTATTTTTGTACACGTTTTATAAAATATTTGCTGCTTTATCTTTCATATTAGTCGCTATTTACGTGTGAACGTCTTTGAGACATTTAGTATTATTCTTAACACACTGTACAGAGATGTCGTAATTGTTGGAGACTTTAATGGTGCTCTTTTCTTCCCCCGTCAATCTCTTTCCTCTTTCAAAGTCACTGCACTATAAAAAGTTTGTGACGTATAAAAGCTACACTATTCTGAATGTGGACCTTCGAGCACTAGATCTGATCTGCTCAAATCTTAACAGTTTCGCATGAAGAGCGTTATAAAGAATACTTACCGCCCCGCCCTCTCTAATTAGTTTGAATTTTATCGCTCAATCAAATCAAGCTTTTTTCTTATCCATGACGTTATGCGTTACAATTTTCGTAAGGCTGACTTTAGAAAGTTATATAACGATCTCCTGTACATTGATTGCGATTTCCCGGATGACAAACGAATTCTGTGCCGTACTTTACCCAGCAATTGACGGTCCTCGTGGTATCCTCAGACGAACATCATGGATCCCGGAGCGGTATGGCATGATGATTGTGAACTGAATAGTCCCCGGGAGATTGTAAATGCTTTTGGTTGATCCCAATGTACTTCTTCCAGGCAATTTGTCCTGGCAATCAGTTCGTTCTTTTATTGGAATTTTTCATTGAGCAATAAATATATTATTATTATTATTATCTTTTTACTTTTCAAATTGTACATTTTCAACGTCTTCTTATTATTTCAATAAACTTCAACTGCTATTAGCCTTTTAGTCTAAATCGATAACTAGTATATAAAAAATTTCCTCATTTTCCAATTGTGGTTACGAAAGATGCATATTCTTTCGTAACCATCTAGCAAAGAAATCAAAGAACGCGTATCAAATAAATATACAATTCTACAATTTCTCTATCAACATCGGCGAAAAGCTATCAACCGTGTCACTTATCGTTTGCTTGTATTTTTAGTTTCAAACCATTCGGTTCACACCATTTGCGACTGGAACAAAATATTTAACCTCTCTAATTAACAACTTTACCATTGTAGTATGATTCCAATAAAACTTTTTCTTATTCTTGGTTGCCACATTTCTTAGTTTTTATACGGATATTTCTTCTTAACGATTACCACGTTCCTTGGAGTTAAAAGTTAATCAATCGATAACCGTTGATTCCAGCATGGTGAAACGGCCTTACATTTAGCTTGCAAAGGTTGCAGACCAGATGTTGTAGAGCATCTTATAAACTATGTAAAACAACAAAAAGGTGAAGATATTGTCACTGCTTATGTAAATGAACTAAACGAAAATGACGAAAGCGCCTTGCATTACATCTGCACCGTTACCAAAGCGGAAGTAGAATTTCCTAATACGGACAGAGAGGTAGTCAAAATATTGCTTGAAAATAAAGCCGATGTAAAGTTAGTGTCGAAGCATGTTCACGAATCGGCATTTCACTACCTGGCAGTAGCAGGAAATAACGATACTTTGTTAGAAATGATCTCACATATGACAGTAACAGAAGTGCAGAAAGCTCTGAATCGACAGTCGACAATCGGTTGGACGCCCCTGTCCATAGCAGCAAATAGAGGCCATTTAGAGCTTGTAAATAACCTGTTAGCGAACCACGCAAGAGTAGACGTGTTTGATAACGAAGGAAGATCCGCCTTACATTTAGCAGCTGAAAAAGGATACATTCAAGTGTGCGATTCTCTTTTATCCAATAAAGCCTTCATCAATTCCAAATCACGTAACGGAAGGACGGCCCTTCATTTAGCAGCTATGAACGGCTTCACGGATCTCGTAAAGTTTTTGATCAAAGACCACAATGCTGTTATCGACATCTTAACGCTGAGAAAACAAACACCTCTCCATTTAGCTGCGGGTGCCGGTCAAATTGAGGTGTGCAAGCTTTTGTTGGAATTAGGAGCGAATATAGACGCAACTGATGACCAAGGACAGAAACCGATTCATGCTGCTGCTCAAAATAACTATTCAGAAGTGACCAAATTATTTCTGCAGCAACACCCTAGCCTGGTAATGGCTACCACAAAAGATGGTAATACATGCGCACATATAGCTGCTGCTCAAGGAAGCGTCACGGTGATTGAGGAACTAATGAAATTTGATAGAACTGGCGTGATAACAGCGAGAAATAAGCTTACGGATGCAACCCCCTTACAAATAGCAGCGGAAGGAGGTCACGCTGAGGTTGTTAAAGCCTTAGTTAGAGCTGGAGCCAATGTAACTGACGAAAACAAAAGTGGATTTACCGCAGTTCATTTAGCTGCTCAATATGGTCATGGACAAGTACTAGAAGTGTTAAAGTCTTCGAATAGTTTAAGGGTTATCAGCAAGAGGCTAGGTGTAACGCCTCTCCACGTGGCAGCATATTTCGGGCAAGCTGACACCGTGAGGGAACTGCTAACGCTCGTACCTGGTACTGTCAAATCTGAGCCTCCTAACGGTGCTTCCTTGGTGCCTATGCTAGGCAACGAATCTGGGATGACACCGCTGCATCTCGCTGCTTTTTCTGGAAACGAAAACGTAGTCCGTCTTTTGCTAAATTCGGCGGGGGTTCAAGTAGATGCGGCAACATATGAAAATGTAAGTGATTATAATAGGGCCTTTTTTTTGTTTTATTTTTTAAGGCAGATTTTTTATTTTTGTTATAGCAATAAGTTTTATTTAAGCAAAAAAGTATAATATACATAAATAAAATATCATACTGGGTGAATCAATATTTACTCCCCAGTCCTCAGATGTGTTGTACTATTAAAAATAAGAGAAAGATTTTCTACTTTCTATAAATCGAATAGTTCGTTAATTTGTAATTCCAACAGTACCATAAAACGGCTCCGCTGTCGGGATTTTAGTAATGTTAATTTTTATCTTATTTTCATCACATACCCGAGGGCTGCGGAGTGAATATCGACTTTTGGTAAGCAACGAGGTAGTAAAAGCAAGGACGTACCGTCCAAGTATATTTTTGTACCATTGTATATGCGAGTGCAAAAAGAATGTTATCCAGTAATTCTTTCGATTTAACAGGGTTATAACCCGATGCACCTAGCATGCTTCGGCGGACATACCACTGTTGTTGGTCTACTATTAAGTAGATCAGCGGAATTACTCCAAAGTCACGACAAACATGGAAAAACTGGATTACACATCGCTGCCACCAACGGCCATTATCAAATGGTGGAGGTGTTGTTAGGTGAGAGATTTATTTACTAACATTATTTTTTCATAGATTGTCAATATGCACAGTTGGCTATTGTAAATGGAAAGCAGACTGCACCTTAAAAGTACTTTTTATTCGTATAATGATAAGAATACGACATCAAAGACTGGGGTAGTATGGCAAATAACACCAAGTATCGGCACACTCCATACCACACAAGTTTAATTAATTAACCCAGAACAGCTGTTTGGAGGATGCGTGGATGTCCGTCATACGGATCCAGGCAACTCTTCCGGACTAATTAATTAAACCTGTACGGTGCGAAGTATGCTGATACTTTAGTGTTGTTTGTCACAATAAGAATATTCTTCATAAAAGTTACGTAGCCCATCTCAAAATTTAACGAAGCCCCTCCGACAAACTAAACTGCATTATTCATCAAATAAAAACCATTTTTTTTATAATAAATTATTTTATAAAACCTAGTTTTAGATATTTTATTATTTCTTCTTGATAACCCGTGATGCCTGAAATTATATGAAAAAAGAATTAAATTTAGAGCGACTTTCAAAGGTAAATTAATTGCAACTGATGAGCAGCTCCCGATGAGATCTACAAACTGTCTAAGTTTCATCACAATCCTTCCAAAAGCAGTGTTTATGTGTGCTTGTAGCTACAGCAAAACTAAGGGAAGACAATGTATTTATCGTAGATCTTTACAGAAGAAATAATTGTTATAATAGCTGCGATGAAACTGTAAATGCCGTTGACAGGTTCTTGGAATGTAATTTTCGATATGCAATTGCACGAACGGCAAACTAATTTGTATATTTCAATTTACTTGCCGCAAGTTAAATCGTTTATTGATGTCCAACTAATTTCTAATACACCTTGGGCCTGACATGCAAACGAACTGTAAATGAATTGAAAATTATCTCAAAATAATACTTACAACGACATGCAAGATATTGCTTGTGTCTGACACATATTTCAACAGTTAACAGCAAAATAGTTTGAGATATAAAAGCTTCAAAACAAAAAAATACTCGCTCTTTGAAACCTTACTAAACTTACTAAACAAAGATAGATAGTATAATAAGGAAGTAATATAATTTAATATTTCTTTAAAAATCTGTTAAAAGTGATTGTTCAGTTTATTTTGGCTGTTTATTTTCGATTTTTGTTTAAGAAAGCCTTTGTTTCTTATAAATTTACTTTCTATTTGTTTTTTTAAATAATAAAACAAAAGAATTTTTAGCAACCTTTTTGTTCAGAAGTATAAGAGAGTGTTAATAGAGCATTATATTGAGCGTATTTCGTGACCTTAAAATTAAAATACCTACCCATTTAAGAATCTAAATATTCGTCCGACTTAATCGATTTTCCTTTTATTTCTGGCAATCACTGCAGGTCAAGGTGCGGAGATCAACGCCACCGATAAGAACGGTTGGACGCCGCTACATTATGCTTCAAGGGCTGGATGCATCGATGTCGTAAAGCTCCTCTCCGAATCTGGGGCATCACCAAAGTCGGAGACGAATTTAGGGGCGGCTCCGATTTGGTTCGCGGCGTCCGAAGGTCATAACCATGTCCTTGAGTACCTAATGACTAAAGAGCACGACACTTACAATCTGATGGAGGACCGAAGATTCGTGTACAACCTCATGGTCTGTTCGAAGAACCACAACAACAAACCGATGGAGGAATTCGTACTGGTCTCACCGGCACCTGTTGATACCGCTGCCAAACTGTCTAACATACTCATTATGTTGTCGAATAAAGAGAAAGAACGGGCTAAAGATTTGATCGCTGCTGGTAAGCATTGCGAGGCAATGGCTACTGATCTGTTAGCGCTAGCTGCAGGTGCGGATTCTGCTGGCAGAATCCTAACAGCCACTGATAGAAGAAATGTTGAATTCTTAGATGTACTCATTGAGAATGAACAAAAGGAAGTAATCGCACATACGGTTGTTCAGCGATATCTTCAGGTAAAAACTAGGTAATTTTAAATGATCGTTACACGTTGAATGTAAATTTTAAAATAATTAATTTAAGCATCTTTGATGTCATTTAAATACTTTCAATTATATCGAATTAAATTTAAAATATTTTACCTGCTGAACTACATATATTCAAGAAATTGAATGAAAGTTGACCCTACTTAGCAACTCTCTAGTATATGTACAATGAGCTCCTAAAGTATCTCTCCGTCCTCATACTAACTTTTAAACAATGACTCGTTTAGCAAAAGAAACAGATGGATTTCCAATCCCTGTTAATTAAGTTTTAATGTTACTGGCCATCTTATCATAAATGAAACAGCCCTGTATATTTTTAGAAAGGGAATCACTATTCAAATAAGGTTTAAGTAATAGAATAAGGCTTAAGTAAAAGAATAAGGTCACGATTATCGGGAATTTTATTTATTAGAATTATCATTATTGGTCAGGAAAAAAAGCAAGGCAACAAATGTCCCGCATTCACCTGTATATGTACAATAAAACAAGAACATGTTAATTAGTGGTTTATTTTCAGGAACTCTGGAGAGGACCACTTAACTGGACAGCGTGGAGGACGATGCTGTTGTTTGTAGCTTTCATAATCTGTCCTCCAGTGTGGATAACCTTCACTCTTCCATTAGGCCACAAATACCATAAAGTACCAATCATAAAATTTATGTCCTACCTCACCTCACATGTTTACCTAATGCTCTTCCTGCTCTTGGTAGCAATCTTCCCGATATATCCAGTCGTTCGAGCAAGTCTCTGGCCCTACTGGTACGAATGGATACTGCTTGTATGGCTAAGCGGACTGCTACTGTTCGAACTAACAAATCCCAGTGATAAATCGGGTTTGGGCTGGATAAAACTATCGGTACTACTATTTGGTATTTTTGGTGTTGGTACCCATTCATTGATATTACTGGACATAAGCCAAAAGTACTGGCCGACTATAATGTACTGCAGGAATCAACTGTTTGCGTTATCGTTCTTGTTGGCGTGCGTACAAATTTTGGACTTTCTTTCCTTTCACCACTTGTTTGGGCCCTGGGCTATTATTATTGGTAACTTGATGAAAGATTTGGGTAGATTTCTCGCCGTATTGGCCATATTCGTCTTTGGATTTTCGATGCACTTCGTTGCGTTAAACCAACCTTTTAAGGCTCCAAGCGAAGCAATAAAAACGATACCGAAACCAACATACACGAAGCCTTTTGCTGAAGGTAAGAACTAGCTTACTACTTATGGTTAACAAGTATTCTGTGTAAATAAATTTGATGTAGTAATGTAAACAGATATATAAACCTCTTAGATATTGTGGTACTACAATTTTAAAGTATACCTTCGTGGGATTGAACAAAGGTTGCCTTTGTCTTTTGATCTTGAGAAAATGATATATCTGTATATATACTATTCGTGTTACTTTTATTTGTTTTCACATTAAAATTGACATTAATAATTCTGATATAGAGGTGATTCACACTAATTGGCCACTATTGTCATCTCCGTTATTACTAGAGTGGCGAGGTTGCGTGCAGTTTGTCATTGGCGTTACGTTTGGTGGCAAGCTAAGTCTCGCATATGTGTAACTCGCACGTAGGAGACGAACGAACCACTTCACAAGGAACAATTTAGAAAAAAATATCATGGTGAAAACGTACTTGATTAAGTAAATATAACTTTCAATTTATCTACGCTACTTCATATACCCGATTGACGCTTGACTGATTAACACTCGCACCGAACGTCCTTACTCTAGTTATTACTGGTCCTACGAAATTGGTCAAATTGGCAAACTTCCTAGTTACAACAGTGCGTTCAAATTGTATAGAACAGTCGCTGTCTAATTAAACTAAAAAAAACCTTACTTACAAAACTTGGTAATTTACTCGTTGCATCAAAAAAGTCATTGCTCGGCAGTTACATACAATGGTCACTTTAACTGAAACTGAGAGAATAACAATTTCAAATATTGTTAAGTATGGTGACCGTAAAAGAACACGAGAAAAAGTGTGCGACCTTCTTCAACGAAAAATACCCAAACTGGGAACCCAATCTGTTGTTAACGTAACTTCGAAGCGTTTTAGAAAAACATGTGGAGACTCTTCTTAAATCTGGAGCACGAAAAATTGCAAATAATGAGGACAAAAAATCAGAAGTATTGTTAGAAGAAAAAAACATTCATTGCTGTGAGTGCTTTGTGATTTGTTTGAACAATTTTGGCGAGAATTATTTAAATAAGTCGACATCGAATATGGTGTTGGAAGTAAATAGGTCATTTTAAACTAAATACAAACTCACATTATTTACCCAGTATTATTAAAAGTAAACCAACTTTAAATGATTGAAACAATATGCCTCTTGTAACTTCTTTTAAGCAAAAAATTCAATCAAACGTAATGTTTTGCTTATATTCTACTTTAGACTGTACAGAATGAGCTTTTGAAAGAAATAAGTGCGATAATTTACGATGCTAATTTCTTTTAAAAATATATGCTCATCTAATCGCCAGTTGTACCGACACGAATTAAAATCTAATCTTGAGTTAAGTTAAAATAACAGGTGGAATGTGATAACTAGCAATATTAGTACAAGGAATAAGTAATTCTCATTTAACAACAAAGTGAGGTTTCAATATTCAAACACCAGTATTTCTGACATGTCTTGCACTTGTGAAGTTAATATCAGATAATCCCAATTCTATGAAAAAAAATGTTTTATGGGAGAACCTACTTGCACAATAAAGTTTAAGCAACTTCGTTACATATTTTTTTATTAACAGTGTACATAATTATACATAAAAACGTTATCTTCTCAATGCCTTCCCACTATAAAGACATGAAAACGTACTCTTATAAACGAAAACAAGTACTTTGAATACGAATTCATTTTGCGAATTTTGTGAATTGGTGATGGACAAAACAACGATGTAAATGTAATTAACAGGATTGTCTTTCTTCCTATCAAACATCATTTTCTCTTAAGGTTATTCTTAATGGGCATTATTACCGGCACTGGTTCCAGTAAAATCCTCCAGACCCATACCTTATTTTACAAAAATGCGTTAAACAATCCTTTCTCTTTAACTTTATATTTGCCAACTTGGACGATTTCAGAAAACGAATAACGGAGGTGGCTCATTAGTTTGGATCACACTATATATATAAATATTGAAATCTCAAATAAAATATTCAGTTGTTTTTAGAACATCTCTTGACCAATGTTTATGTACATATATCTTATATATTTATATTTTTGGAAACGAACCATGTTCAAACCTTAAAAGATTGGACAAAATCATTTTTTTTTGAGTATGGTTGAGTTTACAGAATTGTAATCTTTTCTTAGCTCTTCTTCTTCGCAATCGAAACATCTATTAACTTACGCACTGTTAATTTAAGCCAAACTCTCGCAAAATTGTATATTTTGCCTTGGTACTTCTATAATGCTATAATTTAGTTTTTATATGGGATGATTTAGAAAAAAATGTGATGAGGAGCTATTGAGCCTTAATATTTCAAAGTCCTACTAATGTCTTAGAAAAAAATGTACAATGCAATTCAGTGGGTTTTATTTGTCTTTGTTATCTCCAGTTTACCACTTATCATTCTCCAACGTAAAAATTAGGACATCCAGTATCAAGCTTCAATGAACTTTCAAGAAGCATAGGACAGTCTTTAGTGACAAAGCTAGAATCTGTTCGATAAATAGTTATTTAACTATTTATCATTTGGAGACTGCTGGGATTGTGTGGCTCTCTAGCACAAGCTAATTGTTTTCTCCTTATGTTTTGGCTATAATATCGTAACAATAGCGCAACTAAGGAATTTCAAATTTAGTTACTCGTTACTGGCCAAAGACTTACACTTTTTGGTAACGTTCTTATGCGTTTTTATATCGCGTTCATTCTTCTACCATCACCACCAAGCGTCCTAGCTTAGTTCGGGCGATAAATTCAAATTCTATGAAAACCGGTTTTTGTAATCGCCAAACCACTTTAGATGCATTTTTCCGACAGAACCACCATCAAGTCGACCTTGTAGAATACGAATTTGTTATTGAGCGAGACCAAACACAGCTGTAAAGTCGTGACAAATCTTTGAAGGATCTTAGACATCATTTTTTTCATAAAAGCCTGTTACGTTTTGACAGGCTATCATGAGGTGTTAAAATTTTAAGTAATTCTTCACACAGGGTATCTCTGGATTCAGCAGGCAGTCCATGGTTATGAATCCTGTATTCCGCCTAGAGTTCTATTCACTTGAAGTCATTGAACGTCATCTTACCTCTAGACGCAGGAGAATCTAAGTTGACCCCATCTGAAAAGGCTTGATGTAAACTCTTTTAACGAGACACATATCAATCTTTTGCCATGGCCTCTCAAATGTCTAATATTTCTCCCACGTTTGGAATATTGTGAGTGGAAGATGAGGTCATTTAGCACATGCACCACAATCCTTACAGAACACAACATGATATACAGATAGACATAAGAAAACGTTGACTATTTGGATCACTAGTCGTTACATAGTATGTGTCGCGTGTAAAATCTTTTTATTAATCAATACAGAAGTGTTTTTTTGCCAATGTTTCTCAAAAAATTGTGTAAGAAATCATGTGACTTCTCAAACTACCAATTTTACTTTACACAATTCGTGAAATGGAGTATGGTAGCTCTGTAAGGTCTCTAATTGCTAATAGGTATGCTACTCTCTTTACATTTACCTAAATCATCCCGTATGCCTTTATTCTTATTGTACATACGTGTAAAATTACTTTCGGGCGTAGAATTGGAGACAGGAGGCACCACAACAATAGATCCTGACACCGAATGGTTGGAAGATTTTCGACATGCTCCACATTCCCACGCCGGTATCCGACGTAAACATACACAACCGGCGGGCAGTAAGTTGCCCTCAATGTGCCATATAGAGTCCATGTTTTTTTTGTGTTTGTGCCGGAGCCGTTTTTGCCCTATATACGGCCTGTGTTAAAAATGTTTGTGGTGTTCATTGTTCTTACACGCGCCGACCGATCTAACCTGAGAATAGCTTTATTAATTAAAGTGGCCCCAACTACTGAGTACGAATGAGGCCTTTGTGTCGCTGTTGTTCGTCTTGTCTATTGTATATGTACATGTGTGCGTGAATGTTGTGTGTCGTCCGCTCTATATATAAAAAAAAAACGAATTCCAATGTTAGCTGCGTTAAATTTGTTAGACAACCAATAAATAATAGATGTATCCATGTTTGTTTCTCGTATTTGTATTCGTAACTATGATTATTTTGCTATAAGATTCGTCCGTAACCCAATTCGTTTAATATCTTTCTGTCAAATCTAATATTTCTCATTTATTTACTTCTCGTGTTAGGTGTGTACAAAGGCACGCATGCTCAAATTATCGCCATGCTTAGCACTTTTCATTAAATTACTTCCTAAGATTAGATTTACACAAACACGATTAAAAGCTTCTTAATCATTAAATATTTTAAATTTGTGTACATATTTATATTTTTCCATAGACCAACTATACCTATATCTTACATTCTTATCATTAATTTTAACTCCACCAATTAATAGATAAATGTTATTTTCATTATAAATGCATAAATCATCAATAGATATCAATAACGTCATCATCTGAAACTCTATCGCTCTTAGCACAACATTTCATTAAAACTGGACGCAAGTAAGCAAAGATTGAAATGTAAGTGTGCTAAAACTGGTTTCATCGACAATAAATTCCTCGAACCTTTTAAATTTAAGGCAATCTAGACACTCGCTGTACCGAGTCTGATCTTTTGGTTCGGCTGTTTGTCGCTGTAAGGCAAATAGTGGTGTTATTTTGGTTGATGTACCAAAAAGTTAATTGTCGAAATTTTATGGTACCATAAGTGCTTAGAATGCTGTAAGCCGAATCTATTAATACTAGTAAGTTTTCTATAGATACACGTTTATTTTCAACTTTTTTCTATTTTTTATTACTAACATACTAAGAAGAGAAATCCTATTGTCTGTCTCCTCCTAATAGAAGGAAATTTTTTATTTAGTTGCTTCAAATTTCTTATGAAGCATTTGTTAGCGTCAAAAATGCAAAATATATGTCAGTAATGTAAATCTAATCCAAAGCTGGAAAATATGCCAAATTATACTCTTCAGAATATTAAATTTGCCCATGAAGGGCTTAGCTGTAGAAGGGTATAAGCTCTCACCCAATAGGATTCCTTCAGTTCATTGATAAAAGGTGTTATTGATTTGGAAAGAAATCTTCTTGCACTATCAATATGGTTCTCTAATGCAAGCGTTATACCGGCCAAGATGCTTGAAAACGTAGGCTTACACTAAACGAGACTAACACTTCGTAGTGGGTAATTTTCGTAATGAACACGTCAGAATTTTTAACTGAAAAATCAGAAATCCATTCTCGTACATACGTCGGACAACTATCTGGAACCGAAGTATGATATTGGAAACAATGGATTTCATGCTCTTTCTTGGTTTGTGTACGTTGGGTAGCCAACTTCGTCTACCATTATAAATGTTTCCTTTACAGCCAAATTTTGTAAACTAAAGAAAACTCTGACAATGTCTTTTTAATTCATACAGGGTATTTGATATTTTGGGGTTATCATCTGTTCAATCGGTTCTATTAAAACAAAATATCTTCATCAAAGTGTCGCTTCCGGTTTATCGTAAATTTTTGAATTCTACGTCCACAAACACATCCTTTTTAATTAGATTTTCCTCCAAATAAATGTTGTTTTTGAGCTATTTCAATTTTGTTTTAGTAACTTTCAGTGCGTCATTGAAAAACTAATATCTCAGTCAATAACTAAAGTGAAAGTTCAAAATTTGGCCGGTTGTTAAAATAGGCAATAATCTACCAAACGGATTTAGATGGATCACTGTGTAGTATACAGAGTGTTCAGAAATGAGAAGCAAAGTACTGTTTCCAAATGCAAACAAAAAAAATTAAAATCGAACAGCCTGTATATGAGTATTACTGGCAAGCAAATGTTATAATCTATCTACCCATATCAACATTGTGGATTTTAAAATATCTGGAAAAGGATGGAGGTCGTATAGAAAACGTGCATGTATATACTGAAATTTAGCAGCGTGTTTTCAAAATTTAGTGTTTTTCATGTTTTTTAATAACCTTTTCACAAATTCAAAATATTAAATATTTTTTTGTAATCGGTATCTAATGCATATTTTGTTGCATTCCCCATGAATGAATAAATTCAAAATATCGCTGTTTGAACAGCCGTTGACATCCATATTTCTCATTACAAAAGACTTACACTGACCACTAAACAAGATATAAGAAGATATTGACACTAGTCAAATTACAAAAGATAAACTAAATCAAGGGTATGTTTAACGAAAAATGAAAAAATTGATAATATCTCAAGGTGCGTTAGTCAGGTTTAGGGAATGTTAATATAGATAGACAGATTTATTTACCAACGATATATTCATATACAAGATATTCCATTAAAATTATTTCTTATTTGTATTTGAAAATATAACACATTGCTTCTCATTTTTGAACACTTTGTATCCAACCGTTTAATAGAATGTTATCTTTGATTAACAATAGGTCGAATTTGGAACTTTTACCTTAACTATTGGCTAAGATATTCGTTTTTGGATGTTGCAATGAAAGTTACCAAAAAACAAAAAAAAAATAACTCAAAAACAATAACAATTTGGTTTAGGAAGGTCCGATGAGAAATGACGTGTTTATGGACGGAGAATTCAAAATTGTATCATTCTATTTAAAATAACAAAATTGATGTTGATTTCTAATATATTTTACTTTAATAGATACGACTGAACAGATAATAGCCTCATAATATCAAATATAGGCAAATAGTCGAACATCATAAACTTACAATGAACCAGTTATGTGAAATACCCTGTATTGTTTTTTTTTTAACATGCTTTTTGTACAAGGTTCAAAGTAGGGGATAAAACAAACATTAACCTTTATGCACACTTAAAATTTCGCAAAATAGTTTATAGAATGAGGTAACTAGTTGTAAATATGTAAATTGTATATAGAAAATAATCATAATTGACACTGAGAACATTCTATCCGCTTTAATCTTACGCAATAGTGAACCTAAATTTGTTATTTATTGGTTACTGTATAGTGTTAGTGGAATGATGCCTGCTGTTTATGTTTTAGTTATTTTGTCGTGGCCTATCGCTATTACCAAACTCTCGACTTCTCCAGAATAGTAAAAAAGCAAAAAACCTGCGTATGTGTGCTGTGTTGTCCGTTCTTTGTTGTATAGCTCTTTACATTCTTTTAATGTTTGTTGATTCTGTTCTTGACGATATTAACTGATGGTGAATAATGTGTGTGTCCTCAGTGGTAATGAGCCCGTTATTGGCATTCGAACTCTTGTTTTTCGCCATATTCGGACAGACCACATACGACGAATTATCAATAAGTAAGAATAAAGAAGGCCATCTGAACCGCCCCCCTTGGACAGACAACCTATTCAAAGTGGTCTTCGGCATTTATATGTTGGTGTCTGTGGTTGTGCTCATTAACCTACTAATTGCTATGATGTCTGACACGTATCAACGTATACAGGTAATTGACGTGAATGTAACGTGTTGCTTTATTGATTCCAGTCCATAAGAACCCAATCAAAGCTTTTGAGCTGCTATTTTTCGCAATCTTTGGACAAACAGACGTCGATAAACTAAAAATTGATACCTATCCCGCCAACAGAAATAACAACCAACCATATTGGACGGAAGTCTTGTTTAAGATTATCTACGGCATTTATATGCTGGTGTCGGTGGTTGTTTTGATTAATCTACTCATTGCTATGATGACCGATACGTACCAGAGAATACAGGTAAAACAAGCAACCGCAGAGGTTTAAACGTATCATTAAGGAAAACAGCGTTTGAACAAGTGAAAAGTATGGGAAAGCTTTAGAAATCTCTTTAGCACACCGCAAAGTTTACGTATTCTGGGCGATTTGAAATATCTTGCGATCTGCTTTGCATTCAAAAAAGAAGTCATTATTAGCACATTAAATACACATTTACTACTATCTGTGACCTGAAAAGCACGTAGGGGCAATAATTGTATTCCGAGTATTAAGCAATGTACAGGGAACTTTCACAGTGGATCCTCAAAAAGCAATGCAAGGAGAGAAAAAACACACTACCCACAGACATGTTTCTGCCTGGCCAGCGTCAGCAGTGTGGTCCGAGAGTGTTTTTACTCCACCTTGCACTGCTATTTCTCTCATTACGATATTCGAAACAACGAGCCAGACATCTCTTGGCGCTCTTTAGTGCGTAATGTGTTTTTTCCCTTTTTGTATTGCTTCTTGCCGTAAATAATTTCATCGATGCCATGAGGAAGCTATTTTAGCATTATTTTTTAATTAATAAAAATGTTACTTAGTAGACCAGTCCAAATATTAAATGGTTCTTCTCTTCTAGGGCATACTAGTTATTACTAAAATCGGCCATATCATCTCTTGCAAATGTGCTTTCATTGGCCATCGAAATAAAATTAGTAAAATTTTCATTTCTGTCACAAAGAAAGTTCTAAGGTTTACGATAAGTCTTCGAAAGGTAACAGAGTATTACTGAGCCTATGTGGTCCATCGTTCCGGGCACAACAATTCATTTTCTTCATCCTCTACTCCCATAGAACCGCGCGCTGTTCTGAATCCAGCCGTCTAATTTGCATTCACAAAATTTGCTGGAGTGATAGATGATCCACAGTTCCATTTCCTTCATTGCTGACGGGATGAACGACGGTCCCGCATGTATATGTGCATACATGTAAAAATTCCAACGAACATGTTTGTATCGCATTATACCCCCGTGTTCCACCTTCCTCCAATATCTTATTATTACTCTATATTACCAAGAAATATAATTTGTATATAACTTTTTGTATTATTAAAAAGTAGAAACCGCTTACTTTTACTAGCGAAAAATAATAATTGCATATTCTATACATTCATATGTATATACGGATTCATACATATTGCAGCTTTCACAGATTTCAGATCGCCTAGCGTACTGACTAGCTACATGCGCACATGTTCTGTTGGGCTGGATCATTAAAAGTGTGTAAAATAGTGTATTTTGTGCTTTTTGACTTTGAAATATTCTTTCACAAAGCACATTTTAAATGTTGGCTATCTAAAATTGGAACGTCACAGTATTTGTAAGAATCATATAATGTGTAGTGAATACTCAAATCGTATTATTATCTGTTAGATTTTTAGCAATCCAAAATGATTTATCATTCTCTTGGTGTAGGTTTCGATTACAAGTAAACAGTTAAACTTAACATATTTTAGCATATTTTTATTTTTATTTAAATCAACCAATTTCTTTTTCAACACTTCATACAATTGATTTTTTATTTTTTTTTTAATGTAATTACTCTAGTTTGGTAACAATATTTAACAATTTCGAATTTTAGAAAAGAAATGTTACCTATAAGAAAAAATGTGTTAAACCTTAAAGAAGGTGGTTCATCAAAACGTCGGTTGTGCACATATGGGTAGCTAGTTAAACAATTTTTGCTCAAGATAATTCTTTAATTACTATAAAGAAGAATAAAAATTAACATTTCTGGTAAGGTGTAGACATCTCAACCTAACCCCTGGTTTTATAAAAATAAACACGAATCATATACATTTTATGCTCAAAAAAAATTACAAAATCTAATACATAAATTTTGTAGCTCAGAACTAAATATCCATATAACAGAAACAAATCACAAATTAAAGAAAATTAAAAAAATATTAAGTAAGCTCATCACTTCCTAACACAACAGTTCCTCAATTTTCAAAATGTTAAAATCAAGCGATACATACAAAAACGTAAAATAGAACAATTAAAGCAATGCCAACATAATGAACCAAATCTCTACTAACACAACTGATATTTTTTACAATGACAGCAACATTTATTTTTGAAGTATCAGGTTGCATCTTGTTGAGTACATTCTGTTTTTCAATTACAGAAATATGCATGCTCCAAACTTTAAAATTCTCGTTTTCGTGTTGATGATATTTGATGATCTTTTAATTCATTTCGACACACATACTCTGCCCATAATTATCTATTACTTCTTTAATGTGTCTTTGAATAATGTTAAAAGAAGAAAAATTTTGGAAACCGGACTTGATATTTGAAAGGTCCGAAACCATATAAATCAACCAAAAATTAGTTGTTTCTTAAAAACATTCCAATACCAATGTTACCATTTACAAGTCTAGCCACGTAAATAACGAATGATAAATTATTTTGTGATGTTTTGTACCCATGTAGTCCAGTAAATAATTAACTTCATCGGATGCACTATATTGAATTAACTCATTATGTTAACAGTCACGTCTCGTTCATTACAATGTTGAAAATTGCTTGAGCAAACATTAGTACATTGATATTCAACCACGTGGGAAATATTGAAGAAAATTACTTTTTTTATATGTAGACGCCGAATTTTTTTTTCTTGATCATGTTTAGGCACAATCTGATATTGAATGGAAGTTTGGTTTGAGTAAATTGATCAGGTCAATGCATCGAACTACCTCAGCACCTTCTCCGATAAACCTGATAACGACATGGCTTTTTTACATCGTCAAGCTCTGCAAAGCACGTGGTATGTAACGATTTTCCCAAAATTCTTTTCAAAATCGTTTGCATGTTACAGTGAGAGCGAAGAAGCGCACAAGTCTTGTGCATATAATGGGTGGTTTCCAAAGACAACAACATATGAGCCCCAGATCTAAGGCCGGTCAAAAGTGGCTTTCGAAAGTAAAGAAGGGCAGCCAAGTTGCGCCTAAGGACTCTATTGGGGGGCTTTCTGTAGTCCATTTAAGTCCGCTGGGTTCTCAGCTGAGTTTTTCTGCACAAACAACAAGAATAGAACATGTTACGGATTGGGAAGCGATAGCCAAAAAGTACAGAGCTTTAATGGGACAAGTAGACGAAGTCAAAGAATCTAGTAATGATGATAATGAGGAAGACGAAGACGACACGCAAACTCCAAATAATATCAACCCATCTGGCGGTGCGAATTAAATTAGATGTATCAAAAAACGTGTATTAATTAATATAACAAAAATATATGGAATATATTCTAATATTTAATTTAAATAAAGGAGGATCATATAAGTATCAGATGTACTCCATATATTAGATGTTTATCTTATGTATAGATAAAAGAAAACTGATGACTTTTCTACAATCTTCTAGATATAAGAAGTACCTAACATTTTTATTCATTACGTGTTTATTGTGTATATAAAATGTTAACATAACCCTAGTCATAATTTGTAAATAGGTAAGTTCATTTTTACAAATAGTTGTATATAAATAACATTTCAAATATTAAATATGTAATACATAATATATATTATAGGAAAGACGTTATGTGAATTTTAATTGCGTTAAGTCCATAGGGTACTAGAGTCTATTCCATTTGTTAGAAACTCGACAACAATATATCTCAACTTCTTGCATGTTCTAGTGCAAAATACTTACACCCAGAAAATATACAAACCCGAAATTTTGATAATCCAAACTACCATGTCGCCCGGCACTAATAGCATGTGGGGCAACGTTTATACAGGATATCTCACCGAGAACTGCACCGATCGATATATGAAGGAGTATGCATTGGAAAATTCTGAAAACTTGCCAGTACAATAAAGCTGACATGTGGTATTGAACTAAAATATTTTTAATAATCCAATACTTCCGGTTATGCCGGGAATGGCTATCAACCTTGTTATTTTTAATAGAATACTCTATACAATAATTCATTTTTAAGGTTTATTTGATAAAACAACTATGTCGCTATCTCTAACCATTTGGCTATGCTAATAGTACAAAAGGAATATAATTAAACCAGACATTTACCCTAGTAAAGCTGAAAACGAAACGGAATTATCTTGAATGTTAATGAATGCCAACTGATTCCTATTTTATTGTAATCTTAGGTTAAACTTAAGAGAATCCTCAATGGGACATTAGTGCTTGTTTGGCGAAGTAAAGAAATTCGTTTGTTTGAGTCTTAACTCACTCATAAATATATTATGCAAACGGGTAATAAAACTTTAATAGCTTTTTCTGACGAAACAGCATATTCACTTCTTACGCTTACACTTCCGATACAATGAAAGAAATATTTAAATCATATCTTCCATTCAATTAAAGCTCTGGTGACTTAATTGGAAAAAATTAAGGTATCCAATACACTACTTAAGCATAAAAAGGGTGCATGCTAAAAGAAGCCACAAGACATAAATCCTTTATTTATCAGACGATTTTGATAAAGTAAAATGCAAAAGAAACCATTTTACAAGTAGTATTGTAATCAGGGTCCACCGATTTATGTGGAATTCGTTATAAGATACTACCAGGTGTGTCGGTAATTCTTTTCCGGTTTTTTCGCTAAAG
>LR737386.1:14130340-14173943 GCA_902655005.2 Marronus borbonicus
TATAAAGGTGTATTATGACAATATTCGTATTTTTCTCATTAATGTTTCTATTCCTTTCGAAATCTACATGAATAAATTCATATTCCTCATTTGTGTTATTTCAATTGGTATTATAAGCATATAAATATAATTTAGTATGCAACAAGGTCAACTATATGTTGCCGGGATTACCATTTAATCTCCCCAATGCTGTTGTATTCTGAGAAAATAAAATCGTCTGCAAGTTATAAATAAATTAAATTCCCTAACCAACATTCAATTCAAGGTGAAACTTGTTTTGGTCTCTGCTTGTCCAGCAACAATTTTATTGACCCCTCCAATATAACGAAAAAGGCACTTCTTAGCATATACTTGATGCATGCAAACGAAGATGCTTTAGTGATGTGAAGAAACGACCTATAATAATCATAATAGAAACAGCAGCAAAACCGAATAGGATTTCCCTAATAGTGAACATTGAATAACGCGGTTGTTGGCACGTAAATTCATTCATTTCTCGTTTAACTTTGTTCATACGTCCAGCAAATAATCTCGTTCGAAACATGTTAAAGTTATCCTATTTAATAATAATGTTATATATAGTTGCGGTGCATGGTCAAGACGAAATTACTTATCCAATTCCTTTGTCAACCGAGGTTCCGAGTAGTGATGTAAGTAAAATAATCTTCTTTATAACAAATTCCATTTGTTTAATTTTATAATTTATAGAAGCGGGAACCACTATACGCGCCATCTATATGTCCAGAAAATCATTTGTTATATCCAGGTAATCTACAGACGGATTGGATATGCGATTGTGCCCCAGGTCAGTACCATACGTAAATATACTATAAATAGTGACCCCCATAATAATGGCAGCAATTTTTTAATAAAAAAAAAAGCTAGCGGCAGTAATTTAAAACTTATATAGTGCGTGTAAACTATATTAAATGATGTTTACTTATTTATGGGGTTTTTCCAAGTTATTAAAATGTAAAAGGTGCTATTTTTCGTAAACTAAGCACGATTTTAATGATTTTTTATTACGTGATCAATTTGAAAGCGGGGAAACTTTCTTTAACTTTGCTCATAATTTAAATTTTCACGCTTCGAACCATTTTCAAAATTTCATGTAGCAAGAGTTTATGTTAAAATTCAAATGTCTACTGTAGGGAAAGATTTATGATTGTAGAAAGTAATTTAAATTGTCAGACAACACTGAAGTATTAGCACACTCCGCACCGCACAAGTTTAATTAATTCATGTGAACTAGCTGTTTCAAGGAAGGGCGAATCCTCATTTTTAACCGCATGACCGAATGATGTGAGAAAAAAGCTCTAATTCTAACATGCCTGTTCCGTCGTTACTCTTGAGGAAAATATTATTTACAAGTATTTCCTTTTGCCGCCTACACACCCTAAAACTAAGACTTACGAAAAATATGGAAAGATAGATGAAAGGGTCTCTTATTATTGTAATATCAAACATAAAACATGTGTATGTCTTACCCTAATAAATCAAACAGAACTTGAGTATGGCAACTGTTCGTTCTCGAAGATGAGAAAATGTTAGTATCAAAAGACCAACTTCACCTTGCATGAATCAAAATTGTTTTCAAATAGGGTCCAAGTACTGTGAACAATTGGAGCGTACGACAATGGGCAACTCTCTGCCCATTTTCATAACCAACTTGTTCATGAATACATTTGAAACATGTATGAAAAACACCTCACATATTTTCCTAGAACTTGGTTCAGGTATGTAGGCAATATTTTCACGATCTTTGATACAAGGAAAAGTACTATTCCAGATACTCTCGCGGTAGTTTTTCATTATTACTTTCACTAAATCCATATAAGAAATTTGAAAACAAATTCTTTAATTCTTCACACGAAATGACAAATACAATCAATTTGTTTTAGGATACGTTTATTATCCCGAGAAAGACGGCTGTTTTGCAGTATATAGACAAGGACCTTGTAAGAAAGGTCATTTTATGGTTCTACCCGAAGGCGAATTTAGGCCGAAATGTGAAGTCAATATATGTGGTGAAGATGGCATGGTTATGTAAGTAATTGGGTGATTTTCCAACAATGGTAAAAATAAAATCTTTATTTTTTAGTTACAATGGAATCTGTCACGCATTAGAAAAGCCAGGCGGTCCATGTGAACGCAAAAATGAAACAGATCCTATTGAAATTCTAACGGTAGTTAAAAGCACTTTAAAACTGCAATGTGTTTCAAGCACGACTGGTTTGTCTATAATCGTTGTACCGCATTCGTGTCCACCTGGAACTCGGAGAAGTAACAGTAATGATTGTAGGAGTGCTTCTAGGGGTCTTTAATTAAGTGCGAATATTTTGCAAATACCACGGCAGTTTTCTTTTTCTTTGTATTTCATCAACTTATACTCTAATCGACATAATCTCAATTTGAATATTGTCTTCGCAAAAATGTAAATTATAAAAACGTGGACTTCTTAAAAATGTTATGTAATATTTTCCCGTAAACTATTTCAAGGTCTCAATACAATTATTAGCACATGCAAACGTGTATTTTTAAATGCGAAAAATAATGTTTACAAACTTAAAACGATCGCGTTTTAAATGAAGCTATGTAAGCTGATATTATTATGAACTAAAAAAACAAAAAATATTTGTGTGCTTTACTCTCAAAAATAGTTCGCCGATTTTTAAACAGTCTGTCATGTTAATCTCGTATGTACTCGAGTTTCTTTTTCCATTTGGTATGGAGCATACATGATGATGGTCATACATATAATGCAAGGAACAAAAGTATTTATGATAGCACAAAGGTGAGTTAATTTGTGCTAACGTATAAAATAAATCAATGGATGTGAAGATGGAAGTTGTATCTAGTTTCTGTAACTAACTACTGCCTCACTTCCAAATACATAATATAAGAAAACGGCTTACGCCTTCAAAAATAGAAAACTTTATGTATATTTTCCTGAAAAGAATTTCTTCAACGTGTTAAATAACCATTGGCGTTAATTTTATTGTCACCGACTTCAAAAATACTACTATACACTTTTCCAAACTAATTCTCATTATGAAAAAAATAAGTAAAACGTTATATTATTAAAAAATATACATTTTTTTATAAAATAGTTAAATAGGATCTTAAATCATTTATTGCGGTTTTCTTCGCTTCACCGGAGCTAACATTCCTCTAGGGTTGGTTGCAGACGGATTTCCGTCAGTCCGGATGGATCAGTTGCAGCGTGACCACTTTTGGTATTTTCTATTATATAACAGACTTACTTTCGGTCATTTAAAATCTCCACCTGGCAACCCACTCTATTAGGTTGTCAGTGGTCCTCTAGAGATTCCTCACCAACTGAACATGTGTCCTCGAAGAAACATTGGCGTATCGTCAGCAGGAACATCAAAGGAGCATAACAAGAGTAGTTTCAGGTCCAACAAGAAACCCTAGGCCAGTCTTGTGCGAATAGGTCGTCGACTGGAGAGATGCCACGCAATTCGCATAGAAAACAAGCGTCCTCCCAAATAAGACCTGATCTGCTTAACCACTCCAATTAGTGGCCAATTAGAGAATGCGCAAAGTCAAAAAAAAAGTAACAATATCTGCTGTGATTTGTTGTTTACAAAGCATCATTTACGATTATCTTTTATCTCAGACAGTATTGCGGATTTGAGTTCGGGGTTTCCATTTCGCGTAGATTTTTTAAAATCATGTGTTTTGAAATAAAATTGTGTACGTTTCTACAAATATATAAACAGTAGATTTATTATTTATTAACAGTAGATGTTGGATACTGCCGCTTTGTTACAAAGAACGAGCTACGGTAAACTAGATTCATGGAGACGAAGTATAAAAACTGTACATTCCAACGATTCCACTTGGCTTAATAATTGTGCGCACTCTGTCGCTAACCTAAGACGATAAAAAACGCGAAATTTAAAAAATGAAACCATATCAAATGAACATGTATTTACTTATGTGCATTAAATCATAAGCATTACTTGAGAATATTTCTAGTGTCCTAATATGCGTATTTATACATATTTATTGTCGTATAACTCATCTCACTTTTATATTATTTAATAAGTGACCATTTTAGAAAATCATTCCAACAAATGAAAACCTGCATTTCCCGGTTCAACATATTTCATTACCTATTTTATGGGACAACAACTTATGCAAGTAATAAATAATTTCTAGACGTATCCTTCAAATAAATAGTTCGCAATATAACACTGGTGTATTTCGGTTTGCATTGAAACTAAATTACATAATCCAACGCCAAAAGACGCGTCCGCAAGCGTCGCTTCAGTTTTAAATAGACGCCGAGGCCGAGACGACGTTGACAGTAAATACGAGCCTATAAGAACGTTATAAAAATCAAAACAAATTATATACTCTTCAAGGAACATACAACTTGCGCGATATTACAAATGGGTAGCGGCATCGAACCCACGATTTCAGTAGAATTTGAGGTATATGGAAAAGTTCAAGGTAAGTCCAAACTGGATGAGAGAATTCGTTAACTCTAATTAATTAATTTAAATAAAGGAGTGTATTTCACTAAATACTGCAAAGAGACCAGTGCAGCGTTAGGTTTATCTGGATGGGTTAAGAACTCAAGGAAAGGAACTATTGTGGGCAAAATTCAAGGGCGTCGTCCACAAATTGAAAAAATGTAAGTTCGATAATGGTATAAAATTCTAATAACATTGTTTAATTACTTCTATTTTCATCGTTGCAAAGATACATTAAATTTAGGATTCAGATTTCTAAAAGCGTTGTTAAATAAAGGTACCACTAATCAACAAGATCTCCGAAAGAATTACTCGAACATTTCTCACATAATATGTAAACAGTTTCTGAAAATACAATAATTTGACGTCATACTAAACTGTTGTAATTAAGAAGAAAAAAAAGGAAGAAATATACATCAACCGTGCCAATAGAAAATTATATTTAGATCAATCACTCACTCACATTTATAATTGCCGAATAAAATATTCTAGAACATCGAGTAAATAATTAATTGGCTATTTTGATACGATGATGGACGTATTAACAGATTACCACGTGCTTAAGAATGCTCCTAAAAATATTTGTGGATTGAAGCCCTCATTTTTGTTTAAAGAAAATATTTTGCAGACCCATACGTTTTTTTATTGATGACACCAAAATAATATTAATATTATAGTAATTATTAATTATTGATTGTTCTCATTTTAGAAAACTGCCAAAAAACTTGCAACGCAGACAATAACATTTTGCTTGGTGTGATATAATTTTCTTTTTAAAGTCAGTAGAAATTAATATTGGTTAGCGAAGAAATAAGAACAGAGGGCCGAGAGAGAGTGAAGCTAGAAATATTATCAATAAGATGCTAACCTGTTAAAGTAGAAGGTACTTCATCTTAACTGAAATAATTTCTATACCAATCTGTTGGAGGTTTATGTGAGAAATATCACGGAGTTTCGGTAATCCACCAATGTATGCTGACATTTGCTTTAATTTGCTAAAATTCGGATGATTTCTATTCACTTCAGTAACATTGTGTAGTAACTGAAAAAGAAAATTTGTTAGGCAATTTCTAAAAATTATGGTACAAACGAGGTATTTGAAGGCTACTTGGACAAAAAATTTTACTTGTTTTTATTCCACTGCGACTCGAAAATTGTATTTCCCGCCAATTAAATACATTATAAACAACTGAAAAATATTATCATATTTTGAACCACTCAGTAAACGACGAAGAAAACAAAGATATTCGTATTATAATTATCATTTCCTTCCTAATATGAACTAAAAATGGTTTTTAACTGACGCAGGAATAGTTTTATATTTTTTTACATTTATTTAATTTTAATTTGAACAAAATTGGATTCATTTTGGTGATAACTAACATAAGAATATTTTGGAATCCTGATTTTTTTTGTTTAATGTTATATTACATCAAGTTTAATCTGTAACGTTTATCAATATCATACAAAACTATACTTCTGGTCTGCATTTATTTAAATTAAAAATTTCGAAAATTACAATTTATTTAATACGCTTAGGAGTCGTTCCCAAACAATAGGCAACATAACTCGCAACGTACCTTATAGTCGAGTAAAACGACTCCAGATGAGGCGGCGAGTTGAGTATCGTGATCCGCCATTTTTATGTTCTCTAACTAAAACTGGCAGATTCGAGTTGCGAGTATCACGATCCCGGCTCAAACCTTAATCCCAGTATGGGATCCAAGCACTAAAGGCTACACTTATATATTGCTTAAAATCATTACAGATTGGTAATAAACTTATGTTACAAAGTGGAGGAACTACTCAAGACGAACTCAGCTAGCCGCCTTGCTTCGCCCTTCGTAATGAGTAGCTCAAGGCGGACGTTGTTTCATCGCCATTGCAATGAACGGTTCTCTATTTAACTGACAAAAGTAAAGTGGTCTAAGCTAGACGGCCGCCACTGGCCTTATGTTTAGTAAAGTCTACTTTTTATTTATTTTCCAGGATTGTCTGGTTATCAAACACAGGTTCGCCAGGATGTCAAATCGATCATTGTGATTTTACAAATTGGGAAAATCTAGCCAGACCTGACTACAGAGATTTCAGTATTAGATTTTAGTATACGCAGCAAGCATGTTACTTCAGCGTTGTTTTATACATTTTTTATTGTAAATATATATTTTACATATTATACTCCTGTCTTACTTTTAAACATGGTTTTACCCTGTACTACACACCTTCCAAATTTCTTTCAAAATGTAAGTTTTTAGTGTTGTAAATTGTGCCTTTTTAAAATTAGAAGTCAGTGCATCAGGGAAATGCCTCTTTTTTATTTTATTATAGATCCAGAGGTAGGAAAGGTAAATCTCGATCATTGGGTAATTAAATCTAGACACGTGGAATGGACCTTGATTCGCTTGAATGTTATCCGTGAATGAAAAAGATTAATATCCTGAAATTATATTTATTGTTTTCGTGCCGACATCCTAGAATGTTCCTTAAATTGCCGGTCTGTGCCCCGAGTCTTCTCTGAAAAATTTCAGTTTTCTACTTCGTCTTCATCACTACTATTATCAAAAATTATTTGATGACTTTGCACTGCCGCCAGCATGGCTTTAAGCTGATATTCAAAAATAAAAATGAAGGATTAAAAAAAACCTCAAAAACGTTGACCACTAAAAAGTTAGTATTATATTCTTTACTTTGCGAGGATATATCAAGAAGTCACGCTTGTTATTTAATTATTTATTGTTATATTCTATATTAATCGCTATACATGATGTGTATGTGTCTGTTGCTTAGCCGTGTGAATATATATGCACGGTGCGTAGTACCGCATGTTGTGTTGCTTATCTACTTATGTTATAAGCAAAGTATTGGATTGTCTATAGTGGCTTTCGATATGTTCACTGTGTTACTCCGGAACTTATTTTGGTACGGTTCCAAAACGTTCTATTCTCTGTTCAGAGAATACTCTAAATAAAGGCGGTCCATAATGCAGTAAAACGTAGACTTGTTACTAGCGCCGTCCTACAACTGCACGCATGATTAAGGAACTATATATCACTACCTTTTAATCTCTGGTCGTTCGTTTATTGTCGTTAATATCGAATCCGCTTAAGATCCCCACATGCACTGCTATTAAATTCTATTTTTATTTCGTATAAAAGTAGTTATAGAATTTAATAAAACACGCAATTTGTTTCAACTGTTTTATTAATGAAATAATCACAAATATTAAAGTTGTTCTAACTTGTATCACCATCGCTTCTATCACTGGTTCAAAATATTCATTTGACCAACATAACCAGATATATTCTGTTAACCGTTATTGCAAAATATATGTTTACAGCATAATGGTTACATCAATTACAAATCGAATCGGTAAAAAAATCAGATTTAAATGAAGATCGTATTAAACACTAATGAAACTCTATCGTGGGTAATTTAATCCAGCCAATAAGTTAGAACAAACTTAATAAACTACAATTCTTTTTAAAGAAACAGTATACAACTGCCTATGTACGAAATATAACGCAATTTGTATACATCCATCTGTTACTTTTTTATGTATTTTTTTAAATTCATTTTTATAAACTGTATACAAAGCAAATGTAAGCTTCTTTTATTTTTGTACAAAAATGCTATGTTATTACAGACTAAATATCATATAATGAAATAACATTTTATTTATCTTTTCACTCATCTCTTTTGTTTGGATTTGGATGCAAAAAAGAAACAATTATGTGCACGCATAGATGAATACCGTTACCCAACATTATAGATTATCTTTTTCTAGTCTTTTTTTAGAAGGCTATATACAGCACAATTAAATAATGGTTAAATTCTATTTTGCACTTTTATCAATGCAAATGCACATACATCAAATTCTAAATTACAAAAGCAAATATGTTAGTTTTGTATAGGTAACATAATCTCGTACTTGTCAAATGCTTTTAGTTTCACTTCTAAGAGCGAACATCAAATAATATTCAGGAATTTCTTATTTTCTTTTTACCAGAAACATTAAGTTAAGTTTTTATACTTCGTAGGACCATTAAAAAAAAAGAGATACCCGAAGAGGAACGTCAAAGATTAAAACAAACCATTTATGAATATTTTGATGGTCTTAGAGATATTATTTTAAATTAATGAGATATTTTTGGCAAATACAAGATTTTTTCTCAGTTAACACGTCCCCCAGTTTTCATAAAAATTCCTACTTCAATGAAACGCAATTTTTTGACAAATATGCATCCAAAAAAAGGTGATGTTATTTTTCTTTTTGTTGAGAAATGTATCTTCCGACCAAAATTTATAATAAAAAAGGAAAGTCAAACTTAACTATGTTGAATCTACAAATTACATAACTAGAACATTCATATCTTATGCACAACAACCATAACGTAGTCCATTCAATCAAAGCAATCGTCCAAATCGATACGAATTCACGTCAGTTATAATTAATCGTAAAAAAAATCTAAGGAAACAAGAAACAAAAAAAACCTTCAATTTAGTTTAAATAAGATGCAAAAAAAGGATATTTGAAAGCTATTTATAAAGCAATACAGTCTGTGTTTTGTGTATTTATAATAAATTTCTATAATACTATATAGTTTGGAGTTTGAAAAGATACCACCATCTAAAATTACGTAAATTTTTAATGGATTGTTTTCTTTAACAACTGTTTTAATTACAACAAAATGTAATAAAAATACAACAGCAATCCTGCCATACATTCTAAAATGGTATGCTTCTTTTAAATACAAAAAAAATACAGGAAGAAACACAAAACACATTCATACTGAACTGCATTGCATACACGTTATTACATTACTTCTTTTTATATTCCAATTCAAGTTGATAAGAATACAAAAATATCATTATCATCTAAATCAGAATTTTGTAATTGTGTTTTTAGGTGTTATCTCTTTACTGTCTACAAGGAGATGAACTGAAGGACACTAATAGGGCTAATCTTGCATTTCCTCTGGCACCTCGTGCGGATTTAGGATACCAGGTACTGAGAGCTGCACTCGCCGTTTCTCGGCCTGCGCCACCTGTAAGGCCTTTTCCCTTTCTTCCAAGAACAAGTCAGAATCATCTTCACCTGTATATTCCTAAGAATAAATGATACAATAATTAAAAATAATAAGTAACGTTATTTATAACGGTCGAAAAATAAACCATTTTGTTAAAAAATCGTCTACATAATAGTTGTAAAATATAGTGGTACCTCGGCTAACAAAGATTCGTTCCAGACCAATATTTATTAGTCGAAACACGAATTCCATAACATTACCCAAGTATGTAAATCACGTTAAAGAACTGGAATTATTTAATTTTTTAGTAATATTTTTAAAATGTGGGAAGCGGAAAACAACAAAGTAATACCTTATAAATTAATCCCGTCCGCATCCTATTAATAAAATAAACCTAGCTGTTGAACAAGCCCGATGGGCCGAGCGGGCTTGGCGGGACAAGCGGGCCACCCGTCTATAGAAATAAAACTCGGCCCGGTCTATTCACACATCTAGGAATGGAGGCAAATAAGATGCCCGCGCAAGCATCGAATAAATCTTCGTTAGCTTAAATCTATTCGTTAGCCGAGGTACCAATCTTGGGGAAATAATTCTTTAGTACAGGGATATTGACCCATTATCCGCCATTGTTTCATTTTTAGGACGCCCACTAAAAAATCACCTTAGCTTAACAGAAAGAAATCAAATTTCTTTTCCTTTGAGTGACACAAAATTCAATGATACATAACATTATTATAAATGATTTAGTTTAGATGATTGAAATGCTATTTATTTACTAATTTTTTTCTATTTTCAGAAAAAAAAAAATTTGTAACTAACGCAAACTATAGGACGGTTAATGATTTTTTCAAATAGTCATGGCATTTTAAGACACTTTAAAATATTTCGAAATGGTTATAAAATCGAAAATCGATTGTCAACAGTTTATTCTTTCCTTGTGTCTTTAATTTAAATTACGGGAGCAATCTGAAAAGTTTCAAGCTCCAATACGTAGATGGCATTTTAAATACTATACTCAAAAAGATAAACGCTGAAAGAAATTATAGGGTTTCTTTAAAACTGCCGGGTCTCACACGCTAGGGCACTTCTCTTGATTGTTTAAAATCTCTCAAGGCAGCCAAAATATCTTTACACCAATTCGTTGTACAAGAAGAGGAATCTGTAGTTCTGTCACAAGGTATAAAAAAAAAGACTCGATGTTGAATTTTGGACGTATTTGATTTTTCGTTTGTCTTTTGTAGTTGATTAGGAACTAAATTTTTATTTGGGTTTTTAGGACTAGAGAAACTCTTTATTTTGAGTTTCTATATTTTATTGCTCGGATTTGGCGACGTTTCGTTGATTTGTTATCAACATTTTCAAGCCTTCTATTCAAGAGATGAACGAATCGTTGGGAAAGTTGTATAGGCTTCAAGAAGACTATACTAGGAAATCAAATGAAATTTGACTAAGAAAACACACTTGTTTCTGTGTTAGGCTGGAAACTTTTCAGACTACTCTCGTAAATGGATTTTGATACCTTGTATAGAAAATTAGATTTTAAGTTAAAAAAAAAAGACAAACACATTCAACTTAAATGAAACTAAAATAAATACCACAAATATTTTACAAAATTCAATTAGAAAGAAATAGACAATTATGAGGGAAGCTACATACTGAATATGCGTTCGTACTTACCCTAATTTGTACTAGGAAATCTCTCAGATGCTCTTTAAACGCAGGAATATCCTGATTAAGATTAAACATTCCCTGTACTGTAATCTTTATTTGATTATCGGTGAGATGCGGAAACGCAGACCTCAAGAGCGTAGCCGTAAATTCTTGAACGAACAATACGTTATCAGCAGTAGTAGGGCCTAATTGACAATTTATTCTGTTCGCTTCCACCAGTGAAAATATGTACGCCAATATCGAAGCGTGCATTGACAAGCCTGCGGTATGAGACGTATCTGTTACTACGGAGAAAACGTGCTGTAAAATATCGGTCAAATACGTTTGGTAGAAACTTGGTGCAGCTTGTTCATGTTGTTCGACGTTCTGCAGCAACTTAAGTAAGATCTGCAATCCGGTATCGGCTACGTTTCGCATGGTATGTTTAAACGCCCATATTATACTGTCGAGTACCAACTTGAATTGAGCGGGCGGTATGCTGAGGAAGGCCGGAAAACAATGATTGTTCACCGCTTGAAGTAGCAAGAAGAAGTTTGTTCTGTGTTCGGGGTATTCTTCGAAATCTTTGTTTATCATTGCCAATGTACACTCGAATACAGCGTCGAAGATTTTTGGAACCTAAGCAAACAATATTTGCATGTATTAGTCTATTACACATAACACAGTGGACTGCATGTACGAACCAGGATTTGGTGAAGTAGACGCGGCCGTTCAAAATATAAAAAACATTTTTGAAAATCTGTGATTTTTGATCTCTCTAGACGTTATTAAGTGTTTTTAAAAACAATTTCAGCTTCAAGCTGATTGCTATGCACAATAATTTAAATTTAACAAAATATTCAATCAAGCTTCTTATATAGTTGCTTTCTCTAAATCAAGCAATATTCGACGTCTCATTAAGTGTAAAAGCCGATAGTGACATTTCAGAACATATTTGTGCATTCGTTGTCGTTGATGTAAATTTGTTGCGAGATATTATTTAAACTGCATAAGACTGCTAGATCTGTGGATCGCAGAAACATAAAAATAAATTTAAGGGCTCTCAGAAAGATTATCATAAAAATCGTCGGCGGAATTGAAAGTTTTATAAAATCGGGCAACGAGAAAATGTTTTCCAAAAGCAACTTGCCATAGGGCTGTCTGAAAACTGAGGTTTAAAACTTACAAAGTAAGTTTAAGCTGTTTCCGCTCTTGACGAGAGCAGAGAAGCAGAAGAAAAATACTGAGGTAAATGGAGGAGACGGTCCAAATCTCGCAAAACTCTTCAATAAACAACTTCTGGCTTCGAACTATGCGCAACCAGCTCATCTTTAGGCCAGAGTTATAAAGCAGATAAAAACTGTCTGGTTTACAAGTCGCGCCTGAGGATGTACAGCTTGTACATAATTTGAAACCAGTAGCTCTTTATTAGTTTTGTGAGATTTAGACCCTCTTCCTCTCCATTTATCTCGATATGAATTACTCACACCAGGGTTATCGGTTAAATAGAAAAATCCGTTACCGTGTTGCAAGAAAAGGATTAGTTGAAGGAAACTATTTGGATGACTGCACTTTCGATTATATGTGGTTGTAGGGATATTATGCTATCCGCATTATCTATGTTGGTACTCTTATCTTAGGTACTTGCTATTTATTTGCTGTTATTTGCTATTACTTGCTATAGAACATAGCTACAGAAGAATAGAAGCGCCCGTTTGAATAAGTAAACATTATTTATCTATCTATCAGATAAGTATATTGCATATTACAAAACATTTATGTAAGGAAGTAAAGTACATACATTGTAAGGTTACTATTATAAACTAAATTCGCAATGTTGAAAAATGTAATTCTTCGATTCTCCATACTAGTTTTCAACAATTTTTTTCTCAGTGACTTTCGTTTTCTGAAGAAGATAATACACATATTTTCGAAATGTTACACACACCTATCTTTATCTTCGTTTTTCATTCACGATTGGAAAAAAAACACGAAATACACATTTCTAATTACACTTAAATACAGCCAAAAAGAAACTACTTAATTGACTAATGCTAATTATCAATAAGCCTATTTTAGGAGAAAAATGCGACGTCACAGTTGTTCTGTGAGAGAATGTGAGGATAAGTCTTATTGTTGGTTGTTACACAGTAAGCTAGGATAAACATCTTCCTAGTTCAAGATTGTTGCCATTTATTTACAAAACTCAATAGATGGCGCAGAATGCAGTCCCAAGTTTAACATTGCACAACATTATCATCACCTTTTCTACCTTGCGATTCATAAAATCTGGTTGAAAAATCAAGCGACCCATGGTCAAGCTTATGTGCAAAAACTTTTACCAGGTCGCTTTAATATAAATTAAAACACCACAATTAAAAAAGTTACTGCCCATTCAATCATTCGATGGCAATGTACTTCCGTCATAGTCCAGTAATGATCCAAAATAGCGGTTTTCAATGTAATAGGGATTTATTAAAGAAAATATTTTAATGCTTCCAATACATGTGGTGCACGTAATGCCTACGATATTTAGGCGACCATAAGAGGGAAACCCTAAAAAACTACATCTAAATCTGTTCGAAATAAAATACCTCACATTCAAACAGGCCTAAACTCAAAACTGATCTACACTTAACCTTTAATATGTTAGTCCTTACGCAGAAAGTAATCACAAAAAAAATACAGTTCTAAAAATAACCAATTTCCCTAGAATTCGATGTGTAAATAGAAGATTTAACAATTACCTCTGAAGTTATGTGACTTTCTAATTTGTTAACAATTGTTGCCATTGCACTTAACACTTCTGGTTCACGGGCGGATGGCACGGCCGTTCTCTGATAATCTAAGAGGACCGCGTCCAACAACGGAGGTATAAAATTCTCTAGTACCATTGCATGGTCATTGGAGCGCGAGATCCAGTCCGAGATTAGCTTCAACGTTTCCTTTTTCACGACGCGCATACCCTTGATAAGTGGTTGCTTTGTTACAGGTTCGCCATTTAAAGCAATTGCTTGTGTTATATTTTCGGACATAACCTACGGAGCAAAAGTTGTACATGAAATAAAGTAAAATCTGCGAAAAAGTTGATGATAAATCAATCTTGTAAATACTAAGAAAAATTTACATTCATATATAATTGATTGATATACACTAATATATAGAAAAATTTATTGTTCAGTGTTATTATCTTAGAATAATTAATAAACCTTATTGTTTATCATCTACAACGATTAAATGTCTATATCAGTATTAATATTTTCTTACCTTGTAAACGTTTAACATATCCAAATATATACGACCCAACTGCATGACATAAGCATGATTTAAGGCCTTGCATGCACGAACATTGGTCTTCAGTATACTTGCAAGTTGTTTTACGATGTCCGTATCCTTGAGAATGTCAACATTTTTACTTGCTTGAGAAATAATGTCATCCCATACCTATTAAAAAGTATTTTATATTAGAATAGACCAAAACAGGATATATTATGAGATATAATTTTATTAAAATGAAAATAATAAAAAATTAGTGCCTTGTTTACGTACGACGGTAGTCGGAAAAATTTCGAGCCTCCCCAAGAAGAGGACGCTACTCGTAAAAAAATATGATTCTAATACAATTGCGCATGCGTTGAAAGGTGCCTTAGAAAATTTCAACAACCATGTTGGCCATTAACAATGCTTATTTAATGATGGGTGCTGTTTATGGGCACTATCGTTTGCCACAGTGAAATTCTGGCCAGCGGAATTTAAACGTTGTTGTACCAGCTTGGTTAAGGACGAGTGTTCAGAACGGCCAAACGGCCAAAAACTACCGATAACATCGGAAAAGTTCACAAATGTGCTAGATAGGAGAAGTTGTAGGCATCTCGAAAGAACGTTTGTCGTATACTGACTGATTTGTACTTTAACAAGTTAACCACAGGTTGGATGCCACGCTTGCTCAGACAGGACTAAAAACACATTCAAACGAACATTTATAAAACCCTGTTGAAGCGGTTTAAGTGAAGCAGTTTTGCCGTCAATTAATACCAGGACCCTCCTCAAGGCAAGACACAGTCGAAACAGTGGACAACCAAGGGTAAATCGACTACGAAAAAGGTAAATACTGGGAAGTTGATGTTTTTTGGGATAGTCGCAGAGTTGTGTTAATCGACTAGCTTGGAAGAGGAAAAGCAAAAGGCAAAACTTCACGACTTGGGGTTCGAGTTGATAGACTATCCATCCTACTCCCCAGATTAGGGACCTCCAGTGATTTTTTTTGCTTAGTAGGCTCAAAATTTAATTCAGAAAACAAGGATTTTCAACTAAAAGGAAGCCGTCATATTCATAAACGCTTATTTGCAGAACAAGATGCCAATTATTACTTAGACGCATTAAAGAGATGGAAGGAAAGCTGAGAAAAGTGTATAAACCTACAAGGAGACTATGTCAAGAAATAACAAAAAAAACTTTGAATCCGCGTTGGCATGGAAACTTTTCAAACTCCCCTCACATCGTACAAATATGTACGAGATCTGTATACAAGTAGGCAACTTGGTCTTTTATTATTATTATTTAATGCCAAGATTGAAATACTCAACAATATTGTTACGAATGCTAAGTTTACCGTATTTTTAAGTCACACGTCGTCTAACCATTGACACACAAAACGTCATAAATGTCAAAAGTTTTCCGATGTGCAATGAGAACTTACAAAAGCAATAGCGAAATATTACAATAATAAATATTGTGACCAATCCTTAAAAGCCTGAGCACCAAATTTCATCTTTTTAAATTAAAAAATTACGAAACTCCCAAATTAACTTCTATTTTATACCTTTAAGGGAAAATTTCCAAAAATTATTGCGTTACACATAAAAGGAACCTAAAAAAATTAATGTGTAATAAATAAATAATGTAATCAATTTAAAATAGAGAATTCAAATATTTGGTTTTGGAATTATACCTTTAATCAGAAACTTCCAGCTACATTTAAATAAATTTGTTCATGCGACAAAAAAAAGTGATTCATTGAGAACTATCCCATAATGTAATACAAGCCCTGGTACCCAAGAGGTAATTTATTGAAGTTCCTCAGCTTTTTGTTAATTAAAATAATTGAATAATGAATTCTATATTCCTATTCGTAGGCTCAAAAAACGCTAACCCTTGTAGAAAAATGAGGTAAACGAATGCCTGTTAGCGTTATCTATGAATTTGCCAATAAACTAAATTGTTTCCTATACATTTCCACGTTACACCGCGTGTTATACTGTTGTACTTATTTCCAGTATTGCAATTTCGTTGAATTAAAGGTTAAATTTAAAAGATTTAACACGAGCATGCGCATTAACTTATTAACCTAAGCTAAAAAAAAAAATCGTTATTATCAATGAGAAAAAAAAACATTACGAATTTCACTTGTATATAAAAAAATACTCAATGCGTCTGCGAGAAAAGAAAGCATTAAAATTTCAAATTATGGTGATCAACAGCTTTGAAACATTGGGTTGATAATAAGTTTGACGTATAACAATGCATTAAAAAATTGAACAAAAAATTTGTTGCTAATTCTTAATTTTGTAAATTGGCATACAAATTGAAAAAATCAATAACTGATATTACTATCAATACTTACTTGATTTGGTAACAACATGTATTTCTCTATTAAAGCTTCTTGTGTTGCCCCATCAACCTGTGCCGATATCATGTATCCAACAGCTTCATAAAACGTATGCACCTGCTGTGTTTGTAAATCGCATATGATGGTAGGGATCGATGCCAAGATGTCTTCAATAAAGGGGCAGGATTCGCCAATTTGTGTAGTAACAAAATGCCTTCTACATTTTAAGGCAATCTTTATGAAAGTATCGCAAGCCATATCTTGAACTCCATCATGCGTCTCGTGCATAAATTCAAAAAGTTTATTTACAACGGTCTTCAAAAATTTCCAATGCGCTCTTAGAAATCTGGGGTACTGTCCAACAACATACATGATATTCGATGCAATTATAGCCTTATTGTCTTTGCCACGTTTTTGCTCACATAGCCCAAGTAAATCTTTAATAACAGTAACCAAGAATCGTTTCTCATCTTCCTCATGCATTGCTCCTGATATACTACCAATTGCCCAGCACAATGTATTCAAATTTTTCCAAGACCATTCAGATCCGTTTACTTGATTTTGGAGTTTTTCCGTCATTATTCTTTCAGTATCAGCGTAATCCAAATGTGTTAGATAAACGAGAGTTTCTCGCATGTTTTTGTACAGGTTTATAGAATCTGTATCCTTCATAAATTCCCTAACGACTTCACCATTATCATTTTCGACAACTAGTACCTCCTCCGGTTTAGCCATTCTTGAAATCATAATGTACCTAACTTTGTTTAAAACTTCTTGATACAAAACACCAGCATATGGTACAGCTCTATATAAATCGGACGCTAAGCTATTCCAATACTCCAAACAAATTTTAAATATTTCCACCTCATCTACGGCCGATATTAGCACTAAGTAGTGTAAAGCATTTCGGAGGGTACCGACTGATCTTTCGGCTAGATTTCCATGTTCTTTTAAGAATGTACATAAAAACAATGCCAAATTTTGAATAAAATTCTGTTCTTGATCTTGACCACCTGCATAAGCGCTGGGTATATCGGTTTGTAACGGTAACATAATCTCCAATTGTGCCATCGTTTGATTGAACAAACTAACGAATACATCATCGTAATTACTGACGCTGACTCCAGCTATTTCCGTAAGACATTTCAATGTTACATTCCTAAACATTGGCACCGGCAAAAACTTAAATATCAGTGTATTTATCAGTTTCGTTTCGAATATGTAGCCTAGCGGAATCCAGTTTAGAAATCTCAATAACGTCTCTAAGGTAGCGTTAACTAACGGTGGATTTTGGGAGTTTTCCAATACGAATTGGCATAGATGAAAAATACCAGAAAATTCAGAGCACATTGTATCTTTTAAATGTTTAGCTTTTGTCTGTGTTATTTGCCCGGTAGAAAAATCAAATAATTCTTCACTCAAAAGTTTTAATATGCACATATTGTTTTGACATAAACTTTCATTCGTCTTACTTGCACCTACAATGTCAGGTATAAATGATTCCCAGTTTTTCGGCCATTCACGCTTCAGGACTTGAACTAAAATCATGTTTAACTTATTTAAGTATGTCTTATTTGCTTCTGATGATTCAGGATCTGAGCTCGTCTTAATAATTAAGGCAACAATGTACTTTTTAATGCCTTCACATTGATTTCTAGGTAAGACTTTCCACCGAGTTTTGATAACTTGTTCTAGTATTTGTAAAGCATAATATTTCGTTTGCTGATTAGTCGAATATTCCAGAATAGTATCGACCCTGGTCCAAGCATCCGGATGTTCCTTAAGAGTGGTTAATACTTCTTGTGCCATTCGCTGAGTCTCACCATTTCCCGCATACATACTGACAACAACACTATCGAGCAGCCCTATGTCCAACTTCCTATTGAAATCCAATAGGGCTGCTGCCTGATGTGCTAATGTAGCCATAATTATCAACTAGATCACTCAAGAAGTTGAAAATATTCAATCATTCCATCAATTTCGCCAACTGAAACGACGTAATTTGTTGTAAATGCAACTCCTAACCTTCATTACAAACCAAATCATACACAATTTAAGTTAGTCGCTTATCTAAGAAAATCCTGAACTCTTATTAACTACATTTTAGTCTCTCAGCCGATCTTGGCGATGAATTGTTTAATAAAAGTTCAGCATTATTCACACACCCTCTATGTAGTTATATATTTGTAACCCCAAAAATAACAAATACAGAAGCGTAAGAAAAGAGACAAAATTTACCCACTGTGACAGGAATATTTAGCAAACTGACAGATGTTGCTAAATATTCAGCTATAGCGATGTACCTACTTTAAAAAATGTTGTTCTTCCGACAAAACACAAATTCAGTTTCACTCGCACAATTGCAATCACAAAAAGCGCAAAACGAAAATGAGTGACCACCCGGTAGGTAAAAACGGTTTCTTTTGGCGCGAAATTTGACTTACTTTTTATTTCAAATAGCCCCTGGTAAAGACGTATTCGCTTACGTATAAAGATAATAAAAACACGCGGATTTAAGTTAATCACATTCTAAATAGACAGTTCGAGTACATAATTCCACGTAATTATAAAAACAATAATTATAAATACCAAAACTTCTGTGATTTACAACACACAGCGTGAAACGTGCAAATAAAATAAAAACCTAATAATAATAGAGCAGCAGTTCCTCTTAACTTAAAAAATAATCGTGAATTATAACAAGACCCCTTATTAATACATCATTTGTCTTAAATCACAATGCTTTTTCGAGTATTCGTTAATGTTTCCTTTATATTATTTGTTTATTATAATACAAAACCTACAGCTAAATATACACTGCGATATCCAACAGCAATAAACTAGGGATTATAGAAAATTATTTAAAAGCAACGCATTTTATGGGAACGTTTCTTTCCAAAATTTGCTAACCTTAGATGTAAAAGGTTGCATAACTGAATGTTTGCTAAGCTAATTAAGTAACTTGTATTTGGTATAAATAGTTAATGCTATGAATTTGTGAAAATCAACTAAAAATTTTAAGAAAAGATTTGTATTTTATAATTTTCTAGTAACACAAAAAAATTAGTAATTTTCACCTTCCTACAGTTTTCATTTAAGAAAATTTATTGTACGTATCAGTTGCTGAACCTGTTTAATAGTTAATGTAGGAAAGTGTTCATTAATGTTAATGACAAAATAAATAGAGGATAATTAGAAAATAATATTTTTTGCGGCTTCCAGCATTTGAAGATGTATTATTTACGTTTATTTACACATAAATCTGGTATAATCCTGGATTAAATAATTAATATACGTTTATATAATGTTTCTAATCTTATAAATCAAATTTTTATCAGATCTATATGAGCATTAACACCTTCGCATACAATTAATTTAAACGTAACTGCATTATCTTTCTTAATCAAATGGTCTACGTTAGTAAATACAAATTGCTTTTGTTACTAATATCTGCAATTATTTAAATGTTATTGAGGAACGTTTTTTCTTAATTATGTTTATTTTTTATACGCTTCGGTGCTCACGTTGTCTAATTTTATGAATTGAATTAAAATTGGCTTATTTTAAGTTCGTAATACCCGCCGTATTTGATGTTAATTTCATGGCCATAACCTGTTTTATAAACAAATAATTTTTTTGAATCATTCAAAATTAGGGTAATCAAGGTATTTAATCTTGTATAAATACTACAAAATTTATAGGATGTGACTGAATAAGCTCGTATTAATTCACTAAAATATGAAAAAATTCCGAACGAAATACTATACCGGGTTCATCAAAAAACCAACAAAGTATTAGAAATAGTAAAAAAACATAAAATAATTTTTTATATTCTATATTACTTTTGTTTTGTACTTTGAATTTTTTTTTATATGAAATTGTGCCAGTTGTGCAACCTTATTAACACAGATGTAAACAAAGTTGCATAAGTAATTAATTTCTAATATACAGTGTTCTTCCAAGGAAAACAGACTACAGCATTTCTAAACAGTTTATTTATATACAAAGAAATAAAAATATATAACAATAAATATTTTTTCCTATTCTTTTAATTCACATTATTGGTTGATGTGAATATGAGATTAGTGACGCGCTTGATGTGGTTTTCGAGTAATGACGTCGTCCGATTTTTGGATTTCGTTTCCATTTCGCCCATTATAGTAGTAACCTCAATAAAATCCAGATTTTTGCGCATTTTACCGGAACTCGATGGTCTTATATCTTCATCAGTTAGTGATTCGATTTGTTCGATGGCGTCCTTAAATATCGCGATTATATTTCTGAAAATAGCACGATATAACTACCGGAGATACTTAAATAACATTGTCTGCTTACTTGATATGTTCCGATTCTTGTAATTTCCAAAGAAAGTGTTCTATATAGTACAAATTGCTATATAGGTGAATGAGTTTAGATCTTATAATTACACTCATAAGTACGGGAATTATATCTCGATTCTCTACTACAGGGATCTCATTTCCGTCTGCAGAAAAATTACGACAAATATTAAATGATTAGCGAATTTGTTGTTTGCAATTCCTACCTGCAGATGTAGATATTATTTCAACAATAGCAGTTTTCAATTCAGCGTAAACTAGATCAAAGGTCGTGGATAGGCAATGCACTTTTTCTGTGGGACTCTTGTGTGCGTCTAGACTGGCAAATTCCACGACCTAGAATATTTATCATATTACATAGAAAAAAATATTAAATCGCCTTGGTCCACGCACTAAATTTTACTTAAATTTCCTTTAAGAAAGCAGTTTTAAACCATATTTCTTACAATGAATGTACTGGCTTCCATCAGCGAATACTGAAAAATCGATTTTTGCTTGATTTTACCGATATCATTGAATTACTGACACCGATAGGACTCGAACCTAGACTCCTCGAGTGTCTTCAGATTTTGTTTCATTAAATACATTTAATTACACCGGTAAAATCAAGGAAAAATCGATTTTTCGTATTGCTTATAGTTAAGTATAATTTAAGAACATGAACAAGGCTTTCGACTTATTTTACAGCTGCTGCAAGTGGAATTGCGTAATCTTCTGGAGCTCCTAGTTGTTCTGCAGTTACGTTCAGATCGCATAGCGCCTTGCATTTCTGATAAAAAAGCTTGTCTTCCTCTGTGTAGAAGTAGCAAATTAGAGGTAGTACATGATCGTGTAGCTTATTTAATATTAAACTGAAACAAGAAGAAAAGGAAAATAGTATATTTAGCAACTTGCAGGTGTTTGAATTCCTCAAACATTGAACTATAGTGGCATAACCATGGGTAAGCACGTGCATATTATTGTTTTTATTAGTGTAAGTACAGCAATGTCAATCCGAGATGAAATCATATTGGAAAATTACGTACCATTCAAGCGAGATTTGCAATTCTTCCGAAAAATTTTCATCCTTATATTTTCCATCATGTACAAATTTCGTTAATAATTCTTCATGAGCACCTTTAATTTTTTCATGAATATCAGCAGCCATATCGTGGAAATCATCCCATGTGGAGAGCCAATCATGCAATGATTCTTGTAAAAACTCTTCCACGGAATCAACGTTACAATTTCTCTCCAAAAAGGTCTCTGATCTATAGGTGATATTGATAATTAAGGAAGATTCAAATACTTAGCAAGAAATAATAATCATTTACTAAAGTGCAGAGTATTAATATTGAATTTTTGCGGTGTACTCACTCAATTACATTTGTGATGGACATGTTGTCACAATAACTACTACTACTATTGGATTTTTCCCTATTTGCCGACATTTTGACAATACCTCTCTGTTCTTTATCTTATCGGGATACTTTTATCTACGTACGATTTCGTATTGTGACGGAAAATATCTGATTGCATATTCGGAAGAATAGCTTGAATTAATAGTAAACACCAAGATTAAATAAATAATAGTTTGAGTTTAATGGACTTTTAATATTGTTTACTAACATATCTATTTAACTGACAACATTATTTGTTGTGGGTTTACCGAGTTACCATAGAAACCAATTCAGAAATAACACAAATCGATTTTTCGTTTGTAAGCATTCACCTTGCAGTTTCATATTTCTGTTCAGTTCTTTCATTCGCTCTTGTCGAAATCTGGTAGTTTTATATCTAATGGGCAGTGTTGAAAATGAATGCCAATCAATATAATTTAAACTGGAGGGAAACTGTGACTTCAGTGACGGATAAACTAATTCCTGGATTATCGCACAAATTAAATGAAGATTTTATTGGTAGAGTTTAATGTCATTTGCAGTCATTTATCCTATTTTTTCGGGAGGAAAATCGGAAAAGTGTAAACAACGCTTTTGTGCGAATTTTAAATACATTTTTATGAATCATAAAAATTTCGCACTACACACTTTCTGATTTAGGCGTAAAACAATTGTATAAATTGATCATCACTAAAGATACTTTAAATTAGTTTCATATATGCAAACCACGCACATTTGGCTTTGAATAACCGATGCTCCATTAGTTTATTGACAAAGCTAAGCTAATTTCTTGTTTACATTTAAATGGACAGCCGTGTTCATAATTGTTAGGCACCTTAATTTTGGTGGAATTACTCGCGTGCTCTTATTGAATACTGTATTATTGTTTACAAACTTCAATAATGGCCAAACGAAACGAACTTAGTATTGCTCAACGTTTGAAGATCCAGTCATCCAGTTTTTATATGAACTGACTAAATCTCAGGACGAAATTACCAAAAAGGTTTGAATGTTGGTGCTATACAGTGTATAATATGTGATAAAACACTTCGAAGAAATCAGTAACACCAATAAGACTTGAAGAAAAAGAAAGAGTAACTACTTTTAGATGGCTAATCACACTGTTTCGTAAAAATAAACGTTATTTCAAAATATGGCTCTCATGAAGACCATTGAAAAAGAACCTATAGAAAGCAGTAACAGGAAACTGACCTATTGGTATCTGGCTGCATGGAAGGGAAAAGGTACACGAGAAGTTGAAAAAAATGTCTGTCATTGTGCAAGTTTAATAAAAGAAGAGACAGTTGACTACAACTAAAAATCATACATCGCTGGAATGAGGAACAAATTAAAGAGAGTGCTGCAGGAAAATTATAGAAAGTATAGGTACAACGCAGTAAAGAAGATTGACCAGCTTGTGTCCAGTTACTTACAAACTAACAGGACCTACGAATTGCCCTACCGACGTGGCAAATCGTATATTGAACAAACCAGACGGCATGTATACAATGCCGAATTAAAAAACACCAAAGAAAAAAAGAAGAAAGAACAAGGTCACACGGATAAGTCAATGAGCGCCGAACACCTTTACCTAACAGAAAAGCATGGCTAACGTCAGGATATTTGTTAAAAGAAATCACTAGTATAATACCAGCCAGTTATGTGCTACTTCATTAGAAATAATGAAAAAGCATCGTAATATGGAGATTGGTAATATAATAACAAACCACAATGGACACAGCCCAAAAATACAAAACAAAGTGCAAAAGACAATGCCAGTTTTTAGAAAACTTCTGAACCTGACGGTATGTTCGGCAAAACGTCTTAGTGCAGCAAACAACAAAACTTAAAAGACGGCACTTCAACTATGTTGATCTAGATTTCATGGAGGGGACAGTACAAAAACTATGAACGACACAATATTTTCTTTGTCATTATTTGCAACATTAACTCGTGTTTGTGCTATAAAATTATTTCGAACCATGCAAATAATTCAATGAAAATTACAAATTACATTTTCCAGTAGTCTTTAAATCGATTTATTTCAGGTAATGAAGTAATGGCAAATTTGCCCCTGCAGATGGCGCTTTATTTCAATGTAATCCTAGCTCCCATTTGGTTCATTGCACTTATATTTTATATAATTAATCAAGTAAGTAATATATATCCATGTTCCTACAATTACAAAGAATTACAGTTTTAATTTCATACTATTTTAGTTTAATACTTTTAATGAACTGTACAAATTCATTACACTTAGTATTATAACTGTATTATTTGGTATCGAAATTCTAAGGCTTTACCTTGGCTACGAGGGTAATTTACGAGATAAGGTAAGGTGTAAATTAATATATAAATAAATAAATTGCGGGTATTTTCAATAGGATTTTGCAGATACCAGAATTAGCCGGGTTTTGGATGTTATCAATTCTGCTACAATGTCCTCTTCAAATATTTTTGTTGTTAAATCCCTATTTCAACCTACACATAATGATAAAAACCATCCAATTCATCATGTGCTTGCTGCTAATCGTTCAAGTAACATCTGGATACAGCGCTTTAAAATACACAGCTAGGAAGCAAGCGTTGTACGTGAGAATAATGAACTTACGCAGCCACATACCTGGTACATCAGGACAAAGTAAATATAAATTAAACTAGATGATGTATGTTTCGGCAATAAATAAGTTATTTTTTTTAATTAAATTATTTTATTTATATATAACTCTTATGTACAAAATAAAATTGTCAAACAACAGCTTCGTTTTCCAAATTGTAATCGCGATAAAACTTCACCAAGTGATTAATACAAATCAGCAAATTTGTTTTAAACACTCTCATGCCCGCAACTACATGTTCTTCGTTGTAAGTATGCGTGGATGCTAGTATTTTGTAAAGTTCCTTGCGATTTGGTGCGAAGCGGCACATTATCTAGAATATAGAAGAAAGAGGTAAGTTCCTGATAGATTGGATTGAAATTAAATTATAGTTTACACTCTATTTCAAGGAGAAAAAAAAACGATAACTCTACCGGTTACAGCTAGTCAAGCTCTCTATAATTCAAAGAGACTTTGACGATTTGCTTTTAATATTACAACAATGTCGACCCTAAACATCCTCCTATAATTAGGTTCCTAAAACCTGCAGAACAAACACCTTGCATCACAGATATTACGACACAAGATTTCCTCTGGATTAGTGATTGACTGAAGAAAGACGCTGAAGTCCTAGGCTAGATAATCAAAACAAGTTTATCGTCATGCATATCTCGGCATATATTGTCATTGATGGCAACTGGACAAATGGCGTTTCCTTCGGTATTGAGCAAAAAATCTTACACGAAGACGGGCATTTGTGTAAGACGTGTTTAGTGTTTCTGCATAAAACGGAAAAGGTACGATATCGTTCTGCAGATCACTTTCAACTTTCGGATGGAAAAACATGCGAAGAAATTAAAGCAAAGTTGGACGTTGTCTATGAGAACCTTCCGCCATCTATATATGACAACTGTTAGATATTGGTTTAATGAATTCAAACATGACCGAGCATCCGTATTTGATGAAGAACGCCCAGGTTGCCCGGCAAATGTGAATCATTGAAAAACTTGACAAAATTCGTGCTATGCGATAGCTGAATCCATGGTTGTATCCTACAAAACAGCAATTAATATTTTACAGTAAAAGTAAGGAAGGAATGAGAAAGTTGTTGGATCGATGAGTGCCGCAATTGATAACAGTGGACAACAAGTGTTTAAATTTCTATAAGCGACATCGGTAAGAATTTTTCCGCTAAATCACCCTCGATGATGAAATCTTGATCCGTTATTACACCCCTGAGACGAATGGATGGAACTGATGGACTGAACGATGGACTTTTCAAGGCAAATTTGTTCCAAAGATGGTTGGAAAGGTCATAACCATAATTTCTTTGGATTTGAAGGGAGTAATCCTCATAGACGTTTTGAAGAAAAGACGCACGATCACGGGGCAATACTGTAGTGAATTAATGGAAGAAACCGAAGGAGAAACGGACCCATTTATCAAATAAAATAAATGTTCCAATGTGTTCACCTAATTTATGTAGTGTTATAGCAAGAATCTTGAATTTCAACAACTGTTTGCTCAGTTCTATAAACTTTTCTCAAATTAAAATTCCTTTATACTCACATTAAATAGTTGTCCTCCCATCCAACCATGATAACGTTGTAACACAGTTTCATAGGCAATTTTTAGAAATGGTACTAAAGTTTGTTGATTACCACCTTGATCAACATCTTCTAAGATACAATCAAAAAATTTGGCAAGAAAATGTAATCCTCTGTAATATTTAATACACTCATTTCTTACATTATAAAAATAAATTACGTACCTTCGAAGCCATTGTAGAGCATCTATTGTAGTAAGACCTCCTGCTGCTTGTTCTGTTAGAACCATATCTTCCAAATACTGGTGAGCAACTTCGTCTTTTTTATACATTGCCGTTATTTTCTAAAAATAGAAATGTGCATTATACACATGTTATTGTTTATAATACTAAATTACTAACATTTATATTTCCATTCATGTCATATTTTAAAGGGGCAAACATTTTACCCATTTTCTCTAAAAAAAAATAGACAATATTTACATTTAAAACGGTATCATTCAAGTAAATAAATTACCTATGATCTCGACAACATGCTTAGAATGTTCTAAAAACTCCGACGTTTTAACTTTTAATAATTCAGCATTATAGCCAAATTGCAAATTGTGAAAAATTGTAGAAGTACTTCCATCATGAACTTCTGGGGTAGTTCTTGGATTTGACATCTACAATTTTTAACAAAGTGTCAGATGTACAAAAAAAATTCAAATTGGTTCCAATTGGTTCCAATAAAGAATTGTAATATGTACATACGGTTATCATCTCTCATCATCCATCCATCGTTATCTCTTATTTTGGGCGCGTTGTTTCTTGATAAGCGTTAATAGTATGTATTAATAAAGCAATACCACGAAACCATTTGTTAGAGAACGAAGATCCGATAACATTCATTGAACAAACGATGCGAAGGTTACACCACATAGTAATCGTAGTATACGCTGAAAGGCTAGGCTTATGTTCTTATAATTACGTTAACATTTATTTTAAGAGGTTATCGTAATTATTTTTTGTGAATAGTGAATGCGTGTAATCATATCGACTTAGTGGTGCCATCTTATAATCTAATATGCATAAAAGAATCAATTGGTGGAATCAATTTTTAATAATTGATCAGTAGATGTCGCGGTATAACTGAAATTTTCAATAAGCCTAAATAATTCTGATTTTTATATATAACATGAAACATCACTTGTAATAAAATAAAACATTTTTTTAAATATAACATTTGATCTACTTCCATCATTTACAACTTTTAAATACACCTGGCTAGTCTCTTCCAGGTTAAGCCGCTCATGACGTCACCTGCGTTCCATTACCTTTTATTTCCATCCATTACAGGGAAGAGTGGAGATGGTTTGGATATTTTTTGTGTTTTATTTCTCATCCTTTTTTTGAAACCTGCTACATGTTTGATATTTTAATGTAATAAGCAGCCTTTCAAGATGAACTACCCTTAATAAATATATAACTTCTAAGCCTGTTTTCCACGCAGCGCTTTATCGAAAGAAGTTGATCTTCACCTTGTGAAACAGCAAAAATATGTAGGGCCCATGGCGTCCCTTAAATCTCTGAAATAATTTCACTTTTCAATTCTTGCAACCCCCTTCTCCGGTCATACAAAAGTCTCCAAAATGGCAACTCTAATTAGCCCCGCTGACCAAATTCTGGCTACGTCCACGGTGGAATTAATTGAATTGAATAGATCATGCCCTATATTTATGATATCAAGTATATTCCATACCTCACCTGCTCGGTATACCTTTTACGAATTATTTTAATATGGTTTCTAGGACACGAATTATTTTTGGACAACATTATCTGAACGAATGAAGCCAAATTTACAAGAAATGAGCTGCAATTCTCATTACTGGGGCAATTCAAATCCCCACAGATGCCATTGGTGTATAGACAGGCCGCTATCAAGGCAGTTATGAATCATGTTACAAAGTCTAAACTAGTAGAGAATGCGAACAATCTTTCACTAGACGGGTACAATACAGTATGTCTTTTATCTGGGTGCCAGGACATGGGGATATTAAGAGCAATATATTAGTCGACGAACTAGCTAAGGAGGGTTCTAGGAAACACCTCACAGAACTAGAGCTCGTATGTGAATTCACAAAGGATTCCGTTAGAAGGGAGATATGGTCTTAGTTAGATAAAGTACGAGTAAAGAAATGGAGCTTGACTGACACACCAAAGCTCTATTAGAAAATGGAGATGCTAAGTTTTCTGTTAACTTAACTAGACGCAACAAAAGAGAAATTAAGACCATTATCGGGTTGGTGATGGGACAGTGGTACAAAGAATTTATTTGGAAATTTAAAACGTGTTTTAAGATTGTGACTTGTCTCTGCAGCTATACACTTACATATATCAGAGAGCAATAAATCATTATCTATGTTATCACTATCATGTGGATATGCAGGAATTAATACATGACATAGAATATCTTTTCTCATTTTGGAAGTAAAATGTACCATTATGTAATCTATGCTCGAATTACATTTGTAAATAGATCCAGTACCTTCGTTAAAATCTATTTCGGAATTATTGGTGTCTATAAATTTTGTTCTCGCATATCGCATACACCTATCTACAATAGTAGAAACGTGTATGTATTTATATATAAATTTAGTTCGCTTAGATTATTTCTCTTCGAAATGTATAAATGGACTAACAAAGTTGCATTGATTTCCGGGGCGAGCTCAGGCATTGGAGCTTCAGTAGCGAAAGCACTGGTACGATCGGGAATGAAGGTAAATTGACAATTTTTATTTTTATTATTATATATAAGTTTGGCCATATATCTTAAGCATTCTATAAGAAAATTCAATATTTACATTACTATTAGATTTAGAAGAAAATGCGAGCGCCTCGCCACCACAGACTTTAAATTGGTCACCAATTAATTATTTGGATCATGTAATAGAGACTAAGGCGGTGACATCCTTAAAATCCATATGTTTAAGGTCCTTTATCCCGTAAAAGTTGCTATTTTGCTTAAAATGATAAACGAATATGAACGAATTGGAACAAGTTTTTAATAGTCGTGGCCATGCTATCAACAGCGGAGATTATTCTTTCCTTAATTATAAATCATCACTTACGAATACACTTCTATTATACACCAAAATCTCGGCAATAATAATATGATAATCTAATAATAGAATTTTCGTTAAACGGTGCCCAGGATAGATAAATAGACGGACAGATTTATTTTATGTTTTTACAAAACTATTACAATCATTAAGTATTTAAACAAATGCCAAAAGAATCACAACAACAAAAGCAGATCACGAAAAAACAACTGCGTGTTAGGAGAGATGTTTATAATAGGCGGCGTATCTAAGTACTCCGCAGAGAGTAGAAATAGTGGGTAATAAAGTAGGTTCTAATTGATATCTCAAATTTATTTGAATTCAAATTTCTGATATATAATGCAAAAGATTATATAATTCAATATTTAAACAACTTTTAGTTAGCTTTAATAAACGAAAACTTGGCTCTCGAATTCTGTGTGCGATCCTAGTATTGTAAGAATGTACCAACGAATTTGTACTGAAATTATTTGTATTTAAACGAATCTCCAAAAGCTGAAAGTAAATGTACGTACATGATAATGGTATATACGATGTTGTTTAAAAATTGGTCAGCAATGATCCTTAAAGCCGCCACTCCCAATAATTCGCAACGCAAATCGTGCGTTGCGTAACTGAAAACCTCGGAATGTGAAGAATTTACAAAGTATGACAGTGTAAATCAAGTGGATGTGAAATAGTGAGTAGTAAACTGATAAGATGATACCCGGTTCAACTAAGTTTTTAAGTTTCTCTAAAACATCACTTGTGCTAGATAACTTTGTACAGATCTCGTTTACGCGATATATCAATGACCACACCATGGAGCTTTATCGTTTCAGATACCCTAATACATTCACGCAAACCAAAGTCCAGAGTCCGAGTTTTTTCGTTATTTAATTATAATCGTTAAAATATGCTGCTGAAGCAACCGCAATCTTTCCGACGCAACTTTTTGCCAAACGAGCGAATACCGTAGCAATCGACAGATTGAAGTTTGTCATTTTTCGCGTTATTACATTCGTATCTAATTAGAGGCGAACTATCTTTACAAATATTGTTTAAGTTAGATAAAAACCTACCATAGGCTCCTGTCTTTGCCGCAGTAATAGCGTTTCTATAATTGCTTAAATAATTGCTATAGGTATCCCTTTCTAACTGACCGCCCCCCATGTCATAAATAATTTTTAGATATACATATAAGCGTGTCTCTCCCTAATAGGTAATGCATTTTTACTTACTGTTTCTTTTCAAAGAAAAATATTTATTAATACCAGTCAAAAAGGAATTTACAATATATTTAGCAATTTAATTTGATGAATCAATATTCTTACCATCACTAAACACTATACTCCAAGCGACATCATTTAAAGACAAATTACAGAATTTCTTAATAATATTTGCTAAAAATGCCTAAGCTTTGTGGTCAGAAAGACAAGGATTGAAGACAAAAGCTTCATAGCTCTCCAGAATTAAGTCAAAATATTATCTATGCAGGATACTCCACCAGCCGACACTCTCGCAGGTAACTTATATCCGTATTGAAAGAGGTTATAGGGGCTTTAGCTCAAGAAGATATAAGAAGAATACGTTAAAAGATTTATACTGAAATCACCGGTTAAAACTATTTTATTATATTTATCTGATAAGAAATGTAAAAGTTCTTCCAACTTATCTATAAAAAGTGAAAAATGTGCGTTACAAAAGCTATACAAATAAATATCAGTAGTTCCAGTTTCAGGTAAAAAATCCCACAGAACTCAATATCAATCCCGACACAAAAATCAATGAGATCCAAATTGCAACAGCTCAAACCTACCCTTGTAAAAATAGACACGCTCCCGTATATTTTTAAAAATCTACTAAAGGAAGCTTTTAACACAAAATTGTCTAATCTAAACCACACAAGTTTAATTAATTATATAATAATTAAACTTATGTGATGCGGAGGTTGTTGACACTTATGTGTTGTTTATCAAGCAATTTATATACTAAACTTATTGTAAATAAATCTTGTAGGTAGTTGGCACAGCTCGACGTGTGGAAAGGGTAGAAGCTTTGGTAAATGATCTCAGTGATCAGCCGGGAAAATTATATGCTTCCAAGGCAGATTGGACCAAAGAAGAAGACATAATTCGGGCTTTTCAGTGGACCAAAGATAATGTTGGCCCTGTTAGTGTTTTAATCAATAATGCGGGTGTCTCACCAAACGGAAATTTACATAATGGAGACATTAACGCATGGAGAGCTATTCTGGATACAAATGTAATGGGTGTAGCTATTGCTTCTAGAGAAGCAATAAAAGATATGAACGAATATAATATCGATGGCTACGTCGTAAATATAAACAGTATTCTCGGACATCTAGCTCTGGATCTGTCGGGCATCAATTTGTATACAGCATCCAAGTTTGCAATTACGGGGATGACACAAACTTTACGAAATGAGCTTGCACATCTGGGAAGTAATATCCGTGTATCTGTAATTAAGTGAAAATAAGCCAGATTGAATTGTGTACGATATAACTTATTGTCTTTGTAGAGCATTAGTCCTGGATACGTCGATACGGAAATTTTTCTTACGTCTGGTCGCATGACGAAAGATCAATACAAGCATATGATAGAAACAACGAACTTCTTGCAGAGTGAGGATATTGCCGATGCCGTGTTGTACATGTTAAGTACTCCTCTTCGTGTGCAGGTATTAGTTTTAGAAATATTCACAATTTAATCTAGATATTGGCGACACTATTTTCTTCAAAGATTGGTACAATCTTTCGATATTCACTATTGAGAAAATACTTACGTACCGTAGACAACTTTTTTAATATTCTGCTTTTAGAACAAAGTAGTCACCTAACTAGTGAAGTTGAAACTAAATGTGTAAGTTAAAGATAATCCTTTTCCTGTACATAGAGAGAAATATATAGTCAATAGAAGTACAGTAAAATATAGAATTTTTGTTAGAGCAACTACATATTATCTTATTAGAAATTATTCAACTATTCAACAGATTCGCATATTAATACTATTGCAGTGGTAGATATTCTAAGCACCTTTATTTAATTTATTTTATTTAATTTAAGCCTATGAATTATGTTTGCCATGGAAAACCCGTTATGAAAACAACAAACTGCCAAAGGAAATGATCAATTCTCTCTCAGTTCTAACCTTATTCTCTTTTGTTACTTATTTTTACGTCTGGTTCCTTATGGTGCTTCTGGCACAGACAATCCAAAAATTTCGAAAATTTCGAAAATCAAATTTCGATGAAACTCGAAAATCTGAAGAAGTGCTTTGGTATAAAAACAACACATTTCTTTAGTGACTAAATTACCTGATTGTGGGATATAGCTCCCTCCAAAAATCGTAATAATTTTTTTTGTAAATATCCCAAATACTGTAACTATATCCTATTATATAGGGTGTTACGAAATTCGCGGGTACAGACTATGGGATGACGTCAAGCATCAAAAACTGAAACGAATGTTGCTTTGCCATTTTTTATTCCTAAACTTAAAAATAAATCAGGTGATATTATCTACAAATTACGTAAAAAAACAACCTAAATCAAGGTGTCAAAAATCTGCCACAAATAATGATATAATAAAACGAGATCAATTATTATCAATCCGATAAAACCCGGAAACATTTACTATACAGCTAGTGTTAACCTTGACGTACACTATAAGCATATTGAAGTCTGAAAAACAGAAGCGCTGTAACATTCGTTTGTGCCAGGACGTAGTAATCTGTGGTTTTGCATTAACATTTTAAAGTTATTATATTTTAAATGAATAGATGATGCTATAACTACATTTTTACGTATTTCAAATTTTCATTTTATTTGGAAAGTAAATGATCTTGACCTCCCGTGTGTAATACAAATAAGAAATAATAGATTTGCTAACGTGGTACGTACCAGTTTTAATGTCCAAGAAATTGTTTAATATTTGTATTAATTACCAATAATGGTAACACATACTATTCACACTATTTTTAACAATAAATATACAAACAGTTGACGGACTTATATGTTTTAGGTGAATGAACTTATTATCCGGGCCATAAGAGAAATAGATGCGACTGCTTCTGCGAAATAGAGAATACCTCTCCAAATAATTAAAAGCGTCAATATATTCTTTGATGATTTTGGTTCGCAGGATATTGTATGATGTGAACATGCGTATAATAAATTTGATATTATTAAAGTAACCTGTAATCTGTAGTACCTTTTTTGGGAGAGGGGGGGCGCTTTAATGTCTCAACCTGGACTCTGTAAAAGAAACTTGCGTTAAAGGAAAATTTGTTTCTGCAGATAGAGCTTCCTAATCGCTACTGACGATGTACTTGGCGACACGCGTGATCTCAGTGACATACCCGCGTACCCAAGGCATATTTAATGTACATATATGGTTCATCAATTATTTACGGCTGAAATGATTATTGGAAAATGCAGCGACGGATGATGGTTTGATTGTTACATGTATCTTATAATTTCTATCCGATGCTGATGCGTGATGTCTTCCATGTGCTTTTAAATTATCACTTCTCGTATTATGATAGCTCACTTAAATATATATATATATATATACACATGACTTTCTAAAGTTTCTATGTATGTATGTGATGCACGTAAAAGACATCCATCTTCGGTTTTGGTTGTATTTGGAAAAAGTGTTACCATGACTACTTATCATATAATAAATTGTGGCCATGTAACCTGTTGGACGCTTAGGCTAATTAATTCTGTTCTGGGGGAAACCTGCGATTGATAAGTTGATAGTTTGGTAACCGCTTCTTTGTCGATTTTAGAATCGTTGACGACGTGTTGGATTTTTATCGAAAGGATTTTTCATACCTTTGAGCAATAGTCCTCAAGGTCAAACGGTCTCGATTCATAGCGAAGGTAAGAATTCAAAATATTTAGGTGCATCTTATATATCCGAATATATCGCCGCACCAAATCTATATATCGGTAAATCAACATGGATGCTCCACACAGACTTTTTAACAAGTCTTTGACTTGTTTGTTCGACAAATATTACTTGGTAAGTCGAGTTACATTGGCATGTGCCCCTTTCTTATTCAATTGATGCTATCTTACCTGTCAGAAGAAAGAGGATATGTCTATACCTTCAGGAGTACCTCAAGGTTCCAACCTGGGTCCACTGCTTTCCAACCATTACATAAATAATCTGTTGAACAGTTTGACATACAATTTTCTTGGTTATGCAGATGAAGTCAGTGCCATTAAGGCCATAGATGTGCACTATTACAAGATAATTTGCTCATAATTAATGATTGGTTAAGTGGTTAAGTCAGACAAATGTGAAGTGATTTCTTACACCAACTAGTCCTGTTCGGTGCAACTACTCAATTGAATCTGACGTCACAACCAGAGATTTAAAAATAAAGTATGTAGGAGTGCTGTCTGACCATGAACTCTCTTTTATCGAACGTATTTCTACCGTCTGTTTGTCGATGTCTAGAAACTTAAGTCTTCTTATAAGGACATGCCAAATCTTTTGTGACTTTGCAATACAGCTGCGTAAGGAGTCAGATTCGAATACTTTGTGTCCTCATTATATTTACTAAAACTTGGCTGTGGATAGACCGCAGAAAAAATTTTTGATGCTTTCATCTTTCGAACCTAACGGTATCTGTCCTGAACGCAATACCGATTACAACATCTACTTAATATTCACGATTTCCAAAGCTTATCAGAGGGGAGAAGCATGTACAATTTTTATTAAACTTACTTCCTAATGCCCCCCTGAGTGCCTGGGTAAATCGCAGAATAAGAAAGGATCTTACTCTGCGATTTAGGCTGGTGAAACTCACACTCATGAACCTACACACATACAAAGGTTTGACATTTTTTTCTGCAATTATTCATTTTTGTTGGTTGATTTACTTTATGTCTACACTTAGACTCACTTGTAAACTTGTCAAATATATGTATTTAGTTCTTTTTTTCTTTTTCTTATATTTTGCCTTGTAAATGGTAGTAATACTACTGGACATTATTATTATTGGAATTCGTGTAAACATTTATGGAAGAAAGTGTCCAATTAAACATACTCTAATCACATAGTTTCCCAAAATACTTGCAAACACTTCTACGATTCCGGCCAGGGATAATTACTATTATAAAATAAATATCATTTGACTTGAGCTCCTCTAAGTCTGCTTGTCGTTCAGCCAAATACTTTGGAAATACGCAAACATTTGTCGCGTGGAGTAAATTCTATAAATTAATAGCTACACATTTTCAAGAAAATTATTGATTCATTCAATATACATACATAGAACCTGTAATGTCTAGTATATTATACTACTCAATAATTATAAACGCTTTATTATAGTTAGTTACAATATTAATATAATTACAAGCAACGTCCACACGACCATTCCTGTTGTCTTAATCCAGTATTGTTACTGCAAGTGGCCTGGTTAGTAGCAATATCGTATCGTTGAACATACGTAATATGTTACAGAACCTATACAATATTATTATTGTTCTAATTTCCAGAAAATGGAACAATATAAAAACAAAGTTGCTGTTGTAACTGGAGCGAGTTCAGGAATAGGGTCCGCAATTGTTGTTACTTTGCTGAAGGAGGGAATGACGGTAATAAAGGTTAAATAAGCTTACACAAATGAAGGAATATAAGATTCAAATTACGAAATTTTTCAATTTCATTGAAAATTTTGAAGGCTGTTGGCTTAGCACGCCGAAAAGAAAAGGTAGAAGCATTAAAAGGCAACTACACTGGAAAATTATTTGCCGTTGAAACCGATTTAACCAAAAAGGAAGAGATTCTATCTGCCTTTAATTGGATAACCGAAAATGTCGGCCCAGTTCATGTTCTCATCAATAACGCGGGAATAATTTGCAACGAAACTATTTTTGATGCAGACATCGACCATTGCAAAAATTATTGGATACAAATCTCCTCGCGTTAGCAATAGCTACTAAAGAAGCCATCAGAATCATGAAAAGTGAAGACATTAACGGTTCTATTATTAACATAAACAGCATCGCTGGACATTACTATTTAAACATGCCGGGAACAACAATTTACCATGCTTCTAAATTTGGGGTAACCGCGTTCACGGAATTAACCAGACTGGAATTAGCTAAAGAAGGCACTAAAATTAGAATTTCGGTGAGTTTTACTTATATTTTACTCCTTTTCTATATCCACATATTCATCAGAGTATCAGTCCCGGATTAGTGGATACGGAAATGGTTTTCAAATACAAAAACGAATCGGAGGAAGAGCATGATAAATATGTCCAGTCGACGCCAATTTTGAAAAGCGAAGACATTGCAAATGCTGTTCAGTATGTTCTCAGTAACCCATTACAAGTCCAAGTAAGATTGATTTACATTTTAATAAATAACTACTGTATCAAAAATAAAATTCTATTTTGTTTCAGGTAACTGAGTTAATAATGAGACCTTTGGGAGAATTATTATAAGTAGTTTCAGGATCATGTCACATTCTAATCATAACCTTTGTAGGGCTTTAGTAACCGTATGAATTGCAATTTTTGGGCATTACGTATTTTAATAAAGATTTAACTCTTACACCTTTTTTCATCCAAGAATACTAATCTACTAATATATTAAGATATCTGGCTATATTAAGTGATGAATCGGATAAATGAGAAATATACCTGTCAAAAATAGATTGTAGAACAAAACGATTACTTTGTGTAGGCAGCGTCAAAATTATGCAGGGAAGTAAGAAGTGATACTTTCGTTTATTTTTACCATCTTTTAGGTTTGACAGTCACAAACGTGGATTCTATATAAAAAAGAATCAAAAACAAAAGAATCTTCCAAAGCCGTATTGCACCCAGCCTGTATTCAAATCTGAATTAACCAATGCTTTATGTATAGTATACCAGCATCTTTTAATTACGAAAAGAACAGATCATGATCAACAGGCGTTCAACGAAAAATTGTATTTATAAAGGAAAAGAGCACCAGCCTAAGTGATACCAATAAAAAAAGTTAGGGTTGATGGCATAGGACACTGCATTTCTGGAGGCATTGGACATTGCCTTTTGGATAGAAATGCAAATTCCTAGCCTGCAATGTGTATACATAAATAATGTCTGAAAAGTGTGGAGTAGCTTTATGCTTTTCTAATAGAAAAAACTGTTTTAAAATAGAAAAATGTTTGAGTTTAATGTTGAGGAACTACCACCATTAGCCCACACGCACGAGAAGTTGTATCATTTCTGGCCGAAAAAAATATCTTAAAATCCAATAGGCTTGATCTAACCTACCGCCTGTCCAACATTTTATTTCACTTGAAACTAAACGTGTTCCGGGTTTGAACCGTGTCATGTCGTTGGTTAAAATAAAACTCGACGTTTCGCCCACAATCGTATGGGGCGTATCTCATACAATTGTGGGCGAAACGTCGAGTTTTATTTTAACCAAAGACATGACACGGTTCAAACCCGGAACACGTTTAGTTTCATCTGACTCTGGCCGTGGAAGCCTACGTTTTTATTTTATTTCACTCTTCCAAACATCATGTATAAACATACAGCCATTTATTTTTTGCCTAAATCACTGATTTCATTATTATTTACATATGGGTTAAGCGAAGGTATTAGCATCTGTCTGAGTGATACTTCTTCGTTCGATGAAAATTATATGAACGCGTATTCGTTTATATTCAATATAATGTTTGAGAATGATTTGTTGTACATGAAACAGTTGGCTGCCGTAGTTAAACAGGTAGGTAATCATAAAAACCTGCTGTACTTCTTTCAACTAAACAGTGTACTTAGTTTAAGTGAACCTCTAATATCGTTACAGGTAAGCAGTTAGCTTGTTCTTACAATTAATTGAGTAGTTTATTTATTCAACTAGAATTGTTTATTTTTATTGGTGTATTTATGGTGTTACTGAGAAATTCTAGAGTATTTAGGATATTTGTATTTATGTTTTATTAAAATATCTGTAAGTGATTACTTTAAAAAATGCCCTAGCTCACAAAGCACTAATGAAATTTGTTCATATTTCGAGTGCTGGAATCAGATTATGTAAAAAGCCATACTTCCAATATTCGCATCATAACAGGCTTATCAGCCGATGTTTTGGTTAGCTAACCATATAAATAGTTTCACTCGAGATACCGATGCAGTTTTTGCATTTTTTGTTTAAACGAAGTTCGCAAAATGGAAAAGTGGGTAGGAAAAGTAGCCATTGTAACGGGTGCAAGCGCTGGTATTGGAGCAGCTACAGCCCAAGCATTAGTTAATGCCGGAATGAAAGTAAATAAACTAGATTATATTATATTTCAATTTTTCTCATTATTTCGATTACAAATTCAAATCTTTGGTTGTAGCTTAATAAACCTGTTTACTTGTCAGCGATTCTATTATTGAATTTAGAAATTAATTACAGTAAAATTCACAGACAACAAACGTAAACCCTTAAAATATAGGATTCATGCGTAACGTGGAAACGTGACAAAAATATCTAATTGTATCAAGAGTAACTGGGACAATAATAAAGTTTCATATCCTGAAAATAAAAAACGTTCTATTTTTAGAAGCGTTACGTAAACAAACACAAATATTAAAATATAGCAAAAAAACTTATTCCATCCAAAAATCTGGTTTTCCAATGGGAAGATATTTTTTAAGCAGAAGGAAATAAACTTTCGGTTGAGATTTGCTTCAAATCTATAGGTCTTTTAAAATAATGATATATTCTTTCAAAAGAAGCAATTGTACTTTGAGTTGCCTTGAAACGAAGAAATATGCGTAAAAAAATAATTCCTTTAGTTTAAAAAATTGTTTCTATAAATATATGGTATGTGCCCCAAATCATCTTAATCTTTGAGATTTGTGGCTGCCTCTAAATGCCCACCAGCTTCTTTTTACTATTCACCATCTTTTAGACTTCTTAGAACCCTAATGGCACTCAGGAAATTCTTATTTCTTATATCGACTATAACAATATTCTTATTTCTAATATCGATTAGAAGATTGATAGCTTAATGCCGGTAGATCCACAGCAATATTTTTGTATTATCTCTAATAATAAGATTGATGTAATTTGTTAATCTCATTTAATTTGTCGATCAAATTATTCCCATCTCATAGTTAATATATTTATTGTTAATTGATGGTATTTTCGATTTATTGTATTATACAAAAACCAATTTACATACAGGCTGAACCGTTTAAAGCGATACGCGCAAATAACAAAGAAAGAAAGCAATATTGCAAATTCTGAGCAGGTAGACTTATTATACACTGTGAAGGTCACATTTCTACTACAAGAGACAATCTTAATTATTTAGCATTACGTCACCCGAAACACAACCTACATTTTTTTTTATGGAATGTATATTTCTTTTTGTGCCCTTATCAAAAGTGGCCTTTGTATATGCAAGCAAAATAAGCAAGTCATCTATCTATCTATCATTCAAAATACACTCATGTTATTACCCAACAAATGCTTTAAACCTTTAATTTTTTTGACTTACATGATATGTTTATTACAAATAAATATTCGGCATTCGGAATTCTAAAATTAATAATTTTAAACCAAGTCAATCGGTTTACTAGATTTTTCACATCAAAGACTTCTTTGAATATCCTCCTTTGTGATATGATATACATCTAAGATTACCTTTAATCCTATACTAGTTCGAAAATTTCAGGTTGTGGGGTTCGCTAGACGCAAAGAAAGGATAGAACAACTTGCCGCAAAATTGAAAAAAGCATCCGGCAAACTTTACGCTGTCAAAGTAGACGTTACTAAAGAGCAAGACATACTGGATGGTATTAAATGGACCACGGACAATGTGGGTCCAGTTAGCGTGCTAATTAACAACGCTGGGATTGGTCAACCCACTAGCTTATATGACGGAAACACGCAAATGTGGAGAAATGTGTTGGATACGAACGTTCTTGGGGTTGCAATTGCTTCTAGAGAAGCCATACGGATCATGAACGAGAATAGCATTGACGGATACATCATAAATATCAATAGCATTGCTGGTCATGTAATATTAGATTTTCCCAACATAAATGTCTATTCGGCATCTAAATATGCGCTTACATCTATGACAGAGACGTTGAGATTTGAATTATCTCGTTTGAAGAGTAACATTCGTGTAACTGTAAGTACATAATTTTTACATGTATCACGATTTAATTAAAAATATGCAAGAAGAAGCTCCAGAGAACTTCACCATGCGTTTAGAAAAACTGCTAATATTAATTAATTGAATAATTTTGCTATAACTTACAACCAACTCCATTATGCAAATATATTTACAGAATCTTAGTCCCGGCGCTGTTAGAACAGAACTAGCTATTACTAGTAACTTAATGTCAGCTGAAGAATATGAAAAGTTCATAAAGACAAAAGTAGCAATTCTAGAAAGTGAAGACATTGCTGACGCCATTTTGTATTTACTAGGTACTCCATTGCGTGTGCAGGTGAAGTATAAAGATTATTCGAATTACCAGCTCTTTTTTTTACTTTCCAAATTTACTTTCTAGGTTACAGAGCTTACAATTAGACCACTTCGTGAAACAAATACTGCGACTGCGGATCAATAATGAAGCAACATTTATATTGATTACCTAATTTTATGTAGGTATGTGTGTATGTATAAAGTCGGTAGTAAAATATTTTAGTCTGTTCAGTATGTTTCATTGAAAGTTACTTTAAAATAACCAGTCGAAATAATCGGCACGTACAGTTTGTCGAATTAAATCTACTCAAATGATTTGTTTGCCATCCACTCAAGATATCGTTACTTGATTATATTAACACAATGATAAATGCATATTTTTCAATAAGGTACTTGACTTTTGCAACGTGTTTTTTAATTATTTAATTCAAAATCGTGTATTTTAGTTTGCAGGTTGGATTTTAATTCGAAATTGTAAATTTGATTATACGAGTAGTTATTAGTTTAAAATCGTACATTTTAATGTATAAGAATCTGTTAGGTAGGCTTGCACAGTCGTAAATAACACTATGCCCTTGATTTCTGGATTTAAACCGCGTCGTTGTCTCAACTTCAATCAAGCAGCAAAGCAGAAGCTACGACGCGGTATGATTTTAATCCATTGTCAAAGTGACAACTATTATACAACTATACAAGCATCAAATATTTTCGCTAGATGGTGACTTTTTTGAAATGTTGGCCCCGAAGTAGGAAAAATACATGACACTCGGGCCGTAAGTACTTTTGCTGTTTTAGATGAATTACAAACAATATTCGCCCACAAAACTGCACCTACGTCCCATGACATCAATAACTATGTGGGGGTAAAAAAATTCCCTTGGTTATATTATTTCGTAGACAATGACCTCGTAAATAAAAATAAATTATTTGTTGGTAATAAAATCAACATACTACGTGCCTAAAGTTATCACCAATGTTTATTCTGCTCAAATAGGAACCATCATTTAGTACATAAAAAAGCAGCTTAACAAAATACCTATAAGATGCCAGCTTTCTTATTTACTACATATTTAGGAATTTATATATGTGACGTGCCGGCATTAACTCTCTAAAATCCAAAACTTCAGTACAGTGTGTATAATGTAAAGGTATTGTAAAGAATGGAGAAATGGCAAGGAAAGGTAGCTATTGTAACAGGAGCCAGCGCTGGTATTGGAGCTGCCACGGCCAAAGCATTGGTTAAAGCTGGAATGAAAGTAAATACACTTTATTTAACTTAGTTAATATAATATTATGAATTAATTATTTAAATAAATTGTGTTCACATTCTTATTAATAGATTTAAAAATGATTTTTAACTCATTTTTATTTATTTATATTATTACTTCCTAAAGTATTTGACATGTTTTTACCAAAACTTTTCTATGTATTGTTTGTATTTTTTAAATAAATATGATTTCTCTGTGACCGGTTTCGAACTATGTAATTACTTATCCTCGGGTCAACTATAAAACCACCATCTGTTCAATACGTTGTGTCCATTCATTTTTACAAATATTATACATCTGCACTATTTCAGTAACAGCAACAACAATTTGACAAGCTTTTACTATGTACAGAATCATTTACTGCATAAAAAAAATCAACTTAAATTCTATTCTTATATTTAAAAAAAGGTCTTGGCTTTCGTATCGTGATAACTTGTTATTTATTAACTGTTGGTATAAGATATTACATAATATAAAACATTTCACATAGCATGCATGATAGGACTAACTGTTTATATTATATCTTATAATTGGCTTGAGGATGAACAACTACCTCGAAACCGGTCGCAAGTTTTTGTCGTATTAAATAGAGTTTGTGAGATCTAAGACAATCATTTACACATCGCCTAAGTCAAATCACTCACACAGAGCTACCATGAATTCGATAATTTTTGACTTCTACTTTTAACAGATTTCAAGATACTTATGATTTTTTCTCCAATTGCATAAATTTAAATATCATCTATGTCTATTAATTTTTACAATACTAAATGTCACACTCAACTCTATTTAAACATTATATTGGTGCGTCTTTCAAATATACAGGATATTTAGAATTTGGAACATCACAAACGTTATTTTTTAAATAGCACCATATATCCACCGAATAAGAAATTTATATCTATACTCTCTTTGTATAATAATGTACAGCATGTCTAACATTTGAAGGTAAAACAAATATTTACAGTCAAATACGAGTTCTGGATTTGGGTATTGCATCCAAGTAGTTCCCGCTGTTGTATTAATAATAATACAACCTTACAACAATAAAAACCTTAGTACTAAGAAACATAAATAACTTACTGTTCCAAATAATTGGAATAGAAGACATTAAAGTTCTTTGTCATAACATAAATTGGAGACTT
>LR737386.1:14188943-14324045 GCA_902655005.2 Marronus borbonicus
TATATATATATATATATATATATATATATATATATATATATATATACGTGTACTCAAAGGGATTACAATTTAATCGACGAGTCTAAGCAGAGATTTGCCGTTAAAAAACGTAATTAAATTAATTTATCATCTAAAGTAAATCCATTCATACATTCCAACAGAGTGTAGACTTCATATAATAATCATGAAGTATGAAGCAATCTTAGACTTAGAAAAGCTGTAGAAGAAGCTTTCGAAATTTGTAGGCATTCTGTTACAAAGGCAACGAATTCTGTTATAAAAAACGCCACTTTATAATAGATCTAATTGTTTTAATTTTTTTTAATAACCCTAATAACCTCCCCTTTACAGGAACGGAATTAAATATCATGAACGTTACTAATCACAATTAAACAACTTCAATCGACGATTAAACTAATTGGTGATTAAATGTAAGTGTATACGACCTTCCCTATTGATACTTCTACTCACCACTAAACACCGGGTATGTTCTTTCTTGCAAATTTGTTAAGAGCAAATTAACTCGAGTCCTATACTATGTATAGCGATGGTGCTAGCCAAAGCGAATGCTGTAGGTTTTATGATCCTTAAACAAATACTGAGATATCTCACAGGCTGATATATATGCCACTTTTTAAAGCTTTAAATATATATATATGTATAGCCGTGTGTATAAAACGATTACAATTTAATCAACGAATATTCTTAACAATTTACTCGAATAAATCATCAAAGCCATCCATTCTAGCTACTTCTTCATTATGTCTTTGTTGTCGCTATCGTGAAAATGAGCTTTCGCAAGAAGCTTACACCTCTACATTCGTTACTTTCATCGCCTTACTTTTTCGGATTAAAAATAGTTAGGTTTGACTGCAAATTCATCTTTAGCTAGTCGAGTATTAAGTTCGAATTTCATTGCTTTAAAAAATGCAATTCGTTTGGGAATGCGATAAGATGACACTGACAAATAAGCGAATTGGGGATCCTTCCTAATGCTTCTAAATCTACGCGAGAGTTTGAAGATATCATCACTAGAAAGGCGAACGCGAATTGGTCGAACTCGTAGCTGTTTGAGGGCATCAAATTTTTTAAGTCTACACAAGATTTATGCGCCTTAGTTGGATATTCTATTTCCGCAAATGAAAATATTTTATGCACAGAAAATGTTGCTACAATTGTAAAAATTTGTACTACATTTTGTAATATGTATGGTGACAAGTACAATTTGCAGTAAAATTCTTCGTAAAATTGTAGCACTAATATTGTATATATATATTGTTGTTATAAGGTACAAGAAAAATAACACGTTTTGTCTTGTTACACATAGTCAATATCAACATTTATTGTAGAAGAATTCATAACTTGGTAAAGAAAACACGGTGTAGTATTATATAGCTGTATGTAGAAATTCCTACACACTAGTTGTTGAATCACATAACAACAAATTCTATTAACGAATGTGAGTGCAATACGAAATGCTTATCCAATGTGATGTAACTTTTACTACAACAAGGTAGTCTTTACGAAAAATAGCATTTGTAAAATAACAATCGCACTACAAACCACTATGTGATATTTAGTAAAGGATTAAAAACGTGTAGCCCAAAGTAGAAGAACTCATTTACTTTTACCACGAAATCCAACTACTGTGCAGTGTTAGTTTTTACCACTAGGATTTCTTCGAATCTGAACGATCGGATTACTAGTACTTATAGCATTGGCATATTTTTCTTTACGTATCCTCGTGGCATGTATGAAAAAAGGTGTAATAGTACGATATTTGCTACTTTTACCTTCAAAAAATGTATTGCACTATCCTAAGGCGATTGTTTATAAAATTAAAATATTTAGCAATTTTGACAGCAAACATAATTCACTCGAAAAAATTATATAAACTCAATTGCATTAAACATCCGGCGAGAACTGTGTGAACAACTCTCGTTGTTTGTTTTCTCTTTTTTTTATTGCAAAAAGTTTCAATTTTTTTGTCAATAACATTTGTTGAATACATTCCTTATCACAGAACCAGCCTAATTTCCACAGATTTACTTGTGTAAATTTGTGATTTCAAAAATTGCTGTTAAGTTAACTCGCGCCTCTTGGATCGCACTTGTTCTTCAATCAAGCATACTAGTTGCAAATAGAAAACAGCTAATTGTTATGGCGTTATATATATATGCATCGAAAAATTTGAAAAATCAGATTTCCCCCCTATTGACGATAGTTTTTCATATTTTTCTTTCATGTCACACGTTTCGTCCTTCAAGTTATTTATCAAAGTTATTAGTAAAGATGACAAAGGCAGGTCAAATTATTACTTTTTTGCAGCTACTAAACAGACTCGTGTCTATTCGTCTCATAAGAAAGGGTTCATGTTGCCTACTTTCCCCGAGAGTCGACAAAGCACGAGTCTGTCTAGTCGTCGACTAGTAAAAGTAATAATTTCACCTGCCTTCATCTCTAGTTATTAGTTTTGGAATGTGATAGGCATCCTGCTCACAATGTAAAGTATCTTATTTCGACATCGGACAACTCGAAGTATATCACGTGGATGATCCCGTTACATCCATCTCATTTATTACGATATTACAATACGACATGGTTATGGCAAATATACCAGACCATGTATCGATATCAACGGGAAAGAAAACGTAGACACTCTTCACAACGACCGGGCCGATAGTAGCTGAGAGGGCCGCAGATAAGGAAAACAAACATTCAAACAATTTTCAATATTTTTAAGTGAAAAAGTAATATGTAAAGCAATGTTACTCTTCTCTTTTTTTAATACAAGAAAAAACATATAACGAACTAGAACGTTAAGAAACCACCTGGGTACCCTAACTAACGAAAAGGCGATGTAGTTACTTACCACAGCAAATAAATTTCGAGATAATCAATAGAATAAAACCCACTAATCACAAATAATCTTGCAACACAGAATTTTATAACCAGGATAACAAATGAAAATCTAACTTTTATTGCGGAGCGCAAACATATATTGTGCACACATGTGCGCTTTGGACTAAGATGTAGGTACTACTACTATAGGAAGATTGTTGTGCAGAACCATCGGGCTATAAGTGCTTCTACATAATTACGTAAGAATTAAGTCTAAGTAACCTATAACTTGGGACACGATAAATTTTTATTGTTAAGATGACGCTTGGTAACGTTATCATGGAACAAAGCTGAAGGCTATTAGATTTAATACGATTATAGAAAGTACACAATATCTCAATTTCTGATAAAAATGTTATCAAAGGGGCTTAAGTTAATTTAAATAAGTTTTAAACATGGTTATATATAGTAAACAACATAAGTATCGGCAATCTCCGCATCAACCGGTATCCGAATTCGATTAATTATTATATAATGAATTAAACCTGTGTAGTGCGGAGGTTGCCGATACTTATGTGTTGCTTACCATACTGCGCCACAGTCCTTGCTATCATTATAGTTATATATATTATGAGCAGGTTAATGTTAAGTTAAACTATTATGGTTTATAGCTGCTGGTAGATCAGCAATATTTCGATTATTACACTAAAAAAAAAACAGATAATAATAATAATTTGTTTCAGTCTTGACCTGTAGGGGTATTAATATTGTCGTAAATAAAAAAAGAAAACTAACAATTGTTACCATTATTTCCTATATCCCCTAGCCTAAAAATACAAATAATATCTACGGTCTAATAGAAAAAGCCAAAGGGTTCACACCTGCTTAGCATTCCTGCACATACGGCTTAAGGGTGCTTTTAACAAGATATTAGTTCGTGCAGTGGGTAAATTAAATGTTAAGCAAAGAAGGTGAATCTATACGATGGTTGACTAATTTTATGATAAAATTTCCACTTGCCACAGAAGTTTAATCGTAATTATCGGATGGGCTGTATAATATTTTCGGAAAAGTCATTCGGTTTCTAAGTCTACCCTTCAGTCAATAGTTCTGTAAAATCCCAATTTTCCAAGCTAAAAACTCCGAATTACAAAAGTTCACATGCATCTATCAAAAGCTTTTAAATAATGCAAGTATCAGGTGACCAAATAAGTTCGTCCGGTTTTTATATACATCGGATTGCCATGAATATTTTTTAAATTGTTGGTCGGTAGCACATATTTGTTACCTGTCATCTACTTTATTATTAATCCTTCTTTCAGTGGATACATACACTTTTGGTAACAATTGCTTAATTCATATTTTAAAATAATTTAAAATAATAATAAGCGAATAAAACTTTAATTCGAGGTTGTACAAACCCGGCGCCAAAGCTGCAGCAACCGTGTGAAAAATATGTACCCCATCTCAAGATGATGCTGTAAGCGATCAAATGCCACAGAAGTGGTTCAAGAAATTTTCAGGAGATTTCAGCTTGTCCGATGAACCATCACCGCTAACTAGTATTGTGAACAGCTTCAGCGAATACAAGCAACACTTATCCAGATGTGTGTCCATGTTCATATGAACAATGACAATAAACCAAAATTAAAAATAAAATAAAATAGAAACGGCCTTCTTTGATTAATCATTAGAAAATGCCATTCTTACAGGACAACGCCAGGCCTCATACCGCAAGCTCGAGAAAAATCTTAACTTGGCCAAGTGATTATTATGTTTTTTTGTCTCTTAACAACTGTAGAATACCGGCATATAAAAATTGGTGTCACGTTAGCAACAGGTCATTGACTGTGATTGTACTGGTTACTTCAATGAATAATAGTTTATTAATGTTTCTTTATAAATATGATTTTATTTTACCATCAAAAACTGCATGAACTTATTTGGTTACCTCAAATATGGTTAGAAATAACAACATAATTGTCTATTAAAATTGAAAAAATGCAATATATAGGATTTTTTATTTAAAATAACAAAGTTGATAAGTTTAACCGGAAGTTTTAGATAATTGAAAATATTTTAGTTCAATAGTACCTACTTGTAGGGTTTAGCATGCCACCAAGTTTTTCCGATGCATATCCTTTCATATATCAATCGATGCAGTTTTTCGTGAGACACAAAGGTAGGTACGTATGTACGTGTAATAATTAACCATTTCTTCGAGAAAAGTGTTGCAATACGAATATGAGAACTTGGAGGTACGGTAGAAAGCAGTATTTAAGACGTAATCTTTTGTGTAAAAAAAAAATATTTTTTTCGAATAAATAACTTTATTTATTAATTAAAATTTTAGATTTATTGTCTCCATCGTTAATAATATTATTTTAACAATTTTCTCGTATAAATGTTATCAACTTAGACTATTGGAAGAATATCAAAATCTGTGTAATTTTACTTTTATCTTTTAGGAATTTGATTTTTTTTTAATAAAATATTTAAAGTGTAGCGTCCACAATATGAATATTACATGATTATATCAATTTATACTTCACCCCGAAATCGTGCAATCTGCAAACTTGAATTTTGTTTGCATCCTAGTGGTTAGTAGAGTGTCACGTCATTTCCAATGTATTTGCCGCAGGAACTAACATCAGTTACATAACGATAAACGTCTCTTCAATACAAAGGCTTAAATTACATCTTTCTAAGTGCAATGAGACCTGGAGAATCGATTTCCATTCACTTATTTCATTTACTTTTCGAGACACATCCCTCGAAATATGTCGAAAAGGGATAACATTTTATTAATGAAACAAAAAAATGGAAAATTAATGAATAATAATAACACGGTTATTATCAGAGCGCAACATTCTCGTTTGCCTTGCAGTGGTGTTTAACAGCGAGAGGTTGGCGGGATGCAGAGCTGCTTCGTTACATGTAGGCACTTCCCGGCCTTCTATGCTGTGTGGTATGTGTAATACATATCGCAGTGCGGAGTTGGTAAATGTCAGAATTGAACGGAAAGCATTAAAAATGTTGAAAATATGTAGAAATGCATCAATTTGTCTGTTTGCTAACAGGGTAAACACGTGTTTATGGCAATTTCCAGATTTAATATATAATGGTCAGGGGTTTAGTTTGCGATAAAAGTTTATTATGTTGGAAATCATATATGTGTAGGAACCATGTAAATAGCGCAACATACAAATTTTTAGAAAAATGGAAGGAGACCGTATAAAGAACTTCTATGTGATTTAACGATGATGCTGAGTGCGTGCAATATACCGTTTGCAAAAACCAGACAAACAACGTTTCGTCATTTTTTTCCAAAACTAGCGAAACATCGTTCGTCCGATTGTGAAATACAATCCAACGTGGGGAACTACGAAGTCCGCAGACACTACGTAGGTGTTTGCCGTCAGTGCGCGAAAAGAGTGAGAATTATGTGAAAACCGCAATAAAAAATGATCGGTTGTGGCTAACTATAAATGAAACTACAGACATTAAAAAGAAATTCCAAAGTGTTTCAGTCACAGAAAAATTTAATATTATATTACGTAAAAATGTCGATCTTTCTAGATTATGCCATCTTTTTAACAATAATGTTGCGGAAGATGCGTTATACAAAGTCAAAGACCACTTTAAGTACAGGAATAATACATCGCTAGATGTAGAACGATCTTTTTCTGCGTATATGCAGATATATACGCCGCAACGGACGGATCTCAAACAGACCACCATAGAAACGTACGCTATGATAGGCTTCCGGATTTCTTTTCAGCTATAGCCAAGCATATTCGGTAAGTTGTTTACTATATTATGTCTGCGTTTTCATAAATTCTCTTATTGTTTTTTGTTCTAAATATCACGCACGTTTATTTTGATTAACACAGCGTGGTGACGCTACTGCTAGGCAATCGACTTGTTGCGCTCTAGTTATTATGGACAACTAGTGCTTGTAAATGAAATTGTGATACAAAGTCATCATTCTAATAAACATGTTTAAGTTTAAATTTTGATTTTTTTTTACTACATGTTTATTTAAGTACCCTAAATGCCGTCGGATGATCTCTATGCGAAATTGATAATTTTGGAATTTTTAATAAATTCCAACATAAAACCAAAATTTAAATTTCTCGTGTCTTACTCTAAATCCTCGTGAGGACTCTTGAGCGCAATACAAAGGCTTCAGTTGCATGTTTTTGAGTAAAATCGTTACCCTCATTTACTTATCTCTATTTTTCGAATTACACCCCGAAAAAGGCTAGGGTAGGGATCAAAGTTTCCCAACATTCTAACATTTATTTACCGTAAGATTTAGAAAATCGGGGTAACTTCTAATGGTTCTAAAGTTGTTAGTTGGAGAGAAATAGGAAAATTAAGTAAATGATGAGAACATGTCTAGGGGTGTATGGAAATTCGGACGATTTGACAATTTCAAAAACATTTCAGAAATATCTTTCAATATTAGAAGAAAAATATACTAAATTTGAGTTTTCTCAACATCGTTAAAAATTGTAGTAAAACAGATTCAATATTTCTTTTAAAATGAAATTCAATTTCCTTGTAACACGCATAATATTTGGCAACATTTTATAAATAGTGTGGATAGAATTTAATTATTAATCAAAAGATTCTGGTAAATTAGAAATGGTTTTAATGCATTTCTAATTTGTTAGAATCGGCTTGTTCTCGTATTATCTTAGCAGTGTAACAAAAGCAAATATCTGTTCTATTTCTGCAAACTATAATATAAGCTTTTGATAAGAAAATAAAAATTTAATAAGGACATCTGATGCTATATTTCAAATTCCGTAAAAACAGCCTTCAAAAGAATTTAAATTAAATAAAAGCAAAAAAATGTTTATACGTTGCATCAGTGTGCGAGATGAGTACTCAAAAATGTTACTTGTTCTATCACGTTCTTTTGATAATTCATCGAATCCACAAATTTACGTAGATTTGTATACATTTTTAATTGATTGCGCATTTTGAGTCTATTAAACGAATAATCTAGTGCTTGCAATTACGGTTCTATTACCTAACGAGACTGTTCTAGAGTTTTATTTTATCCACTCGCTTACTCATCTTTGCATTAGTTAAAAAGAGACGGACTATAAAACAAACATGGAAGATGTAACGAACGCTAATATAGCGCCAGTTTCTTTATAATATTTGTCGTTAATTAACAAAAAGCGTGATTGTGTACCGATCTTTTAATAATGGAGTTAGGCAGCGACGACCGTGTTTATGCTGCTGAAAGGATTATTAGAAAACGTATGAGAAAGGTAATATCGACTTTACTTATTGAGGTTTTTAAAATTAATATCTATTTTTCGTTATATTTACGTTTAACATCCTACTACTGTAATAACATCGCGTTAATATCGTTTTAGGGTGTTGTAGAATATTATGTGAAATGGAAAGGATGGGGACCCAAACACAATACATGGGAGCCAGAACATAATATCTTGGATGATCGTTTAATCGAATCTTTCAAAAAATCTCTTAAAAATGAAGGACAATCACGTAGAGGCCCGAAGAGGAAGGATAAACACATTGAGCGAACGCACCCTGTCGAAACCGAAGATGAAGGTACAGTTAGTAGAGAAGGAAGTCAAGATGAATCAACGACACATACAAACAGTGCTTTACCTAGTACTGAAGAGCCATCTGTTATAGACGATGATACACGTACCGGTTTTCCTGATGAATTAGAACCACCTGATTTAACTGGTAGTGAAGCACAACCAGATAATGAGAATAGTTCTAGTAGTGATGATAGACCTATTTTAAGAAGATTTGAGCCGGGTACGAAGAGAAAAGCTGAGGTTTTATCGAAGGAATCTGGCAAAATTGGTGTAACAATAATGAGGAGTAGTCCCATTAGTTCTAGTCCACCACCAGGGAAAATTTCAAAGTTGGCAGCATCACAGAAGCAATCCTCCACATCGGTTACTAGTAGGGCGAACGGAAAACAGAATACAAAGGAAGACGACCCCCCGATACCATCAGCTACAAGCCCTACGCTTTTGACAGCAACCACACCTAGATCTAGTACTGATAAGAGACTTAGTTCTCTGGATGCTTCTTTGCCACATGGTACAACAAAAGAACCAGCCTCCCCTAAACCGGTAGCTTCTAGAACTGACGATAAACAACAAATAGATGACAAACTGGATGCGACACAAGATTCTAGTAAAAATAAAAGTGGACAAGCTGAAACAGATAGTGTTAGTGCCAATTTAACTCATAAACCTGTGACAGTAAATGGACATAATAATCATGCTAGTGATGACTTATCGGCTGTTTTAACAAGTCCAAGTTCCGATTATTGGTTAGCACGAAACCCTGTCGCCGATCAAGTTTTCATTACTGATGTTACAGTGAATTTGAAAACTGTTACAATTAGAGAGTGTAAAACAGAAAAAGGATTTTTCAAGGATCGTGATGGTAATAGTCATTCGAAGCCCAGTGATATAGTTTGACAGTCAATTTACGCTTAATTCTTTCAGTGCTTCTTTTAGGTGATTAATCAAAGGTGAATATTATTCTCACGTCTCCTGATGTTTTATTCAAGTATTGAATTGATTGAATTCCTTTCAATTACACATATTCTCAATGATGAAATTACGAAATGTAAAAGTGGCTGTGTCACAAATCATTTTCATTTTTTCCAGTAATTTGGTGTATTCACCAATGTTTTCACAATTACCATCTTGCAAAATGTAAATTGTGGTAGCTGTGAATACTAATATTTCATGGGTTTAGTGCAGGAGCCTATACAGTGGAGTCCTAAAGTTCTTCCACCGCCATATTAACTTTTGAACAGCATAAGCTAGCGGTTTTAGAAAAAGTGTTTTGATTCCTTAATCTTCGTTTGCCGCAAAGTGAGCTAGGCAAAAGCGCCAAATTGTCTCCTGTTATGCCAAGTTGATCCAAAGAGCTCATTACCAGACAACATAATCATAACAATTACCAAACTGTCAAATTTTAAATCTAATCTAGATTTTTTTCTAATACCTTGATAAGCAAACAATTCCAAGGGTTGTTTGTGAATTCTATAACGGATAGATGGATATGTATTGCCAAATACACAATTTAATAGGATTTTCGAATTTTATTACTTTCGGTAATACTTGATGTCAGGAGACCGAGTTTTTCTTGTACAGGGTAAATTGTTTTCTGTATGTTAAAAAAAAAAAATAGCAAGGACTGTTGGTGCTAAAATAAGAAAGATCGTTGTAAGAAATTTTATGTACTACAGCTGTTACTTTTTAATTTTTTTTTCCATTCCATACGTAGTATTTTTATATAGATCCGCACTCTTGATTTACTTAATTTTTTTTTTTATATGATTAAGTAGTTTTAAAAATTGTCAAAAATGATCTAATTTATTTATGTGTATTTATTTTCTATTTTCGTACATTTTATGTATACCTTTATGATATTGTACTCTTGGATTTGTATATACTACACTGATACGTGTTTGTTTTAAAATGTTTTTTCAATTGTAAATATTCTTATTTTTGTTTATTTCTAATAATAAAAAACGTAAAATTTATAGTTATATATGATTTTTATTATTTTTTGTGTAAATCAATGGTTCTTGTTAACCACTGCCGACGCTTAAAACTATCTTTGCCAATCCTACATATTTACTTTCTTTACGAGAAATATAATCTGAACAATTTTCAATTTATGAAATTTCTCTGAAAATCTCAAGTGATACCAATAATGAGAACCGTTGGTGTTAAAATAGACATATGTTCAAAGAACAAGTTTGCCGTCATCCTTCGCTTGCAAACCTACTAATTTTTTTTCTTGAATTTTTTTGTATGAACACAATTCGAGCTCAACGCCAAGATTCAGACTAAAAGAAAAATAATTGAATACTCGTCACCTTTACATTATACCACAGCTGAGCAGAATTTGCTTGTGTAAATTATCGCTTACGGGGAAACATGGGCAACCCGAAAATTTAAACTTCGATGAAATTGGGAGACTAAAAGTCCCTTGGTATAAGAACAACACATTTTTTTAACGACTGAATCTCTGCCCTGATTTTAGGGTGCAGCCCCTCCAAATGTGAAAGGTTTTTAAAATTTCCTTGGAATATTTGGAAAGCTAGAACAAAGTATATTTCTCAAGGATAATGCAAGTTATTTCCGGAAAAAAATATTTAACGGGTACTCAGTGCCCCCTTCTGTATATTTTTCAGGTTGTAAGTATTTCAATACTTTCATCAGATGTACGTATTTGTAATTGAAAATACTTCTGAAATGTATTTATTATTTAGTATTTTTAAAAAATATTTAAATATTTCAAAAAGGATGTAAATATTCTATGGATGCTTCAAATAAAATATTTAAACGTAAAACTTAGTATTTAAATACTACAGTGTTTTATATTTAAATACTTTGGGCTTGATCAAAATATTTAGTATTTCTTTTATTAATTTTTTTTTAGAAGTATTTACGGTTCAATGGTTAAATATTTGCCCGGCTCTTTGTATTACAATATTGAATCATTTTTAAAACGCAAAGATTTTTGATTATTGATGAAATTAGTACATTTTTTTCTCTTCATTATTAAGATTTATTTGTAAGGATATTACTTGGCATGTCAAGCTTTTCCTTTTTCCGTTCATGAAACGTGAAAATTGTTAAATCTGTCAAAAAGATGTGCGTTACGCAAGTGTCATAAGCTGACTGTAAATTAATATCTAAAATTAATTTTTTCATTACGAAATTTAATACGTTACGCTACGTTTCATTTGTATATTCATCGTTATTGTAAAGAATGTTTACAGCATTCTTAATACAGCACAGTATTGTCCGTTCTTACTGATAAAATACAATAAAAGAATAATTGAAATTTTGGTCTGATCTAGTGAATTTTAATGTAAAAGTAGATGCTTTTCTAGACCTAATTGTTTTAGCAATAGTTAGCATAAATAGACGTGAATATGATAGTTGTATTATAATTATGTACTATATTAGATAGATTAGAATAATTTTGTAAAATGCATTTAACATTTAGGCATTTTTTTGATGAGAGAAATCTATATCAAAAAGTATTTTTAATAAAATGTATAAGTTGTAAATATGTAAAATATTTTAATAAACTATTCCCTTATTTTTGTTTAATTTAATACATCTTCCTATTTATTTTTATTTTCTTATATTCTAACAATTGATATTTGCACTAAAGTTGTGTGATATTTTCCTTACAAGAATTGTTTATTCTGAAATGTGTTCAATTCTTTACACTTTCATAAATTTATCAGTTTAATATCGCATAAATTTTCTCACATATGATACATCCCAGATGGCACATTCGTGTATTAATAAAGCTTAGCCCATCCGGCGTTCCACTTGTGGACCAAAAACTTGTATTGCATAGTAGAAATACCATATGTTTGGTTTTCATCTCTTCATTCTTACTTTTAGAGATTGAAAAAATCTTGTAACATAGGGTATTTGGCTGATAGAATATTGATCATGATAAGATATTCCACAATGTTTAATCTCCAGACAAAGGTGAATATAGAAATGTTTTTTTTTAAAGATTGAGTAACATATTATTGGGCATGGTTTTGAGAGAGGTTGAAAATACATTAAATTATACATTGTGAGTATCTGTAAATGGTACAATTTACCTGAAGCTCTTCCTACTAGAATTTTCTTGCAGTTCGTTTTCTTCAACTCGCAGTAGACCAAAGGCCACTTATGACTTAAAATCTAATGAGATTTTGGAATCGTTCGCCAGTTGGTAAAGCATTTTTTTAAATTTAATATCAATATTTGACATATTGATAGGTCTCATTATTTTCCGACGTTCAGATGCCGCCAATTATTTAGGGTGGAAATATGTTCCATGATCTGTAAAAAAGATGATTGCGATAGGTAATAAAGAAACCTTTTTCTATTTCACAATCCTACGCCTAATCGAACACGCTCAATCAGTTTTGTATGATTTTTGTAAATTGGTAATTATTACTTGCGCTTAGCTTTTCTCTTCGCTTTTTCAGTCTACGAGTCAAAAGTATATCCTTTGTGCTGAGACACGATACTTTCCAGACCTTCATAGCTATTGAATTAGAACTGGTATGCTCTTACATCCATTCACTGAAATGGATTTTGTAGCCTTTCAGCATAAATACATTAATTTTTAGATTTAAGTTTGTTATTTAACGCTTAGATGCATTAAAATAAAACAACAAAAAAGTTCCTTGTTTTGTCTCTTTTATTTAACGGAATATGAAAAATGACACTTCGTAGATATGGATGGTATAAAAAAAATCTACACAATATTAACAATTACATACAAAGAACACAACCCGCATGAGAATGATATCTTGTAAAATGTGAAAGAATTTGTCTCGGTCCATTTCAAAAATGGGATTCGCGCTATAAATATATATGTATAACAGCAACATTATTTCTAAATGTAAATATACAATGAAATATTCATTTTTTTAGTACAAACGAAAAATTGTCCTCTTTTGTACAGATTACGGGACACCGCCTTTGTGGAAAATAGTTTATAGTTATATATAAAAAAAAACTTTCATCCTGCTAAACGCCTACTTATATAATAAAAAAATAATAATAGTTACATGTAATGGAGCGGAATGAAAGTTATTTTTTTCTTTTATCTCTCTTAATCACGTTATCAGTCAATTTTTTCTTAATTTGCGAATTTTCGACTTTGTTTAAGTTACATTTTCACTTAACACGAATAATTTAAAACAGTAAAGCGCCCATGCTTCCCATTTCGTTCTGTTCCTTTACGAATATTTCGAAATACTGGTAGATTATCGTAACGGCTAGTAGAATACCGGTACCAGATCCGATTGCTCCCAAGAAATCCGCCATAACGGACAAGGCTCCTATGCAAAGGCCGCCGAAAGCAGCAGCTGTTGGAATGTATCTGTTTAACTCGTGAATCATAGAGTTATCTCGATGCCCACGCATTACCATCTGTTGTTCTTTAAGTTGTTTGGCGACATCTTTAGCGGAACTACCCGAAACTTCGATCCATGTCTTTGAAAAGAATGCGCAAGAGCCTAACATGAAGAAAATGTATAGTACTGCGTGAACGGGGTCTTCTACTATATGACCGACGCTCTCAGGAGGACTTAAATAGTAGCAAAGACCCCCTACTGGATATGCCCTAGCAGGACCACCCCCTCCAACGTCAGCCCATACTCCCAACAAATTAATCACGAAGTTTCCTTGAAATTTCAAAGCGAGCATCTGAGATATTACATAAAGATTTGAAACAAGCGCCGATTGCAGGATAATCGGTATGTTAGACGTGTAAAAAAGCTTAATTGGATAACTGGAATATTGTCCGCGATACTTAGAGCTCTTTATCGGTAAATCGACGCGGAAACCTTGGAAGTATATTACAATGGCGAAGACGAGGACCGTCGCCATGAGATTCATCAAATTCGGCAAGTTTTGACGATAGAAGGCTTCGCGTAAAGCGCGCACTTTGTCTTGACGGGTGGTTATCAAATGGAAGAGCGCTATCACGGCTCCTTCGAATTCCGTTCCTCTTCCGGTATTGACGGTAGCTGGCGAAAACGCTTTCCAGATTATGGTTTCACAAATGTTCGTTGCAATAAATAGTGAAATTCCTGAACCCAAACCGTATCCCTTTTGTAAGAGCTCGTCCAATAGGAGGACTATTAGACCGGCGACGAAAAGTTGAATGATGATTAGGAGGCAGACACCAGCGCCGATTTCTGCAGGATCTCCATACATGCCTGTCATGACGTACACTATAGCTTGACCAACCGTTATTACCATGCCAAATACTGAAACAAAGATAACATTTCAATAGGACGATAATAAAGCTAATATCGACTCTTAGATTTTTACATAATTTGATTTAATTCTCTTTTAAAGTTTATTTGTCGTTAGTTCCAAGAACATGGACACCATGAATACAATAGGTTACAATACAATAAAAGTTAAAATAAATATCAACAAAGGGGGAAAAATAGGGTGAATGTGTAAATAAGATGTTACATAAATGAAAAAATTAAGTTTTATTAACCGTTTAATACTAAAAAGTACAAAAAATACTATTGACCGTCACATTGGAAAAGATTCATTGCCAATATTAAGAATTTATTGAGAAAAAAATGTAATAACGAAAAAGTTTTAAACAAAAATCATTCAGAGACGAATTATGCACAATATAAAAAAATTACATTTGAATATACAGGATATTCAGTTTCCGCTGCATATAATAGTTTGTTTTCTTAAACCTTCCCACGCATCTCGTTCGTTAAAAGTGTTTCCATCTTAACCTCGTTCTAAAAATTTATAGTAAGCAATAAGTCCACTCTATTACAACAAATTATTTTTAGACTCATATTACTTCCGGTCATACCGAACGAAATCCATACTCAACCTCTAAAATCGACTGGTTTTAAGTTATTTTTAATTTTGTTTCTTTTACAATGTACTCTTTAAAGTTACATATCGGAAATACAATTGAATCAATTTAAGTCATATTAATACTGGACACAATTGAAACTGAGCACTTTCTAATAATAATGTAATATTTGGTTTATCACACACGGAATGTTCAGAACTTAAGATCCAATTTATGAAAATTCAATTCAAGAAAATCGATTTACTTTCTTTTTTTTTTTAATGGAACCTGTTGTATATGAGTACACTACCGTGAGCAAAAACGCAATCATCGTCGATGATATATATGTCGATGATATATATTAGATGTATATTAGGTGCATCTATACTTGTCATATATAGTTCAGGAGTTATAAAAAATTATTTCTAACAATTAAAATTAAAGCAGTTGTAAAGCTATAAATAATGTATGTAAATATGTGTTGCAAATTTTCGAAATGTCCTCCATTCTTAAACGTATTGGCTTTCATCGGTGAATTTTGAAAAATCGACTTTTTCCTTGTTTTTATCGAGTTAATTAAGTGTAATTCATGAAATAGGATTTCAAGAGACTAGCAGGACTTGAACCTACGACTTCCGTTTGCCGGACGGACACGCTACCAACTACGCCACAGTCTTTGTAGGAATACCTAAATCTTTGAGCAGCAAACGGAAGTCCTAGGTTCGAAGCACTTCAAAATTCTCTTCTGTACTTCTTTTCTAACAACTCTTTGAAATTTCTTTAAAACGTTCCTCAATTTGTGAGATCTCATATAGATAGACAATAGATGTCTTTTATTTCTTTACTTTGTCTTTTATATGACCCCATTAATAAAAATCAAGAGGACTATGGTCGGAAGATTACTTTTCCACATACATAGTAGGTGAATATAATTACTTTACTCAAACATTTTCCTTGTTTTTGTAAGTATTCAAGATACAATAACATAACGTATTTGTCGTCTAAGTATAAAATCTTGCAGCATCTATACCTATTTTTGAAATCCATCGAGTGTTTGGAATTTTGCTGTTTTGATAATGAATTGAGGGAATTTTTACTCTATATATACGTCCTCGGAAATATTTACATAATACTAAAATTTCGAGTCCGAAATGAAAAAATGTGTTTGCTGGAAAATATGGTTTGTTATCTTGGGGTAACGGGATCACGCTACTGCGGGATCCCGCTTTCTCGTTTGACAAACCCTAAAACAAATTATCGTGGTGTGAAATGTTTTTTTGGCTACAAAATTTGTAATTGGGAGCTAAACAAAGAAATTTGAAACACTTGGTTAGGCGATTAATCGCCACATTTGATACAGGTTTTATCTCAATATATTTTCTATTTGAAAACTTTTTCTCTAAATTGCTCAGTGAATGAGTTAAATCTTCCATCCCTGCATAAAAGGGACCCGCTATGTGAGAACATAGAGAATGAAAGTATCAGTATTTCTTAATGATTTAATCAGAATTTCATTTACACCACATTGCTGTAGTGGAATTTGATTATTATCAAATAAAATCCTATTGGTGATTTTTTGTTGCTATATGTATTGGCCATTGTATTAATCGTTTAGCTTAACATGAAGAATTGTAGCTTGTAACGTGATCGACATTCCTTAAAGTAAAATACTCACATTTTTGTGCACCATTAAAGAGTGCCCGATCTCTAGGTGTATCGCCAACTTCAATAATTTTCGCACCAGCAAGTAATTGCATGATTAATCCCGACGTTACAATTGGTGAAATACCTAACTCCATCAAAGTGCCTCTGTTGGAAGCTAGAATCACCCGGATCCAATAGAAAGGATCTGCTGAATCGGAACTCATTATGCCGAATAATGGAATCTATGATGAGACGACGAAATATTATTAAACATATGTTATTATATTCAAAATTAAGCAATACCTGACAGCATACAAGGAAAATAAATAGAGTGATAGCTGTCCATAGTACTTTCTCCCTAAATTGTATCTGTAACAGAAATGCATGCCACATGTAACCTAAAACATCTGTTACTATATTATCAATGAAAATTATCATTTCCTCTTGGTTTTCTAATGTATTTTTATATTAAACAATTAAACATATTATTTACTAGCAATAAATATAATGTATTTACAAGTTTTCTTTTATAAATTAGGTGGTAAAGACATATATACATACCTTCCTTTCTGGCTTTGCTATTTCTGGTAAAATACTACAAAAAGGTTTTATAACTTCGAGGAATTTAACTGAAAATGGTAAAAACGATATAGCATTAGTATAGAATTAGTACAAAATCCGTTGTGTCTACGTATACAAACAAAATTAGAAAATTTCCACAATTCGTTTCGTTAAATTGACAGAAATTTGCGATTGATTAAATGGGAGTTTTAATAGTGTACTTACTGCCCATTTTGATGGGTATTAGCCAATAATTCTCACAAAAATTAGATCACAGTAAATTGTCTACACTCGTTGTCTATGGTGTCACGGTAAATGGGGCAGCCTGATACTAACTTTACGGTACTTTCGAGTGGCGAATTGGTTACACAGCTTACACGTAGCAGTCAGGATGGTCACGTGACCGATGATGTTGGCGTGTTGTATGTACTAGGTGGCTGCGGAAATTTAGTGTATTTAAAGTTGCATAAATATTAGGCGTTCTAACAATTTCTGTATGAACTCCAAAATGTTCAATTTCAAAAACATAGAACTTGCTTAAGAATAACGTCTTCTGGAGGTTAAAATGAGTCTTATGCATTATTTCTTTACTAATATCTAATCTAATAATAGCTAGTAGAGGACAGTATGGCACGTTTCCATTTCACCTTGAACAGAAGTAATATTTGGAATTTTTTAAATGTAACACCGTCTTTGCTTCTGAATTAAACTCCTGATATATCAAATAAGACTTTTATTTATAATTTTTAACACTCAATTATTAGCTATATTGCTATTAAAATGGCGTTATGAAAACCTCTTAACTACTCAATAATGATAGCAAGGACTGTGGCGTAGTATGGTAAACAACACATAAGTATCGGCACCCTCCGCACCACACAAGTTTAATTTATTATATAGTAATATAATAATTAGTCCGGGACGGCCGTTTCGAGGACAGGAATGGTCCTCATCATCAACCGGTGACCGAATGAAGCGAGAAAAAACTTTTTCTAAAACTAAACATGCATGTACTATCCCTACTTCTTAGAAAAGATATCCTTTACAAGCGCCTATTTCTATCCCCTGCACGCCTTGAAGCTACGACGTGCGAAAAATAACATGCATGAACTATCCCTTCTTCCGAGAAGAAATATTGTATTTTACAAGTGCCTAATTCTACCCTCTACGCGTCTTAAACTACGACATGCGAAAAACACGGCCAGATGGACGGGAAGATCTCTTTTATGACCCAAAATACAAACGAGTGCCAGCCTACTGCAAAAGGTCAAAAAAGACAGAGTACGACAACGGTCCGTTTTCTCGGTTCATCAGATTTTTATTACTTTTTATGTAAACTGTCTCGTACGCATCTAATTCTCGCGGCGATGTTACGTTTTTAATCAATTTTAAGTCTTCTAATTTAATACTATGCCCGGTTTCATTTATATGTTGTGCCACACTCGATGCGTCCAATCTGCCGTAGCGATAATTTCGTATACGTTCTTTCAATCTAGTTTCTATCGCTCTTTTTGTTTGACCAATATAGGCTCTATTACAGTGACTACATTCAATTTTATAAATACCCGACCTTTCTCCCATTTTCGGTTTATCTTTAGGATTACCGAGAAGATTTTTAAGTTTGTTGCGCGAACCGAAGCATACGTTCATATCTTGACTCTTCAAAACCTTACCCACGCCTTTCGATATGCCGTGAAAGGGGAGTTTCACGAATTTCTTACTATTAGTTTCTATAAACTAGACTATTTATTATACTATTATATAATAAATAGTGTGGTGCGGAGGGTGCCGATACTTATGTGTTGTTTACCTCTTAACTACTGTTGCCTACCAGGAAGAATTTCTTTCTTTTTAGGGGAATTCTAATGCTAAAAGGGAATACGGGACTTTTATTAGAAAATTGACTTTTCTTTTATTTACTTAAAAACGTGATCGAGTGATGACTAGTCTTTGCTTCATAAAATTATGAATCTTTTCTCTTATAGTGAAAATATTGAGTTCCAAAAAATGATGAATTTTTTTTTACTAGTTTTTGGTACTTGTTGTACAGTTGACAATAACAATTCAGAATGATTTTAAATTAAATTTCACTTCTTACTAATCAATAAACGTTTAAACGGTCTTTCTTAGAAAAAAAAAAACGAGAAGGAATTTTGCTTAAAAAATTATTTCTCGTCTGGGTGTGGAAATTTTCTATTAAGTTGCTTGGCAACATTGTTCTTGACGTACGTTCGTGTATGTGCGTATGATATTGTGTTGGTAATATAGGTTTCTGTGGAATAGCCGGAATATAGTTTTCTACTGATATATCACAAATATTACATATACATGTGTATTTACGGGATTGGGTAGTCTGAAAAGTTGCTAGCCTAACAAAGAATTTTGTTAAATTCAGTTTTATTTCTTAACGCAGTCTCCTTTTTAAGGCTATACACTTTTCCCAGCGATGCTTCCATTTCTTTAATCCATCCCAACAATAGTTGGCATCTTCTTGCAAAATATGTCCTCTCGATTCACAATCGCAGTTTAAAAACCTTGTTTCCATTCCTTGAGCATAAACCATATACCAACATTTCGCAGTGCTTTTCATAGTAAATTTGACCAAAATGAGGATTAGTACTGCTCTATATCGGCCGTGTTGTTAATTCTTCGTTTGTTAAAAAAGATTTTATACTAATTTATCGAATATAAGGACAGAAACATAAATCTTTTCTTCGGTGAGATTTAACGTTAGAAAACAGTTTTACTTCCCGAGGTATTTCTTTGCAATTTCTTGCAATTCTCAGAAACTGAAACTAATATTCTTCCATTGTGGTAACTGTATTTAAAGATTTTCTTATGGTAGTGGAACGTTTTAAGTCTAAGTAAATGTGAGATGAAGCGAACGACGATAACAAACTGGAGCATGATTGATTCTCAGTAAGCACTAAACTATTTGTTGGGCAAATTCCTGCTTAATTAAATCCCTTTGAGGTAATTTTTTGCATATCGTGGATTCTTATATAGAGTCTTACCACGATTACTGTGCATGTTATCGTTAGATGTAGTTTTCCATCGTGAATGGTCTTTACATCGTTATATTTAGCGATGGCATACGATGCGTGGAATATAATTTTCTCGATTATGGTTGATTGCTTCGAAAGAGGATTATCCATTATTGTAAAAATCCGATTTACATTAGCACAATTCATGTACTTTAGAATGTACTCTTGTACAGATGGGAATAACTCTATGGCCATCCATACCAAATGCAACAACACTAAGTGCTCGTAGAAATAATCTGTCTTTATTTTTCGCTGGGCAAAACATATGTAGGGGGAAAACTCATTCCTGCAGCAATAACTATTTCAAAACAAGTTTCCCCTGATATCGTTTGACTTGTTTTCGGTCAATAGACGTAATGATTGTGGAAGACTGCAAGCCAGTGTATATATCAAATATCACCTATATTAATCAATTATTTTCCCTGAAGTAGAACTATATTTTTGCCAGACTTCTCGGAGATTCTTGAAAAAAGTATCTACATTAAATCTATTACATGATGTACCTCTTATTAAACTTGGATTTTCTACCTTCTTCAATGATAGATGCTTTCGTCTGTGTTTAAGGCCATAACTACAGTCTTTGCTTTCTTCAGCTGAATACTAAACAAAATCGTTTTCTTTTATTATGATAAATATTTATCTTGTAACATTGTTTCTACCAACTATAAATGGTTTGGTGTCTTCCTAATATAGTTTAATCAAATTGAATAAGTGATATATTATTATTTAGTAATTTTCTAAATACACAAGCATATCACCGTAATAAATTCGTCGCATGCGTTTTATAAACAATATTATCTGTTTTATGTCTGACCTCTGGTAGGCCATATTGCAAGAAATTAGAAGCGAAAAACGTTATATCGTTTTACTCCGCGAGAGCATTCTGAAGATGTACAAATTAATTCTTAGAAATAAACGCCTCTCGGTGAAAAGTTTGAGGAATTTGTGTAGTTCGATTTCCGGTAATAAACAAGATGGAACGTTGTTTCCGAAGAAGGAAGAATTTCCTTATAGGCATATTGGTCCCAGAGATAGTGAAATAATAACAATGCTAGATACGTTGGGATTTAAGGTGTGAATTAATTTTAATTTTTTTTTATGAAAGAAGAGACTTATTATTCATTTCTTTTAAGAGCTTGGATGAATTGACCGATAAAGCGGTTCCGATCAATATACGTCTGAACAAACTCCTGGATATTGAAGAACCTGTAAGTAAGTACCGAATATTTATGTCTAAACATATCATTTTCCTAATTTATGTATTAACCATTAGCAATTTCGAACGATGCTTTAACGTGAATTACTATAATATTCAAAGAGACTGAACTTTATGCACATGAAACTCGTCTCAATTAACGCACCTGTTCGCAATAATAGAAATATGTAATCCCTTTTCATAATTTATTTCAAATATTAAGACAGCTACTGCAACATTTAGAAGAGCATTGTTTTCTTGGTATACCAGCAATTATAAAATTATAGCGGGCACAAATTCATGGTTTTTAGGTTGGCATTGTGTTGAAATTGCTTTAGCTAATTGTAAGTGAAACATGGATAGACTGTAGCAATTTTGACGCGGTTCCAACTCTATATAGAGGAACTGAAGCCTGTAGCAAATTGAGGTTCTGTGATGGTTACCCTAGCATGATCATTATTGTCTTAAAACCGGAGGTTGTATCTTTGTACCTGGTCTATAAATATATTTTTCCATGCGATGATAACTCATTAATGTAATACGTCTAGAAAATATGTGAAGTTAAATAAATAGGTGTATATAAACAAATTTCCTTTATTGAACAAATCTTAATATTTTATATGAGTCGCCGACAAATAGGTTGTATGCATACTTCTCATTAGTAAAGTGCTAGGGGCTTCTAGAACGGCTACCACTAACTCAGAGGTATGCTTTGAGGTACCGCACAATTCTTTTTCGTGAGTTCCCAGATATTTTGAATTTGGCTGATGCCTGGGAAGGCTCCTGGCCATGGGATTGTTTCGATTCCATTCCCTCGCAACCAATTTTTTGCAGACCCTTTTCAACCTTCAGGGTATAAAGTATTAGTTGTTTGACGAAGGCGTTCGTTTAGAATAACATAGTAATATGTGCTGTTTGTTGTTGTTATTATACGCAGCGGAGTGGGACTTCGTAGTGAAATTGATCCCCAAACCATAGTCTTTGTACTCTTGGTCTCTACTTAAGACTCGCAGCCGATTATCACCCAACTGTAAGCAGGCTACATTCGAGGTGAATACATTTTGAAAATTGTCGTTTCGAAAATCATCACAAAATCTGATTCTCTGTTGAATCTGCTCCTATGTGACAGATGGTATCCTTCCAGGCACTTTTGCTTTGTAGACATTGTCTAGAAATGTCTAAATGGGGGTTTCCCCGATCTCGATCTTCCATTCTATCCCCATTGCTCTTTATCCGTCAACAGCCGACTTGCACAATCCTGTCAATCTAACAAATTCGGACACTTCACGAAGGCTTTTTCAAGTAAACGTAGACGCCTTTCTTCTAATTGATTTATTGCCAATATTGCTTTTAATGTACCTCAAGTGTAATAAAATGCAACATCATAAGATGTTTGTCAGAGACAACTATCATACACATATTGGATCTTGTAACAACAATAAAACCTTTTTAAAAAAATTCAACACACGAAGACGTAATTCTCATATAGTTCACGAAAATGCCTCACCCTGTGTAATATACTTACGACAGTAACTTGACACATGTGTCTTGATAATAAACATTTTTTAATTCGGTACTCATAATTAAGTTATGTTGTTGTATTACAATAAAAACATGTTACCAAATCTATGTAGAGTTAAAGGTCGAGATATAATTGATATGATAATAGTTCGCAGGAGGTCCAATTATTTATAACTAACCTTTTCTTTCAAGGTGAATATGAATTGATAAATCGTATAACAGAAATAGCACAAAGGAACCAAGTGTGGAGATCGTATATCGGAATGGGTTATCATAACTGCTGCGTTCCGCATACAATAATGAGGAATATCTTCGAAAATCCTGGCTGGACTACTCAATACACGCCTTACCAACCGGAAGTAGCTCAAGGACGTCTCGAAGGGCTTCTTAACTATCAAACCATGGTTACTGATTTAACTGGTTTGGAAGTAGCAAACGCTTCGTTGCTAGATGAAGGCACCGCTGCTGCTGAAGCGTTATCCCTTTGCTATCGACAAAACAAACGAAGAAAAATGCTAATTTCTAATAAATTACATCCTCAAACAATATCCGTTGTAGAGACTAGATTGTCTTCCTTAGGTTTAGAGCTTGAAATAGTTGACGTTTTTCAATCCGACTTCTCCTGTAGGGATATCGCAGGTCTTCTATTCCAATACCCAGATACCGAAGGAAATGTTGTTGATTTCTCAGCAATATCTGAAAGCGCGCACAATAACGGTACTTTGGTTTGTTGCGCAACGGACCTTCTAAGTTTAACGCTCCTAAGACCACCATCCGAATTTGGTGCGGATATAGCTGTTGGAACATCGCAGAGATTCGGCGTACCTTTGGGTTACGGAGGCCCACATGCTGGATTCTTCGCTTGTAAACAAGCGTTGGTAAGATTAATGCCTGGCAGAATGATTGGTGTCACTAGGGATGCGGCTGGTCGGGACGCTTATCGTCTTGCACTTCAAACTAGGGAGCAGCATATAAGGCGCGACAAGGCAACTAGCAATATTTGTACAGCGCAAGCTCTACTGGCGAATATGTCGGCTATGTTTGCTGTATATCACGGCCCTCGTGGTTTGAAAGATATTGGAACACGAGTACATAACTTCACTTTAGTAAGTAAAATGTTTTTTGCTTTTATTTCAATTTTCTAGTGTTTTATTTTCATTGGGTTCTTACGTCATTGGTAAATAAAACAAAAAACTTATTTCCCTTGTCAGCTTCCATGCGCTTCACGAAATTAGCAGAGACTAGACAGACTCGTGTTATTCGTCTCTTGAGAATGGGTTGGTGTTGCCTATTGGTTTCCTCGAAAGTCGACACGAGTTTGTCTAGCCTCTGCTAATTTCGTGAAGCGCATGGAAGTGGCGAACTTTAGTTATAACGCAATTTTTTTAAATTCAGTTTAAACTTTAATTTGATGCAATAAAGAACTAAGAAGAAGATATACAAAATGTTGATATAATTTAAGCAAGATAGTTGTCATCACCATAGAAAAATGATTTTAAAATGATTTTTCTTATGATCATATTGTGTCAAACTCTATATAATATATGTATCCAAATATTCTTTTAGGTTTTACACTACGGTCTAAAAGAAAATGGAAATAAATTAATTAATAAACACTTCTTCGACACCATTCGCTTAGAACCCAAAGATGATATCCATACAGTTCGACAAAAAGCAATAGAAAAACGAATCAATTTAAGATATTACGATGATGGCTCAGTGAGTGTAGCTCTGGACGAAACAGTAACAGCTCAAGATATTAACGACCTATTCTACGTCTTTGGATGCCTGAAAACTTTCGAAGAAGTTTCCGAAAATCCCGAAGTTCACGAAATGTCCATAAACAGAAGCAGTTTTAAGAGAACGTCCCCATACCTTACTCATCCGGTCTTTAATATCCACCATTCGGAAACAAGGATAGTTAGATACATGAAGACGTTAGAAAATAAAGATATATCGCTGGTTCATTCGATGATTCCTCTTGGCTCTTGCACGATGAAATTAAATTCCACGACTGAGATGATGCCCTGCTCACTGAAGCATTTTATTGACATTCATCCATTCGCGCCTCTAGATCAATCGTCAGGCTATCATCAGCTATTCGCCGAATTGGAGAAGGATCTTTGCGAAATAACTGGGTACGATAAGATTAGTTTCCAGCCAAATAGCGGCGCTCAAGGCGAATATGCTGGATTACGGGCAATTCAATGTTATCATGAGGCTAGAGGCAACAAGCATAGAGATGTCTGTCTAATACCTGTTAGTGCGCATGGTACTAATCCAGCTAGCGCGCAAATGGCTGGTATGAGAGTAGAACCCGTGAAAGTTAAACAAGATGGTTCGGTTGATATAAATGATATCAAAGAAAAGGCCGAGAAATTTAAGAATAGGCTTTCTTGTTTAATGATCACGTATCCTTCAACAAATGGGGTGTTTGAGGAAACTATTGGCGATGTATGCGAACTTATCCACAGGAATGGGGGTCAAGTATATCTGGATGGTGCTAATATGAATGCTCAAGTTGGTTTGTGTCGTCCTGGTGATTATGGGAGTGACGTTTCACATCTAAATCTGCACAAAACGTTCTGCATACCGCATGGTGGTGGAGGACCAGGTATGAATACTTTGTTAAAGTTGTGCATCTTACGTAAAAACTTATATCCCAATAAAAGTATATATTTCTAAATCAAATATTGTAGGGATGTTTATTGTATGATGATTTGTATCATTCCAAACGTCGGTAGTTACGTGGTACAGCGCTTCTTTCCATTTCAGATAGTTTTCTTGATTAATCTATAGACCTGCATCAGATAACATTGGAATACTTTTGAACACGCTGCAGTGACTGATTTTCTTGTTAAACAAAGGAAATATTAATGTAACAAATCTTTAATGAGTCTTCAGGGACTACAGCCACGAGTTGTTCATTAATAGATAACTTCGCTAATTTTGAACCTATTGACCTGGCGGAGAAAACAGTCAATATGCATTTATTCGACCAAATGGTGCAAATCCTGGCATACTTCTTCAGTTTATCAGCTATTGGATCTGCCACAGAAACAAAAATAATTTGGAAGAATAACAATTACCAAAATTGACGGCTTCAAAAGGCAAAAAGCAGAATTACATTTTGTTTCTGGAGTATCTGATACGGACGAAGTGTTTGATATCTTCCATTCCAATTTCATAGACCTCTCCAATGCAAGCTTTCCTAAATCAGAAATTACTACTAAACAACAAATGAAATCAATTACAAAGTGGTAGAAGGTATATAGGCTACATATATTTTTGATGGTTTCCATTAACAAAGTATACCCGAAGCAGACCTGAAATAAGAAAATCCTATCACAGACTAACGTGTCCCCAGAGATTTTACATTACCTTCAAGGGACATTAATCGCTGTTAATCGAGAAAGAATATTATACAATTGAAGAATTTCTAACAGTCTAATCATAAATACTGCAATTTTATTTTCTCTGTTTATTTTGTTTTTTCTATTCTTTTTGCACTTTTTAGCTACTTACATGCACTTTTATTTATAATGTAATAACATAAGCTTCCACGGTCAGAGTCAGTTAAAATAGCTCTAACTAAACGTATAACTTTTATTTATATTATTTTATTTAAACATTCCTTTTACATATCTAATGATTATTCTAGGTATGGGACCGATTGGTGTAAAATCACACTTAGCACCATTCTTACCTGGTCATCCTGTGGTCAATCCATTAGGTGAACATTCCAAGAGTTATGGCGTTGTCAGCGCTGCACCATTTGGCTCATCTGCTATCCTTCCAATATCTTGGGCTTATATTAAAATGATGGGTCCACGGGGTTTAAGGAAAGCTACCCAAGTTGCTATTTTGAATGCGAACTACATGTCTAAGCTCCTAGACTCATACTACACAACCTTATTTAAAAGTCCTCAGTCGACTTTAGTCGCACATGAATTTATTATAGATGTTAGAGAATTTAAGAAGTCTGCAAATATTGAAGCAGCCGATATCGCTAAGAGATTAATGGATTATGGTTTCCACGCACCAACCATGTCTTGGCCAGTAGCTGGCACGCTAATGATCGAACCTACCGAATCTGAAGACAAACAAGAGCTGGATAGATTTTGCGATGCACTCATATGCATTAGAGAGGAAATTCAGTCGATAATAGATGGGAAATTGGATATTAGGATAAACCCTTTGAAGATGGCACCACACACTCAAGAGCAAGTGATAAGTAGTTCATGGGAACGTCCTTATACAAGGGAACAAGCTGCTTTTCCAGCTCCTTTCGTCAGGCCAGAAACTAAAATATGGCCCAGCGTAGCTAGGATCGATGATATCTATGGGGATAAGCATTTGGTATGTACATGTCCTCCAATTTTGCCAGAATATAACTATTAAGAGAATAATAAATAATTTTGTACATTCTTTAAAACAGTAATTTGTATAGTTGTTTTATTATTAAATGCAAATTCCTGTAATGACATTGTAAATAGCAAGTCATTTTGATATTGAACTTGTCAACATATCTGCAGACAAAACAATATATGTACATATGTACTTATAAATATTCAAAATATATTTTTTTTTGTCTATTTGTTATGTCGTTGTGCTGCTGATATTAGATTAAAATCTTGGTGTCACCGTTCATCACGTGTACAGAAAAAAATCCTGTGAAGATAATAGCAATAATGTTGCAGGTATGATTTTACATTGAAAATTTATGTAATTGTATAAAACTGCGCTAACGTTTGAGTCCAATAAAATATTGGAATAATTTTATTGTAGTAAAATATGTTTTAAAACTAGAGATAGGTTAATCCCCAATATTCGAGTAAAAAAATATACTGTTTAGATGTTTAATAATCATGATGTGTCGATTGCGTTGATGGAATCTTACTTACTGGGTAGGTAACAGTGCGATGAGCTTTCCTACTTTCTTATATTAGGCAAATGTGTCACACATATGTGTGTACTTGTCTGCCGCCAAATTCTATTCAAAATTGCCGACGATACACATACAAATATAAAATCATTTTTTTCACACCATTTGTCTATCCTAAGGAATCCTCTATCTGTGTTTTTAAACAGGCCCTCTGTGAGTTGCTTTATTAAAGGGAAATATGATTCACTTTTGCTTTTTGCTACTTTGTTATTATTTTGGATGTATATGTCTCAACTTGCATGTGTTTGTTTTTTTTTTGTAAGCCATGGTTATAGTTATTTTTTAAGTTTATAAGAATAGGTACTTATTTAAATCACGTACTCGAATACTGTGGCACTGGAACACTGAAACACTTCACTATTACCCTCTACCACAAACACTTCACTGACACTGAACGTACGTTTCGATAGCTAAGCTATCATCTTCAGTAGCAATACAGAACTCAGTTCAGTCAATAGTGATGAAGTGTTTCAGGTAATTATTGGTTAGGTTTTAAAATACTTTGTTACCGTTCTTTTGTACCGTTCGAAAGTGAAATATAGACTAGTTTTTATTGTTATTATTATTATTATTAGAAAATAGAATGAAATAATTATAAATTCTTTAATATTGATAATAAAACTTCTGATCAATTGGTAAGGGATGTATTTATTTCAATTACCGTTTATTCGTATATAAAATCAATTTAATTAATAAAAGTTACCATAAACGTTTAAAAATATAATTTGTTATAGTTAATAATGTGTAGGACTAACAATTACAACTATTATAAAAATTGTTTTTATAAAAAATACGTATGTATAATATATACAGTTATAAGTGCATACTGTATTATTTAATCCTTTGAACATTTAGTACAACATCATCTTCAAAGCTTAGAACTTGGGAATTCTTATGAATTTCCATATTGTACCTAAGAGACTTATGTGGCGTGAAAATGAAATCCTTAAGCAACAAACAAAGACCAAGCTTGGCTTGCAATACACCGAAACGAAGACCTGAAACAATAGAATCACGCGTTTCCAAAGTATTTTTGAGATTGTAATAAAAGAAGGATACCTATACAAATTCTTGGACCCTCGCCGAATGGTAAATATGTGAACGAACGAATTTTGCGTTTGTTCTCATCGGAAAAGCGTTCCGGATCGAATTCGTCCGGATTAGGGAAATATTCAGGGTCTCTCTGTAAGCCCAATATACTAACAAACACTCGAGTACCAGCTTCTATTTTTGTTCCCGTTTCTTCAATGGTGTAATCTTTGGTACATACTCGGTGTAAAAGAGATCCAGCAGGATACTTTCTCAAAGTTTCTGTGAATATGCAAATTGTTTGTGTAATTATGTTTAATATAAGTTATGTACTATTACATATAAATTTAAAACCATGTCGACGATCAGACCTCATAACAAGAAAAAGAACATTTCGACAAACTTACCATCAATTACCATATTAAGGTACTTCATTTCCAATATACCATCGTACGTCAGTTTACCATCGTATTTTTGCATCGTCGCGTTAATCTCATTCCGCAGTCTTTCTTGAATATCAAGGTTATGCGCCAATTCGTGGAGACAGAACGTCATGGTAGTGGAAGAAGTTTCAAAGCCTGCCGCGAAGAACATAATGGACTGAGCGGTCATTTGACCTACATTTAAACCGTCGTTGCTCCCATTTGCTTCGGCTTTTTTATTTATTTCTAACATAAGCTGTACGAAATCGTCACGCTTAATATCAGTTTTCTTTCTATGTGTGACTATATTACTAAAAGTATCGCAGAAAAATTGTTTGGTTTCTTTATTTATGGTAGGTAGTTTTAATTTAGGAAATAGAAGATTTATGAATCTAGAAAGATTCGACCTCCATGTTAATTTAAATAATTCTCGTCCGTGTCTTCGAAAATCCGCATCTGGATCTTTAAAACTATTGCATTCCACACCAAATGCGCAAGAACCGATTACATCTGTGGTAAAGCAAGCTAAAACCTCCTTACAATTAAGAGGTTTACCATTAGTACATAAGGAGCTTATATGCTCAATCATTGGTTCACCGCACTTAAGCATTGTGTGATACATCGTCTTGATTTTTCCCGAGGTGAATGTTGGCGTCAACTTTATTCTCATGTTTCTCCATTTCTCTCCATCCAAACTAAATAAATTTCCACTTATCGGTTCCTTTTCTTCGTCAACGTGCATTCCATGACTCGTAAAGTAGGGAAAATCTTTGGACAACACCTTCTTTATTAGTTCAGGTTCAACTAGTAACAACACAGGTGACGTTAGAAAGTATAAGCCTCCAAAAGCGTAATCTTTAGCTTTGAACTCGTTATAAAACTCCTTCATTTGCATTAAGAGCGATTTTGTTGGCCTTAACGGATTCTCTTTTATACCCCAGGGAATTCTAGGTGTGATATAAGGTACTTTTCTTTTTTCCCAGTATGTGTATGATCTTTTAAAATATAAATAGACAGACAGTCCTACCGTAACAAATATTATAGCGATCTCCACGTAACCAATCATTGTAGACTTTTATAGAACACAACCTTATGGAATAAAATTGCTTGCTACACTTGTTAAATATACACTAGATCTACTTTTTAGTCGCTTTATTTATATATCAAATAAAACTGCGTTGTCATCTTAATGTGAGATCAAGATACAGGAACAGACAATCATATGATAACACTTCACTACAGGTATGTGACCTGTAACTATTAATAAAATATTGAATAATAAAATTAGCACTATTCTTATTAAACGAATACATGCAACTAGCTTGAAAACATACATACGACTAGTATATAATACAGCTGACCTTTATCAGCGATGACTTGAAGAAGTCGTAATAGAGGCGAGATTGGGTAATCTTTGTGTGTTTACATTTTTATGGCCAGATTTTTTCGATGTCGTGCTCAGCTATTACCTGAATCTATTAAATTCAAACACACGGCGAGTACATTATTGGTTACGTAGATTGATAATGCTATGCCGAATCATTGTAGACAGCTAATTATGTATTTGTATCACGTGGTGCATTTTTTTTTGATTACCGTGACCAAAAATTTAAATTGACTCCTGAGTTGTAAGTGCCTTCTTTTCGCGGACGATGTCATATTGTTTTCGCGCGTTTTTCCTTTGCGCGATACTTTGCGTCTTCAAGAAGATTTAACTCAGTGTACGAATGGAATATTGTTAATAAATGAAGTCTAATATAACCGAGTGTAATGTAATGTCTTTCACACGCAGAAGATCTCAGCGTATGATTATCACCTTGAGAATATACCCTTGAACCGTCCACCTACGATCATTGATCTATGCGTAATTTACGACCTCAAACTATTATTTCGTGCACACATTGCGGGGGATGTTTCGAGTGCCAATAAAATTTGGACTTTGCATTATTTACCTCTAAACAGTTTAACCGTGTTGCAACTATGTCAACGTTGTCAAGTTCCGTTTGGAGTATGCGGCGTTAATTCAGAACCCGACTTATTTTGTTTATAAATCGCAACTTGAAAATGTCCTAAGGAAATTTTAAAAATATATCTATTTTCGTACACGGCAGGCTTATCCTGAAAGTTTAATATGCAAAAGACGCTCTGCGCGTGTTTGAAGTTTCTGTTTAGTATTATTCATGAGGGTCCTCAAATTTTGGAGAACTTGTTGTTTTTGGTGTATAGGCAGATATCTTTATCTCGCGATCGAATTTGCTCAGCTTGTGATATATTTTGTTACAGTCTGAATAATCAGATTCAAACCTCTCTTTAGCGTATTACTGAGTAGTTAATTTTTTCGTGTTTTTGATTGTTGTGTTAATATTTACAGTAAATTTGTTAGACCTAATAGAACCATATACGCTTTAAATAGTTAATAATATTTAATGATGTATTCATTGTAGGATTAATTACAGCCTGTATAGTGATTCATGTGAGTTATTTAACTGTTTAAAGTAGTCACCATCAACAGAAGAGCTGTGACCCAAAGCTTTAACCGCTACCAGGAGAGCGAGAAGGCCTTGATCATTTCCAGCCAGCGAAACGCAATCGGTTTCCTGCCAACGGACCGTACCCATCATCATGCTAAGTTACATATATTGTTTTGTTTATTTTTATATTCGCATTTATTTGAAGCCTGTCTGTGGCTCTGAGTAGTTTAAACCGTCTTTTGTTGTAAATTTTAGATGTTTCATAAAATTGATATTTGTTTTAACCTATTTTCGGGGACGCCATTTTCAGTAATAAACTTTTGTGTATTTTATATTTGTTACCATTAACTGTAACATCATTCATATTTACTATTTTCTGTAGTAAAATATTGTTAGTTTTTGGTGGTACCCCATCACATGATCAGCTAACAGTTTGCAATTTAACCAAATCTCCATCTTCTCAACACAAAAAAGTTACCCATGCAATGTATTAGATTTATTGAGAAAATGGTAATTCAAAATTAATTGTAGCTGTTTGGGATGTTCAGTGATATCCCTTTTAATTTTTTCGCGTAATCGAATTTGTTGCCCCATTTTTACTGTATTATTAGCAATCCATTTGATGACATTTTCTACGATGGTAGTCTGAAAAGTTTCAAGCCTCAACATAATTTCGCATGCGCTGAAATACGACTATTCAAATCAAAGCCAGGATAGACGCTATTTGCGGGGACCCTCATTTGCCAAAGTGTTGAGCAGCTGAAACGTGGTCGTATCAGTTTGGTTGACGATAAATGTTCGGAACGGCCAAAAACTACAACCACTACTCATAACACCGAAAAAGTTCATTAAACGGTGCCAGATGACCGTCGAATACACGCTAGCGAGGTAGCAAAGCCAAGTGACTGTTCCCTAGGCTCAAAGTTTCGTTCGAAGAACACATCGAATGAGGAGGCCATCACATTTGTAAACGCCTATTTTGCAGAACAAGATCCTAATTACTATTGAGAGGGTCAATGTTTTGCCTATGCGCTACCATTCGAAGGGATTCCAGGAATAAGGTAAGATAAATAAAAGTAATCAGAAACATTATCAATTGTTATTTATTCAAACAGTTCTTTCATGATTAACAAGTCCTTAAATAAATATATATTTGCTATATTTATAAACGATCGATAAACAGCAAACTTTGGTAAAAATACAGTAGCAACATTTTTATGAGCTTTTCTTTCTATAATCACAGTGGATTTCTAGAAAATATAATTCACAATTGTTTATTTTTTAAACCATACGGTGTTCTGTATTGTTGGACACGTTTCCGGAAGGGACCATATTTTGGCTTCCACACTGTTATTTTACAGCATAGAATAAAGATACCCTCTCCACTACCCAAGTCCAGATACAAAGAAAAACTAAATGTAAATATCATTGTAATCATTGTTTGGGTAATATATAATTATCGAGTTACACGCCCAGAGATGGGCAGATATTATTCATCGCCATGACTAATGATTATCACTAAAAATTAAAACTTTAGTCATGATTGATGATTAAAAATTTAGTCATAACCATCAAGACAATACATAATTAACGACTAAATTCAGTAATCACAAATTTATGAATACGAATAATTAATTATGTGTTAGTCACGGTTGACCATTAATCTGAATACCAGTTATCATTAATCATGACCAACCGCTATTCATCGACCTATAGTCGTGACTGACCATTATTCATGAATAACGGTTAGTCAATAATCGTGACTGAATACCCGACCGACTTGCTGAAATGGCGATCGCAAGTATTCATTCTAATATCTAAAGTTGTTATCTAAAGCAAAACAGTGCGAAACTCATTTTGTAGCGATTATAGGTCATTGTTAATAAGTAGTAGCAACAGTGTACAAAATGTTAATAAACACCAAATGCATTTAACACCGATTTACTTTAAATAATAAGATATTTGAATGTCTATGTGCGACTGCGCTCATAACTAACCGTCCCGGCCCATTTGGATCTCTAGTCCTCACACAGTCGCATCGCGTATACTATGTAAAATACCATGATCTTAACCGTACAAATCACTCAGGAAGTCAGGAAGTGTGCCACATAAAATAGGTTTCCACTACCACTAGCCATGACTAATGTGAATAAGAATAAGCGTTAATCAAGACCGATGAATAACATCTCTTGTGACTAACGATTATTCATGGATTGAGTGATTCATGTATCATTGATGGACATGATTACGATTGAATTATTTATGAATAATGACTAAATTAGTCATGGCCAAATTTAGTCAAAAATATAGTTATGACTAAATTTTACATGAATAATATACAACTCTGCCTACGCTTACAACGATTAAATAATATTTACGCAAGAAAACTACATATGTAAAATTTATTAATTACAAATCGTTAAACATTAACAAAAACACAGAAAACATAATTTTGCTATTATGCTTTTACAGTAATTATAGAATTTCATAAAAGAAAAATTGCAAATATTTTAATTGAAATTGTTAGCAGTCTTTCATTTCTTTTGTGTTTGTCTTTTTTTTTTATTTGAAGCGAATTACATGAAAGAGATACACAGTCACTTCTTATACAATCCTAATTTTACTGCTACATCTTTATTCTGCCTTGTGCTTAATCGTACCGGAAATGGATTGTAAATGTGACTAGGGGATTTTTGAGCGCAAATATCTTCAGGAGTTTCCCTAGTGGGAGACTTCTTGAAATGTTGACTTTCTGATAGTTTGATAGGAGACGGAGTTAGATCAGGTTTAGGAGATGAAGGACTTTTTCTAGAAGTGAACCTGGATGGGGGCAAGGTTAGGTCACTGGGTCTTGCTTTCGGCTTGTTCAATATCAAAGTATTGTATTTTTCATCTAAATTTCTACTCACTTCTAATATATCTCTATATTTTGATTTTCTATCGATTTCAATAATTTGCTTATCATCCTCTAACGTGATTTGAGTTGCACTGCTTGCTGATTTTGGAGTCGATGCACTGGCAATTGAAGGCGATTTGTCTTCATATTTTTCTGCATTTGAAAGAGTACGAAAAATATTTGTATCGGGTGATGGGATGCTTCTATTGTCATTGTCTTGGGGACACGTATCGAACACAAAGTCTTGTTTCTGAAATATGCATTGAGGCAAAGAATTAAGTTCTATTATATTATATTATATTGTTTAGATAATAACCGAACATTTTGAATTAGGAGCCAACGTAGAGGCACCGTGACGCGCGGTTGGCATAACCTTCCGCGTAATCATGTTTTCTGATTGTCGTTACTATTATTTGAATGTTCGCCAAAAACATTTTACTTAAATAATTCGTTTAGTCACGAAGTTTCGGAATTCAATTGTGATTACAACTAAGGAAATTTGAGTGTTTTCCTAGTCGCGATATTTCTAAAAATAAGTATTGTTTTATTATGACTCTTCGTTACTTTTTTAGCTTCTGGTGAAAATAACTTTATGTTGTCGAAACGGTAAGTTGACTCAGTTATTCCCAATATAGCCAATATTTCAAAAAAAGAAAAAATACAAATTTCGCTTTTTATTGCGATTACATATTCATAAACTCTTAAAGTGATCAGCATTTTATTGCGCCATTTTATAGCAATGCTTAATGTGCATACTTACCAGTTCTGTATCGCTTGGATATTTGGCAATATCAATACTTTGATCGCTGAAGTCGTGCGGCAAATTAAACACTAACGGTGAGGGCGTAGAATCTGTCGTCTTGCAATCTCTCACCGGAATAGGCGAATACCGGGATTGGCACTGGAGGATCCTGTGAAGGATCAAGGAGTTCTCGTGTATAATTTCCAAGGCACGTTCGCTATTTTTCCGGGCAATCGACGCCCGTTCTTGCTCTGAAGAAGTATCTGTACCTTCGCTTCCCTCGCTACTCAAACTGGGCTGTTTGAGGCAACGTATTCGTTCCTCGAGAAATTTCTCAAAGTCAAAACCGTCGTCCAAATTATCATCGGTACGCGCAGCTGGTTCGCTTAATACTTCCTTTGTGAAATCTAAGAAATTACCGGTATCTTCGGCAACATCTAAAAGGCCGGCAGTATCTGGCGTTACATGTCCAGTTTCGATACTGTCGTTTGTATTGTCAATTTTCATAAGAGCTTCGTTATCGTTAACACTACTTGGATTGTCCTCTTTTAATTGTTCGCACTCATCGTCGGTGGTGTGATTGTTAGGATCGTCACACAATTCGGTATCGGATGATGACGAACTCGACGATTTCTTATCGGTATCTTTCCATTGTAGAGTTGTTATAGGCTTTCTAGGTGGTGGTATTGCGCCCTGAGGGGGTCCTAGGCGTCGCACAGGCACTATAGCGCTTTTCCCGAGAAGAAGATGATTCATCGCGATCGGTGCTGATCTCTGGGGTTGTCTAGAGACCGCCGCTGAAAATATTATATGCGCTTGTCTTTGTCTCTGTTTCAATTTCACATATTGCTTCTTAAGCACACCGATATCCAACATGAGTCTTTCTTTCGGATAAAGATTCAGTTGTTTGTCGTCTTCCTCGCATGGGGTATACGATGGCGGTGGACTGGTCGACCACGGGTTAATATTGTACAGGTAATGATCACGCAAACTTTTTAATTCGGTCAAAGGTCCTATCGTAACTATAGATTTGATCAGGGTGTTGCCATCCATGAAACCGAATTCTAGCATTTCCCTGGTTAGAACGCCCATGATGCAGTAGAATTCATCAGCACTGCGTACGCCCATAATCCTATCGGCAAGCGCTTGCCAAATCGCTAGCGCTGTTCGAAGAAGAATTTCGTTTCCTTCCAGTAGAATTAGATCCCAAACACGTAACACAATTTCTTGAGGTAAACAGTTGCAAAATAAAGTCAAAAACCTGAAAAACAATGCTTTATTAAATGTATTATTATTGCACTATTACAAGAATATAAACAATTGTTATTGTTTATAAATATATTGGCTTCCATCAGTTGGTAGTGAATCAACGGATTTGTTCGGTTTCTTCCATGTAGTACATTAATAATAGTGAAAGGAGATTATTTCGAATTCATATAGAAGTAAAATTATCCGGTATACTTCAAACAAGTAGAAGTAGAAGTAAAGAGATAGTGAACTGTCTGGACACAGAAACATTTGCTTAGAAAGATTGTCGGACAGTTAACCCCCAACCAATAAATATATTAAATCCTTGCTTCTTTATCACAACAATTTCTCTAGAACTTAGACATAGCAAGAAAAATTTGCAAAGTAACTTGTATAGTAAAGATCTACATAAGTTCGTTTGGTGATGTTGCGTTAAATGCGACGTTAAATATTATTATGCTGCTAATAATGTATAGCATTCGTTAAGCTAAGCGGCTAAAACAAACTTTTTCCGTATTTAACAAATTTGTATCCTAATTGGCGAAATTAGGTTTTTAATTAATTTGATAATATTATACCCGGTTTTATTTGTGTTATACAGCACTTGATGATTCGATCCTTCCATAACGGTAACGAGCTATATGTTCTTTGAACCTGGTGCCTATCGCCTGCTTCGTTTGCCTAATCTAGATTTTATTAGTCACCTCATGTGGTCTCATTCGTTAATTTTGACAGATATTATATTCAATCAAATCCGTGCTTTTGTGATCATTTGTTAGTTATTTTCACCTCTTTAATGTTTTTACGTATTGAAATATTGCCAAATGTACGCTTCTTTCAAATAGTTATTGTAAAAAAATATTGCACTGTTCAATTTTTTAATACGAGAGTATTTTGTTGGGTGCAGAACAAAGAACATTAGTATGCATAATTTTTTCGTTAGTTTTTACACGCCCTATATATATTGCTCAGATGAATATCTTCCGCTTAAAATTATAAGAACAATCGTTATTTTAAAGAAGCAAAACTGTTCCACATTAGAAATGACCTTATATATATTAAAATTCGAAATAGAGTTCTCTATTTCGCCATCGTGTTCGATATCTAAATGGAAATGTATAAGAATAGGATATTTGCATACAAAGGCTGAGTAGGTCATAGGTTAATTTTCGCATGAAAGCCTTTCTAAGTCTAGAATATGTCACGTGTTAAAGTTATTTTATGGTAGAGTGAATACTTGACAATGACGCCTAATGGAAATGGTTTCGCTGTCCAATTTGATGTTATTTCATTGGGGATTTTTATTTTATTATTATAGCGCTTTGATGTTAGTAGTAGTATAAAAACGTATAAGTATAAATAAAATTGCAGGTAAATGCAAATTTAATAGTACTTAGTTCCGGTTTAAACCAAATGTTTATTCGATGCGCTTTATTTTAATTATTATAATTTTCATTGATTATAAAGACATTATTCAGATTCAGGTGAAATTCGGTTAAGGTTTAACTTAAGACCCCTTAATATTGCCAATATTTTTATAATTTGGATATTTTGCAAGTAAACTATATTTCGGCATAAATCTTTCAAGTTTCTACCATTGAAAGGGCAAGACTAACCAAGGGCAGTCGCCAACAAAAACAATAACATCACAAGTTGCATGAAGCAATTGACCAATTTTATCTAGATTTCCATCTAAATCGTCAGAGGATGATAGCTATATACAGCTTTCTCCCGCTCAAATTCCATTGCAAGCCGCGTAATATCTCCATTACTTTGCAACTCTCATTATTTTGTAGCTAAAATGATTTATTTCCACAACCGGTTAATAATATATCTCTCAACATTAAGAATATCTATATATTGCGTGATAAGTGCTCTTCGCACCGTTTGAATTGATTTCTACATCAGTGATAAAGATCAATTCAACACAATCACTTACCATTGCATTGTGAAGACGTTAGTTAAGGGCGGTTCATAACTAGTAGTACCGTCTTTAGCAGCTTTCTGTAGATTGTCCAAATGTCTCGAGAGTCGAGGCAGATGCGTCCTCAATAGTTCTCTGAATACAGCCATGTCAACAGATAGACCTCTCAGGCTATCGGCGAAGTAGGAGTCGGGAAGCACACCTTCGATGAGATAGATCATCAACTTGAGGGCTTCGGATTCACATTTCTCCGTTACTTGTAGTATAAGAGCCGCGAGCATGTTGAAGCCTTGACAGTATCCTGGAAAATCGAAGGTAACGAGTATAGAATCGATTTAAATGCTGATGGCTGTAGTATATACATATGTATATGTATAACACAGGTAATCGGTCGAGCTAACAACGCGGGAAGATGGTATGGAAATGATACGGAAATCCCGTCGGAATAGTGGAAACATCAATGACGATCCCTATTGTTAATAGGACACAATGTTATGTTATTCCAGTACATAGAGAGTTAGCAGGTTGATTTAAGGTTATGTATCTGGTTACATAGAAGATTGATTCAAATGTAAAGTAATTGCTGAAAGTTTTTAGATTTTGGTAGTTGATGACGTGTACGTAGTAATATAATCCATCTCAATATAAAATCTAAAAAATATATTAATTTTAATGAAGGATGACGTCATAATAGTCCTGCGTTTAAAACCTTGCACGTGTTGAGTTAGTATTATAGTGGTTCTAACTGGTTTATTCTTGCGTTTTAACATTATTGGGGAACTATTTTAATGTGTTTGGTGCCTTGGTATTATGCTGGGTGACATTAAAAATAACTGCAATAGATAGCACTACACAATAGAGGAACGTAATAATTATTTACTAACCAAGTGAGTAAAAAGACATTTCACGAATAAACAGCCAGTTTAACCCGAGCCCTTAAGCAAGTGCTTTATGGCTGCGAAACTTGATCAAATTCTTCCGAAGCTTAACGTATCTATCGAGAGAGATATCCATGAAGATGCTAAAACATTTATTAAAGTGCAAAGGCGTTTGGAAGAAGTTTCCGAAAAGCAAAAGTTAAAAGTCCTCAAGCAACAGCTTTTTCACCCGTTTCATTTTCAAAAAATTCATCACTTATTAGAACAAGATTACTGGATATCGGTATATTGCGAGTCGTTGCAAAATTAAGGACAACATTTTTTGTTAATAATCTTGGGGTATGTACAACTGTATTGTACAGTGTTTTTATATTGTTTTGACAAGATCCAATACTTCTATATAAATTCTAGCTTAGCTAAGTTGTGTTTCTTTAACACGAAACCGGTTGCTTAATTTTTACAATAAAGAATTTTGTGAGAAAATAAACACCATTTTCGTTCAAATTTTCCCATTTACCAATTTAATCCCAATCAGAGTCTTCATGGATTGATTTTTACACTATTTTTATTTATATTTTGTATACGTGTTGCAGGTTATATTTTTTCATCACAAACCAATTTATGCCTAGCCAGAGTGACAGAGTTACTAGAACCGTGTAATGTGATTAATTAAATTACATTTAAATATATCAATGAAGAAAATCAATACTAGCTTCACCTAATACTTGAATAATAAATGTGAAATAGCAGGGGATTTCTAGAGAATAGGATTAATGTATAAACAACGTATCCCTTGGAATGTACCTAATATTCATTACTACGGAATTGCTACATTTTCATCATTTATATTTATATTTGAAGAAATTAATTTGTAACAACTTCAGTTTCCATTATTATCCTTATTAGAAGCATTGAAAGAAAGCAACCATATCTAGAAGATGTAAATAACTTGTCTACGTGCTCTTAAATTTTATTTGGAATGAAATGTCTTCCCACGAAGTGGTATTAATACGAGCGTAATCTGGAAGGTTTCTAGCCTAGAAAACAGAAAAAGCCGCTGGGACCCAGAGTGGGTGATCTATCGATTGAAATCAAAATTCGTGAATTGTTGCCACGACCGCCGAAAACATCCTTTCCTTCAATTTTTATCTTCAACTTGCCCCCATTATTGTTTTTTTTTCTTCTCAAAATAGTCGATGAACTCCATGACTATCCCAAAAAACAGTTGCCATCACTTCTCCGATTGATGAATTAGTCTTCGTTTTTTTTAGAGCCGACCTCTCCTTCGGAGTCTATTGTTTTAGCTGTGCCTTGACCTCAGGAGTGTATTTCAACTTATTTTGCTTAAACTGATTCAACAGGGAGGCGTGGAAATGTTGATTCGAATTCGTTTTTGGTCCTAAGTAAGTATACGACAGGCACGTTCTTTGCAAATACCCATTGCGTCTGTTATCTTTCTAATACTAACTCGACGGTCATCCAGTACCATTTGGTGAAATTTTCCGATGATATCGATAGGGTAGTATTTGGCTGTTACAAACGGTCATGGTAAGCTGACCAAAATTTCATGCGGCAAATGAATGTGCAGAGACCTCGTAGAAGGCATCCATCTCCAGTTTTACCGAAACCCAAACAGTTGTTAAACAACAGTGTCATCTTCAGGTTGAGGTTTGAAACTTATCAGAGTACCGATCTTACAACAACAATATTTTTAAATACATTTCGGTCCGAAAACCTTACAAAAATTTGTAAATAATTAAATTTAAATTAATTACGTAAATAGTAGTCTTATTCCTAAAAAAGTATAAAATGGGGTCTAATCTCTCACAATTCACTGGAAACTACTGCTGAAAAGCTATAACACGTCGAATGATATTTTCATCCTAGCCACAAACCAATTAAGAAAGAGATCGATATGTTCACTAGTGCCCAAAATAACTTTTTCTGTTTACTAAGAGAGTATGACTTCTAGAATATCCTCTATTATTTCTGAGAACTGGCACATTACTTTCACACAAAAATCGAATATATATATATATATATATATATATATATAATGATCAATGTACAAACAGGTGAGTAATAAACAATATAATTTCTTCCAAACAAAACTTACCAACATTTTTATTCCACCTCGCGTACGCTAGCAACACCTTCTTGAGCAACGCTTGATTTTCTTGGCCGTCCTCGCCGCAGAACAAACTGCAACCAGTGCGATGTAGGTCTTTTACTATTTGAACGCCCAATTCGGCATCAGCCGGATGCGACCATTCACTGAAACAGTTTCGCTCCACTTTAGCGTAATCGATACCTCGTGCAGTCAAGTGCCTGTCGGCCAGGGTGAGCCATAGACGACGTCTAAATTCAGGAGGTATTCCCTCAGGCAGCTGGGCGACCATCTTCATAGCCGAATGCCATTGGGAGAAGCCACATTCTCCGGGCAGGGGTGTAATTGAGAATCTCATGTCTTGGCTGTCAATTGATGCACCTGAAAAAAACACTTTGGTAGAAGTGAAAAGGTTCTCAAAGGTATTTTCTTGTTCGGACAACGTCCATATTTCAATCCAAAATTCTATAATTTATGAAATAAATTAAATTGCTTGGAGTAATCAAATTTATTCTAATTTAATTACATGGTCTGCGTTTTATTTCATAAAAGTTATAGATACTCATTCTATGGGTTTCCTTACTCTGGTTAGATCGTTCAAGGTGTAATCTAGTTTGCCTTTAATTGTCCTACTAACTGTTGAATTGTTCTTAACAGATTGGTTCTATAAAGTAGATTAGTCATTTGAGCGTAGTAAGGTTTTTAAGTTATTTAAATTATGTAAATTTATGTTTCTACATTTTATTGATTCATTGATTGTTTTCTATTGTTTACATTAAATGAAGAATCAATGTTCAAAATGTGAGGAAAGTGCTCAGCAATATTTGGATGAATAACACGACAGTACTCTATCTGCAGCTGTACTACAACCGATCCAATCTTTTGATTCTGTACCGAGCAAACAGCTACATGTAATAGGACTTCAATAAGCATTTTAGTTTTAGTAATTTCTCTGTTACAGCAGAAAGTGATTGAATGATAATTTATCACCATACATGTCAGCCATGCGATGCGTAAGCGTTTACAAAAGAATGATGAATGTGTAGACCGACGGAATGATGTATTGACTTCAGTCTTTCCGATGTAATAAGTTTCATGCGTAGCGATAATTTCAATATATTGACTAGCTTTATGCCGATACAACTACTAGCTAACAAGTACTGTAATGTTATAAAATTGAATTTTTTTTTCTACTTATAGGATAATTTTCAGTGGTAGATCCAGAAGTTTCACCTGGATTTAAGTTAATGCAGCAAATATGTAACAATGTATTATACCATATTCAATACTTCTGCACATCAGAAAATGCCTAGAAGCAATAACAAAAAAAATATATTAAAATAGCTTTATCATGGTATTGATGTAATCATTTACGGCAAGTGCAATGCAAGGAGAGAAAAAATATACCACCTACGGACATACGTCTCCCTACCCGGCGTCATCAGCGTGGTTCTGAGAGTATTTAATCGCTGTTGCCTCACAGTTAATACCAATGATAAGCTAGAGATTTTTTAGCTCCCTCTGAGGAACACAGGCCATTCCTCGAGCAATTCTGGGCATTGTTTTTTTCGATACGTCTGGTTTAGTGGTAGTAGGTTTACTCTAAACTTAGGCCTGAGTCTAATCAGAAATTGCGTGGCTTATCGCCGACTTGCCCACCAGCCTTGAAGTTTCTTATCTTTCCATCGCATAGAAAACGCTCTAACTATAGTGTATGTCTCGCTGTCGTTAAAACATGTTTTACTTTGGAATACACTATCTTCTTAGGTCCGGGTGTGCATATAATATTTGTTCAAGAAATCTAATTTACATTATTCCTCCAAGTTTCAGATAACATATCGTATTTACGCTTAGATCTGGATATTGAGTTAGTTGACAAGTCAAGTATATTAACATATACGGGATTAAATGCTCGAATGGTAGATTTGTAATTATATGATATTCACACATAAGTGTAAGAACAACACGTTTACAGGTTGACTTAAGGTATGTCAGTCGAACTAGTGAAACTGTGGTTTCCTTTTTCGTGATTAAAATAGCAAAAAACCTGTGTTTTGAAAGAAAATTTACTGAAATTATGGTTAGAATAAAGTTAAAGCAATCATCAAAAATTACTAATGGTGAAAATGTGTCTTAGATAAGATTATAGCTAAAAGATTGCCTTATTTACATTGTATACTGCTGTTATTCCTAAATTTAGATAATGTGTACTGTACACACAACTATTTTATTCTAATCTTATTTACTCGGGGTTTTTTTATGTTATCTATCTACCTACTTACCTATGAAAAAAATATGCTATCGCAATTTTCTCATTTTACGTTTTATAATTTTATCTTTAGGTTTGGTTCGAATCGCTTCCAATATTTGTAACTTATACAGTAGTTTAAAGAAGCGAAAACGAATGATATGAATCTTTGAACATTAAATCTCTATGAGAAGAAGGCATTAGTCCGCAGAATATCCGCGAGGTAATAATGGAGTATGGAGAAAATAATCCGTCCTATTTTCAAATATTGGTACAAATTAACTGGAATAGGCAATCCATGCGGGACGACTCAAAATGTCGAAGATTTCTCTGGAAGCACGAACCGCAAAGTTGAAAATTTAGTGTTAACCGACCGCCGAGTAAAAATTTCAGTTCTTGCTACAGAAGTAGGAATATCAAAAGTGAGTGCTTTTAGAAATCTACACAAAGATTTAGGAATTAGTGCGACATAACGGTTCTTCACCGCCCAAGGCGAAGACGTAAGTTGCTGCGGAAAAAGTAATAGCTGCAGTGTTCTGGGACGCGGAGGGTATGCTCCAAAAGGATCTACAATAACGGGGAATATCTACAAACGCACAAATAGGAATTCGAAAGCGGCTACAGCTACGGGAAAAAAGCAGGACAATTATGCTCGGAAAACTCTGCTTCTGTACGGCAACATTAGCCTTTCAGTTCCGATCTCGTCCTCTGTGACTATTATTTTTTTCTGAAAGTTAAAAAACACTTGAGAAGACATCGCTTTTTATCAAGGACACTTGGAAAATGCCGTGGAACCGTATTTTGCAGGATTACTAAAGATTATTTTCGAAGGCATAGGGTGGTTAGAAAAACATTGAAAAAAGTGTTAGTGCTAATGGTTCTTACGTTGAAAATAAAATTTTATTTGCTCTCTAATTCGTTGTTTTCATAGCTAAGTGTAATAACAAAAAAAAATTCTAAGAAAATGTTGAAATGAAAAAGTTATGTCAAATAACAATTACTGTGAGGTTAGAAATATTTACAGCAAAAATAAAATATTATCGTAAGCATAGTATTCCAACAACGTTTCTAAAGTCAATGGAAAGTAATTTACCAAAAAGAGTCCGCTCCCCATCTTCTCTTTAAACTCATCACGGTTTCACGAGCGCAGATTTCACAACTTTGGCAGTTCAGGGTTGAAATTAGATTAAAAACATAATTCCTAATGGTTTTCCTGCTTCACTTTTTGACCTATGCTAAGTATACTTATTATTATTGCAACGTCTTCAACAAATTACTTTTTAACGTAATTTTCGTGTTAATTAACAAATTGCGTTTTTTGTTGATGCTTTAATGTCATATATTTTTAAAAACAAGATAATTTTTGAATAAAAAGAAGAGTTGAAGCTTTCAAAGTAACAGCGGTACTTTCTGGATTTATTCGAGGAGACAAGGTATGCCGTCAAAGTCAAGATAAATTAAGTTGAGATATTACGCTCTTCAAGTTGATCTAATTTTTGTTTCAGAGCATCCTCTCTTTTTATTTAGGGAGAATTTAATAGTTTTCGAAACGTCTTTTCTGTGGATAAAAGTACATAACGCAGGCTAAAAATAATCGGCGATACATCTTTCCGGTAGCATGTTTAGGTAGTTTATACACCGTTTGTCAAGTTTGTCGAATGAAAAGTGACCAATAGCATTCTATTCTACTAGAAATTGCCGAAAACTTATCAACGCGAACCTTACGTTAAAACTGTTAATCTCAAGTCCGACAGTCCAGCCAAAATGTACTACCTTCTAAAAATTCACAAGCAGGAAAAATTTGCAGAATTCCTCGCGACACTTCAAAATTTGAGGCAGAAGTGAACAACTAACTCCCGTTTCTTGTTAGTAATTAGAAACAGGAAAAACTGGAAATAAACCTCTGTAGAAAAAAAATCAACATTAGTTTCTTAAATAACAGATTGGTAAAATTCTCCTTGGATAAAAGTAGATATAATAAAGAACTTAGATTTATAAAAAAATGTAGCTATCTACCATATAATAGTAGTTCCATTGCACAGAATATTGATAGGTTTTAAGGGACAAGATATGAACGTGTGTTTTAGTTCGTGAAATATACCCAGAAACCTGGGCAATTCGAAAGGTAAATCGGATACCGGAACTGATCGACAATTTATAAAATAGCACGCACTAATTGCGATAAATACCCCATTGCCGCTATGGAAGGATCGAATCATCAAGTGAAGCACAACACATAAATGAAAACGGGTATGATATTAAATTAAGCAGGCAACTTCGCTGCGAGAATTAGGCTCATACAAAAACCATTTATATAAAGGGAAGGCAAATCTGTTAAACAAAGGATCTACTTAGCTACTGATCATTAATTGATATATTGACGTAAAACGGAAATATGCTTACGTTTTGTGCCAAATAAGAACCTTTTCTTTTGGTTTCAAATGTTTTGCATGTTCAGGGTGTACAGGCGATCGAAGTAGGTAATTATATTTATCTATTAGAGTAGTGATAGAATAAGACATGTTGGAATTAAAATCCCTTTCTCACATCATTCGATCCTATGCTCGACAATGGAGATCCACAAATTCTCGAAACGATCGTTCCGAATAATTAAATATGTGGCGAGGAGTTTGCTGATACTTTAGTGTTTGTTGTATTACCCCACCGTCCTTGCTATCATTATGCATTGTCTATTTTACTTATGTGTTATTAAGAATTTTTTTTGTATAAAAATTCTATCTCTAATCATTACTATATTTTGACAAGAACATTATTAGTATATAAAATAATCTAGAGTTAAACCAAACACGTTTGACGCTAACATGTTTGGATGAGAGTATCTAATTAAAGATACTCTAATCACTGCAATTGTCGATATGATATTGCTATATCGATCTCTACAGAAATAGGCAGTAATTGCCATAGAATCTGCGAGGGTAGCACACTTCGACTTCGAGGCTAGCACACCCAAGGCAATTAATATAAATGAATATATTTTTTTTAATATATTCATTTATACGTTTGACGCTTTTCCAATTCAGTTCACGAATGGTGTTAGTTAAAATAAGCGGGGCGAAAGTATTGATTTTAGAACGCATTTGATATGCATACATAAAAGTGTTTGTGGTGTTTTATAAAGACCTACATTCTACATATACAACAGCATCAATTTCGGTTGTTGTTGAGGTAATGTAAATAAAATTTACAGGCAACCAACTTTGTTAGTAAACAAAATATGTAAAACTCTTACCCTTTGTAATCACTTTTAGTATAAATAGTCGTTTCATTTAATAAATTACACAGTTGCAATAACAAGAGGAAGTTATTTAGGGGTGAATAGCAATTTAATACTCGTCAACAAGTCAATATGGGCGGTTAGCAACCTTTTGTTTTCAGGACGTCATCGGATATATTGAACTTTGAATAATTAAACGGTTGCTTATACTTTGATTAAATCCTTCGGCTTCATTGTAGAATATGTAGTTAGGATATTGGGGCGAATGAATGCATTGTGTTGCCACTTGGACTAATTTTATTTTGATCGATTTGAATCGAAAAACTAAAATTAATTCTTTAGTAAGCAAAGAGCAGGCTTTCCTTCTTGCCGTGTTTGTTGTACTAATGTACTTGACATTTTGCTGAACATATAATCGATTCCTTCAGAAGTTTTCTAAAAGACCGGTATTGTTGTCTTCTGCTCCTATTTATATGCCTTAACGTCACATTTGCTTCTGTCCTCAAGCAGGGACTAGTTACCTAAATTACAAACTAAAGAATACCCAAATTAGCTCCCCGTCTTTATTTGGGTGCCGTTTGTAACTAACTCCAATAAATATTATGTTATATAAAAAAAGCAAGAAAATTAGGGTTTTATACGTAAACAAGCAGAATTGCACGATATGAAGTAAAGAAAATCCAAGAAAAATAATGAAGAAAGGACAGTGTCCAAAAAGGTGGTTATGTGGGTATTTGGGCTGGACACCTGATTTGTGGGAGAATACGAACTAGGAAGTTTGGAATTTGTGAATAAAGTTCCACAAAACCTTTTGTGATAAAATTAAGTCTAAATTTTATCGTCCATGCGCAATCTTCAGAAATAGATTTCATGGACGTGTGAGGATTATAAGCAGCGCTTACTGATACACCTATTCTGTTGACTTCAATTCTTGTTTTTTTTACATTTATCTTCAGGACGATATATTGGTTCAGATGGCGACAATGAGAAGATCTAGTGCAATGCTTGCGCCTTTATTGCATTTTGATTACTCTCGGTAGATTATAATCAAATCGTACCGGGTATCCGATTTAATATAAGAAAGTTATTTGACTTTAATGATAGTCCAAATCAAAAGTATATTTTCATCCATTCTGTATAATTATTAGGGATCATTTTTATTTTACCATCAAGTTTAATATTTCGACAAAAAAAAATACAATTTAAAATATCTACTTTAAACACGTAAGACAGGCAAGTCTTTTAAATTTTGGCCTACATGTTCAGAAACAGTTAAATTTTTCAAAAATGCCTTGAATTAAGTATAGGAAACAACAATAACTTTATTTAGCCCGTATTATTAAAATATTCAATAATATACGAGGTGTCCCGTTTAAATTGTCACAACTTTAGTGTATAACTTCTTTTTGGATCAGCCCGTATATATCAAAACAATTTAAAAATTTGCTGCGAATGAACCTACATAGTCCTAAACAAAAATATTTTTAAAATTCTTTATCACGCCACCTGTATACTGTGTTCAAACGCAGCCGCAATAATTTTATGTAATTTATGTTACATGTACTCAAATTGCACATTGGAAGTACGCGGCACACACTGGATTTCCTTATAATAAAGCTCTGAACCTACTTAATGACACAGGATCCGACCGGTTGAAGTTTGTGGAAATCCAAACTTTTGTTTATAGCGTTCGTCGTAAATAAACCCGTTACTTTTATGGGTCGTAAACTCCTCCAACATTGTTTTCGTACTCACTGTCCAATCTATCAAAATAACATAGATAAAGATAATGCTAAAAATACACCCTACGTTAATAACGGCAGGAATATGAACGTTTACTACGGTGTACGTAATAAATTTGTCATAAATGTAATCCTATCTTTTTAATTATTTTAGAATTAACCCACTATAGTTGATATTTATATGTACATTTTTAGAAGCGATTGCATTAAAACAGAGTAGGTGCAATACTAACAAAATGGATTTAACTTCATTGCCAAGTTCTAGGAAAGCAGAGATGCCATAAACATTTGTTCATTAAAAGTTTAGCAAAGGAATACGTGGATACATGCTCTACTGTTCGTTACTTGTACGCTTTCTAAATTTAGTTGCACCAAAGCATTCAATCTGTATGTTATAACAGAAATAATTACGATTCTCTGGAAAGTTTGTCGGTCTGATTACACTGGCTGCTGCTAATTAAATTATCTCAATTAAGTACCTACTTTAATTAAATGGATCCATATCAAACTTATAAGCTGAACGCTATGAATAAGGAAGATCAAGAGGAAAGTTTATGGAAAATGGGAGCATTGTTATGGGGCCTGTTGTAGCAAAACAAATAGAATTACTGATTAAAGCTGTATGTGATATTGCATTACAAGCGTAACATGTTTAATTGGGTTAGAAAATATACAGCATGTCTCATCGCGCCTTTTGAAGCGATTGGCCGCGACCGTCACCCACGTCAGCGCTCTGTAAATTAAAATGGGTTCGAAACAGGTCTTGTAGATTACGTTAGATCGAGCAGGGTTTCTGTCTAACAATATCATCAGCGCGTTCCTGGTTTTAAAGATTTTCGCTCCCGTAGATCGAAAATCACACCTAGATAATTTGAAGACGAATTCCATTGAATCCTGTCGTCGTCAATCTCTATTTCTTACGGAGCAGGTCTTTTTCTCCGAGCAAATTTAATGGCTATACTTTTTCAGGGCTGACCTTTAATTTTATAACCTATTCCGGAACATTTTAAAGTATGTTCAAAGTATGCTGAATTTATGGAAAAATCATTAACCGTCCCAATATATAGTTGTTAGGACTCGTACGTTGATTATCTGTCAGAACTGGTAACTTTGATAAATTAAATTTTGAGATTCCTATAGCGCTATGAGGTTATCTCTACCAGATCTAATGATTTCTTTTTGTATAATGCGAGTGGTTTTTAATAAAGTAGAAAGCGTCTAATCCAAAGCTGTATAAAACATCTTGCTAGAAGATTGCTGTATCTCTCGTAACCGTTTTTCATCTGCGCCTCATTTTTAGCACGCATTCACAATAGTTATCAAGCATTTGTCCTCCGTTATTTTAATTTTCAATATTTCGCCTGAATTTCCAGACATCCTCCATAGATAAAACTACAATGTTCAAAGAACGAATTAACAATAAACTTAACATTTAAAAAAAATGTACAACTTACAACATTAGAGTTCCATTGAATTATGGCACATCCTTATAATATTCAGCGTAACAAAAGCTACATCACTGATAGAACAGTATTCTTAAGATTGGGCAAGAATTATAAAATAATTTTGAAAATGAATGTGCAAAAGCAGATGATAATGCAGGGACTGGATACGTTTGCATTGCCAAGTATCATAAAAAATACTTTCTCACATATTAAGGATCCCATTTAACTTCCGTTTTATTATCACCGGCAATGTTGCGCTGTTAAGATTTCGACATAATACTGAAAGATGATGAGAGTGAAGTAATAAATTTCATGGATCCATTTTCAGATAAGCTGTATAGCTGAACTAGTAAAAGGCTTGATAGCGGCAACAAAGGGTCTCTTCGAAGATCAATCGGTTGAGAATTAGTGACCCTATACGTAAGTCCAAACTAAAGCGGAACGATTTAAAGTTAATAATGCTTGGTATAAAACTACATCATCAACTAGACGTCAATGTTACATCCGTAAAAGTCTCTCCGAGCATTTGTATATCTGCTTCCGTTGCCACACTATGCCGAAATAAGCTCGATGTCATATAAATTAATTACAGCGGTCGCGCTAGTAAGCTGGAGATTCTTAGAACGTTACATTCGGATTACACATCACTTAACTAACGGATAAGTACGTCCATAGCATTAACACGTGATGTATTCCGTGTGCCAGAAACATCACATAAAATACGTATTCTTTTTTACATTTGTCTTTACAAGTCGGTTAGTATTTTGTCATTCTTATGTTATGGTAATATTCTCCATTGTTTTTGGTAATATTTAATAATTATGTTTGGCTATTGTATTAGAAAAAAATACTAAATTCCTAGAACTAACGTTCTGAAAAACTGCTCAGTGGATGTAGAAAACAATAACAAAATAGATTCTAGATTTTATGAAGCTGCTTGAATAAATTTAAAGAACGTTCTTAAAAAATATTCATGACAACCAAATTAACGCCCCACAGAAAACTAAGGCAGAGCGCCCAGGCCAGAGAAAAGAGGAGGACCAATTATTGATCCCTATGACACTTCCTTGGTCAAGGGGTCATAATGGATGTGTAGTGTAAACCTACTCTACATTAAGAATTATCCAAGATGATTTACGAATTGATAGTGGACAAATAACGGAAATAACGGAAATTTAGTTAAGAGGACTGCTTTTTTCGATGAAAATATCTCTCCCAGAAAAATCCTCATCCATCCAGCACCACACTCAGATACTGCAAAAGTAAATCGATGGGCAGAAATTTGCGTTGAGCGTATTAGAGGTCCTTCCTTTATCAATGAGAAACTTACCTCGGCTGCGTATTTAGGCTCGTTGCAGAACGGCAGAATTTGTTCCGTTTCTTAGAGTACTTTTTTCTAATGATGAGGAGGTTGAAAAAAAAAACGAATAGACTAAATTCAGATGTCTGGCTCTACTATTGACTTAATGTTAAAAATTATTCAAATGAATGTTTCCCAAACCATTACATAGGAAGAAGATGAGTTGTAGAACAGCTGCCACGGATCAACATACCCATTACTCCGTGTAATCTTTTCTTGTAGGGCGCTTTAAAAACGGAGTTTACCGCAACCGTCCTAAAGCTGCAAAATTAGATCAACGGGTTAGGTTGGGTTAGCCTTTACTAATTTTTTTTTGTAGTCACTATAGGTGAGTTCAGTTGTAAACCTTAACAATAATACAGCATAATGTTACAAACAAAACGTGTTAAACTACATGCATGTCCGTGTGAATTGCCCACAACAGAATTGTTACACGCAACAACCGCGTACAATGCTCGTGTTCAGTAACACGAGTGCTACTGCACAAACATGGAATCTGGTAGACACTAGAGGCTTCTAGATGATTCCGATTTTTGATGGAAAAGCAGTCTGAAAGTTTTGAATAGTGTTTGAAGATGGTTTTTATGTTGTTCCTGAAAAGGATGTTGCTGATGTGATCGGTGACATCTTGAATGTAGGGTAGATACATTTGCTTACGGCTTCAATATCATTCTTAGAATAATTATTTCGGTGATGTGGTTCAGTCCTTGAAGCGAATTGGGTTCAGATATGGAAATGGCCCTTTGGATAAGAAAATTGATAGTGTTGTTTTAAAGAGATGCGAGTCCTTGAGGCCAGATGACAAATGTGTTATCAACGTACCTGTAACAACACTTCGGCTTAAGGTTATGAGATAGTAAGATTATCTCAATCGATTGTATTAGTAAGATAGTATGTTAAGAGATAGGAACAACATAAAGACCATCTTCCAATCCAATTTCAAAGTCTGAGACTACTTTCTCATCAAAGATCGCAATTATCTGGAAACTACGACAATGACGCGGTCCCAAGCCAAAACCCAGAAAATGTTGAACTTTCTTTGTATTTCCTACATAATTAATTGTTTGAAAAAAAAACGCATCCCGGTGGAAGGAATCGGCAAACTGGTTACCGAGAGAAAGTTTTTTTTCGAATAATTAATTACGTCTGGAAACATCAAGGACATTCTAGATATTCTTAAGTCACCGACGGAAGTCGAATTCTATTAAGTATACTATTCTATTTGTCACTGTTACGACGTCATATGATCTGGCCAACAACTTCAACGCCGAATAACTCCATAAGATTAGGACACGCTGTATATAAAAGCGTGCATATATTCATCTATTAAAGTTTTTATATAGGAACGCGTTGTTTTTACGATTAACTTTGTTATTTATTTTCAGTTAGGTTCAGTTGTCGTCTCTTTCGTATGATTATAAAGCTATAGAAGCTTATTGAAATATCAAAAAGTATCAGGAAAAGCACTGACAAATATTTTTTATAATTAATTAGGATGCCTTAGCACTTCAAAAAAAAAAAAACCTTGAATTGAAATGTTAATTGAATTGTTTGTTTAAAATCGTCATATTAATGGAGAAACATTTATTTATTTAAATAACCTGGCAAAATCAAATGCCGCAATGTATAAATTTGACAGCGGACGATGACCTTTGAGCAATTGGTCCCGAGTTTATGTAAAAATTGAGATAACATCTACATATATTATATGAAAATATGTATTTTGCATTTGCGTTTAATTCAAAACAGGCGGAAGGATAGATGAAAATAAATGCGCAACGCGGACTTTCACGCGATGTAAACAAGATTCTAACCAATTAACGAAACAAGATGAAAAGTTATCAAAACTTGTTTAATTAACTTACGAGAACTTCCTGAAGTCGTCGATGTCGATGCGGCTCGCTTTATTGAGTTTATGAACGCACTCATCAGGACATGCTACGATTATTTTTTTCCTATATCATGTATTGTATACTTTCTAAAGTAGCGCGATGGCATTACATATAGTCCGACGTCTGCGTTCGGCAAACAACTGACACGCGATATACGCTATATAACAATAACGGCGGAGGACCGCCGCGACGTCCAAAATGGAGCGTCGCGGCGCCTTTCGTTGCGACGCCGGCGCCCTAAAACCATGTTCGAACGCACGAGGTGCGCGTGAAGTATTGATTTTGCACTTACGTTTCCGAAGGTGGACGGTAATGACATCACAATGGGCCTCCCTCTGCCGGCGCAGCGCGTCCCGGCGCTTCAGTTGTCGCACCAGAATGCTTCCTATGCGACCGACGTGGTCGTGCAAGGTGACGATAAGGGATTGCAGTTCTTCGATGCCTGGAATACAATGCACGTCTTTTAAAAGTGATGCGTCAAAGGTAGTAAATATAGGTAGATAGTAGGGGGAAGATTAATACGTTCTTAACGTGGTAACATTTTGCATTTAAAGTGCTTCTTACACGAGGAAAAGATGCTAGAAAGGATGGATTAAGCGATTATCGACGTAAATATCGTACAAAGTTGAATTGGAACACTTATCCAAGATACTTTAGCTCCGTTCTTTTACCGATAACGTCAAATAATGATCCTACGATCAGGATTTCAAAAATTAAAAAAAAAGATGTTTGAAGTTAATTCGATCCTTCCTATTTTTTTATAGTGTTGTCAATGTTTGTACTTTAATCAAATGTAAATACAAAGAAATTACGATTGCTTTATCGAATCGTGAAGGCTTGTTGATAGTAAGGGCATTAAAGAATACACAGTGATCGAATCAAATGTGTTTGAATCAATTTTTAAAGTTTGAAAGAATATAGCTTTTATTTTGAGCATCTAGATCTAGACTAAAATACAAGGGCCGGCAATAAGATTGTCTTTGAAATGCCATGGTTATAATGACAATTGACAGATAGTTAATAATATTTAGTGCATTTCAGGCAATTGATTAAGTAATCCTAGACTAACTCGGATCAAAATGTCGCTGTTATAAGCATTCAGATCACTTTTGATCACTTTACGCCAATGTGATTCGCGGTCTCCTAGCCTTGTAGTCTTATGTGGGGGAATGTTAGTTCGTCTATTATGGTTATGTGTTATGATTGCGACCTATCTATCTATCACTTGTTACAAAAAAAAAGGCGCAAAAAATGCACACACTAGACGCAGGTAATTAAGTTACTATAATACGTAACATATTATATAATAAATACTCTAAAGGTTATGATGATATCTCTGCACAAATTTTACTTTTCCTACCATCTCTTACCCTGGCTTTCTTCGTTTATTTCATTAATTTTTCATTAAAAAATCTACTTTTCGTCGCGTTCGAAATTCGCCAGGGTATCTCCTATACGTAAGTGTTCGGATTACAGACCTGTTTTTGTGCTCTCAACGCTATCAAAAGTATTTGTAAAAGTAGTCTTCTGTTGCCCGTATGACTCTAGGTCTGGAGTGTCCATCGCCGATGTTGTTTACCATTTCTAATATCACATTTTTGACAAGATTACCAATAAACAAATTACTGTCGCCATTCTTTGCTACCTCTAAATTATTTGATTGTGTTCGCCATTTTCTTCCACTTTTTAAATTTGAAAAGTATAGCATTAGAGGTGAAGTTTGCAATTAATTCCGCTCGTACTTGACTGATCGCCGTTAATATGAGCGGTTGAGAGTCGGTCGTGGCTCCGTAAATTAAGAAGTCGGTCGAATCGTGAGGCTCAGGGCACGCTGCTGAGGCCTATGTTCTTTCTAATATTTATGAATTACCTAGCACATTTATGAAGCACCTAGCGCCGTGATGTATTCGTTAATTATTTACGAGTCGCTGGGTATCGCCTATGAACATTAAAATAGGCATAAAATATGCATTTTATTCATTTGACGAATTTATTACTTATCAATTTTGAACCAACGGTTAGAAACTTCGCTTTACTAACAATAACAAACGCTTCGCTCTGATACTTTTATCTTGAATAACGAAAGACGTATATATTTATAGAACTCGATGTAAGGAAACGTTAGGAAAACACATCGCGGAACCACTTAACGTATGAAGCACATCTTTTCCCGAAAACACCATCTTTCGAGCGAAGCGTATTTCTAGAGGGTTGACGAGAAAAACTCTAGACAAAGAACACGCTTCCGATGTAGGCGAATTCTACAATCATTCTGGGCATACACGTTATCATTGTGCCGCATCGATCAATGTCAGAAATTATTATTGTTCTTCGCTGTTAAAAAAAAAACACAAGAAATACAAAATAGGAACGAATTCCTCCTTCGGATTACAGAAAAAAGTTGTTATGAGGGATTCAAAGAAAAGCTTTTCATTCATCCAGTTCTACTATTTTAATAACATGCTTGCTTGGTAGAAAATTCGATATCCTCTGGATTATTACTACTTGGAGACAATTTTCAATACAAGTTCGTGAAATGTTGTACGGCGATTTGAATGAAATTTTGCGGTTTTCTAGACTATACAGAGCGATTAATTAGTTCGAAGATAAAAATTGGGATATGAAAGCTGGTGTAATCCTAAACAAAAACTGTTACTATGAACATAGTTCAATTCGTCTTCATAAGTAAAGTTCGCCATTTTCCGTGCGCTTCATGAAATTAGCAAAGACTAGACAGATTCGTATTTATTCGTCTCATGAGAATGGGTTCATGTTACCTACTGGTTTCCCCGAGAGTCGACAAAACACGAGTCTTGTAATTTCGTGAAGCGCACAGAAAGTGGAGAACTTTAGTTATAAATAAGCCTGTAGAAACGAGTGTGTGCTTCACGAAATTAGCAGAGACTAGACAGACGTGAAGCGTAACTCGTTTCTGCAGGCTTAGTTATAAGCTTAAGTTATAATAACAAAGTTAGTCATAGAGCCAATAAATCGCCCTATTCATAAATGTGCATTCTTGAAGCCGTCTTAATAGAGATCAATTGCAACTAATTTAAGCAAATGTGCATTAGACAAAAATCAACAGTTTTTGAAATAATAAGATTTTTGCGTTTTACCCTTAGAAGTCCAAGTTTTCCTCTCTTTAATAATAGTAAAAAATGAAGAACCATCAATTTTTTTCTCTTTTTATAATATATAGTAAATAACCCAGATATTTATAAAAATTCCCAACATGACTTTATATTGAAATTTGTAAGCTGAAGACTTACAATTAGCTTAGAAACACGGTATTACACGTAAACAAAAATCCTTAAAAGCATTGAATTACACCGCTAGTATTAAATCCTGTTGTGGGTTATCATTTGACGAGAACGTCTCTGTTTATGTACGTTTCGCAGTAATCCTCAAATTACGTGACGTCAAAGCACGTCTCGAATTGTCTTCGTTTAATGTGAACGTGTTAAACGAAACGCCATGTCATTAGAATTCTGGCGGTTGATTAGCAGTTTTAATTTTCACGAATTATCCGACAATTCGAGATGTCGCAAAATATGTTCGTCTTTCAGTGTCTGATATAAAACGCGTGACGTCAGCAAATTTTGAATAAGTAAATGCTTTAATGCTATTTAAAGATATTGACATTTACGTTAGAATGAGTTCATATAGTTTTTTTATTAATGCTCGTACCTTGGTGCTAGCGGTAATAAAACAAAGAAAACGTATAGCGATACGAGGAGTATCTTTTAAGTTTTTACAAAGCACTGAAAGAAAAGAAAAGATTGGCATAAATTCTTTTATTATTTTTCAAAATAATCGCCATTAACACATTGACTGCCATCATAGGAGAGTTAAAATTACTTTTTAGATCTGAACACAATAGGGTGAATAAAAGCTTTCTTTCGGAGATTTACTTATATAATAAGCATAAGGACAAAGTAAATATAACACTTTTTCAAAAAACTAACTTAAATCACCGGTGAACCATATGGCATAACCCATGATGTATTTCATTGCAAACTTAGATCAACAAGATCAAATTAGTAAACTATCAAAGTATAGATTCTGGTCTAGAAGATGTTGTCGTAGCTTCTGCCGACGTTTCATCCTCACTTATATGTGACATCTTCAGGGATGGTATTGCACACTGATTGGGGACAATTCGTTCCGGAGTGCTTTATATGGAGCTTGCTACGGATCACTAAACCATAGTGGTTGCTAAGAAGTTTGATTGGAAGTTTGAAGGTGTATGGATTTTTCTACTGTAATAGCGAGAGTTGCAAGACAAGATGAGAGTAAAATTGGATTTGGTGCCCAGCTACATGCACAAAAGCGTACAACGCTCATTCTCAGTAACACGCGTGCTGACCGTTCGCCTTGTTTCACCGATGTACACACAACCGCACGAACATAGAATCTGGTAAACAAGGGATTTCTGGATGGTTGCGATCTTAGATGGGAAAATAACCTGAAAATTTGAAATTGAGTTTGAAGAATTTGATACTGAGGAGGATTTTGCTGATGCGATCGGTGACACCTTGAATGTAGGCTTGCTTACGGAAATTTGGGTTAAATGAAAGGAGTTATTTTTAATTGAACCATTTTTTAGTTTTCGCATATTAATTCTTATTCTTTTTTTTATACCTTACTTGGAAAATAAATCCATTCATAACATTCCTTGGGCAGAAAAAATATTGTGTATACATGGGAATTATTTGAGAATTGAAAAGTCACAAGAATAAACATGTGTTTAACATAATTCTCTATACAACTCACTTACACCATCACTTTGATACTAAGATGTTTCAAATGCTTTTCATCCCCAGAGATTTCGAGGGCAGTTTAATTAAGTTTCCACCTCACCGGTGCCTCCACCAAAACGATTTCCCTAAGCGATAACCATTTGATAACCGTATCGATCTTAGTTAAGGGGTAAAACATTGTCCCCGGCAAGCTACTAATTAACTTTAACATAGTATTACGATTACAGGTTAGATGTATATGTGTATCCTACGCTATGGCAGCGTCGCATATTTTACATAGACGATACACTGAGCTTCTTGAAATTCCACAGACGCGAACTGACTCTAAATTAAGTGCAAACAACCGTAAAAATGTCGACTCTTTTAGTTACTACCCTTTGTTGATCTTCCTCTTGATTTCTCTGCCTTTCGATTCTTAAAATTTATACACATTATAAGAATAATATATTAAAAATATCGAAATAAAAAGCAGGTGTTATATTGTGAATCACAATCAATTTGAACGTTTAGATTCTTAGTTACCGTTTGTGAATTAATCAATTTACAATTTACATTTACTTCTAAGGGACATACTGCGTTCTGATGCAGAAACGAACTAGAAAGGTTTTATTTCTTACAATTTACTTCCATTTTCTGCTTTGAAAACAATCATTCCACAGCGCAACAGCCTGAAAGATGGTTACGCAAATCGCTTATTAGTTACAAAAATAAAAGGACCCAGCTCAGAGCTTTGTGGTACGCCGCAGTTAGCGCTTTGGTAACCAGAACAAGTGCTTCCCAAACATACCAGCAAGGATCTACCATGCATATAGGTTTTAATCTAGCTCAAAATATTTCCCGTTGTGCCTAAATCACAAAGCTTCTTTAAAACAAAATTTACGTCAACATAGCCAAGCACCTTACCCATGTTAAAGAAAACAGCCGCCACCGTGTGCCCCTCATCAATGTGTCTATATACGCAATCATAAAATCAATGAACATATGCAAGAAAAATATTAGTTCGAAAATGTAGAAAGATTCGAAGATTGAATTCATTAATTAATAAAGCATGCTTTGATTATGCACTGATATTCTCTAATAAAATTATTATCAACGCTTGTTTAATTAATAAATATTTCATGTTTCATATTACATTAATCAAGCGTAGAATGATACTTATCTTGAACGCAGTAATTTAATTAAGTTCTTGTATTTGTACCGCTGTGTAATTTTGTGTAGGTTGGCTCCCCTGCGATTCGGTTAACTTGTTCTTGTACGTATCTCGCTCTAGATAACTAGATTCCATGGAGCAGTTGAATTTTCCTAAATATTACTTCGAAATAAAATTAATGGAGTATTATACATTGTGGCTTTCATTTTAGAGCTGTTATAAGTCGGAATAACAATGTTTTTTTCTTTTAAGTAAAGCTTTTGTTTCGTTAAAGATATTCATTAAACTTCATATCATAAACGTTACCTTTTTTTCAAAATCGAATGGACTTTGATAGTAAATCATGTATAGCGCATACCATTATAATTTATGATTAAAAAAATTAAATCACATAAAATTATGACGTTTATTTGTTTGAGGTAAATTAACAGCCCTTCTGAAATTGACATAAAGTAAATTTGGAGTAAAGTTGCAATTCGTGAAGTAACATAATCCTTTTACCACAAAGTCTATTTTAATAATGGTTTTATTTTTCTTTCACGGTTGAATTGATTCAGAATAGTTCAAACCAGTCGCATACAAACTAACACGGTACACAGCTATACCATCGTGTGTACTAGTGAACCATTTTGAATGGTTCAGAATCAGTTCAAATGTAGAAAAAAAAAAACCGAATATAATAATAAATATAAGCTAAAATTCAAAGATGTAGATTTCAAATGCTATGGAATTGCCAGTATTCTTGTTTGAATTGAGAATCATATAAAAGCTTAATGCCCTCTTTTGCACTTTTTCGATTGTTTAACATTGACAATGAATAATGAATAAAATAGAAAAAATTTACAACTACTGTTTTTATCTCAAATGCAATATGGTAATTACTGTCTTTTCTTATTCTGCTACAAATGAACATTTCAAGGTAATTCTATCGTTCCTTCTTGCAGCAAAGTCAGAGAAAGTGTTTATTTATGTAAAGGTTGTAATACTGTACAGATAGACCATGTAACTTCATTCCGTGCGTTCCATTGTTATCCCTTTCAGAGGCAAAGTCTTTGTTAACGATACGTGGTATACGTACAGAATGGCCTGTACGAGAGCGAGCAACATAACTGCTGATGTTTGGGACACTAAATAAGAATATGAAAATTTTAACAATACCATGCTTAGGAAATTTGGCAAGCACTTAGCAGCAACACAAATGAAACTTATTTGTTTTAGATCAAATTTTTGGAAAATTTTAAGTCTATAACTTCTAAGAATTTATTAATATATTTCAAATTTTCCTACGTTACACGATCCATACCACGAAACGACGAAAACGTTCATAACATAAGGGTTTGTTAATTTCTTTTACAATTTGCGTTACAACTCCCATTTGCCTTATTTAATAAACATGGAAGTTGTCTAAGTTTATACTCTAGTAATAACTTATTTCCAGGCATCCAAGTTGGTAAATTGTTTTTGTTCAATTCAATTTAACGACCATCCTATGTAAATAATTTCTGTGGGGTTGTAACTGCTTGAATTATGAGCTGTGTCCAATAAGACCATTATGTGTGCTGGAACTTGCGTACCTCTCATGACACCCTGGTCTAAAATTCACGGAAAATATTGACTCGACAATCCTACTTCAGAAAAGTTATATAGTCATTAGTTAAACCATATGGATTACTTAAAAAAAAGCGTAAGTTTGTAATCTAGCTGTAAAAAATGCTAAAGCCTGTAGCAGATGCTGAAGAGAATCTAGCAAGTAGATATGAATAAGTAACATCTAGAAAACTTGATAGGTGAAACGATTACGTTATAGTACCGATTTTTCTCATTCCTCACATTAATGCAGAATCAAAAAATGTGTTCATTTAGTTGAAATACCACTTGCTTCTATTCTAAATGAAAATACGCTAAATAATCTTTAGAAGTGAATCGTTTGAACTGTCAACGGATAACGCCAGGCTAAAATTAGCGTGAAATATGTATTCCAGATATCTCTGGCGCGGACAGATAACGCTTGAAATGGGAGAGCGTTCAGATGACGAGAAAATCGCGTATATAGCTTTCGACGTTGTCGGTAATGTCGACCATCCTTCACGACGTAATCGCATTTCGCTTTAACTTCGACTTCGATAAGATGATCGTAAATGACTGCGATGAGTGCACTTTAGAACCTCACTCGCGGTAATAACGGGGGAAGATGGTGGAAACTAATTTCGCTGGAAACGAACTTAGGGGATGACGCTCCGCAATCCCAGCGTGAACATTATTCCATTTATTCGAACATTATTACGGTTTAAAGTTTTACGTTTCGCAGGTAATCGCACTGAGTATACTAACGTATATTTCTGGCTGATTTATCTAAGTTAATTAGCGCTACTCCGATTTCAGGATCCTATTTAAATGCGAAAAATATTCATTTCCAGGAATATTCTCTCGCCTGTGATATCTCTAATATTTCGAAGGCCACCGCAGGATACGCTTTGAAATATTCACTTCATGTAGCATGTACGTTTGCAAGGATGACGCAAATTATAGGAATAAGATATTGTTAATATTGCAATCTGTCTAATTTGCTTTTAGGTTTTCTATAATAGATAAACATGTGTTTTAATAGTTTTTAATTCAATTCTATTTATTTTTCGAATGAATCGTTGCTCCTGGGTTTTTAAATCTTTTTATTACTTTTTATTGCTACATCTATTTCTTTGCAAAAGCTATCTTGACTCCATACGTATCTACGTAAACAGTCTCATTGTTGGGAACAGAAATGTTTCAGAAATTCTCAATGACACTAGCTTGCACCGTACAAAGAGCCATACACGTACAAGATGGCGTCCTCAAATATAATCGATAAACAGTAAATATTTGGCCCTTCAACTTTTTGCTCTAGAACTAAATGCACCACATGATGGTCATAGCTACTAAGAGCTCGACAAAAGTTTTCCGATTTAACATTTTTCCCCCTGATCTTGTTGGCTAACAGTTGCAAAATGTTGTAATGTAATGAGAGAATATCCTAGGGCACTTACATAAAATGATTAATGATTTAAAACTTTGAATAAATTATGAGCAATAATGCGAAGACTTTCTGATGCGTTACTTGCAACATGAAATTCATTACAATGCTACAACTTCAATATTAAGAAGACGGGAACACTCTGTCTGGATATTAAATTTTCTTGGGGGCAATTCCGAAGCCATCCATTGAATTGTTTACTGAAAGTTTCTACTTAAGCCCGGTATCGGAAATTCCATTCAAGTAACAATGGTCTTTGTGTAAAGATTAAATCAGCTTTCATTTAGTTTTTATTAATTAAAATATAATCTCTATTGTCAGGAAACTCCAAACTAGGTTAGTTTCATGGTTGCTATTGTATTGACTGAAAAAAGTTTTAAGTTTACTGCATCTCACACATCTTTTTTTTACGTATTTGTTTTTGAAATTGAGGAAAATATTGAGGCCAATCTTGAAATGAGTATTCTAAAAACAATAGATGAATCCATAACAGTGAATGATGCCCTAAAAATGATAAGAAAAAAAGGATTTATATATTGCTTATAACATTAATCCATAGTCTAATGATAAAGCTAACACTGGGGTACACAAACGCATGTTATCAGGTCCACGTGAGGAAGGGTGGAATAATTCAATTCGTTATCGTAGTATTATTGATCTGTTTCAATAAACTTCTGTCTATCTGATGGTTACTAGAGTGCTAGAATTGCATGTGTACAAATTTTACGCTGCTTACAATATTACAATTTATGATTCATGCAAGTTTGCTGATAATTTTTTCAAGTAGTATGTGACTAACACTAAAAAAGTGTTTTTAGCATTGTACTAATTAGAAATTAAAATGATAATACTGTAATTCCTACATATACAAATAATTATAAAGACGAAACGCCTAACACCGAGGCTTCACCACAACACCACTTCAAAAAAGTGTACACCAGATGGAATATTGTCAGAATTGTGAAATTAGCGAAAGAATGTTTAGTCTATCAAGAATATTATTAATATTGTCAATATTGCCCGATATTGTTAATAATTCTTAAATATTGGGAATACTTAGGATTGTTTAGGATGCATGTATACAGGATGAAGGAGGCGGTCTTTATTTGATACTTGAAATTACCAATTTATGCATAATTATATCTAAGGATAAATTGAATGCAAAAGCTTCTTACCTTTCTCTTGAAGAGCTTCTACCGTATTCATATCAAGACTATAATGTCTTAGCGACTTTGAAGACGTGGCGGAATTGTAATCGGTGCTGCTGCTAGCATGATTGTAAATATCCACCAGCAATTGATCCACTAGGGCAGACGTCCTCCTCCTTTCTATGTCCGGATGAATCACTTCGATGGTCTTCCAGATGTTCCGCCTCACCGGCACAGTTTTCACTGGAAGCTTCGGCTTGGTTATCGGTATTTTCCAGGGCGTCGTTTCGGGAATAAAAGGCATCGCATCCGGCGTTAGCGGAGGGCTCTGACATGTAAGCACCACGTCGCCAAACACCGTCGGATCGCAGAGTTGCAACTGGCGAACGGTCCTCTGTCGTGTCAACATCGTCGAAACTCAGTAATCCACACGTTCATCAGCGATAACTGCGAACAAAATAATGTGCGTCCGTAAATAATTTAATTAAGATATGGAAATATGCGACGAAGTTTGACAAATTATCAATGCCCCACACGTAAAACCTAGTTCTTTGCTGCCTTATTCTCTCGCGCTCAAAATCGGCGGCGAGATAATTAACCCGTCTTAATAAGTTCCAACGGAATTTGTGGAATTTCATTTAAGAAGTTTAATTGCACATCTTTTCGGTATAAAAAAGTAAAAGAGAATTCGTATTCTAGAGGGATCTTATATAATATGATCATAAAAAACACCCAATCGACGACCATGTTTTTTTGAATTATTTTTTATGTTAGTTACAAGTACATCTGGCAGTAAAATCTTGCTTATATTACGTTTGACATGTTTAACAGTTAATGATGCAAAAAAGAATAAACCATGTTAAATCCCAAATAATAAAGCTAGGAAAATTTAGCGAACAACTATGCGCCCTAACAACTATGCATATGTTATTCAAAAAAGAAACATCTGGATTGGGTAACATCCAAAATATCCTGGACGACGGAAATATGGAGTAATGTTATTTTCAGCGACGAATCAAAAATTGATGTTTGTATAGACAATTTTCGAAAAAGGGTATAAAATCTGAAGCTTTTCATAAAGACCGTCTGAAGTCTACGGATATATTTTGCAGGGGGTTATGATATGGGGATGTATGAGCAGTAAAGAGGTTAACAAATATGAGTTCATTGATGATACTGTAAATATAAAAAAGTACTAACATATTTTATGAAGAAACTTAAGTACAAGTAACACTTAAGTATCGGCACCCTCCGGACCACACAAGTTTCATTAATTAATGCGTCGTTCCTCATCTTCGGATTAATTAAACTTGTATGGTACGAAGTGTGCCGATACTTTAGTGTTGTTTGCCATTCTACTCCACAGTTTTTGTAATCGTTGTTATTCAAGAAGCTTGATTCCAATAGCAAAACAAAGTTTTATATTTCAACAATATGGTGCAGCCTGCCACACTTCGAAAAGAAGAAAAAAAAGTAGTTTGAAGACTATAAAAGTTTTATCATGGCCCTCAAGTAACTCCGACTTGAACTTTTATGAACTTTAATGAAGAAGTTTTTGCGTAACGATTCCATTAAAAGCAAAAATCAGGCAAATTTGGAACTCTTTCACTCTCGCATATTGGGAAACATCTAATAGATTCCATGCCAAAACGCATACAAACAGTTACTGCCGCAAAAGGTGACGTTACCTCTTATTAATGTTAATTTAAATTAGATTAGAAGATTCAAGTGCGTCCGAATATTTATTTGTCAGCAAATTTGTTATATTAAAAAGGTTGCAAACAGATTTCGTTTTTTGCATTTACCGCTTCATGAAAAAATAGTAACCAGCAATTCTTCTCCGCGAAGCTGCTATCCAAACGCCAACACTTTTAGAATGCAACGGTTTCTGTATCACAACGTAAGGGTTTTGCCTGGACCGTATGTACATGGTTTGTTTGTTAATAAAACCATTAAGGTGGAACCAAGCTTCGTCTGAGGAGAAGGATTTGTTAAAAATATTAGCCATCATTGATGTGGTTTTCAAACCTATTGCAGCCTCACCATGTGATCAATGGGCTTCAGTTCTCGCACAACACGAATTTTATATGGCTATTTTTCGAGATGTTTTCTAGGTACATCCTGACAAGTACCGTACCATATGACATGATTAGTTTACTGTGAAAGCTTTCTAATTGCCATGATCTATACGCTTCCTCACATATGCAGTAGCTTCAGCAGTTCTTTTCTAGAGTCTACCATTGCCTCGCTTCTCGAAATTTAGCAACGCAGCGAATAAATCATGATATGATACTGCAAAATGTGGAAGACGAAATTGCAGTTGCATAGGCTATTCCCCATTCTGTTTCGTTTGTTTATTACGAATATAGCTTTCAATAATTTGATACCAATTACATCTTTTTACGATCATATTGTATAAGGACAGTATTACATAAGATGTTAGCCTCGGTTGAAGATATAATATACCTTAAATTTTACAGACGTGAACAAATAAAGTATCATCATTTTATCACAAGAGATTCGTATATGTTTCCAAAGGTCATCCGTTTATATAAACCGGTTTAATTTCCGAGGGTAGCTTGCAGACGCTTCTAATTGTTAACGTAACCGGGGTGTTAAATGTCAGAGCAAACTGAAGCTAGATTTTCACATTAATTATCCTTACAAGCTACACTTATATATACATAACATGCATACTGTGTGCAGAAGAGGAAGAATGCAAACTTGAGATTTTACAGAACAATAAAAAAATACTGAAACTGGAATAAGTAAAAAAATCACGACTTATTGATCAAAGAACTTAGAAGCGACATACACAAAATGAATAGAAAGTATTAATTACCTGGTAAACACATATCCCTATTTCTAGCGCGTCACAATTTAAAATGAAAGATTTAACGTCATAATAATTACAAGTCATTTTCCTAAAAAATGTTAAGAATAATTTTTGCCAAATGGGGCAAACCTTGACCCCAAATGAAATACTTTCTTATTCTTAATATTATAGTTATTTGGAATTTCATTTGGTACAGAAATATCAATTTTAAGAAAGAACCATGTGATTTTTGTTGTAAGGGAATGGTTTCGAGAACGCAACAGAACTTTATCAACAATATCCTTTCTAGTGAGTCTAAAACGTTAACCGCAAATATCCTGTTATTTATTGTTTATTAAATTTCGGAAGCATGTATTAATATCAGTAGAAGCGGATGCAATAAGAATTTAATGTATTAATGTTTATTATTTTTTTCAATTATGAGGTGCAAAGAAAGTGCATATCGAAGAAAATTTCTTTGTTGAAAATCGAAATGGGAGAAAAATAATCGGTTTGAATTGTTCCAGAGAATTCGATCAAATACTCTTTAACAATTAGACCAGACCAGAGACGCCAAGACGATACACTGTTTCAGACAGTGGTCAAAGTTTGTGGCAAAAGTTCACGAATTGAGGTTCGAATTGATACGCCATCTATCTTATGCACTTGATTTAGCCTCCAGAGACTTCTATTACAGACTCAAAGTTTCACTCGGAGGATAGAGATTTTCATTTGCAAATGAGGAAGTCATCACATACGCAAACGCCTATTTTACAGAACTAGATGCCACCTACTATTTGGACAGATTAAAGAAATGGAAGCATCGCCAAGAAAAATGCGTAGATTTAGAAAGAGATTATGTTGAGAAATAAAACTGAATTTGAGAAAAAATACTTGTTTCTGTACAGGGTGTTTCTTGAGGAAATGGAAATATTTTAAGGGTATGTCTAAGTAGCCAAATTAAGCAAAATAAGAGCTTATGTTCAAGTCCGATATTTATTTGTTTTAGAGATAATTATTTTTTTCTTTTTGAAAAGTTAGCTGTTGTGGAACGTCAATTAGTTTAATAGCGGTGTCCCAAGGAACAACTTGGAACATATTAAGTAGGCAAATGTTGGTATTTGAAGAACGGCATTTTTGACACGAGTTGTTCTATTTTTCTCAGGTTGTAAAAACGCCCCGCAAATTAGCCATAAAGAATATGCTGATGTTTGTCTATGGTTTCTATAATGGTAGTAGTAGTATCGAGGATGTTTTCCGACTCGAAGAATTCCTAACAGAAAAGTGTTTCAATCTGTTTTTACGCGTGCCGGCGAAATTGGGTTTTTTTCCAAGCGCAAGACAGACGGGCTCGATGTGAAAGATATTCAATATGTGATTGATGATAATCCAGAGATAAGTGTATGGCGGATCGCGATCCAATTTCAATTTTTACACACAACAGCTTGGAAAACACTTAAACAACAAGGTTTGAACACTTTTCATGTGCAACAAGTACAACATCCCCAAGAAGGCCTCTTAAGGCTACAATTTTGTCAACGGGTTCGTGAAAACAGAGGATTGTTTAAAACCATCCTATTTACGGATGAAACTCAATTTACGCGAGATGGAATTAATAACCGTTACAATAATCATCAATGGTCGGACGAAATTTTTCATGCCACGCTAGAAAGAAATTTTCAACGTCGGTTTAGTATAAACGTATGGTGCAGCATTCTAAATGATCAATTGTTCGGTTCTTCTGTATTAAATGGGGAAAGATATTTACATACTTTTGGAGTAAGTAATGTGTTAGTAACGTTTAGATTTTCTCGTTTTATGCCGTTAAAACAATGTCCCTTTCAAGAAATAAAACAGAATGATGTCATAATGCTTTCCATGTTGCTAATTATTGAGAATTTTTAAATATTTCGTTATAATTAAAAGAGTAACTGCTACAATAATAAGCACTGCAAAATAAGCAAAACGAAAAGCTTGTTATAGCTTTGAAGTTAAATTTATAAAATACAAAAACTATGGAACTTATGTACAAAATTAAATGAATTTTAACTTTATAGCATACATATTAGCTATACATACTTTTTCAGAGCGTAAACGTCCTCTTCCATTACCCAAATTCACTTCATTTAGATACTGTAGCGAACGTCACACACTCTATTGACATCTCTATTGCACTACAACATCGACATCATTTAGATTTTATCGTCACGCGAAAAAATCATACGCGCACCTCCTGTTTATCCTTCCGATAAACCCGTTTTCTCCTTTTTAATCAGTCGCCGATACGCTGACGCGTCGACAACGATCCCATAAAATTATATCTACCGATTAATTAACGAGTGCTAGCGATCCCGCATTTACTCTGCTGGATGGTAAACAGCTTGATCCCGTCGTCGTAGAATACGTACATGTCTGCAATTTCTGGTTCGTGCGGTTAACAGCGTCGGCGATCCTAATCGCCCGCATGTAGGTTTGATAACTCAATTCATTTCCGGAAGTCGATAGCGATACCATATGTACGACGACTGGAAAGTAATTAGCTTACAAATTTATACCATTTCCAAAGGTTACGCGTAGCTCTACTTATGCATATATATCTATGTAAATCCTGGGGGGCTTCAGTTTCGACTACGTGTACAAATTGGTTTCTAAACTTTGATAGGTGGATGCGCACGTTCATACTCGACATCCACATATGAGATGAATTCCATATGTGATCTTACTGAATTATCAACCTTTGCAGGTATCCGTAGCTAACATACATATTTATACAGTGAGGTACTAAGGTACACGTCTGCTAACTTTTGAACGACAAAATCTAGGAACAACACATAATTTATACATCTATCTGTTCAGTGAGGAATGAAGCAATGCGATATCTCGCGAACGAATGAAGATTTCTCTGAAAGCCTTTGTATAAATGTATGGCAGGGCCCAACTCCTACTAACCTATCTGTTGTACTTTTCGGACAAATAATAATTTTTATGAAGCTAACGCGAAGATGTGAAAGATTGTATTTTGCAAAGAGAATAAGCCAAGAATCCCAATTCCTAAATCATCTCAGGATTCTAAAGTAACACGCTGTCATAAACCTTCCCAGTCGACCTATATCTTCTGATGAGGTTGCTATACTCTCCAAAGGCCCTAACTTTGTTTCTTCGCCTAAAGTTATTCCTACGGAGGACATCAATACTAGCGTAGTCTGTTCTTATCGGTCTTCCGAAATCAAACCTTCCTAAGTCAGAAACTCTGGTACACATTAAGAAACCTGAAATCTGACCCTAAAATTGCTATACTAGGATCTGATAAGGGAAATGCAACGAAAATTTCAGCAGCGAAGGGTATGAGCAAGAAGTTCATTCCTTATGGCAAGACGAAGCCTATCAACTTCCTAAGCATGATTCTACTCCTTTAATCGAGCGTTCCATCAATAACTCCATTAGAACGTTGTCTGTTTCTACCGATACCCAACGGTCACCTCTTTTTAGTAATTAATGAAAACGTAATGACTGCATAATTTATCAAAGGAGACGGTGCATCCGAGGACGAATTGTTTTCTTGTTGCCCACAGCGCATTAGACACGGCAGATAATCGTGAGTCATATCAAATAGAACGGGTTACGTCAGGTCATCTTTGCATAAAACATTGCTGATTACATTTTGAACGATGACCGACTATAACCCAAAGCAGCGTGCACTACCAGCATGTCTACGTACATTCACACTTCGCGTGAGCTAGAATTTTACATAAACCATGATAAATAGTTAACGCTCGACGTTGTATATAAAATATATGAAAAATATCAAAAACACTTTGTTACGCCTCAAGAGATAACTAATTTTATGTTTCATTATGTTCTATTATCAGCGCTATCAATAGTCCTACACTGGACAGAGCGTCGTTTTCATCCAAAATTCCCAACATTTCGTCAAACAACTAAAAGATTACGGCAGATCCTGGTATATGTCAGCTTTGATGTCGCATCCTTATTCCTTATTAAAGTTCCCATACCGGATGCAGTATCCATTATTAGATGTTCAACCGGATGATCTGACTGACTTGATTGACACAAGCATGGGATCTCCTCTGTTTCCTGACGTCACGTACGTTGTCATCTGGTCTCATGGACACCAATCTTTAAACAATTTCCTATCGTTTCTTTACGCTTCACCTGGAGGTCCAATTAGACGGTTTCCTTTTCGGCGTCTTGATAGTCCGCTAGGACATTCCGTTTATAGAAAACCCACGTTTACAGATAGATGGCCTTTTGCATCCGAAGGGTCATTTCCATATCTAAACCCAATTCAATTCTTCAAAAACTGAACCACACCACCAAAACTCTGATCCGAAATACTTATTCTAGGAAAGATATTCAAGTTACCATTAACCGTCACATAACCGCTCTCCACGGCATCGCTGGCTAATACCTAACGCAAGCGATTAAAAAAATCACGGGCACCTTTGGATAAGAATAAATTTAAGCCGGGTATAGAAACCGAATTTTACAAGCATTTATGTAGGTATCTAAGTATATCTTGTTCTTAAATTTATAAAAATTATGTTAATAATAAGTAAATCAGATAGATTGGTAAATTATCACAAATGTGTTGCAGATTCCAAAAAGCATCTGGAAATGAAGATATTTCGTAAAAAAAATAAATTAAATAATGCCACCTACACAGTTATTTTTAAGAAGTATACCATGAAATATATGTCTTTAACGGACATTTATAGCAAGTAGAAATTGACATTTTTTAAATTCGCCTTCGTTCCTGCGATATCGCTGAACATTCTGTAGGTATATCCGGTGAATTCTAGTTGTGAAGTGCTGATAGTACGGCAAAATTATGAACAGCTTGGTAGTATTAGTTGCCTATACAGTAGGGGCGTTAAATTTATATTAAATCTTGAAAGATGTTTATGGTAAAGAATAGATCAGCGCATTTCACAAGTAATTGTTTAAGCAGTGTTATTATTAAACGTCCAATAATAGTCACTGTAATGTTTGCCTGGTCGCCTGGGCGTTTTTGATTTCGTTTTTTATTTACATAAAAGAAGTTGTTTTGAGTTTAACTCTTCTTTTGGAATTTATGAGTAGACGAAACAAAAGGCGTTGCATTTAGCCTAATATCTGCCAACATTTACCACATTGAAATTTTAGGCAGTTGAATTTAAACTCCTGAAGCTAAGGCACAGTCGAACCAGTACACTGCAAACTGTGTTCAGTGTGTCATTACTTGATAAATTGAAGATTTGCCTTGCGGAAAAATGGTATTTGGAGAAAAAGAAAGTTCTATTCCACAAAGAAAACGCATCGTCACACTTCAATGGCACCTATGGCACCTTATTCACCAGATCTAGCCTCCAACGAGCTTTTTTTATTTTGAAGACCCAAAGCTTTGCTCAGAAGACAGAATTTTTATTGAGGTCATTATATGTATGCAGTACCCATCAGCAAAAGTGTCTTGATGACACCATATGTTCTTGTAATATGTAAGCTTTTCAATTAGGTCAAATATTCTTTATTTAAAGCGAAACGTGCATTATTAATTTTTGCAAATTGCTTAGGTAAGGTTGGCATCTAAGCTGATACGCACTGTGTCTTACCTCGATAGTTAAATGGTGCACGGAAAGAAATAAAGAATTAAAACTAATTATAACCCAGCAAATAATACTCATATTGAAAAGTAAATGTTTAGAATTGCTCTCATTTTATTGAAGTACTCTATAGTTCTCTATAGTTCTATAGTTTTAGAATAGATAATAGGAGGCAAAGTTACGTAGGCAATGGGCGGTATAATTACAATTTTCACGTTAATTTAACGTATAAAATAAAATAGGTGCTTTCGAGGAACATTTGCAATGCTGTTCCATGCACGAACACGATTTCACGTAGATTATTATGTCTGTCGAAAACAATCAGCGGTCGAATTTACAAGGAGGTCATGCTAATCATTTTCGACTACCTACCACACGTATACAACATATACATGTATCACTGCAGTAAGTCGAATGATGGGGCTAGCCGCCGTGCCGGTCAGACAAGTTTAACATGAATGAAGAAAGTTATAACAATACAAGGTCCGCTAAAAGGATATTACCACTTATATAATAATCTAAATATGGCGAAATGACCTGCTATTGAAGGAAAAAGGAAGTAGTATACGGTGAAAATCTTTAGGTGAGCATATGTACTGCAAAATTTGAGGAGTGATACAATAAGAACCTCTCAGGCTGTGTAACAATCCTCTGAAATGCAAATATTTTATTTTTTAAAATAATAGCAGTTGACATGACGGTGAAAACAGAAAATAACAACATACAGCTCCAAGAGCACTTAAGAACAATTAAATATGCTCAATACACAGATCATCACTAGAAACTAATCTCTCAAACAAATGTTTGGAGAACCTACCGCTACGAAGATGTACAACATTTAAAACCTGCGAGGATCTTTTGTGGCTAATAAAATATACATAATGGGGTAAGTACTAAATTTGACTGTAAATTAGGTAAAACTGCAATAGGAATTATGAGATGTTGAAATCCATCGATGGTGACAATACCTTAAATTGTTTGAGCGGTTTCAGCGATTTAAAGATGTACATGAAACTGTACAGGATAACATTAGAACTGAGCATCTGACGGTCTGTTGAAATGCAGATTCGATCGCAAAAGTGCGTGAATTTGTGGCACGAGATCGACGAATGATCAATCGAATGGTGGCAAAAAAGTTAAACATGAATAAGGAGTCCGGAGTTATTTTTAATGCGTCAGTGGCTTTTTTGGTCGATGTACAACGTAAACCACTTTACACGCGGAGATAAATCTAGGCGCTAAGTCTGTATTATTATTCCAAATTTCAACATTTTGGGCATATTGGAAAATATTCACACGTTCAAGCAGTAGTACGCGTATCTTGGTGTAAGATGATTGAACATTTTTCGTGGACGTTTTTGGACCCGATTGGCACCTGTAGTAATGTACACCAAATGAAAAGATCCATTGCCAAAGCGATCCAGTGTAGATCTGCATTATGCCACACGGCCACAAAAATACGATAAAAGAGTAATTATTCTTATCTATTTATTTATAGCTTGAAGTGGAGAATAAACTTCTTTTGAAATACTAAAAAACACAGCCTTTATTGGGAATACCAAGAAAATAGATATTTACCTCTCTTCAAATTGTATGCTGTCGGTAGGGTATTAGATAGGATTGTTTTAAAAAATAAGTCGATTGGTAGACTAGATAAATATACATGTCACTCGCGCCATAAATTTAATTCGTTTTATTTTGGAAATACTTAAGCAAAGCGTTGTTAATGGCTTCATTGTTAGATTAAATATACATAGACAGAAGACTTGCCTTCTATAGGGAACAACCGTATAATATAGTGGAAATGTTAGTTGAAAACTGGATACGTTATTTATTATAAGTGTAAAGAAACAGTTAAGGTATGCAAGATCTTTCTCTGGTTTAAATATTTATCAAATGAACTAGTAAAAGATTAAGTGAGGTTGCTCTACACCAAAATACTTTTTATTTATAAACACACGCATATCTTCCGTTAGAAAATAAAACAGCCCCGTTATACTAAATTTACATCCATTGATTAGTAAATGGGTATGTTCGAAAACAGACATACAAATAATACGAAGGAGCTTAGAAATCGTTGATTTTTCATTGCTTTACGGTACGCACAGAGAATAATTCATGATGAGATTTCCGTTTGTTTGAAAGTCATAAATTATTGTTTTGGAATGTCAGCAGTATAGTCTGTGTGAAAATCTAAATTTTTTTTCCAAAAAAAACCTTGAGGTTTATTCCACTCCAGACTAAAATGAAACATGAAATTTAAGGGTATCCCTCAATGATATATCTTGTTTTTTGTGTTACCATTATAGTATAGTGAAGAGGAAGCGATGAGGTAAAGCCAAAAACCACGCTGAATCTTGCTTACCCACTGTGTCACACCATTGAAGAGAACATGTCGCGAATAACAAATATTTATTCAGCGATCTTGCGATGAGAAGCATGCATGAAGATTTTATCAGTGTCCATTCCAACATCAAGTGCTCGTATGATTTATATAGAAAATCTGTATCGAAAAACTTTAATATTTCTTTACAACATAGGGCATGAAGAATATGAAATATATGAAAAACCTACATGCAATCCAGATTATACAAAAACTTCCTTGTTGGAAGGCTGCAGTTGCTGCGATTTATGGAATATTAAGAAAACGGTGGAATCCCGTAGAAACCACAAAAGTGATGTAGAAGAAGGCATCGAAAGTACAGCAGATCTTATCAAGTAATAATGCTGAGAGTGGTCTTCTGTTAAAGAATTATCGTTTTGTGCTAGTAGGTAAAAAACAGAAGTTCTATCTTGTTGGAAGAACAAAAGAGGATATAATTAACAGATTTCTTGCTTTCATGATACAAATGCGTGATAAGGAAAATCATTATTTAGCTTGATAATTGTAACCCAAATTCTTTAAAAGAAAACAACGACCGCGGAAGTCTACAACAACATATGGTCTCCTTTATATTCCTTGTTCTTGTAGAAAAGTCCGAATTTTTTGACGTAGCTCGAATGCACGAGACAAGACGTTGCCAGTGAAAGCCATCGTGAACTGCAGTAATATAGTAAGGCAGTATTCAGCGCCCATGCCCATGCATAGATAGCTTAGTGAAAAATCTGGCTTTCAGTGAACTAGTTATTATGTAGTTTACCTACATATGAATAAGCACCTGTACTCCACCATAGTGCCCAGATGTTGATTGAGCTGCATCGGTACACATAATGATACCCTTTTTTACAATCCAAATCATTTTCATTCATAAACTTGTCAAGCATCTCAAATAAGTCTTGAGCCTTTGCGCTTTCAATGATGCTTTTGCAGAACAGAAGGTCTTCAACGATAATATTATCATCCAGAAAGCGTACGTAGTGCGTCTTTGTTACTGTTTTGTTTTGTAAACACACTTTTTTACTTTTGTAAATCTTGCTACTAAAGAATTGGTGAGATTTTTTTACCATGTTAGAGTGATTGGTCTCTAGATGTCACTTTAGCTTACTTAGGAGCACATACTCGGGCGCTAGAAGTTTTAAACAGACACACTGCTTCACCATCTACTTCTACTAAAGTAAAGCTAAAATTCACACAAGTTCGTCGAATTTGCGATATTTCCGTTTCTTCGCTACCCTACCAATTGCCGAACTTGTATTAATCGCTACGTCTACTTAAAACTTTAGCGAAACTTCCAAAATGTCCAATAGTATGTTATATAAGTCTACTACAAAGTGCTATACACTTCACGAAAGTTTTACACTTTTCTGGAATATTCTACGTGTTTAGAAAATGTTCCATATTTTTCTAGTGTAGATGTTCTAGAAAGTTGCATTTCTGAAATATTTTGCCCACGTTCACTATAGTTTCGTGGCGTCGCAGCGCGTACTTAGGGAATCCCTGATTTATACATTACAGAATTGTTGAACAACTTAAATTATTGAAAATGTGGTAAGACCTCTTGAATCGGTTCTGCTAAAGGCATCGTTGATTTGAAGTGTAAAGGGCATGGTGCATAGTAAAGGGTTTTCACGAAGAGTTTACTGTTTATTGCAACTTTATTTTTCAAAGGATACAAGGCAATTCTAATTATATTTTAACGTGCAAATGTACAGGACTACTTGAAAATGCTGCGCGTGCCAAAGAATAAAACTCATCGTTAATATTTAACGTTTATTTCTGTGCTACTGCAATAAAATCCACAAAACACAACGCTCATAAACAATTCGAGAATATGAGAAACCAGCAAAAACAAAGCATGTATTTCTTTTTTAATTATTTTCGTTTTATTTCTTAACAAATTGGACTTGCTCATAGTTCGATTCGTTGTCCTAAAAATGTAGCGATGTCACGATACACACAACTTACATGTAGGTATGTTTAATCCATTTTTTTTTCTTACAAGGTTTAGGGTATGAAGTACGCATACAGAGAATTCATTCTTTTAATTAACGTTGATTATTAGATATGATAATCATAATTATTATTATTAGGTAGGTTTTTCTTTTATTAGGGCGTTGAAGGTATATTTAGCATACAGTGCAAAATACATCATAAATATTGGATTACAACAACTAGATATTGTCATTTTACATTTTATTATATTGATTTTTTTTTTGTTATAATATTAGAGTTAATCTATATTTTTTGAAATATATATTATTTTATACATACTTTTATGAATGATTAACAGGGAGGTTAGGGGTGTACAAATTCGAATTCAACATTCTCTGTGCGATTCTGTACCATTCTAGCCCAATAACAAGTGTAATAACAAGACACCAATTATGCACAGCTTAATAACTACGTTTACAACATAACAATTCGGTACCATCGTAATAGTACCCAGCCATAGGCAGTGGATTAACATATCATTTCATATATAAACTTACATACATATTGCTCAGCGGAACTACGCATCGAATTTGGATACTCTTAATACATTGTTATTACAAAAAAAAAAACCGTCACATCTATTGTAATGCGCTTACTTCAGACGAGTTGACAAAACATGATTTACAACAAGCTACAAAAATAACCATCCTGAACATAAATATGATAACATTATACAATCTACAAACGCGAAAGAAAATGACATGTCCAATTTGACATAATAGTTATTTATTAGTGTTCCGATATACACTAGGAGTACCGGACGTAGGACGTACTACAGTATGGTTTCAAAAATTTTCCGAAATTGATAATGGCACTGGTAATGCTGGAATTACGAAACCTTTTACAGTATTCCGGTATACGTAAATATCGCAGATAGGAAGAGGTAGGTTGGTCTATGTAGCGGTTATTTTTGTATACGCATAGTGTAGATAAGTATATTTAACGGAACACTGTACATATCATCTGTAATAATAATAATAGAAATTTCTATAAACTATAAGTGCTCTAATAACACAAGCTGCTATTGAAATTTTAGAATGGTAGCAATGAATTATTCAGAATAATTCGATTGCACTTTGGTGAAAAAGAACCAAAAATTTAATATTATTTTTAAAAAGTGTTCATTCAGATATTCAAATGTTCAAGTCATTTCAGCATAATATTTGTAGTTCGAATTGGTTCGACACAATCTTAAACTACATAAATGCTGAAAACCAAAAATGGTGTCATATAGGTACCAGCAGTCACACAGCCAGTATACAGAGGTGGTACGGTACGTTGTACAGTACTTACAGTGTATAACGGAACATACTATATGTCATAAGAAACGTAAGTGCAGTTTTGCAAAAGCACTTACGACAAGAGTGGCATTCCTACTACCGGGTCAAAATTTCCAAAAAAGTAGCATCTTACGAAAATATTTGGCATTTGCTATGTACAAACATAGATAAAAGTCAAAGTTACCAATTTTTATTCTGTATTGATACTTACTGGTATATTAATGTATTATTAAGAGGCCTACACATACAACGATCTATTGTACAATCGAGATTATTTATGATGGATAAGATTGCGTTATTTCGTGATCATATTGCTAAAAGTTGTAACTAGAGCAGTATATTGATTTTTTCCTGGTTTTACATGGCAAAACCGAACAAACCTCGAAACAGTGCAATTTCGAAGAACTTACGACTGCGAACCATCAAAACAACAATCGATTTTACAGCAAATTAAAAAATTTGGGACTCTAGGTAAAGTAACACTAATACCAAAAGAAAGGTGGGATGTGTTACACTCTTGCCACTTTAGAGAATTGAGCAAGAGTGCACGATTATCTATTAAATGAGCCGACCACTTCTCAAAGACAACTGACTATACAATTTGGTTTTTCGAAAGGATCTGTTACGACAATTATTAACAAAATCGGTTCAAAATGTTATGTGTCCCGACTAATTAATGCTCTAAATGAAGACGATTCTGACAGCAGTTTTCTGAAACGCTTCAGGCGATGGTGGCAGACGAAGGCAATTCGAATGAGTTATTTGGTCGAATCCTTCAGACATGAGGCTAGTTTTCATTTAAATGGAAAAATTAACACAACTGTGTTTAATAATGCGGGGAAGTAACGTCTAGATAGGAATTTGGAAAAAAATATAACAGTCGGTGTGTTTTTAACATTATTACGAGAAAAGATAGTTCCGGCAGTTTAACAAAATTATCTTTAGGACATAATTCTGCAGCAGGATGAGACGCTAATGCACTATGTCAGACAGGTGCGTGAATTTTGAAATGAAATGTTTAAGAAATCGCGGATAGAAAATAAGAGGACCAAACGAGGTTATGCGATTTAACTCCGCCAGACTATTGCGTTTGAGGGACATGGTTCCCTTAGATAGCGGTAAGCCTAATATCCCTGCGCTAAAGGCGGTATATTGAAGAAATTTTTCGAACAATGTTTACTCCTGAAGAGTGCACCAACATTTGTAGGAGTACTGCGAAAAAGGTTGAATATTGACAACAGTATAGAAAGAAAAGAGTAATGGCACTCGTCCTATCTATGCATGAAATCTGTCAGCTAAGTTGGATGACTGAAATGATGTTGTTATCGCGATATTCATTCTAGACCAATAGAAGACCGTTTTCTGGTATCGCACTCGTCTTCAAACCACTGGAGGACCGTTAGCGTATTCGTTTTGAAAAATTGGCTAACTGAAAATGGCCACATGGTAATACCGTATTCTACCTATACTGTGTACTAACTACGAAAGCCAGGAGTTAAAATTTATAGTTGCTATTAAATTCTTCATTGATACTTATATTGTGAGATCCGTACTTAGAATAAATAAATAATATTTTATTAATAAGTTGATCAATTTGCTTTATTGTAACATATTTTTGGCATTAATTTTGAAGTTTGGTGTTAGTTGTGAAGTTTAATAAAATTAAGTTCGACAAAATAATGTGATGTCACTTATACTAAATTGATTTTTTATTAACTCCGTATATTAGCATGAATATGAAAAGTAACAGATACTTTTTTGGGCGCACTGTAGTATATTGCTTTTGAATACATACAAACATTGAATGCAATGATCTGTTGTACTACCTGTCGAACTAAACCTCCTGTTACGTATGCAGTAAAAACCATGATCGACATGTCGCATATCGATACGATTTTCTTTCCAAATTGTGGTGCAACCGATCGTTGTGTGTATAAGCAGCTTTACTTTACGTATTTAGGAACGTGAAATTCCATTACATCTCATATAAAAAGTACATAACCCGTAAATCGTACTTGCGTCCCTCTAATCGGGACAGTAATGATGACTTACGTAGCCGGTAGTAGGGGCAAAGCAAAATGTGTTGGAAATACTGCTGATTAGGCATTCCGAATCTGCTGATATTTTAGAACGTTAATGTATCAAGATCAGACCAAAATAGATGTCATGAAAATAGCCAGCTATCAAAAGGTAGTAAGGGAGAAATTTTTAAATGAATTTCCAATTGTCCTTACAAGAGCGTGCTAAACCGTAACCAAAAATGCAGAGTAACTGCTAGAAAGTTTACAACTTTAGCGCCTTCTCAAATGATTTTCAAATTGATGTCTCTGCCTCTCAGTGAAAATCGTATTGACAGAATGACAGCAGATTTCGGAACGTAACCTATGTATGGAGAGTGTACGATATATTTATAAGTATTGACAAGATTTCTAAATCTAAGTAAAAAACCGGTGAAAACTAAGAATAATTCACTGGCGTCGTATCAAATGCAATATTGCTCAATCTTTGTACTTACATGGTTTGGCTACTTATATAAATCGCTACGTTTTCAAAGATGAAAAGATTCAAAACACATACCTCGATACAACATAACACGCTACGGTAAACCAAACGAAAAAACCCTTAAACTAGCACTGAACAAGTCATAACAATGTACAAACAGGAACTCGTGTGAAATAAGATACCCTTCGGTTATGAAAGAACTGTCGTATAGAATCAACACTGCCGCAACACTGACAGCATTTTATTCAACAAACAAACGCGCAACACATGTTATTAACGGTTATTTATTACATGTCGCCGAAGATACCCGCGAAAGTCTTCCTTAGGTTTTTCATGGTATCCTCCGTATCTTCGGAAATCGTCTGTTGACTGCCTTGACGTTGGAACGGACGTGCTGGAGGATCAGGTACACGTCCCGTACTTGGAGCACTGCTTGTAGTGCTTGTTTGTGACGCTATAATTTTAGAGTTTCGTTAGTACGGGGAACACTTCTATTATCCTTCTGTTAAATCTTAAATCATAGAATAATATCGTTTTAGTCACAATTAATCCTAGAAATTATAAAAAATAAAATCAAAATTAAAACGTAATCTGTACATTTTTGTTGGTTACACTGTACTAAGTTTTAAATTAAAACATAGTATACTAAAACTTTTAATAACAACATTAAAATTCAAACAATCTCCTGAAAATACGTCCAAATAATTGCTCCAAAATTCTAATTGTGGTTAACGCGATGTTGCAAAAATTGCCGATTTGGGTGTGGGATTAGATTCATGTAACTTACATTTGGCACTAAAAATTATTTTTATTCTGATATGATTCCAACTTCACGTTAGTAGCATTTGGATGGACTATTATAAAATTATGTTTGCCAGGTTATTCAATGCAAAATAAATAAGTAAATATAAAATTTAATCATTTGCAATACCAACATTATTAATTAAATATGTTTTCGTTTGATTCTATTAACCAGATGATAATATTTGTATACCTATTTCAAAAGAAGTAAATTCATTGCTTCTCAAATTAAACAATTTCCGGACAAAATTCTCAAAGAAGTGGAGTTTTATTTATTTTTGCTTTTAATATTATTTCATTTTTGGTTATAACTTCAGTATTGTGTTGATTATAATGTTATATAAAATACTTCGAATATTTATTCAATTTTTGAACCTTATTCCTAGAACTTTCCAATATCTGGTTATTTTGTAACAAGGATATATTTTCAAGTATCAGTGTAGTTAGTTGCATAAAACATCTACGCCAACCCAGCAACATTTTTAAAATTTCGGGATTATAATGATGTTAGGTTGCGTTCACATAAGGTAGCGAGAAATCAGTCCTAGAATTTCACAACAAATGTGAGACCTAAACTAATACGTTGATATTAACAATGATTGCTTCTGTAATGCACGGAATTGTACAAAAACGTTATGTGGTATGTTTATTAGCAGTTTTTGCAGTAATCATGCAAAACAAACCCTTTCAATTTGAGGTGGGTGTAGTTTCAAATTGCACTAATTTTGCCCTAGTCTCCGGGAACCCTGCTTTATTTGGCAGTTCCGATAATAAAGGACATATCCGTCAATTTCATAAATGTTATGCATCCAAATATAATCTTTATTGCGGAAATTACCAACTTAAATCGTCCTTGAAATTTTAAAAATGTTTATTGTCAGTTACAGCGATAATTGCAGTTCAGGTGTTATCTAAAAGTTATGTTTATATCACAATTTGTTAAATTATTATGTTTCTATTTTTTGTTGAAATAAATCATTAAAAATTATTGGATACTGATTCTGGGCACTATGTTTTATATTCAAAAGTAGTTGTTTTAAAATAGCAACACTCACGAATCTTTCAATTTTAGAGTAATAAGTTTAATATGTTTTTGAAGACAAGTATTCTAAAAATGAGGAAACGTACAAAGTGATCTACTTGTATATAAATATATCAATGGGGTTACAACCACAACAGTAACTTTAGTCGGTTTTACATTGAGTTCGCAGTATTGTCTTATGGAGTCTATATAGCCTTCTTTTATTAATCTACATCTTTGAATTTAACTATCCCTTTTTAGAACTAGGAGCGTTGCCAAGTTAAGCGACGAGCTTTATTCCTAGGGTAAAACGTTTATTTTGTTTACATTTACGTCGTCTCTCAATTTCGGTTCATTGTTTTTCTTGTAATACTTTTGAGTGAATCAATCAAAAACTACTATAACTTTCAATAATGTCAATTAATATGTTAGTCGTTTATTTAAAATTTTATTTAATTCAAATTTGTAAGGAACAACTCTCTACTTTTACTTCTACTTCTAACTTCACAAACTTAAATTCTCCAAAAGTAAAGTTGAGGCCGGCCAACTTAATATAAATAACTACTTGCCCGTTTAAACGGAGAATTTAAACATTTAAAAAATATGTAGTACAATAACTAATTACTACCATATAAACACATTTACAAAAACAATGAAGGTACCCAATGCAGTTAAAGAAACAAGCAAAGTACTAGGGTATAGGCAAATGAATTTGTGTATTTACTTCGAAAGGAAGAGGATAAGAAAAATCATTTGTCTGCAGCTGCCGAGAACACAGTGGGAGCACAATCCACCCTTTAAAGTTAAAAGCTATATTTTTACAATTCATCTTTCAAAGTTAATAAAATGCCAAAGCTAATCAAAGAGATCCTGCCTAGAAGTGGTAAAATTATACTAATCGTGCAATGAAAGGTATAAATTTTATTAACAATTATTGTCTAGATAAATTTAAATTATCCTTTATTATTATGTAACCGTATCTTTTTGTAACTTGTGTTGTATTTTTGTGTGGGTCTGCTTGTAGGGACTGTTTTCCTTGTTAGTAACCCAAAGATAACCAAGTAAAAGAAATAGGCTTCTGATATCTGAAGACTAATCTTACTTTGTGACCACGTTAAATATTTAAAATTGGAAAATTATTAAGGAACAAAAAGAGAAAAATAAAAATAACCACTTTTTGTGTTCACTTTTATTACATAAAATACATCACAATATTTTGTTGTTATATATAATTGGACTTAATTTCACTACATTATTATAATCTCCATGTATTATGCAATAAAATCGAACAAAAAAGTGTTGCTTTTACTTTCTGTTTTTTTTTTTTTTTGTCAATTGATAATACCAATTTTAAATGTGTAACGTGGTGACGAAGCAAAGTTTGTTTTCACGTTAAAAGATATCAGAGATCTATTTCTTAAAGACAATTTACATTTATAAATATCACATCATGTTGCGTATAGAAAAACTCTTAATTTTATAGTTAATTTTTGAATTTAGCGCTTTCTTGTATAGGCTATTGATTTCTTTTAGTAACTTTTAGTATACCTGCAGTGATACCAAAGTAAATTTTGTTAAGATCTCTGTCGAACAGCCTACAAATAACACCTTTATACTAATTTTTAAATACTTTCTTTTCGTAGTATTCGGAAGTACAGCTAGTTATTGTAAACATCAGGATTGTCAGGCGTAGCGATTTCTCGCCAAAGTGGCGATTTTATTCTTTCGATGCGGAGTTTATTAAAAATGCTTACATTTTCAACAAAAAAACCAATTAGGTTCAAGATCGCAACGTGGTGTAACGGTATTGATCTAAATTTGAATTAACAATTTTGATTATTTTATGAATTTTGTGTAATTTTAAGAACAAGAACTATTTAGGAAAGTTAGTCAAGATTAGCTGCATGAACAATGTTCATAAGATCATAAATAATAAATAATAATAACAATAATAAACACCGGCGCCTGATATACTGTGGCTGCGGAGCTGCATTAGAATCTCATGTATTTCTGTTATTGAAGTTGTTGAATCGCTAGAATCTAGTTACTAGGATAAGAGATTTTTAAATGAAAATCAATATTTTAACTAGGCTCTACCATTATTTTATGAATGTTAGAACATAGAAAATCTTATAAAAATTATGATATTGTCAAATTTTGGGGTTGAGAAATTCAAATAATTGGTATTTCCTATGCGATACAATGGCAGGTAGCACCACCCTACTTCCTTAAATAATTATTCCCCCAAGTATACAGGAAAAAACGCGCAAATCGATCTGTACGAGGATTTTTTCTAAAGATCTTCGATCTGAAAAATAATGAATTTATTCATTCTGCTTAGAAATAGGATACTTGTTGGAATATTGGAGATTAAAAGCAAGTTTATAATTTGTTCTGCTGCTTTCAGAAAATTGCAATAGATATAAGCCAAAACTGTTCAGTACTGGTGAATTTTCAAAATAATTTCAAGAATACTACTACTTTTGTAAAAAAATCATGATTTACCTTGACTATCCCTTCTACCAACACTAGCCAAACTTCCAGGTGGTTCAGTTGGATTCGAATCAGAATGCGTTAAACTGCTCAAGCTGCCGAAAATGCTTCTTGGACCTACTGGCGGAGGCACGGGTTCTTCAGGCGGTGGCGATCGAGGTCTGCAAATTGCTTGCATTTTATATACCACCAAATCGGCGATATGTCGTCTGTCCTCTTCCTGGGAATCTCCAAGTAATGTCAGGGCACTGTCGTTAACTTCTATAATATATTCTCTTCCATCTTTTCCGACGACTACTTCTAAAGCGCAAATGTCCAATCCTTCGAAGAGATCAGATACTTCATCAATCCATGTCTTGTAGCGATCTGGCATCGAAATTTGCTCTAACATCGCTGAACCTAAAACAATATAAACATATGTTGTTATAATCGATTTTTTGTTGTTTCATTTTGCAAAATACAAAGTTTATTACCTATCGCATAATTAGTCTTTCAGAATAATTTCATAGATAAGGAGTTTTCCAATAAGAACCATATGATTTGAAAAGAGTTGGCGACCATGTTTAGAATGTTATAATTGTTACTAGATGTCATTTGTGCTTAGTATAAATACTCTGGCAATTTATAGTGCTTACGTATACGCTTCAAGAACGTTTGATTATTACTCAAAAACGTTATGAAAATGTTTTCTTGTTCAATGTGTATTCCGCGATAACTGTGAACTATATTTTGTGGGCTAATCGCTTTTGTATGCTTCCTACTCATTGAATCCTTGAAAAAATTGAAAGGGATTTTATTCTTCCCGGTCCAAAAACATCAAGAAGGCGTCGACATGCAGGAAGTACAAAGAACCTAGATAGTGTTGCAGCGGTTCTAAATTTATCGATTTCTTGTCGTGCTCAATAAGATTTAAAAGAATTCAATAAGATTTAAAATGAAGGTTTAAAAGAAAGGCAAGTTGGCAAATTTTATAAGAAGATTGTATTGGTCTAAGAACCAAAGCCGTAGAACCATCGTAAATTCCATAGCATTGCCATTTGGGCTTTAGAGCAACTTGAAACGGATCATAATTTTGGACAAATATGAAGTTAATTGTTGTTAGTGGATATGTTACAAATAAACAAAATGGTCGTTTTTGATGTGAAAACAATCCACAAGAAATTCACGAGATGTCTTTGCATCCGCAAAAAGTCAGTGTATGGTGCGGTTTATGGCGCGGTGCCATCTTTGGGCCATTAACTCCTAAATGAGATAGGGGACGCAGTTGCAGTGACTGGCGAGCAGTGCCAATAGATTTCAACAAATTTACAACAAACTTAAATTAAATTGCTTTAGAGGACAGCAGCAACAAGATGTGGCGCAAGTCACACATTAAATTTACGACGGTGTACATATGTGTTAACTCAAAATTGCACTGATTAGAAAAAAATTAAATGTAGGTCATATCAAAACTCGTCTAATCCATTCGTCTTATTCACGATCTCCTTTCTGTATCTGGTAATAATTAAGACTGCGATAATTTATGAATGAATAATGTATGTAACTGTATAGTGTTAAAGCACGTCCTATTTCTGTAGATTATGTTTTCTGTACACAATTAACTCCGTTGAGGCGACATATGTTACTCGTTTATTGAAATTAACGCATTCGTTTGTCTGCATAAGTCCAGATGATGCATGCATGCTCTTAAGTTACCTGTGTTTGTTTTCCAACAGCCTGAGATTGACTTGCGCATGAACGCTTTATAATTGTGACCTATTTTTTGTACGTGAATGTCGTATTTGGAGTCTATGTACGGCTCGACGGTGCAGTATGTATTGGAGACGGCTACGACGCTAGCCATGTCCTGGAAATCGCTTAGGTTATCCACCTTTACCTTACCGAGACCACCATGCGCATGTCCTATTTTTAGAACTACAGGAAAACGTGGTGCTGCTACCTGTAACAGAAAAAGATGCTATTATTGTAAACATGAACAACACGTTATGCGTAAATATTTGCGGTAATTTTAACCAGAATCATTTTCCTTTGAACTATTACGTTGGTTTTGTGACGTCATTCGAAAGGTGTAGAAGTCATTGTTATATGATAATTTTTTTTTTATCTTGGTTACAATAACATATTACTGTTGAATTTTGCTTATCATATTGAGATTGAAACTTTAAAATACGTTTGATGTATTTGTTAGTAATTTGTTATGTTTTATTCTCTTTAAGTCATAGACAGCCTCTTCTTTGAATTATACGCAGGATTCATCATGCAGTAACAAAGTTGCAGCTAATGATGAAGTGTGGGTGTATCTTCCCGGATGCCTTTGTACAATTAATTACAGAATTATGTTCATTCAAGAAGCAAGTTATATGTTTCGTATCATCTGTTACGTACAGAAACATATAGCACTTAAGGGATGTTTATCTGCCTCGATAAAAACGAAGGTTGAATACATTCTAATAAATTTTCCACGACACCTTTTTGTCCTAAAGTAATAGTATTCCGTTACTTTATACATCGTGGTCCAAAAGTCTCACGGAAGATATTATGACAAAAGAGCTTTTAAATAATACGTTACTCTTTCGGTTACTTTATTTAAAGCTTACAGAAAAAGTTATACAACGACAAATGTCAATGTGATGTAAGAAAACACAAAACTCGTCTTTTAGTACCAGTTTGATCTATTCATTTCAAGAGTTATTCCAGTTGTCACCATTCAAATAGGGCACGAAGTACACTGCCGTTCAGTGAAGTTCGGTCATACAATAAAAATCTATTATATCACACTGTATACAATTATTAATACATAAAATTAGAAAAATATTAAGCATACACTCTTTTCTAAGGGATTAAAGCCATAAATTATTATGTAAAGTAGAAATATTGCGACAACCACAATAAAGTCTCTTTTATTATCATTCCAAGAATTTTCTCGGAAGTACCGATCTTTTGAAACGGGTCGTTTGGGAATTATTAACGAACAATACATTTAGGAAATATGCCGCAGCATTACTCTTGTTTATTTATCACAGGCGTAAAGATATAAATTTGCTTCATTTTACTGTTAAACGTGTGTTGGTGTGCATCTGTCGTTTTTGCGCGAAAGTTTTAAAAAAATTTACTTCAAAATGACACGTGGCAAGCGTACCAGTTTAGGAAAACGTTCACGCATTCTTACGCTGTTTGAAGAAGGATATTCGGGACTGCAAATTGCTAAAAAAATAAATATGAGAAGTTCAACAGTAAACGACAACATAAAGCGATATCGGACAACTGGAACTATAGAAAATCATGTTCGTCCTGGAGCATCTAGGAAAACAACAAAAGCTGAAGATTTGAGAATTGTATTATTAAGCAAACGCAATAGAAAATTAACAGCGCCACAAATAGCAGCCGAAGTCAATCGCGGCGCTGAAGAAAAAGTTTCGGCGAGTACGGTAAAACGTCGATTTCAACAAGCGGACCTTCATGGACGTATTGCTATTCGAAAACCCTTATTATGTCGGGGCAACAGAGCAAAACGGCTACAGTGGGACCGTTCTCATCTAGATTAGTCGTTAGATGATTGGAAACACGTGCTTTGGAGTGACGAGTCAAAGTTTGAGGTTTTTGGGCAAAATCGACGAGTTTATGTCCGAAGATCTAAAACCGAAAAGTGATCCCGAACTGCATTGTGCTTACAGTGAAGCAAGGGCGTAGTTCTGTGTTAGTGTGGGGATGTTTCTCCTTTGCTAGGACGGGAGATTTATGTAGAGTGAGAGTGCAGGGTGTAATGAGGAGGGAAAATTATTTTGCAATACTCCAGAATCATGCAGTGCCATCAGGCTTACGTATAATTGCCGTAACTTTACATTCATGCATGACAACGACCCACAACACACTACGTTATTGTGTAAGAACTATCTAAACGAGCAAGAAGAACAGCACACCCTGAAAGTAACGACATGGCCTCAAACAAAGTCCAGGTTTGAACCCTATAGAGTTCTTGTGGGATGAACTGGACAGGAGGATCCGAAAAATATGCCCAACTTCACAAGAACATTTATGGAATATTCTGCAACATGAATGGATTAATATTCCACAATCCGTTTTAACAAAACATATCGAAAGAATGCCTAGAATAGTTCGAGCGGTGATTAACAGCAAAGGAGGTTTTTTCGATGAAAAAAAAATATAATGTTCAGTATGTTATATTAGGCCAGAATAACTTTTTATTTATTTATTTTTGTCTTTTTTACCTGTACATACAATAAAATTGCATTTTGTTTTTAGTTTCGTTTGTTTTGTAACCTTTTCATGTTTTTTTATTAACCGACCGAACTTCTCTGAACGGCAATGTACCTATATTCACCGCCTTCAAATGGTTAAATATCCTTTCCAACCTAGTTCATTAATCATCTGTTTGAGCGTATGAAAATAAGACATTTTAGCACTTTATTTTTAAGCAAATGTTGTAACGACAAGCTCGGCTTTATTTGTGATCTTATACAATGTATTCAATATACATATATAACGTATACCGATTGCGAAGCGTTTGAAATGATTTTTAATGATGAATTTCATCAATTTTAATAACGTATGTTTTGTAGTGTTATGAATCTTTGAATTCCTGTGTAATACTAATAAGAAATAAATGTATGTTTCGTAGTATGAGTATTGAATTTTATAGTCCACTCTCTTCATCTTCTTCTTTGAAGTGACTAAGGTTAAGAATTAGTATACAATTATAAGTAAATTGCATTCTTATCCATAAAACAAAATAAGAGGGCAAGCTGGATGAACAATAAATGTTATTTAAAATGTGCTAACATCTTCTAATAAATGAAGTTTTTGAGAACTTTTCATGTTATAAAGGATTTTAAAATGTACTTGAGTTTGACGAATAATTTATTTGTATAATCCGATTCAACATTTTTAGAACATAGGACATATAATCAATAATGAAAAACATGCCGACTTGTGCGGATCGGTTGCTGGCTTATTGATATGTAGCAGTATTTTGTTTCACAACATCTACTTCTTATATTTATTTGTATAATATTCTTACTTTATACGTTATAATTACTCCAATAATATAACATACAAGCGTTTATAAATGTTTCTTTGATGACGAACAGAAGTTAAATGAAGTAGCCCAAGGTTGACGAATTTATGCTTTTATTTGTTTCTCTTAGTCTGGCATAAGAATCCATAGCTGATACATGTATCTGTACGTTCTCCAATGATAGTAATCTCTTTTGGTGATGCTATACTCCGCGAAATAGTAAAATTGAATATTTACCGTGTTCTGCACTATTAGTCAACCTTATACAAATTATTGTAAACAAATTTTTGTGTATAAGTTTGTATTTACGGCAACATAAATGAAACGTTCAGCTTTTGGAACATCTCTTTGAAATGCTTTTGTACATACGAAGGTACAAAGAGAAACATCTTTAAATTCTTGCATTAGAAACGTCAATTAAAGCTAAGGTCGACGCTGTTTACGGCAAACTACAATCACTACCCATAACATCGCAGAAGCAGAGGCTGTGGGTATCTCGAAAGAACCTGTATGTCGTATATTGATTGAAGATTTGGGGACCAAAAAGGTAACTGCGCGTTAAGTGCCGCGCTTCCTCAGTCAGGACCAAAAACACATCCGAATGAATATTTTCAGAGCTCTGCAGAAACAGTTTATAAGGCGGTATTTGGATACGCAAGCCAAAGCAGAGTCTAAGCAGTGGTCTGTGGAGGGTGAATCGGCACCGAAGAAAGCGAGGACTGTACCATTGACCAAAAAACTGATGGCGTTTCTTTTTTTGAAAAGTCATGGGGTTGTGTTAATCGACCGTTTTGAAGAAGGAAATTGCGAAAAAACGGCTACATTTGAAGAAAAAGAAAGTTTTGTTTTACCAAAGCAATACACTTCAGTAGACGCCATGACAAAAATTCTGGACTTGAAGTTCAAATTGATACACCACCCACCCTATTTATCAGATCTGACGGATAAAAGTAATGAAAGCATCGTTGAGAAAATCGTATGGTAGATTTATAAGGAGATTTCTATATTAGTCTGGAAACCTTTCAGGTTACCCTCGTGCTATCTAGTGACGTACATAACGCTTGTACATATTAACAATCACAAAGAAACACACAGCAAGGAAAGACATAATACCATGCTTTTCAAGAGAGTTGAGGAGCAAGATTAGCAATAATACGTGATTTTTTAAAATCAGGCATATTCCGGGTTTGGCTGTGTCATAGTAGGTAATCAAAAGCTTGACAATCATATGAGACTTCTTCAGGAGAAAGAAAGGTAATAGGCCACAAGTAGCACGATATCTCAATGTGTAAACCATCCCACTGTCACTAGCGTGGCTTACACGTTGAGTTATCGTGTTAATTATGGCCTACTACCTTTTCGTCTCCTGAAGAAGTCCCATTGCAACCAATTGTTTCCCAGTTAGCTAGTTTCACCTTCGACGCTAGTACTAATTAGTTTATAGGCAATATACAACAAAGATTTTTAAGTACATCGTGAAGCGATTGCACACGATTTGTGAACATTTTATGATATCTTTCTAAATACGTATGTACTATTTCCAAGCATCGAAGAATTGTTTAGTTGTCGAGAAGGAAGTACGTAATTTGTTGAGGTTTTCATTGGCTAAAGCCTTTTTTTTCCATAACAGCGAATGTAATGTTTGCCTATTCGGTGTTTGTGTACATGAATGTGGTTAGGATGTGACTAGAAGTAATTTTCGTTTGTGCTTACATTGCTATTTCTCACGTAATTTGATTTCTTCATCGACGAAGTCAGTTATTGCAACGACTATATCAATATTATTATGAATTGTTAAAGCGTAATTTTGTTTCCTCCTTATTCAAATGGCTTCTACTCTTTCCTTTCAATGTAGTTAGATAAAATTTACCTCATTCAAATTTTACGTCAGTTAAGAGTTAAATGTAGTAATAATATTAATAATAATGTTTTCATTATTTTTAACGGGCCAAGGATAGATTGTTTAGTAGTTTAAAAACAGTTTACAGTTGACTACTGCAAGAAAACCCTTCTTGCAGCAGCCGAAACACCTCTAAAGATATATCGCAGCCGCTACTCACATACAAAACAGAACAACCTTAATGTCTCCATATCCACACACCCGCGCAAACACCTCACACCATAGAATGCAGAAGCAAGCCTATTCTCCAAACTCGCGCACTGGAAATGAAACCTTAAATATTATCGATGTAGATCAGAAATATTACGTATTCACTCTCTGGTATAGAATTCCATCTAGAGATACGTATAAGTTACTGCTGCACCAATGAGAACCTCAAAATCGAGGTGGTTGTTTAGTGCAAATGAGTTTTCATTGCACCAATCGTACATATTACGAAGTAGTTGATTTGTTGTATGACAAGCAATCTCTATCGTAGATGCTCTTAGTATACAACTAGTATCGTCGGCATATTTTGTTAGAGAGCAGTTTCTTAGTGACTTAGTTACTACTTTCGTTAGATTGTTAATAACATAGTCACACTGGCAGATTGCTTGATCTAATTTTATCAAATGATCATATTATAAGTAATATGGTTCATAACTAGCATCCTGGAGCTGGAGAATTCATTTTACAATTCGTTAGAATTCGCGTCGTAAACGATAAAGTTATGGAATCGCATTGTCTTTCGAATTCGCTGTTGCTACCGCGTCGCTCATTGTAAACCAGTGGAAGATTGTTAGATGAAAATTTAGTGGTATACTGTGGATTTGTTTGTACAGTTGTTGACAATTACGCAACATTTTGTTTTGAAAATTCAACTCATGCGCATTAATCATAAATTTTGCTATATTTGGGTTATTTGTTGGTAAATTCGGTTACTTTGGGCCATTTTGATTATTAAAATTGGTTGTTAATTGTAAAAAAAAAGCTGATAATCCTGCCTAGTATCGATGCTACACAAAAAAATTCCCAATAAATGGCATCATCAGCGTGGTTCCGAGAGTATTTTCACTCCACCTTGTTTGCTGCTTTCTAAACGGCAGGCATGTTTCCTGGTGCCAAGAGATGTCTGGCTTGTCGTTTTGAATGTTCTGGTATTCATTGTGCATTGTTTAAATCATACATTTTTGTTACTATAAATTAACTATTCGATTCGATCGGGTTTTTGCACATCAAATCTTTATTTTTACATTTTTCTCGCTTGTTTTTTGAATTTATTGTTATTAAATGTAATTTGTCTCATTTAAACACCTTTTGTAATAAAATGTTGTCAATATTTGGAATAAGCCCTTTCATTAATCGATTTGACTACTTTTTTTACACCAGAACTATACGACCTGATGAAGCTTTGTGCTACGAAATAATTACTAAGAACTTCATGCAAGAATAATTTAAATAAATATTAGAAATAGTAAGTGATCATTTTATATGGTACATTTCATTTAGTTGACCATTAGCCCGCGTTATATTGCACACTAAAACAAGGGGTGACAAATTTCATTTTGAACGCGGGCGGCTGATCTTCACGAAACGGCTCTGGGAGATTGTAGTGACGCACCTATATCATCTAGAAACAAATAAACCTTAAAATATTGCTTGCAAACCAATCACGTAATTTATCGTCACCCTCATCGTAACTAATCCTCCATTCACGATACACCACACGATGTGATTATTGATAGCGGACAGTTCTAACGTATATATTGCGAATCAGGGTCTACTCGTTATGTATGTATATCTTCAACGAAAAGCTTTGTGATATGACCGAATTGTATATTTTATATAAACGAAAGCGTACACATATGTGGTGAATACATGTGTTTGTGTTGAGTGCGGTTTATATACCTGAGTTGTGTTAGCCCAATGTATCAGTCCGTTGCCAGAACTGAATGTGTTAGTTTCGTGAAAGCGAGCTCGCGCGCGGTGCAAATCGTCGCGATTACTTGAACCAGAGTTTTTCGACATCCACGGCGACCGTTGAATGTACCGAATGAGTGGCGACTGTTTTTTACTTGTCTTCTAATTCGTTAATTAACACATATTTTGAAGCCGAGTGAGTAGGAATTTTTTTTTTTTTCATATATATTTACATTATATTAATGTTATTCTTTTTAGTTTCAATTTACGCGGACATAATTCATTTATAACATCAGTGCGACATGATACAATGCGTGCATACTCTATAAATAAATGCGCGTACTTGCCGCTTCTGTTGGTCTATTTTCGTGCAAAAATAATGTAAATAAGTTATAAAATATTATAGGCGAGATTATTTAAATATTTACATCAATCGTGAGGATGTATTTACTTTACATTTAGATTACGTGACCGGCCAAATACTTCGCGACATTGGCAGCAATCAACGATGTTGCAGAGTCTGCATTATACTTTTCGTTTCGAACGTATTTCGAGATCTTGCGTACATTCGAATGCCAAAAATATTTTAAATACGTATAATGTACGTTTTAATCATAATTTATAAATACGCACCTATATGTATATGTATCTATAAGGAAATTTACGTAAATATGGATCAGAACTATTTAAAAAAGTATTCACTGGATGGACTTATCTCAATTTATACTCCCCATCGATCATTCGTACAGCAACACTTCCATATATCATTGTTATTTTATCTTTAAAGTGATATTTTTCTATTTGCATATTTTTTTTTAGTTTGACTGGATAGAGTTTCATAATCTAAAAGATATGTTAATTTCTATGCTGTTGTATTCATAAATATGTGAAAATGTGATCATTCTTATCTATATATAAGATTGAGAGTTATAAGTTATGATATCAAGAACCTTGATAGTAAAATGATATAGTCCATTTATATGTGTGTACTGGTAAATGAGTAATTTATGTTTTTTTTGACTGAAACTTTTCTTTGATATTGTAGAGATCTCCTTTACTTTTTAATATATCTTTGGAAGTACTCGTTTGCAAATTTTATAATTCCAATAAAATACTGATTATCTGCATTTTTAAGTCTCAATTGAAATGTTACTAAATGTTATTTCTTCTTTGTTGAATTAATTCAAAATAAGTACAACCATGAAATAAAAATAACTGTTAAATCATTTTATCGTCTTTTTTCTTTGACATTTCTATCTTCAGTAGAGTCTCATATATAAAAGTCTCGAATATAAAAAAGGGAGCAGTCTCATTAAAGGTTTAATTCCAAAAACAAATATTCGAATCTTCTATTTTCTATTTATAATTTATCGCATAATTTATTTATTACACAATATAATTTTCTCCCTCACTTTCATCTTTACTACCAGTTGTTTCATGCATGGTGGATTCTTCATCTGATATTATAAAAACCTTAGAATGCTTATCACCATCTATACTAGTTTTAAAAAGAGAGAAACCTGATTGTCTGACTCATCAATTTAAAGCCGGAACTCCTAAAAAAATCCCAAACACGAAATTTTAACAGTAGGTTCCTTTTGTGTGTAGGCACGCAGTCACTTTTGGAAATTTAGCCCTGAAAGGTGTAAAGTAGGGCAGAATTGTTTGGGAGCCTCGTAATTTTTTAATTTAGAAAAACAAAATTTGATGTTTGCGTTTCTGGTTAGAACAAAGGTATATTATCGAATTTCAGAACCTGTTCATTCAAAATTGTCCACCCTCTTAAGGCTGTGTCAATTTTAATTGCTGCGTATTATCATTATTTGCAATCAATAATTTTTTTTTATTGGAAGTTTATAAGGAAGTTGAAACCTAAACATATCTGTAGCTCTTAATATTTGCTATACTACGAGTTACTAAGATAACAAAATTTATTTCAATTCTGGATCATAAACCACTCAAGACATACAACAAATAATGTAATCGACTTATTCCTTTTCCAAGGTCCAACCTCTGTTAAAATATGAAATTACATTCGGAAATATTAATATCAAAAAATGTCATAGGCTAGAGGAAAAATTGAAATGGAGTTTGAACTTCGTTGTAAACTTGTAACTCCAATAAAAAAAAATATTGGGGATAAATAATGATCACTGCTACAATGAATATTGAAATCAGAATAGAAGAAGAAAAAGAAATAAATTAAAACTAATTGTATGCTGGCACTAAAGTGTCGGCACACTTCACACTACAAAAGATAATTCATCAATTCGTGGACTTTTATTATAAACTATACAATGGGCGCTGGTGGCGCCTTCTTATGAGCTGTGGTGCTGGATCTGACACTGCGCCACCAACCCATACTATGACTGCGGGTCATAATGAAATTCCAAGAGTTTAGTTAAATTGGTAGTTAGTTTTATAGGCATTCCACTTGTAAATAATTTTAACAGTTTTATTGAATTTGGTAAATATCCAGATGTTTTTAAAATAGAGAAGATTGTAGACTGCATAAGAAACGCGACAAAACAATCATTAATAACTACCTTATTCCCCGCAGTATCGAAAATGTTTCAAAATGTTCTTAATGAGCGATTGTTAATATGTGTATATGTAATTATGATAATAACATACTTTCTCCTAATCAACACGATTTTATTAGTGAGAGGTTTACCAGCACTGCTTTTGTAGCCATAACAGAAGAAATATTGAACAATATTAATAATGAAAAGTTAGTTGCACGTATTTATTTGCGATCTACCCACTGCCTTTAATTAGGTGGATCACGATAATTTATTAAATATATTATTACCTTATAGTGTAAGTGGAGTAGCATTAGATACCTTTGTAGTCATATCTAAAGACATCGGAGGTATTACACGGAGATGAGGGACGTTGGTGGCGAAGGTTCTGTAAATTGCCACGTTTCCGGTCTTGTTGCTTTTGCATCGGGTGTGCGCAGGACTATGTAATGATGCCGCTTTTATTTGTCATTTTTATAAATGATCTATCATATAATTTGTGACTTCTTGTGAACTGTTAGAATTTTGGGAGAACAAAAGCAACTTTAAATCAGTTTTGCTTTCACAAAAATGGCCTTTACATATTATCAAAAAGTTTCATTTCACCGTCTCATGTAGAGATTACATTATAAGTCAGGGCGTTGCTACAATACGAGCTGCAGTATACTATTTTCACAGCAGTAATTTTTTTGCAAACGTTAATATAAAACATCCCAATTTTGTGAGATCTGATAGATTAAACTCCACAGCGTATCGTCGGTCTTATCTATGTGTCGATAGCAAGATATACAATCATTTGCCTAAAAATTTGAAATTATTGTCACGACGAGAGTTGGAATTCGAACTTAAGCAAAGTTTTTATAACGTCGACGAGCTCTTTTAATTTAGTAATTTTATAATTTTACATTTAAATGAATTTTTCATTAGTATTAAACTGTAACCGTCTCCTTTTCTTTAGTAAGTTTTCGTTATTAGATAATTATCTGATACGTCCCACATAGCTAGGGCAGACAAATTAGCAGTGATTTGCTCCTATTTCTTTCTGATTTCCATAAGCTTCTTTCCTGGAGCAATTAGCAAGTTACACTACATCCACTCATTTTTCATGTAAGTTGACCTTTATGGTTCATATCTTTTCTTCACCCCGTGCAATTTAACAAGTAGTTTTTAATCGTTGCCGAATAGTGTTGAATGTCGATTATACACGCGATTTAAACGAACCTCGGAATGTACGACTTAGGCATTCATGGCTTCTAAAACTGCATGACTCGCTGAATGTCTTGCACCCGCACGCTATGTACTTATCCCACCATATCGCTTGCGAATACATCAATACCTGTAGTGGAACCCCGCATATACGTCAAATTGAGAAAATTGTTTCTGCTGCTTGGTTTTTTCACTAACACAATTTGATTCTTAGAGCCCAGTTAGTACTTCTATCTCGCTCTATTATTAACTATAACCGAAATGAGCAAAGGAAAATTAATTTAAATTCCTGCACTTCAAAAGCAGACATGGTATTATACTGTCGTATAATTTCATCGAATATAAAGTTCTATCATTGTTGTCGATGTAGAAGCGAGATAAAATTAGCAATGATTCGCTTATGAAATATTATTGGATAAAGTGTCATATGCTCATTATTTTTTTTCTGTGATGGAACTGTAATTAGTAGCAGTAATAAGAGTTATTGGGCGGTAAGACGTACATATGGATACTGGTTACATCATGTGTCATCTAGTGGTAGTGTTTAAGGATATTGCTGACGTTTTTAATACTGATGCCTGAGTTATTTTTCTTGTCGATCGTCTCGGATTTTCTTCGATATGATGAAGTACGTTTGATTACAGTTTTTCATTGGCTTCTTGAAACATCCGCATCCGTACCTTCTTATATCTACTTTTAACCGAGCTAATTTGTGTCGATCTATTGCAAATGCGTCGTCGATATAAATCTACTGCTTCATATACATTTTTACCACATAATGAAAGGTAACTCAATTCTAAGGAAATTGTCTACTTAACCCTTCAATTATAATTTCTATGTTAGAATAATGAAATTGTGCACAACACATACGTTGTCAAATCGATTTCATTGATCGTTGATCGACTTTAAATGCTTTGAATTTGCGTCAAATTGAAATTTTATTTCAATCGTCTTGTACATAATAAATGTATCGTTGCAATTCTTAAAATTTAAAAATGTTTTCTATAGATGACCGAAGAGGCAATCATGCTGGCGATCATTCTCATCGAGTTGATCGCCATTCTTAAGTCCAAATTTACAAAAAAGGACTTTCTATAACCCATAATACTTTTAATGAATGGTTTCAATCAATTATGTTCTGCTGCATGTGAATGCTTTGCTTAAGCTATACAATTAATGTTTACAATTACGTATAATTGCTGCTTTATTGTATACACTTGGAAAATAAAATGCTTTGCAGCTATAGTAACAATAACTATAGCTTAATTGTTCGGCGCCAATGAATGTTGCTCATTACAGTATAGCCCTAGGCGAGCATTTAAGCCAACATGATAAACTGAATCTAATTATTCATAGGATATGGAAATTGAAACTATTAAATTGAAATTAACCGAGAAAAAATACGTAATAGATAAGAGAAGAAATCTTCATACACATAATCAGCAATTACTAGTTATTTTTTCATGTAAATGAGGATATTTTAAACATGTTGAGTAACTTCTATCCAAGTACATTTTTAATCAATGTTCCCGTACAACTCGAATCAAATAAATCGCCTAAGCAAATAAATAAATATAGTAGCGTTCTAGATTTTGAAGTGCACCTATAATTAGATCTTATTCAGAGTCATTCCACCACTGGCTTATTAGCTTGAACGTGTTCGTCTTTATTTCGCGTTCAAATTCAGATATACATACGTACACACCTCCTTGAAAACAATCCCTAACCGTCTGAAATTCGAAACAGGTCAGCACGTGGCGGATTGCCCCAGGGGACGTTAATCTTTTACAATGCACGGAGCTTTTCGAATCTTGATTATTTGTCCATCAGAAAAATAGGAAAGATTAATTGTAGAATTAAAAGCGTCAATTACGCAACGTTAACGTAATTATTTCTGACTTTACGTACGATGATTTCGCGGTAATTCCGTGCATGTGCCGCAGGAAATAGAAAATTCGAAATGCACGCAATTAGTTAACTTAATCTAAGCGATTATTCTGACTCTATTGAATTTCGAGAATAGGCACATGAATTTGCTAAATAGATTTTACTCGTGTGTACCACTCCGCCCTTTCTCCAACCTTTATGACCTGCTGTTTGTTAGTTAACCTTTAATTAACGGCTTTCAATTATTACGTTGTGGTTCATTATTACGATGGTATTAAAATACTTTCATATGCAGCCGGTTAGTATTGGTATTGGTATTTAAAATTAATATGTACTCCCCCTCCCAAGCTTCTAATTTACCAATCAAACCATTACAAAATTTAGTTAAACTAAAATTCTATAGAATGTATACATGGGATTGTCACAAAGTAACGGATGTACTTTAAGTTTTTATATTGCTCTACAAAATTCAAATAATTATGTGCAGGACGCAATTGAGAATACAGTTTTTACGCAAGTTTTACCGACCAGTTAAAAATTTATTAATTGCTGTTTTTCAAAATCTTGGCAGAAGCAGACATTTTAAAAATTCGTGGCCACTAAGAACGGATATTCTGAGCCCGGCGGATTTTTGGCTTATGAGTTATTTAACAAATTTAGGGGTTAGAATGGGACCAAGAACGCAGGTAGAAATAAAAGACATTGAGGAACAATTCAATTCGAAATGCTCTATAATCCGATGTATAACTAACTTGGAGAAAAGGTTGGTACTTTTAAACCATCAAAGTTGAGGTCATATTGAACATTTGCGATAAACATTGTTAGAAGTCCTATTACATACCTTTGAAAAATTCTCTTAAATAGCACTGAAAAATCTAAGATCTAAAATGCTTACTTTTTAAGTATTCGGTGGCTCCAATCTGAATTTAAGGTACGATCCGTCTAGGATCCTTAGGCAAGCAACTCCTCGTTATTGTTACTAGCATGGAATTTTGCATTATTTGCTGAAATGCCGTCTTTCATTAAAGACATTTGTTCAGAAGTTGCTTAGCATTACCCACCTTTTCCGGATGTTAAAGCAATGGAAAAGATCACATATATTTTGCCTTTCGTTCAGAATGAATGATACGGCAATTTGCAATATTTAAAATTAATTCTCTTAAAATTTACAAAATGTTGAACCACATCTCCCTGGCAAGCTAGAAAATTTGATGAAATTAGATCTAATCTAGCAAGCTGTCATTAAATGCTTTTATTTTCTAGTATAATTAATGCAAGTAATACCGAATAATTCTGTCTGTATTTATGCACGAAAAAAACAATACACCGCATCGTAGTGAAAGTGACAGTGATTTGATGATTGGCACTGATAAAGTAATGTTTATAGCCTATCGTCCGACAAAACAGTTGAATGTCGACTCTGTCGTGCATACTTAAACGTGGCCAAATAAAAACGTAACTTGTGATTTATTAATGTTAACACTGTCGTAAGAATATCACGTACGTTGAATTCATCAATACGAATAAACAACTGCATTTTGTTGGTTACATGTGTGAAAATGCTACTTTTCAAACTACCACAGTTATCACGGTTTTATTTATCTAAAATTTGAAAAAATATACTGTTGAAAGGGTAGTCTAGCCCCTTACTGAGTGTATTTCGAGGTAGCAATGCAATTTCTTCCTTTTTCTTCTGTTCCAATTAAGTTAATTAGATTTACATCGTTGTTAATTCTGTCCATCATTAATTCGCAAAATTCCACACGTCGGTCAAAATCATCTTCCGATAATTCTTGAAGTAGAATAAGATTGCAAGGGTGAGGAGGTCTTTCTTGAATATGCGATGTACCGAGCTCACACGTACATTATTGTCGCTTTCATTTCAACAAATGGAGTAAATCCGAGCTACCCAGGTAGTGCTTAGTGTTCTGCGTTATTTTAGTAGGTCGAAGTTACTTCAGTTGTTGAATAGAAAGCGACATATGATCTACAGACAATTGTCGTGTAGAGCGATGTGAACTGTCAATGAGTTCTAACAATACGTCTAATCTTTTGTGGTACAGATCTAGAAAGAGTATGCAAATGAGTTTTTCTAAAACGTTTTAGAGTTTTCCTCACAACAACTTACTTCTTACGGTCTTACGGTCACCATACCCAACCATCGTTAAAATTATTATTTTCCCAGTTTCAGTTAAAATGTCTATCTTACGTTACGGTGGAGCAAACAACATTTTCCCTTGAAAAAAGTTCTAATGTCTCGTCTTTATAGGATACAACATTTTTTTAAATAACGCACTATGGCGGCTATACAATGTATATCAAATGTTCAAGTTAATCAAATTAACAGTGTTAGATAGTCACACACACAATTAGTGGGTGGTGTCTAAATTACACATCCCATTTGTAAATTTCTTTTAATTTTAGGAAAATCTACCTACACACGCTACTATTACATGCGTATCCACTGTATCACTGCGATCATTGTAACTTAATAACATTTTAATGCGTCATAACTTCTTTATTTTTCCTTAGATCAAAATGAATGAAAAATTGCAGGGTTATCCACAAACCTTTTGTTAGTGTTAAAAAAAATCAAATAACTATTCATTTGACAAGATATGTTTATAATGTTTTTAAGTGGAACACCTGTATGTTTTTCATTAGTTGGAAAGCACGTTTTCCAGAATGCTAGGCCCCTTCCAAACAGATTTTTGCAGGGTTAAATAAGAAATTGTCAGAAAATGGAAGCCTTATAGATGTTAAGAAAGTACATAAGAACGTTCTTGTATCAAATGAAGAAGATACAAGAAACATATCAGGATTTTTTGAAGTAAATCCAACAAATTCTATTAAGGATGTTCGGAAGGCAGGCATTTATCCGTTCATAAAGTATTAAGACGACATAAATATAAGGTTTTTAAATTTCGAAAAGTTCAGGAACTAAGTATTGGCAGAGAATTGATTTTGTGTTGCTTTTTTAACTTTTTAAAAAATATACGGTGAACTGACGAAAGCTCATTTTGAACGAGACGGGGACGCAACACATAAAATTGTCGATATTGGTCCATCGATGATGAACGACAAATATCTGATAAGACGTGTGACTAGCGCCTGAGCATCGACGGTCAACTTTGTCAGATCTCAACAGCCCAAGAAGAGTAAAGGTAGTAACCACAGCCTAAATAGTAGTTCAAGTTAGTTAAAAGAGTATAAAGTCACCGTCACCGTCAGGAGAGCCGCGGGCAAGAGCTTTCACCGCCACCAGAATAGTGACAATACGCTGTTCATTGCTCGCCAATGGACCGCACCCGTAATCACTCTAAGTCACCTGTATGCTTTTGTTTATTTTCACATTCACATTTGTTTTAAACCTGTTGCTCTGAGTCGTTCGAACCATTTCCTTTCTTGGAAATTTTAATATTTTAATAAAATCGATATTCATTTTGTTCTATTGTCGAATGCCCCATTTTCACTAATTTTATTTTTCCTTGTTTATAATATTGTAAAACTTATAAAACCTGCTGTTATTTCGAAATCAGTGTTGTATTTTCTAGTGTATTGCTCCAGAATCACATTACTTGAGCAAGCTGCGAGATACGAAATTATAAAAAAAAGAATATTGATATTTAAAAATAAGAATTTCAAAGTAAGTTATTTCATTAGTTTTTAATTTAGTTTACAATCGGCCTCGGTATAATATTGCAAAATTCTAAATACAAAATATCCAGAAGGTTGGATAGGAAATGGCGGAAAACTACCTTAGCTGGCAAACAGTCCAGACTTAACAATATTATCTTTTTTTTATTATGTTATCAAGATACAATGACCACACTGTATATTATCCTGTATAACTACAAAATTAATCTAATACAACTAAGAGCACTTTCATATAATTAAGTATAGTGTAGTACCGTCTCCAATAATTTCCTAATTTAATGTAATAGCGCTTCTAAATTAGCCATGTAATTGACATCCGAACTCCGAACACATTTGGGTACGTCCACAAGATCCAATTTCGACGCTATCAACCTTCGCCCAACTCCATAATTATTCAAGAGTTTTAGAATACATTGTCGAGTGGTTTAGTTGCCGATGAATGAACGCCGACTTATCATCGAATCGTATCGCATCGTAAATCAGTAAGCGTATAACGTTTAATAACATCGTTATGTCATCCGTTTTTGATTACGATTGCACAATGCCATTATTAATTCTGTTAGCTTACGAGGTGTGCCTACCGTAAATGTACATATAATGGCGGTAGATACTGCTTAGTTGTAATAGAATAGTATAATGTTCGCAATTGTTACGCCCACTTTCTTTCGAATTAGATAAGTATAGAGTAGCATATAGATTTCATGTTGCATTAAAAGTGATTGAGCATTTTTAGTGAAGATAAATATGTCGGAAATGAACAGTAAAGTAAACACGGATATGCAGATAGAGAGACAAATAGAAGACAGTTCGTCAGTCTCGTACAATACCGTAATAATTGAAGATTGCGAAGCTGTTGTTGTTGACCGTAAATAGACACTTCATCAACGACTTAAAATTGATGATAGTTTACTCACAGTTGAGATTAATGAAAACTAACACTTAAATTAAAGTGCGTGCCTAACTTATCGTATTATAAAAAAAGCTGTTTGATATTGAAAGAGAAAATTGTGAGTAAACTAATATGTGTGGATAGATTTATTAAAAAGCTACAGGTGGTAATGTTATTCGTAAAATTGTTGGTCGAAATTCTTAATGTAAAAATATTGTATGTAATATGCTTCCTGAGACTTTCTCTATCTCGGGAGATTTAATACCCAAAGTGTTGAAAAAAAAGTTTGTAACAAACTTGCTAAAAATCAGGTACTTATTCAATTTCTTTTAATATTGTTATTTTTTATGTTATGTTAAGATAGCACATCGTGTAAGACAATTATCTTTTTATGCCTTACGTCCACGAGTCAAAAGCTGATATTCAGAATGAGGCTTTTACAAATTTGGATATAACTCACTGAATTTGCGTGTACTTTTACATATGCTACGTATTCTTTATTAAACTATTATGTGCCTACGTCAAGATGCTATCTTCATTTAATTAGCGAAAAACTTTGGAAGAAGTTTGTTATCCAACTATGCGGTAATGTACGTTTTAACAAGTCACTTGTATAATTGTTTACAGTGTCAGGATGTTTTTTAACTCTGCATTCCATTAAAGTAGTCATGCTGTAAACAAATTAGGTTTCATCCAAGATTGGCGAATATTCCGTTGCAGACGTGTCGGCAGATACGCAAACACCAATTTCCATTTTTCTTCCTACCAACACAACTTTCGCCTATGAATGTTTTAAACGGTGTCGGTCTGGAAAAAGTAAGGAATTGTCGGAGTTAAAAGGGTCTTTACTGCCATAGTTCTTGTAAAGGTCAACCCAAACAGTAGTAAACCAGCCATTGCCAACAACTTTTTCTGCAGTGATATAATGTCTCTTCTGAAAATTCAATCAAAGTTTGAAGACATACTATTTCTATTTCACTGGCTTTTTCATGAAGAACAGAATTACTCAAAGAAATATTTTCATTTTTTGAGTGAATCATCTTATCAATAGAGTTTAAATTCTCTCTCAACACTAAAACATCAGTATGCATTGCATTTAAATAAACTAGATGAATTACTATATTACTAAAGATGTATGGAATTTATTTGTAAACGCATTTTCTACCATAATATGTGTAGAGCAATTCACTTGCTGTACCTGATTTATGTCTAATTCGCATTTAGCTACTTGTTTTTAATACTAGAGGTTAGACTTAAAGGACGTTACTAGCTAAATTAGGCTTTCAATAACAACCTTGCTACTTGTAACCTGTATACCTCTTTAAAAAGCCATAAAATGTACTGACGAGTTACGAAATTTTAAAAGCATCTCAAGTTGTTTTGCGATAAAAATGTTGGCAAAGTAAAATGAAATTCACTAAATCATACATACAGCATGCATTTATTTATTATACCGACACCCTATCCTTGTGCAGTGGAGCTGCAAAGTTAAAGGAAATTAGCCATCTGGGATATGCAATAAAAAAAGTTGCTATTTGTATATTTAATTGTCGTGTACTTTATATCGCCACCAAATACCATTCAAATCTAAACTTGGCTATTTGGAATTTGTATAACTCCTAGAATATAAAATAATTCTTGGTTATATGATATAATTTCAGGATCGTATGTAATGTACACGGGCCACAATATATATGTCTCTCAATTTGAATCACCGTTACACATAATTACACGTTATGACCGCATATCTCACCAGAAATTCCGCGGTTACACAAACAATTTTATCTGATTTATCTTAGTTTGTAAACGTCATCAACGGCACGTGATTTCATTTCTTTTCTGGGTTTACTCTCAAAATTCCCATGAATAATTGACGCAATTCTGAACCAGGTAGTGATAGCGTGCTTGTGGTTTCATTCATCTGCTTAGTTGTTATCTGTTAATAGTATATTTAATTATTAGACACCGCACGGCAAAATTATGAAATAAATTCATAAGAAAATACTCGGACAGGTCAATTTTATTGTTTAAAAGTAAACAGTTTCGCACCAATTTTAAGTTTAAAAAAAATTGTGGTATACTGCAGGCACGAACTGAAGTAATTCCACCAGATTTCTGTGTTTTGCATAATTTAACAAAAGTTTCTTTGTATCTGAAGCAAGCTCGTGTCGGTTAAGGATTTTAGCCTACCAAATCAAGTTCAAACACACTTTTTGGAATCCTGATCGTAGACATGATCTGAGGATCATGACTTCAGGTTGTCAGCAAAAGAACACAGCTTACATCAAACGAAATGCTCACAAACTACTTGGAGGTTATGTGATATGATTATAAGTCGCATTACTGCACTAATATTCAGTTGTATTGCTTGGCCATCTAAGACAATGTACTCTTTGGTTCCCTTTACCATATTTGACTCTAAATATTAAAAATTTGTACTTGTTCCTCGTCGCCTCCTATCAAACGAGATGAATTAGTCCTGACGTCCTTCGTAATAGATTTGTTTATCGTTAAGGGCCGGTGGATGGTATTTCAAACATTTGATTTAAAAGAAACAATCATTCAATGTTTGTTAAGAAAATACATGTTTTGCACTATTTAAATAACTTTCATTCAAAATTTTGTTATGTGAGGTTAAAATTTTGATGGTATCATTTAAACAATGATCCATCAAAATAACAAAATCGCCAGTTATTTGTGATGTAAAAATGTATATGTAAAAGAATAAAATTAACTTCCCGGACAAGTCAATTTTATTCTTTTACATATACATTTTTTTTTATTCCTTCGAAAAACACATTGCTTCAAATTTAAGAAATTTATTCCATAGTTTTGCTGCGCAAAGTATATGGTAGGTACTAACATGTGTAAATTTTTTTATCATTATTCCACGAAAGCTTCTGACAATTTTATTCTGAATATGCTCTATATTTCTGAGTATTCTACGTTTTTAAGCGAATTACAAACACAAGTGAAGACTAAATGAGGAATTTATTTGCTAAACGTAAATAAATATGACCATATATGTATGCACTCACATTTAAACACGCCTCGATCATTTTTATTGTCTCAATGTTAAAGGAATGGTAAATCCGCTCATCTATTTTAGTTTTAAAATCGAGGATGAATTATTCATTATCTTCGATTAAGCGCAATTATGGTATTGCCAGTCCGTCTGCATTGTTTTTCGACAAATTTCCAAGGATACTCGTTTCTTAATTCCATACGAAATGCTCAGAGGAAAGATTTCACTTCTCGATGTAAATGAAGGTGTCTGACTTGTATGGTGTTATTGTAATTACGGAAGTCGAAGGTTGATTTATGCAGAACTGCTTCGTAGTCGCTAATAAGAGATTTATAAATGTAAACATTAAATACGTAGCTTTCTCTCCTTAAAAAATTGTCTGTGTTACAGACAAATACTCTCGATTAACTTTTTTGGATCGCCTTTTTGGCGCCTGATTAAAATTAGTATATAGTATATACAAATTAAACTCTTCCTGATATTTTAATGAATAATAATTGACAGCTAAAAAGAAATCGGAAGTATAGTGTTTTGCATGCTATCATGTCAGGGTACTACGAGATTCTAATTTTCGCTGTATTTTGTTGTATCCTTTCAAAGCTCTTGTTTTTGTTAGTGATATTCGCAAATAAACAATCTTATTAATAGTTGCTCGCTTAGAAAAATTGGCATGCCAGTGTTCAACCAAGAGCAGCTTTCCATTTATTGCATGTTGATTTAAGCAACAAGACAGATAGAAAACAATATTATTAGAAGAAGATCCATTATATTCTGGAAGAATATCGAAGGCGGAAAAGCAAGTTATGTTCTAACTTTGTATTCAAATATTTTCAAAATTTATTTAGTGGACATGCTTCGACTTACAGTCATCAGCACTGAATTTGTAAATATTAGTTTAATGATTAGATTTAAATTATGATTAATGTTTTCATAATACAATCATAAAAAAAATAAAATTTAAACAGAATTTTAAAAAGAGTTTTAAAGGTATCTCATCAAGGATGACAAAATGTGAATGCCTCAAATTATATCTAAGTGCAAATAAAGTAATAACATTATCAAGTAAAAGATATGTATTATACTGTTATTCCTAGCATCGAGGTTAGCTGTAATTAACGCCACGCGTACATTGCGCTTAATTAGTGATTTCAGCTTGTCCCCTCGTCTAAAGCAAGGGTCCCTCTAGTGGCCGTGGAGCTCGTTTTCTATAGCAGTAATTCTTTTTCAACGACGGTAGTGGTAGAACAGGACAATAGCTTCTTTTATATTTCATCTTCTCATTCCCCAAAACATCCAAATTAATGCAAAATCTTCCTAAAGCAAATATTCAGTGATACTTGAGGCGTATCTCACTGTAGATTCATCAATTTGCTCTCCCTTAGTATTTTATAAATTCTACATATATGTTAATAATGGTAACACATGAAGCAGTTGAACAATAAGCTCAACTGCTTGTTCTTGATAAAAATGGTCCCATTCATAATAGTTGTTAATTCATTGCAACATGTTTACTTTACAAATAAATAAACAAAAGGCACAAGTAAAAACACAGCTGAGTAACATTAATCAATAGAATATTTTCTTTACTGGTGTTTCACTACTTAGCCTCTGTAAGTGTCTCCACTATCCCACTTGCCTTTTCTTTATAATTCTTTCGACGGATCTCTTATTTTTTCATTTATTACCTTGCTCATCCTTGTTATCCATTTGACATTTCTTAGGTATATGTTTTCACTTGCCTGCCTCTTCTCTTGCCTCTTCTTTTCTCGTTGTATCAGTACCCAGGACTCCCATTCATATAAGTTAGTAGCCTTGATATTTCCTTATTGTTTAATAATCTTTTCCTCAGCGAGTAATACTTTGCTTTAGATATTCTGTTGCTTAATTCTATGTTTTTCTGTTTTCTTTAGTGTAATACCGAGCTATTGGAACCTATTTGCTTGCTCAATTCTCGCGGCATCTATTTGTATATATGCATCATGCTTTTCTTTTGTAACTGCCATTAATTTTGTCTTCTCTTTGTTCATTTACATCTCATACTTATTGACCGTTTCGTTCCAAATTTCCAAATTGTACTGCAGATCTTCTTTACTATTCGCTATTATTCGCGAAAATATGCAAAGAAGTCTACTTTTTCAGCAAAATATATACTTTTTTCCTTTGGTTATTGTCTTACTAATAATTCTTTTAAAGTGAATATGTGATCCTCTGAACTCCTACGACTTCGGAAGCCACTCTGTCCCTCTGCTATCAATCATCTCGATTTTCTCTCTATGTGCTTATTCTTGACAAAATAGGGAAAGTTAAATAGGATTTTAAAAATAGATCTCGTATGATCAGTTCCGAATATATTTAACGCTTATATCCAACAAACATCGTGAAAGAATTTCGTAAGTGCGTGTGAAGTACTTAGTATTTAATTATAATCCACCTAATACACGCATACAATATTAATCTAACCTCATTACACAGTTAATATGAATAAATAAATTATTCATATTGCACACCTACATGATAATAAGAGTCTGATATTTCTATATATCATTTGAATTCATTATTAGTTTCAATTACACGCGATAATTGCCGGCATTTAAGCATTGCAGAAGAGCTTTTGTCGGAGAATTTCGATTATGCGTTTGCTAAATTTGTACATTTATACAATATGACGTAGCGTACATGACGTCACCTTCGTAATCATGTTTAATGACGGCGTAAAAAATGCGGAGGCGCAGGCGAATCGGTTAAAAAGAAACAAGCGCACGCCTGGACGGGTAGACACATCGCATGAGTCATAGATTGTTGTATGCTGTACATGCGTGTGAGTGGTATCTGCAGACATAGTTAGCAGTAGATTCTCGCAAATTCTTCATCAGTGTATCTGACGTAATTTCGCAACGCCTTCTAGATATTGTCGGTCGTAAATTCTCGACGTTCTCGCATTGTTCTTCGTACGCATCACCGCCATTCAGGTTCTGTTTCAGTAATTATGGCGTACAACGCTATATATATACATTTCAGTATACAGTTGTTTCCGTAAGTTCTAGTACAATATCGTGACTTGGAAGCAAACATTATTGCAGTAACTGAATAAAATTATTCCTGCAAAAATATGGAATGCGGCCAAAGATATGGTTTAAATTAAGGTTCTTCTCTACCCCAGGCCTCATGCTTGGTACATGGTCTATGATTTCTTCCCATTAACGTTGACGTGTAGACAAGGCTATTAACACGCTTGCGGTTTCGAGGAAACATAATTTATGTTATCTATCACAAGAAAATGATACTGCCTAGATGAGAATTACGTTCAGGTAGCTATCTCTGTAAGTACTACGTTAGCAATCAAAAATAAGGTGTCCCACATTGATTGTTGTAAAAAATCGTACTAAAGAAGTGCCATATGTGAACTTGAACAAGACAAAATTGATTTTGATATTTTTACCTAAATAAATAATAAATTAACCGAGTCATTAAAACAGACAATAATTTAAAAAATGAACTTTATTTCTTGTAAATGCAAATTCCTACAGCATAATGCAAACATTAACTTGCTATTTGACTACAAGAGCAGTTATTTGCGCGACTACTGAAGAAATCACGTGCAAGATTCTTGATAGTGATTAAAAATGCACTTCTTCATGAGTTGCAAGCACATCTTTTTCAAACATGAACAAATTGAATTAAAAGAAAATTAAAATATGAGATGTGGGTGATGTAATGTCATTAAGTTAACTTTCTTCGCTAAAATTTCTGAAGAAACACACTTTAATCGTATAGAAATGATTTTATTTCTTCACTTTTCACCTTTACCCGTGCGACCGTATGGCTAAAGATACTAAAAGTGGGTTTTACCTACCAAAATTATCTCCTTCATGGCTTTCGTTTCCTATTTCGTATTTTTAATTTCGAACACTGCACCACAGAGCTAAATTTTTATCAATTTCCCTGAATTGATTATTTATTTCTTAGAAGTAATGCATGACGAATACTGTAAAAGTACTTACTTGGAAGAAAACTTCACTTTCACTTCGATGCATTGGGTTTCTCATATTGTCCCAGTATTTACAATTAAAAGCAACAGAAAAAGTATATACGCTGACTATATGACTTGTGTTTGGAAATAAAAAAATTTAAATTACAGGAACTATTCAAAAAAATAAAAATAGCTTTGAGGACTGTAGCTATAAAGTATAGATAATTAAACTAATTGAACTAATTATAAGCAGATAGTTACGTGCACTCTAGAATCCAATAAACACCATGTCGGATACTAGGTATTCAAAGAACAGGAATAATTGAGTCAAAATTTAAATAAATAATCATTTGTCCAGAATGTAAATCTATAAAGAAGATCCTCTATAATCTAATTATTGCTTACCTAAATTTCAAGCTCAAATTGATCTTTTCCTTAAAAAAAGCAGAAGAAAGAAGCCCTTAAATAAAAATATAACTTTATCCATACAATAAATGTATGAAATATCTATAAACTGATGTTTGTGGATTATTTGATCCGTTAATACCAAAATACATAAATATCTTAACAAATACTTCGTAGAGTTTCGTAAACAAACGTAAGTAGGAAATGTGTAGACCTGCTAGTTGATCGATACATGTAAAGAATGTTTTATGTATTTCTACTATTGTAAACTGTTTTGAAATAACACGAAAAGGGTGGTAACGTATCAGCCAAAATAAAGCGCCGAATGAAATGGAGATTTCGATGGAGATGCTGCCAAGATTGATAGCTACATGTAAAAATAATCAATCTGTATGTCAATCGTTAATTAGAAGCATGTTTATTTTTCCTTTGAAAAAGTATCCAACATCACACGTTGCGCCACAAATTCAAAGCCATACCTGGTTTTCAGCAATGGAAAGGTTAATTTGGTATGATCTTGTTAGATTACACAACTTAACAGAGTTTTTCATTGGTACCGAAGACAAAAAGATGTGTATCTAAATATTTAGTCTTAGGAATTGTACATAGTAAGAATGAATACAATATTCGCTGTTGTGCTTTGTCAGACAAACCATTATGACAGTTCAATGATAGCTGTCATTATTGAAAATAGATCGCTATTCGGCACAGAATGCGTTATCTTATTATTAAACATTATTAAAAGTGCTGAAGGTTTGAGTGCTACAATTCGAAAATTGCGTCAAATTTTTGGTAAACAAAATGTTCCAAGTACATCAACTGCGAAGAGAATAATCGAACATTTTTTTTTCTTCTATCGAAGGAGATAGTTCATGAATGATTTTTGTAAATTTTCCCTGAATTAAAATTATATTGAACATTGATTATTGGTTAAGTTAAAGCAAGAGACAAAAGAAAATCATGAACTGTTTCTTCTGGATCAGATAGATTCTCAACACGAATCCCATTCTCAATACCAACAGAGGTCTTGTAAGAAATCACAACAGATGCGTCAAAAGAACCCTGATTGACAATCACCACAGGCATTAAATAGGGAATCTCAACAGTAGTCAAACCAGGACATTTAAACAGCAAGAAGCTCTGCGTGTTCTGATAGCTTAGAAAATAAAAGAAGACGACAGAAAATAAGGCAGACGATGAAGCTGATGAACAGTACCTGAAACATCTTAAAACAATTTCTGAAAAAGCTGATGAAGAAAATGATCCAGAACTAATGCTTTTCCGAAGTCTGATTCCTTCTATCAAGAAATTGGGAACAACTGAAAATTTGGAATTTACGGGGTTTATTAAAAAAAAAACTTGAGGAATCTGCTTCAAATTCAGGGCGCATTTCTCGAGATGCTTTCATTATATTCCATTATTCGTGTCCACCTTCAGTTGCGAGTACACAGTATTTATCGGAAGAAACTGCTTATGATAGACACACTTATTATTATATAAAATGTCTTTCTTTCCTGAGGAAAACTGTTAATCTTTCTTCTGCCAAGATAGCAATTCTATAATTGGTATTTTGTTTCTGGTAACTGTTAAATGTTTTGGTTAAAAAAAGTAAGTCTGCACTCATGGACTTTTAAACATTTATTAGATGACATGAACCCACGAGGATGTACTTTGCAATTTTCTAAATCCATATTCCAACTCTGTTATCGACTAACAAAATTACTCATACGTCTCCTGATCATTGCGAAGCCTATTGACTGGTGTGATTCGACTGAATGTGACTTGACCGGATGGATAGAAATGAACCTAAGTCGGTACGAGCGTCTATGCGAAGTGATAGAGGCTGTCGTCGATTTATAGTCTAGTTATGAATTTAATGTTTAAACATTATTCAATTTAAACATCTATTCTAAAACGCTTGTTTCCTTAATACTCATTGAATACTGTGGTTTTGGAGTAACCATGTTCGAAATCGAAGGACTCCTTGTACACTTCACGTTACGAATATCTTGATTTGTTTTTTACATTGCAAATAAACTACCATTTCAAACTATCGACATACTTATATAAATACAAACATTCTTCCTACACATATTTAATTAACAAGATGTTAAAACAAACAACAAATTAATATAAACAAATTTATATTAATATATCCAGCGGCATTTCACTTAGATATTGAAGTCGTGATGGATTGTAACCGTTTATGATTGAAGATACTTTCCATATCTCAAGGCGAAAGATAGCAGGCCGCTTGCAGTTACTGTTCGCTCCTAGCAATCTAAGATAGTAAACGGATAAAGAAAGCGATTTCTAAATGATGGGTTACCGACTTTACATTTCTACACCTTCTATATGCTTTAGCCTGCTTTATTTGCAGGAAAAAAGCGTGTTATTTGTTCAAACTATAGGCTAGAAACAATCAAGAACGATTTACAATAGAGAGATGCTGGCGTTAAGTCCAAGTGTGCACGTGTTTGCCGCTGCTGGCAGCAACGGAATATCGCGCTAAAGAAGGCGCTCGCTCATTCAGCGAAAATTATTCCTTGTTTGGTGAGCTGAGCAGTGTGAGCAGTTATGTACCGTTAGATTACGTACAGCAATGTTCATCCCAAATGTCAAGACTCTCGCATATCTCTTACTCGAACCTCTAATAATTACTTTTGGTGCATACGAGAAATTTGACATTCGAGATGAACATTGCTATACGTACATATATATGTACAGGCACTATCGTTTCGCGCAACTACAAAACCGCCTCTTGTTTATTTTTCCAGACCCAATTGCTAGACTAAATAAACCAGATTACGCACGTTTTCAATTACACGAAGGGAATATAGGGCACGCGTATACGCCGTTTCGAATGCTATTTAAAAACGGCTATAGCGATTTGCATTCCTAAAATTGCGATCGAGCGTACGGCACGGGGTACTGCTACAATATACGAACGTACGACATGAATTGCACATTACATACATCTGTATTAATAAGGAAGGACATGCGTGAATTAACATGTGAAATACACGTGGATGCGATTGTGTAATGTCAGTCATCGCTATTTTTTACGATTTGTTGTTAATTGTTGAGGTGGGTCAGAAAAGAAGGTATGTGGGGTCTCGTTTGATTTATATAACTTATTTTGTTAATATTTGTTGGCAGACATTCAAAGTCCATTCGGAGCCGACTATGCTCAGTATGGAAATAGGTTGGGTTATTAAATCAATGTAAAATGTGTCTAAAACGGGGGCCACGTAAAAGGACCTCCCATTAAATTACGAAACTGCAGCATTTAATCCCAGCGACTAAATGTTTTCCTTTTTTCCCAAAATACCTATCCAAACATTCACAGACCAACGTCTTTGCTGATTCCGCCGACGCAAAATATGGGGATTCTCTTAGTGCTAATAATGAAGATTGAAAACTCCTCGTTGATTGAAATGAGCTTCGTCAGTAGACATTATGAAAAAAGTCGGGATTGCTCTGAATTTGATGTAATCCCTATGCGCAAACGTTTTGTGTCAATAGATCATCTCCGAGATACAAGTTATACCTTTTAAGACATCTATGAACTGATGATAGGCTTATTCCCAACATCTTGCAATTACTGTTTCTCCTGTTCTTCTCCTGGTCGACTGGAACAAGGAGTGTTTTGGGACGATACATCCTGTCTCTACAAAATGTGTTTCTACATTTTGGATTGCTTTGTGATCTAGATGATGGGGGTTCGTATACCGTTCTCTGTACAAACGCTCGGCAGCACAGGCGCTATTATTATTAGCGCCAAAAGCTTTTATGATATTGACGAATTCTCTGTTAGTATACCCTGCTGCCATCTACACCGCTGTAATCGAATTATTCGTTAATTTTTAATTTCAATTTTACTTGAAAACGGCTTCGCTTTCTGGATTTAAGTGTTCTTCATTTTTGTCTCATTGTTAATAGCAGAATACATATCCAACGGCTGTGAAAAACTGATCTTTGGTAAGGCTCAAGTATTCTTTAAATTTAGTGTCATCGTCCATCGCCTTTAGCCCGCTACAAATTTCTAGAACTGTGAAAACTTTTAGTAAACAGGTTGCCTGGAAAATCCTGTATATATTAATCGCTAAAATGTCTTTAACTTTAAGAGAATAGAACTATATTTTTAGCAAGAACCCATTTATAAATAAAGAACTACATATGCGTAACTATTGAATGCTTTCACGTTTTAGGTCAATCGCTTAGCAAACCATCGTATCAACACATTTATCACATTTACAAATTACTTTGAAAGACCAACCGATACCGCAACCCAATATTACATTATTCGGGTCAAGTTTAATCCATTTCTACGCGTCTCAAGATCAGTACAATCTATGTACGCATGCATGTGGGTATAAGTTTACAGCGAAGTGTACAAGCTCCTTCACTTCGCGCGCTACGATTGTAAGTAGACGCAGCGCGTCTATTTACATTCCTATAATATTTACTCGTCAGCCTTTCGCTACGATTCTGATATAACTTGGAAACGGGAACGTTATTTCCTAGTTTCGCATATCTTTGCTCGCGTGTTTTTCGTACTTTGATGACTGCTATCAATGGCCATTATCATATTTTTTTTTTAAATTTGCACTTCCTGTGATACACACAAATTTGCGTATACGTTTTTGTCAAATTAATTATTTATAATTAATGTCCCTATTTGATAATAGATAAGTAAAAAAAATCACGTTACACTGACGCGTCATCGCCGAATGAATAGCATGTACAAAGAACAATCAGCATTGAAGAAAAATTTTACTTTATACTATTACTACCAAATTAATTATTTCGATACCAAAAGTAGTACTTAGCTGTTATATACTTACTCCATAGGTGTAGGCAATGTATCTTCGTAATATTCATTCTATATATTAATCTATTCATACCTCATATTAGAATAAAGCTTCTTCATTATAAAATCGACAAGAATAATATAAACAGAACACATCAGAAAATAACCAAAAAATATAATGCTAAGATAGGTTAGCTTCCTCATGATATTGATGGAATAATTCACGGCAAACGCAACAAAAGGATGAGGAAGCTAAGCTATCTTAGCATTATATTTTTTGAGAATAATATAGTTCATCGAAATTTTAATTAAATATAAAAGTAGAAAATGCTAATGCTTGGTTTCCCCTATTTACATTTTTTTCTTCTAAAAATTCTGCGATAAAACCTTATCTTAAATCAAGGAGTTTTATTTTTTTGCCTTTAATATCCAATACTAAGCAAAGTATAAAGTTTTCAACTTAACATTCTTGTTCCTACATTTAACAGTTGATCTTCATCCACATTTTATTGCCGCATTTCCGCATTTTTTGTTTTGGCACGAAGTAGTTAGGTAAGGAGTTCCCAAAACATAATCAGCCCGCGGTTTAATATTTGCTGCCAACATTCTTGCCAAAATAGCATTAATTTGTAAATTTTCTCTACTTTTTCCCTCATAAACCATCACAATATATACAAAAAATACCCAAATATTTCTACAAATTACTGCTAAATTGGTGCTAACTAATGCGAACTATACGATAAGAAGCTGAGCAAATGAAAAATTAATAAAGACGTACTAATTTCTAATATCCAACAAATAAAAATTATGATATCACCAAAGTTTTAGTTTACGTGATGTTTCCATGGTTAGGTATTTAACGTGCTCATAAAGCATTGTTTTCAAAGTTTATTTCTTTCAACAGCTATAAAAATAATATGGATATTAGCTAAACGACCGGGGTCCCCTAAAATTATATACACAACGAAGATTACAACCTTTTTAAATCGTTTTATGCCGTCATTAAAAGGTATATCGCGCGTTAGAAATACAAACCAGGCTGTTTCTTTACGATAACATATGGTAATATATCCGCAAATATTGGTAAAAGCAAATCCACACATAAAATTTTTGTATTGAATTGTTGTAGCTGAGAAATATCAGTACATACAGGATAGTTCACGAAACACGAGTTAGATGTAACCACTTCCGGTTAAACCGGAATCGATACCAGAGCTTATCGATACCCAACGTTAGAAAAACGTTAGAAAGGTCGGTGCACAACAATGGTTTGCCCGAAGATCAGGTAAGTATGTGAGAACGTTGTGAGCCAATTTTCGGCGAAAAGCCTAAAATGTTTATATTTTCACGTAATACCGACATCGCTGGCAACGTCGAGCCAAGAGATCTGCGATCGGGAGCCAACGTTGCTCCCACCGTCTATGCCACTAGCGTTCAGTCTACAACCTTTACTTGAAAGGTTGCGCTGTTTGATATTCAGATAATATAATGTCATTTAATTTCATGGTGTTTCAAATTATGTTTGAAAACTATATTCTAATTCTCATTCTAAAACTATTGTTACGCCCTCCGGATAGTTCATTACGTAATTAAGTTGCGCTTTTGATCGTATCTGATGGCGTCAGTCCAACCAAGCCATGCTGGGTGAGAAGGTGATCCATTGAACAGATTATAAATATATTGTTAGAATTTAGAATGGGAAGCGCAGTGATTCAATATGAAACTTTTTAACTTTGCTTGCTAACTTGTTTTTAATACAACCTTTAATGAAAGCTCCCCACCTAAATTATTGTAAATTTATTTTCAAGAAGGACGCAAAAGTCATATAAAAGGGGAGACCTTTTAGCTTATACACAGTCGGTGTAACTTTCAAGCCCGTACCCCAACTGTGGCTCCTTAAAATTTTCTAATGGAACGCCCTGTAGTATATTTTTTCAGTTTTGGATCTTCTTTGGTAGTAGATTTCAAAAATGTATAATACTTAGGGGTTAAAGTGAATTATTTGAGGGCTACTGATCATTTTGAAATTGTACATGTTAAATCTACCAAAAGAAAACACCAATGTCATGTTTTTGCGTTTAAAAATATATATAATCGGATAAAAATCGGAGTATGACTTCTTCAATAGGTGTGGAAAATACTCTGAAGCATAGCAGAACGAAAGATGCCGCTATTTCATTCAAAGACAGTACTCAATCAAATCCAACAAAAGCAAGTAAAAATTTTAATATCTGGAAACAGCCATTGCCGTTCCTTTTCAATACATTAAAGATGTTTTTCTTTCCTTATTGAATTTAATTTTTTTATATAAACTTAGTAAGCGACGTATAATACATTTCATCTGGAACACGAATCTGAAAAACATGTGATAAATCACGATATTATATTCCCGGATTAACTTGTTAAAGGGAAAACATGTGAAACTGTCTAAATTATATTTTACGTTTCAATTTAAAATCGATGTTTTCTTATATCTCTCTCTTTATCCAAAGAACGACTATTGCATATTCTGGAAGGACAAAGTTTTACGACAACTTTTAACGCATTCAACAACTTAAATAAAATAAAATAGAAATAACGACGTTCATTTATGTGTTACAGCCAATATATAAACGCGAACACTACAATCAGCGCTGCGATGGTAAACATCACACTCTTCGTTTTATGAAATTCGGCCACATAGCTCTTACCTATACATGAATGAAAACCTTACTACTTAATAAACTATCTGCAACGGTATATTTACGCAGCATGCATAGTGCTAATTTCGTTGATTTTAGCGCGAGTGTATTTCTATGTTTACTGTACCTAACCAAATTAGCCCACATTCCTATACTCCCCCGACACGTAATACATTATGTAATACGCAGCGGAGGTACCGCACGTTTTGCCTAAATTACGTGCTCTGCATGTGTTTGCGATCACGAAGTAATATAAAACACACCTCGCATCGCGAGTTAGTGCAAATTGTAAAGAAATGCTCCCTGCACTTGATCCAATTAATTAATTAGAAAGGAAAGTTTTCTTTATGCCAAAACACATGTATAAACTTGTGCATAAAAATGGCAGTGGCCACAGGTATAAATTAATAACAGAGTTATGTTAAGGTGGATTAAGGTTCTGACTTTGTTATTATACGAGGGGAGTTCCCTAATTACTCAGCGTCGGCAAGAGACGGCGCTACTGCAATTGAAATAACTGTATTTTTCGTTAAAGTAACCTGCGACAAGCGTCCTGTCAGGCTTTCAAATATATACGCCGGTTAGTTTGAGGATATCAGACGCTTAAAGTGAACATCGTTTGCGATTTGACAACAATGGAAAAAATCCACTAAATATTTAATTTTGAAAAAGAAACCAAATGATGGGGTAAAAGTGAAAAGTGGGGGTTTATGCACCTGGACAGCTCAATTTAAATGCGACCGAAGATCTCTGATAAAGAACGTACAGGTCGTCCAAATAAACATCACATCAGAAGTGATTGAAAATTTTTCCCATATGGTAATGAATGATCGGAGATTGAATGTGCGTGATATTGGTGAATTTGTGGGTTGCTCAAATGACCGGATGTATAACATTTGACACAACTCATTTGAATGTAAGGAAGTTTTCCGCAAGATGTGGAGCGCGGTTGCTCACAATTGCTTCTAAATACGCACGTGTGTCAATCAATGAATGCTTGGCAACATTAAAAAGCAATCCGAATAATTCTTGGTGTCACAGTGTACTAGAGGCCAAAGAACAGTCAAAGCAGTGGGTTTGTAGTGGTCAACCGGCACCAAAGGCGGCCAAAGCCACTTTATCGGACAACAAGATCATGGCCGCAGTGTTCTGGGATGTACACGACGTAATCTACGTTGATCAGCTTGAACAGGACAAAATGATTAATGGCGCGGACACTGAAAGATTATCAATAAGCAACAAACTCATTTTTCCATTAAACTAAAATCCTATTTTACACAATTCATTATATTACGACGTGCATAATAATACCAGTAACAATATAAAGCAAAATAGTTTCTTCTGTAACTGTACTAAATTAATGTTTCTAATGTTTTAAATTTTAATACTTAATTTCATGACGCTCCTGTGCAATAGATGTCCAAATAGGTACCTTCCATAATTGAGCGTTATTTGTATGTCATTCTTAGCCTTCTTTATAACAACCCGTAAGCTTTCTATCGAGTTGATCTACGTAAGGTAACATGATGTTGCTTAGTGAACATCGTGAGTCATAATCTCAGGGGTTCCAAAAATTGGTTCAATACGATACCAAAAAAAATTGCCCATATCATACTACCGGGGCTTCTATGTTGAATAGCTTCTTCTTCTGTAAACTATGGGGGAAGTTTCGTGTTTGGAGGTAGTCGCATAATTGTTATTACATAGAGTATTCTTGCTCAAAATGTGTCTTGATCTTAACAATAGCATTCTTTTGGATCTTCTAGCGTAGACATCGTTTTTTTACTCGTCCTCTTGCTGCTAATGTTAGGATTTGATTCACCAAGACCGGATCCCTTCTTGGAAGCTTTGCCGATTTGTCTATGTGTTTTTTTCAGTAGCTTGTTGCCACCTTCATTTTCTTCTTAATATTGCCAATTAATCTCATCAATTACATTTTTTTTGGGTGAACAGATTCTGTCTAGACTTTTAACATTGATCTTCTGTAAGCATTTTTAAAATATTTTTTTTCTTGTAGTGTGCATTGCTTTATGAGACTCACGACAATAAAAAAAATTATCTTAAAGATGTACAACCAATCTAAAAGAGTTAGAATACCATTATTTTAGCGCTATTTTAAAGTATAACCGCGGTACGCACCTTTTTCTTAGTCGAAAGCAAGCCAACTTTGATGAAAAATGGTCCTATTCTTTTGCACAGGTTTGTAGGTAATGTACGATATAACAGTTGATCTTATTAAAATTTGCATAAATATGAATCACTTTATTACAGAATAGTTGTTACTATTGTGAAAATATATGCTTTTTTAATATTAAGTACGTATTTGCACTTAGAAATTAAAAAAATAAATTTCATTGAAAAAGCATTTACAATTTTTGATTTAACCGATAACTAATTCTATGCTGCATAATTTTACGTTCTAGATTTACTACCGGCCGATAAAAACTGCTTTTTACGAGTCCATAACTAGTTTATTTCGGTAGTATTATTTTATGCGTCTTGAAACAAAATTAAATTGCATATGGAGAACCATCTGTATTTATCGTGTGAAAACGTATTACTGCCATGCAGTTTTATATCCTTGCAATATTGAAGCTCGTGTAGCGTAGGTAATTCCAGTCAGGGAAGATAAATGGTTGAATTTAAAATCTACATATAACAAATCAAAAAAAAAGCAAAAAATATTAAATTGCAAGTGTTATTGTTTCTTAAACTTTTACATCTAGATTACCGTCACAAAAATCGTATTGCGGCTAACTGTGATTGCACGTATTTTGAATATATTTAGTAATATAGACAGGTATGTATGTATACATGTGAGGACATGAAGTATGGAATATATCCATTATCTAAAAAGGGATTTATTTTATGGAATATTGCTCGAACACATCACCTTTACCTTTATTTTCTACATATTTTGAAACTATCTTTCATTGTAGGGCGCAAGTCAACTTATTTTTTTAAATAGAATATCCTGTATATTTTTACATTTTCGAATTCTACGTCAAATTTTAAACAATTTCCCTGTAGCGTGTGATATACCTACATTGAATAGTTTCGGATTTATACAGGTTTTAAATTTTACATGTTAATTACTAAAGCACAGCAAAGGAAATAAATATCTTGTCATCCAGTAACATCGAAATCCTTTGAAAATTGTAAAGGAAACAAAAGAATATTGTTCAAAACAAAATATTAACATTTTTTCTAGTAAAAAATTGAGTGAATTAATTAAATCTAATAAAAATGAAATTAACGGAGACACACAAAATTGAAATATTAATAATGATTCGTTATGGGGATAGAATGCGTACCTACAATGCCTCAATGGAAAAGTAAATACCCAAAATCAACAGAAATAAACGTATGGACAGGTAGTAGTAACACAGTTATTGGGTTCTACCTGTTTGAAGGGTTCTTAACAGGTAATAGATATTTGCGATTCCTGGAAGAAGACCTTGTCCCAGCTTTAGCGATAATAAATCTTAATCCAGAAAATTCAGACTCACCGAATGGTAGGCTTTGGCTTCAACAAGATGGGGCTCCGCCTCATTATGCTGCTGAAGTACGAGTCTATATAGATGAAGTTTTTCGGAACAAGTAAGTTGGGAGGAGGGGCTTTATTGAGTGGACAGCGAGATCGCCATATCTGATTCTCTTAGACTTCTTGCTATAGGGTTATTTAAATAGTAAAGTGTGCAAAACAAACCCAATAGGTCTCGAGGACTTTCCCATTCGTAATGAAATTCGACTAATACCTCTTAACGTAGTAATGATAGCAAGGACTGTGGCGTAGTATGGTAATGATGATGTTTGGTTGATGATGAGGATCATTCGTGCCCTCGAAACGGCCGTCCCGGACTAATTATTATATTACTATATAATAAATTAAACTTGTGTGGTGCGGAGATTGCCGATACTTATGTGTTGTTTACTCTTAACGTAGTGTATAGTAATCAAATGGCGTTTGTAAATAGACTTGGTTATTGCCAAGTAGCAAATGGCGACATTTTCAATTTCTAATTAAATATCATTAAATTACTTTTAATATTAGCGTTAATACTGTTAATTTTTCTAGGGCAGAAGAATGTACATATTTGTAGGATAATAAACCCAAGATAAAATGCTACAACGACTGCACAAACAGAATAAATGGGTAAATACTGCCTGAAGAACAGCAACAAATATTGATTTGTTACTGCTTCCTATTACCTAGTATTTCTGTTTCCGTTATTGTGTTTGAATTGCAGATATAGGTCTGTGTATTTAGCTGGCGCTAATCGGAATATATTAGCCACATTCTATCGATAATCGATAGCAAGAGAAATGTATGTTCTCAAGATACTAAATCCTTATGAATGTTATTCTTAGGATTATTCATTTAAATGCTTCCATTTTTTCCACCTTGTTTTTCTTTTGTTTTATCTAAGGTATGCATCAAGTACAAATTCCATTGTTGCAGTAGTATTAATTTTATATTGCCTTGATCGTAATACTTGACCTGTGGTACTTCACACATGTATATACAGGTATATATTTATAGACAAATATATGTTCCTTTAATTTGTCCTCTAATAGGTTTTCGAGCCGCAACACATAATGCTATTATAACTCTTGGAGGTATCGATAAAAGTTATGTAGACACGCTTCGAAATAAAAGTTATACGAGTACCTAGAAATAAACGGTTGCCTAACTTGTGGAGCAGCTAAGCTAACGAATAAATACCAACTTCGTATTACTAGTAAAACATGTATTTACTGTTTGCAGATACAAAAAATTTTAACTTATTTGACTTTAATTTATATCTGTAAATTTTATTGTACCACCATGAGGAAGCTTTAAAATAAAAGCGAAATATTGGCGAAAGAGTTACAATATTTTTTGCAACTTTGGTCATTACTAACCATCTGTCTATCGCTTTCTTCTATCGGTCTTCGTTCTGTCGTTATATTGAAAAAACCGAAGAGCCACCAACTTTTGAAGTGGTTTCCCCCTTAGAGTTGGATTTCGACAGATAAAAAAATCTCTACATATCTACCAAGTTTCATTAAATTCTGATTTTATTGTCGGGGAACCTTTCCTTGTTGGCTAGCATATAACTGCATTTGTTACGTAAAATAATAAATATTGTTTATTGCTTTTACTTTGCGGATAACTTAGTTCAAATAAGTGTTATATTACAAGACATACTAGTGTTGTTTGGATTTTGTATAAATATTAGAACATAATACTCTTTTGTTCTATAGCCCAAAATCACCTTGATTAATTATTAAATTACAAAACAATTAGCTACTCTTCAAGCAACCAAGATTCGTTTTAAGGGTCAAACAACATGAGTCTGTCGAGATTTAAATACAAAACCCAGAAACGAAAACAATTGTATACGTATACCAACCCACGACGTAGCGCCTTGATTTATATGAAAATGAAAACAATTGTCGGTGATTTACGTGCTTAGTTTAAATTTATAATAATATGAGTTCTAACACCAAGCGAGACTATAAACGAGTGTCACGAGGTGCCTATTATCGTTGTTATAATACACGGAGAAAACCCGTAGTTTAGTTAGTCCTTTTACGGTTGAAAATTATTACACAAGATTAGATTTGCGCCGGTTGGATACGGCCAACATCAGAGAAATTCTTCCAATGTGTGTATGGCCAATGCTATTATTGAAAGGTAAGGCGCTAATTGAATTTGCGCTCACAATCTGAGCATCTTAGAAAAGGAATTAATGCTTTATTCCGGGAAGTTATATCGGCGATAAAGTAGCTTTAATTGCACAGCCATGTGCAAAATAGAAAAATGTTAATAGGATGTTAGTCTTTATATGAAATTTGCCATTGCAATTTATTGAGGAAGAAAAATTGGTTCTGAGAATATGCAGGTAGGGACATCAAAGGAAAACAGTGATGTTTTCGAAACATCGATGTTTCTGAAAACATTGCGTTTGTGTAATGCTTGATCATTTCTTGGCTTTAGGATGTTACTCATATTAAACTTATCAGAGTAAATTTTTCGTGATATAATATATCGAAGAATATACACGTTGTTCTAGCTATCTGATTTTTAATTTGGGACATTACGGTTTTTGATAGCTATTCGAAATATATCAATATAAAGCAAGGCAGATGTATACATAAATGTTTTTATTATTTCAAAACAGAAAAGTCAAATAAAATGAACGTATACAAAAATAAAAAATAAACATGATCAACATAATAGCAGCTCTAAATATTATACGTAAAATACATGTGTCTTCTACTAGAAATCCTAATATCGTTTTTCGATTCCCTGCAAAAATAATAAGTTTGATAACAGCTCCCTTTTAATTCAATTTCGTTGTTCAGTTACCGTGTGTTCAGCTTTGGACGAAAGACGCTCTCATAACACAGTTTCTCAGCTATTTTATCCAAAGGAGGGTATCATTGGGGCTTCCTAGATAATTATCTATCAATAAGCAACAAAACTCAACAATATGCTTTTACAAAATAAGTAAGATCTAAAAGAAACAATTAAAGCCGCTATTCCATCCGCTTCCTCTAAAATTGGAATTGGTGGTCAAGTCTATTCCAAATCGTTTGAAAATTTGATTGTTTTCAGTACTCCTTTGCAACGTTGTCCGTAAAGATAATTTTTGTAACTATGCTCACGATTTGACAACGTATTTATTTTATTACCTTACAGCGAATACGTTTGTAAAGACAATTTATTTTGTTTCAGATTTGTATCTCGGACTTAGAGGCAGTTACTGCTACATACATCATAAATATAGAAGGGCCCAAACAGGGAAATTAAAAAGTATGTATGAAATATTAGCGGCGTTAGAGTAGGTATATCTATCCAATATTTATATGTTCCTTGATTTAAAAGGCACATTCAATGAAATACACTGAATTATTGATACGTACATTGAGAAGCTAAATACGAATATCGCGTGACATTTCCCAACATATTTAAATTGGCTACCATTTATTTGTGTTTTCTTTGCTTTGTGACTTTATATAACCCTTCTGCGCGTTTCTTATATTAATTCTTACAAATAAAAGTATGTTTTGGATTGTTTTTAACATATCTGAGGTTTTTTCATACTTGTTAAAGCGAAAGGTTATCACTTGTTTATTTGAGGGATTCAGAAAGTGTCACAAGTTTTTGTTTATTTATAGCAACGTCGAAGAATAAGTTAGCAGAGATAATATTTTTATAAATCTGTATACAGGACCATGACAAAGCTTCTACTAATCTATTTTAATACTAAATACTATTGGAAATATTATATTAAATATTCGAGTGTAGTATTTTCATCAGCTGTAAAACCAATGATTAGTTACAATTGATCAAAATACTACTCTGGAATGCCGCGGCTAATAGGTATAAAAAACTTAACTTGCTCCGGAAGTCATTTAAAACAGAAAATATTAAATAAACAAAGACCCTAGTATCACCTATAAAAGTTGTTCAAAATATTCTTTTAGAGTTCGAATACAAGTGTGACACCACTGAGTCGTAAACATGTGCTATTGTTGCACCATCTTGACGAATTTCGTTGTCTAATTGTTATGCGGTCACGTAATTGTTCGCGTGTGTTGATTTCAACGTTGTAAACCAGCTGCTTCAAATGGACCCGAACAAAAGAAAAACCAATCGATGTAGGGATTGAGCGATTGAGGGACATGCAATAAAATTATTCGTTCAGTAAAAAGGTGTATTCCACCATTGAATTACGCCTTGAAGCCACCTCGCGCGCAGCTTCATTTAGAAAAGTTAGCTAGTAGCACACGCTGTGAAACTTCTAGTTCAAGCAATTCTCTGTTAAAGATACTAACCCAAACATTCACACTCAAAACGGTATTAAAATAGCGATTGTCTAACAGGATGTGAATTTTGAAGATTCCATAAACTGTAGTTGTGAGTGCTATTAATATCATCTGTAGCAAATCGGGCCTCATCTGTCCATAATGTTCTAGTTAAAAATATCGTATCTCTGGGAACTTTTTGTAACAACAAAGTACAGCAATGCTTGGATGCGATGTATGTGATAGGGATGTAACTGTACAGGATGTAATGGTCGTCATACAAAATTTTAAGAAAGACAAAACTGCTACAATATGGTTAGTGCTCACGTTGAGGTTGTCTAATGTGATTACTCGATTATTACTTGGAACAACAAGTGAACCAGTTTGTTTGAGTCGTTGAAAAGCATGGTCGAAAACTCTGTGAGTAGGTTGATGTCTATCAGAAAATATTCGGTGATACTCTCTAGATGGCTTACCATGCGCGCATCGCAATAGCTGCACTAAACTCATTTTGAAAACTGCCAAATTTTAGAACAGCAACCGTTGTATTTTAAAAATAAGAACAATTTATACTAATAATTACAACACCTTCGTTTAATCCAACAAAATATGTAGTTGCCCTAACAAAGTTATATGGTAGTTGGACTTAACATAAAATGTTACTGTCGCACTGAAACTTCCAAGAACTAAGGAGCAAACTTAGTTCTAAATCAAGAAAATACTGCGGTTGTCGGCAATCAAAAATGTTCCCTGCTTCTTCCTTTATAGTTTGATTTTTTGCAAACTACTAAACCAATTCATTTTTATGCTTTTGTTTCTTTATAGGATTTATGGCCAGTGTAATGGTTTTATATTGCTATATATTGGAATATTAATTTGTTTTTTTTTTCTGGGAATGCTGGAATTAATTTAAAAAAAATCATTTCTCTCATTTTTCGATTTTCACGTTTCTCAAAATGATAGCTTTTACATTTGGCATTATGATAAATGATTATATTTACCAAGCCGTTATTCCATGTTTCTGCTTCAATAATTTAAATAAAAATTAAAAAAACACTCCACTGTAATTTACTAAGCGATATAAAAAACAAATATATAAAAGATATTCTGATATTAACATATTTTGAATGCGTATTATGCCGTACATTTCCGATGTTTAACATAACAAGAAAAGTTACTACGTCAGTATGTCATATTCCAATCATCATCTTGTTTTAGAAGTTATTTTTGAGACTTCGTTGTTTTCAGATTTCAAAATGAAAATTGTTATTTTTCGCCGGAAACAATGTGTTTTGCATTATATTGCAAAAACTAATTATTTATGTTAATAAGTCAAATTACTTTCGTTTGGGATAAAGATTCTGAAGTAGCTGGCGTCAAAACAACTTTGCAGAAAATTGCAAGTAATAAATAGATGAAACATATCCCACATTACATTTTCATATACGGTGATTTGAAAGATGCATTATCATTTATCATTTCAGATCATTCATTATTTTTATTAAAAACATTCGATAATCGACTGTTATTAAAATTATAAAATGTAATTCATTAATAGTTGATAAATAATGTTCTAACAGGCAGATCTAGAAGTGTAACCGAAAAAGATAATAAGATAACAATTATTTTCAATAATCAAAGCGATTTAAATAACCCAATTTTGTTTTGGAAAAGCAGATTTAACTACTTTGAATGAAGCATAATCGAAAATTTAAAACAGTTTTGCACAGGTATGATAACGGATACGTTTGCGTTAGTTTTGATTCTTCCAACAACCAACTTTTCAATTTATTCGAATGACTTTCTTATAGTCTTCAAAACAGGAAAGTCCATCTACTGGAATACAAAGAAAGATCCCTATATTTATAATAATTTTTCTTTTTTATGAAATCATAGTCACTACCTTTAGTATAATTCTCGAAAAATAGATGTATGTTGTAATGGGCAATGACCAAAATCGGTCATTAATGTCTTGTGTTTGCTATTTTATGTATGCTAATTATCCGGATAGCAGTTATTCACCTTAGCGATGAGTGCTGTGTCGGCGGTCTAGCTTTTATTGCAACGAAAGAAAAATTGCCTCATATATGGTTAAGAATATTTGTACTATTGTCATCACATTTACCTACAATTTTGTAATATCACTTTTTACATGTTCTCAAAATAATACCGTTCGATGTTATACATGTGGTCAATATCAGAGTAGTTAAACCTAGAAGGGGGGCTGTATGGCCCAAAATTTGTAGAAAAGTGACGGGTCCGCAAATGGACGTTTTTGAGATACGAAATATTTTGCGTTTATACAATTCTTTTATTGTTTATTGTGTAATTTATAAAGAAACAACAAAAGCAAAAACTTAAATAAGATGTCCAATGTACCATTCCTCCATTTCACATCAGCCGCGATGTTTTCCATGCATAAATCCCATAATTCTTTTTTCTGGGCGAGTTTTCTAATATTTATTCCAATGACTCACCATTGTAATGTATTATCGAGAAGAATTTCATCTTCGCTACGAGAAAAATTATTAAAACTATCAACACAAAATCACTCAACCACGTTGAGAAGTTTCCAAAATCTTTAAAAAGCTTAAACGTTTCATTATTACTTACAGCAATACACTCCATTTCGTTTCGATAGGTAAGTTATCCTCAGGGGAACTGACCTCATTTATCTTAATCTTTAGAAAATATTTTAATTTATCCCAAGGAAACGTTTCAAGAAGCTGACAGTGTGTTCAGTGAAATATATCATTAAAGCAACCGTAGCTAAATCCGAAAGACACTACTTCAATTATTCACCAGACAGATTTTGAAGAAATTGTACAACATGGCTTACTTTTTCTATTTCGTATCATAATACGTTTATATAACTTATTTTCCTTTCGGTTATGAATATAATCTGAACTACCGAACAATAACCAGATATGAGCGTGCAAGTATATGGGGATTCACATATGTGACCGGTCCAAAAATGGTACACTTAACGTAACATTATCGAGGAAGTAATCTCAAATGCAATGGCAACAATATGAGAGAAGCAAAAAATTTTCGGGCTCAGCGTTTTTATGCCTTCGTATTTCATATCAAGCTGTCAGTCTCGTAAAAGTAAAGCGTCGGACAGGATGATAAAAAATTCCGGTATTTTACTTGCGTAACTCATCTTCACGTTTTTGCCGTAGGACAAGAGCGAGTTCTTTCTAGATTCTTGCCATGACCTTAATGTAACGTAATTTGTAAATTCCACGTCACATATGTACAATTATGCCAAGATAAAAGGCTGCCCAAATTGAATTCTTTATTTCTATTTTCCCAAATTTTCGGTTCTGAGTAAAGTTTCCATCGGGGCGTCTATCCAAGAAAAATTAAGTAGTAATATAAACAATACAAAATGAAATTGAAGCTACTTACAAACACTGAATTGTCAAGTCTAAAAGTCAAGTCCATTTCATTGTTGGAATTGATGAAAAAGAACATCTGGCTCTTGTAAATGCTGGAAAACAAACTAGACCAATGCAATATGATAATCAATAATTCATAAAATTTTAACGAAATATCCAACAATTTAAGGGTGTCGCATTTTTAATTGCAGCCAATGTAGATTATGTGAATTCCAATTCGATTAGATATGGCAAGTAACATATTGCATCAAATAAGAGATCAAATCTAAAATAGAGAAATTATTAAAAGTGAAGGATAATAAAAATAATCTTCTATCATTCATGTCACTTTATCCTTCAAAAAAAATCATTCAAAGCCCAGAATAAATACAATCATTGCTCGTTATCGCATGTTATATCGCTTATTGTTTACCATATAAGTAATATTGTTCCGTGTTATCGCTTCCATTAACATGGCGAATACCGTTAACGAAATACAAACGATCGCATGTTGATATAGATATTTCCATACGGATATATTACGGATTGTTTTATTCAATTAATTTTAATAAATGGCATAAATAATCGTTATGAAATAACGTGTGCAAATGGCAATCGTTAGAAATTCACATCACGATTCTGTCAAACGACAATACCGGAATGTAAATAAATAAATAAATACTTTGATTCTACATACATACTTGCATATGGTACATATAAACGTCATAGATCGGTTTAACCGTTATTACAGTAACTATCAACGTGGGATAGGTCTTCAAATTTATGGGACACGTATCTGAAAGGTAACACGGGACAATGTGCAAACGATGGAAACTGATATTTGGGTCGAGAGTAGTAGTACCAGAATCGGTTCTCTTAATCACCGTACGATTGGCCATCTACACAGCCGTTCATAACCTCCAGCCAATTCGATGATTACACTGTAGAAAGTATTCATGCGAAACATACTTCGGAATATTCGTACGGTTTCTCGATGAATAACTTTTTTTTCTTTTGAATTAAACGCATATTAAGCAATTAAAATGTAAGATGTAGAAACGACCAAATATTGATTAATTCTTTGAGGTAGCAAATAAAAGAAAATAATTAAATTAATATAAATAAGGTGTACATACTTTAAAAATAAAATCATTCCCTATAATTGTAGGATATTCTTCAAACCTTTCGTTGCTTTATACGAATATATTCGTACGCGCTGTCATATATTCTAAGTGACGGTTAAAATATCTGGGCAATTAAAGGGTTAATTATTATTATAAAATTTAATTTAAATTTGAATGTTCGCTACAGTTGAAAATCTTTGTTTCGCAATCATACCACCCAGCGATCCTTATGTGTTTGCTACACTAATAAATAAATAATATTAATGGTTTTCCATTCAATACGCCAGCCAGTCTAATAGCACGCTCTGTCGCTATTGATGCTTATAATTAATATCATTGTAATTTAATAAGTTTGCTGCGCGCTATTCGAAATATCTCATTATATAATTTATTGCTAATGAAATCTTTGGTATTTTAATTTAAAATCTACGAAAATACATATTTCAAAATATTCCGGATTTAGCACAAACTTGTATTAAACAAAATAAATGATTATTCAATCGATTAGATTTGTCTGGAAGGTTGGAAGATAATGGAAGGTTGGAATATAAATATAGATACATCAGTATTCTATCAACATAATACTTAACAGGTAGTTTATTATTTATCGAAAAAGCACGTGTATTGTCGAATATACATTAAGTAATTACACAACGTGTAGTTTATAGCTTATAGGAAACTACGTGAGAAAACCATCGGTGATAGGTACATTCTCGATAAACTTGCTCGCTATAACTATTTTATCACTTTCAGGATTATAATAATAAATGGTATTTATTAAATAGAGCGAAGTCTACAAAAACTGTTCTACTTAATCCAAATACAAATACAAATAGACTACTCTAAATGCAAACTACATCATTCCATACACAAATTTACCTACGTTTAGCAAGATCTCTGTTTCTCTAGAAGTAACCTTGCTACTTGATTATGAAAGGATGGAACGCCTACCGCCTTTTAAATTATCAGGAATAGCATTATAACATTTAGCAGGTGCATAAAATAAAGATATGATGAGTAAAGTTTTGCGCTACGTCTAATAAATCAATGTGTGCCAAATTGCTGTGCCATAGTTTTTGCACAAATCGAGGGGATCCCTCGACAAAAGCTTTGTGAATAAATGCAAAGAGGTGAAGCTCTAAGCACGTTCAAACAAATGAGATTTCCCCCTGCCCCTTCCGTCGTCTCGGTGGGTAAAGTGTAGTTTTCTCCATACATTTTAGTGAGGAAGGTTAACTTTATGACTTAGATCACCGACATCACACACTTAATTTTCTTTTAATTCGATTTGTTCATGTCTGAAAAAGATATGTGTGCAACTCACGAAGAAATGCATGTTTAATCGCTATAAAGAATCTTTAATAAATTTTTAAGACTTTTAAATATTTAAAGAATTTTTAATATCTACATTATGGTGCACTAATTGGCATTTACAAGACGTTTATTCTTCTGTTTTAATAGCTCAGCCAATTTATTATTTATTTAGGTAAAAATATCAAAATCAATTTAATTTTTCAATTTCCTAGGCCCTGTTCAAGTTCAGATATGGCATTTCTTTAGCATGATTCTTTACAACAATGAATGAGGCGCACATTATCTTTGATTGCTGACCTACCTATAGAGATAGCTACTTGAACCTAATTAAAAAAATATAAAAAACGGATCAATTAGAAGAATTAGTTGTGTTGTCATATCGAGCTATCGGTAGTGTACAATAATATACAGATAATAATAATTTGCTAATTAATTACCTACTACTACTAAGGAAATTAAATGTGCAGACAGGTTAAAAATATAGAATCGAAATACTAATGTGGATGTTTCGAGTAACGTTTTTTAGTTTAATCGTTTTTTAGATATATAAAATGTATATATTTATAATTTATATAATTATAGATAATCACTTGCAAAATTACTTTCTTGCGATAAATAACATAATTTATGTTTCCTCAAAAACATACCACGCTGGGATTAGTCGGACACCATAGTAAATCTATTAAGAATTTTGCACATTTAACAATATTTATCGATTTCATTAAAAACTGTTAAAATTTTTTGATGAAACGTGCGCGGGAATATCCGAGGAAAAATTATTGTAACCTAAAGAAATTAATATTTTAATTTCTCAGAAATTAGAGCTGATATAATCATTTTATTTCAGGCTACAATACTTAAAAAATATAGTGTGTACTGCATTTCTGTAAACACGTGAATTGTGATTTTAATACATAACTTCCATTCAATTGACGGTAGCGGTGTGATCGAAAGTGTTTACGTTGCCGTATAAATTATACATGCGCCGCTTAATTCAATGGACTTCTTTTTTACTTTTTACGTTCGAAGCCCGTTACCAAAGGTGCCACACATTTTCCGACTTATCAATAAATGAACCAATTTAATTGACAAGCAAACGATCAAATTAGAAAGTTCGTTTTCAAAAGGCGAGCGCGTTTCTTCCATTCCTTTTAGATGTCCGCTCTTTAAATTGACAGCTCTAAGGACCAACGGTAACATATACCGATCAGCATTCCGAATGAAGTCGTCCGAACAAAAAAAAGTGATCTACTATTTTGTAATATGCTAATCGTATATATGAAAGGAAATGGAGTGAATGGACGCACCGAACGGGGAAACAATTACGTATGGATGTACAGTCTTCTGCAAAAATGTTTACGTATATCGTTTCAAAAGTTGTAGTATTATGTAATAGTTAGAAACACACAAAATCCTCAATTACTATTTCAAAAGTGTACCGAATGTGCCGTTTCTTCATCATTGTCTTTAGCCCGTCATGTATGCCTTGTTTATTTCTTTTTAATTATATTTCTAATTTGCAATTCTATCCTACAATACTAATCAAAGTTGATTAACACAAAGAATTCATAAAGTTTATATTTCTTAGAACTAACATTAATAACATAAGGGTCATTCTATGTCTTTCTAATGTTGATGAAATTTTTATAGAATGGGGATATGGGTCTCAGATGGAGCTGTGGCAAATTACAGCTTCGTTGGTAATATAGTTAGGCTACCGACCAAGTTTTTACATATCGCGATAATAACGAATAAATCATCAAGTTTGTTTCTTTGCTGCTCATGACCTGAAATGACTGCTATGTTGGAACTTGGTGATCCGGCTCAACTTTTAAGCTCAACATACTTTAGCTTTACATTCGTAGTCTGTTAGCATGTCATGAAACTGTATAAGGGGGGTCTTGACTTTCAGATAATTATTATTGCCTTTAACAGGAAAGAAACTTAGTTTTTACTCATGTGAAAACATATACATGCTTTGCATGTCGTGCATTAGTTGGTGGTGGTTTTGCAACTACCAGTCTGAAATAGTGGTCAAGGAGCCACGCCTGATGGCTATGCAAGTCCAGTCAAGGGTGGACCACAGGTTCCCAAGACTGAGTGTGGGTGTCTAACAAGTTCCCAAGCTTGAGTGGGTTTGTGGTTCCCAAGCCATAATATTCCACAATTCATTGGTTCAGTTATTGGCATGTAGGACTGATTGTGACCATAGTTGCTTCTCGCAAGTTATATTGTCAACCCATTCTTATTGCTGATGGAACTGAAATAGTAGAAATTATATGCTGCTCTGAAATCCAACAAGGATCCTGTCTTACTGGCCAATAGAATAATTATTTTCATCATCTCAGATTTCAGATACATTTCCAATGTAACAATTTCCACCATAAATACAGGCAATGTACTCTCCTGATTGCAAGTTTGTAGTATTCACATGGTGAACGGTTGTTCTTGCACTTTCATCTACGCCACAAAACAATCAATGTTATTGAATACTTTTCAAATGTAAAGTTATATTTCATTTAATGGCGCAAAGTAATGATTTTCTCTTGGTCTTGAAACTATTCACATACTTGATCCTCTCTACCTGGTCAGCTTCTAGTGCTTGAAATTCTCCTTTTAAAATAAAAAAGAATTTAGTTTCATTAATATTATTTCTACAGTATTTATGTGAATAAATCAGTAGGTATAAAAGACTAGTCTTCGGTTGGTTGTTGAAGGCTTGCTCTTGTTGCCAGTTGCTTTTAGCGTAATTCCTTGGCCAACTCCATTCCAAGGAATCTAAATCGGCCAATGAAATTTTTGAATGGTATTTAAACATGAATAATCGGTAATTATTTGATCAGTTAAGATGCTTCATGACATA
>LR737386.1:14329045-14542598 GCA_902655005.2 Marronus borbonicus
TACGTGTGTGTATAAGAGGTTAATTGATTTTATACACGTAATTTAACATTGAAACGAACCAAAACACGTACCATGGAGTAAATCCATTATCCGTGAATTACGTGGGAAAAGTCTGCTAATTTTAATTTAGAAGGAGCATTAGGCCAACATACATATTACATACGTAATTTACTTCTTATGGTTGTTGTATATGTAAATTTAATTATCTACGCGGCGCTGTTCTCACATTAAGTTGTCTTTTTGTCTTGCATCCGGTAATTCCTCTTATTTCATACGTTCGTTTGACCCACCTACTTTCGCCTTTGTATCCACGGAACAGACGTCAAATATATCCGATTTAGTAACAATAAGCATAGCAATAGTCAGTCATGTACTTAAATCATGTAGGGATTATACGCGTCACTCTTAACGTATAGTAAATTCGCCTACTCTATTATTCTTAGACAGCTTGCAAGCTCATAGATACAGATCGATAATCCCGGTCACAAGAAATAAGATCCGTTTAATAGTACATGTTTTCACTTTGAAGAGAAATTTACTACATGATGTAATCTCTAAAAATGTAAGGCTACTAAAAACAGAAAAGAATTGATAAACTAACACAAAACTCACTTCATTAAAAAGCAGAGTATTAAAAATGTAATCGATTAAGCAAGTAAAAAATGCAAGAGAACTCTTACATATTGTCACCATAATTAATTTAAATTATTGCTACATAATTTCGAAGAATTTGTGCGATCAAACAGACTAAGCAAACTGGAAAAGAACTCTTACGAGCAAAACACCGTGGATACTAAATGAAAATTGAGTATGGTTAACGAGGAATACTAAGATTTTAGGCCTTGCTGATACGAGGGTAATGAAAAGTCTGCAGCCTAACACACAATGGTTCTCCATTGGGTTGGCGATTTCTCTCTTTGTTGGCACTTGAGCCTTGATGGTTGTCTCCATCTTTGTTGGGCGGTTTTTCTCTGACGTTCCTGTATACCGTCTAGTTCCTTTTGTGTCCAGTGACCTCTCATTTTCCAACTGTTCCACATAATCTTCCGATTCAGTTGTTCGCGCTTTTACCACGGTCTTTCTACGTATTTAGATCATTTTTAAGTAACTTTTATGAAATTTTTAAAATGTTACTACGTAACAGTCACCTGTAAGTGGTCTTAAACCTACTATAGCACGCGTTGTAATTTTGGTGATATTCTCTGATGAAGCAGTGAACTAATTGCGAAAGCTCAGAATTTGAATAATTAAGTGATTGCTTTATATTTTTTTGGCTGTCTGACCCACTTCGTGGAGCTGTCAGTGAATTTGTAAATATAGACAAAATTGGTCACCGTTCTATGATACAATACTTTTATTTGAAAGGTGTCAGCTCAAAGCCAAGCCAGATTCTATTCTGGGGGAGTCTGTCCCTTTGTTTCTAACAATAAAATATTGACTGGCAGGGTTTAAACGAAGCAATACGAGCTGCCAAGATCAACATTGCATGAGGTGACCACGCCAAAAATGTGAAGAAAATCCACAAAATGGTATTGGATGACCGTCGACTGAAAATCCGTGAGTTAGCAGAAGTTTTAGGCATTTCAGAAAAGCTGTGCGCAAGGTGGATGCCGCGATTGTTCACAATGGAACAAAAACAGCGTCGTGCAAATGTTTCAATTGAGCTGTTTTATGTCCTACGGCCCTTCCAAAAAAACATGGGCTTTTCCTGATGATGTTATCAATGTTTTCAAAGTCGTTGAATCCTGGAACGTACGCATTTGTAGAAAAATTTCAAACGGCTGTTTTTGGTAAAATAGATCGATAAACAATAAATGTTTAGCAGCACTTGAACCTTTATTAATTTTAACAATTCCCAATTTCAGTAAAAGTTAAAATGTCTTTTTTTTTCAGATAGCTGTCATTCTATAACCTAACTTTTACACTTTTTCCCTACGCTACACTTTAACCATTACAATTTCTTTACAATAAAACAATTTGTGTATTTGTCAAAAATAAAAATTATTTCATATATTTAATAGTTGCGTCAAAAACAAATTTTGTTTCTACACCGATTCTTCCGAGCGCCACACCAGAATGGTGTAATTAATTAAAATTACTGTAAAATTATAGATTTTCAAATAGAATGCAACAATGTGCCATATATTCTTGTTACAGCCGCAAGTTTAAAACGGAAAATATTTTAAGACCCCTACAGTTGTTCGCTGTATTAAATTAGCAACCACCACGTGTATAACTTACGACAAAATGAATACACCTAGCCCAGATGGTATCAGTTTATGACACTCATAACCTATAGCTTCCAAAATCGATTAGGACAGCACTATAAAAGCGTTTTATGGGTAAATTTTGCGGTTACGCCACATCCTACAATGAAAGTTAACGTTGTGTTGATATATTGTCATTTTACAGATTAGCGCCTTGTATTCCTACTTTTAGAAAAATTGATGTACACCTCGAGTATTTATTACTTAATCCCAAAAGTTTGTTGTTACAAGCAAAATATTGTTTCAATATTACTTGTGCATAGATAGAAAAATATACGACGGTAGTTCTACAATTAGTTCACCTAACAAGAAAATTTGGAAAAAATATCTTTACTTTTCAACATAGTCCTCTTTTACCCCGATATACTTTTGTCAGCCAAATGCGGCCGATTCTTCTTAATTTCATCACTCAAACACTGCAATAAGTTGTCATGACATTGGTCGTTTATTGTTTTTCCTTTTCGAATTAAGCCACGCGCATCTCAAAAACTAACGCCACTTGTCAGCAGATGAAACTGTCTTTACTTTCTTTCAAACCGATTCTCCTCTTTCAGACCATTGTTTTGATCGTTCTTTCGTCTCAGATGTGCATCCATGGTTAAGAATCGACACAAAAACTGGGCTTTATAGCCGCGAAACATCGCTAAACACTCGATTGGGACTACCTCACGACGCTGTTTTTGTTCCATTGTGGGCAATCGTTGCACCCGTCTTGCGCACAGCTCCCTCATGTCAAAATTTTCAGTCAGCACTTTTTGAAACGCTTAAAATGTCTACTAGCATGCACACCTTCAGTTGATGGTCATCCAATACTATTTTGTAGAATTGTCTTCAGTATTTCTGGTGTGGTCGCCTCATTTGGTCGACCACTACGATGTTGGTCTTGGCACCACGTACGACCTCGTTTAAACCCCGCCGCCCAATTTATTATGTTTATAAAAGAAGAGGCGGACTCTCCCATAGTAAAATCTAACTCGGCTTTGATATCGGTTGAACTGAGAGCTTTCAAATAGAAGTATATAAATTTACTGCAGCGTTCACTATTGATAATTTTTTCAAACAATAACCGCTATCTATACGTGATATGTCTCACCATATTAACATCCCTATACATGAGAGATATACATTGCCATACTAAACGCTTCTTCTTTTTCTTTAATTTTTACGTAATTGTAAGCGTACAAGACATTTAAATAGAAAACTATTAACCGGCTTTAGAGCTTCTCCGAATGCAGGGCCTAAATAAAAACCTTTTTTAACCTGATGCTATTTAAAGTATCACCTGTTTCTTAAAATACTTTAGAAGCATCTATGAACAATATCGATGCTCGAGATGCTTCGGAGATTTTTTTTCAAGTTCTACATCTATTCCGAGTGCGATTGTAAACATGTGTTTCATGTTGAGGGGTCCACCTGCTTACCATAATTTAGTTACGCCGCTGAACACTCCCACACACGTGCTTCCCCGTTGTCCATTTATACTGAGGCATTCCTGATGAGGCGTGTATGTATTGTACACGCGTAACTGATGATTGTAGACTTCAAGATTGCTCATTGTTTCGCGTTTTCTTTTCCTTTTGTTGATCTCTCCGTACGCCGGGATTGTAGAGAGATGTGTACACTACCGTTCAGGCAAGATTGAACAAGTAGAAAACGTTGAGAAATTAAAATCCATAAGTATTCTTTCGATTCATACCACAATAATTCGACAGCATCGAGACTGGAGCTCTGCGGAGATCATTCCATAATTTGCGAAGTATTGGTTTATTTCTGCGGATCCAAATAATTTTTGTAAATTCGCGCAGTATATTTTGGATCATTGTCTTAACACATCAACAAATCGTTTTGTTTTTCATACTATTCCGCTACTAGTATTTATACACTTTTATAAGCGTTCGAACTAATTTTCGAGACACTGTTTCCATTTTGTTATCTCCAAAACATGGTTTTTGAAGGCTTTAGCAGCAGAATATGATGTACTGCAATCTTCGATAGACTCAAGGACACCTCTATCTCAGTGTAAGTAACATGCTGATCCTCTTCAATCACGTTGCGCACAGCATCGATGTTTTTTAGAACTACTGATTTTGGTTGACCTTCACGAAATTCATCGCTGGTGGAACCACCTCGACCACGATGAAATTCTGTGTGTGTTATTCGAAGAAATATTGTTGTACTAGGCTTTTTAAAATCTTCCAACGAAAAGTTTCACGTGAGATTTTCATTTTAAGAAAATCTCCTTGGTCAAATTTCCGCGAGCGGTAGTGTATGTAATTGCAGTCATTGACACTGGCACGTTTACCAATAAGCATGACGATCCGACGTCTTCAGTGCAAACAAGACGTGCTACGAATGTAGAGCATTTATTTTACGACATATTATATTCTTTTATCCTGTTAAAGTAATCAGTAATCATGCTATCGATATGGAGCAGATTTTGATATTAACTCAAAATGGAAGAGGTGGACAAGTAACTATATATATTTACAGAAATCTAGAGATGATGATCTACTGTCTAAGTAGTTTAATCTGCTAATTTTAAAAGTTAAATGGAGAAATGTTTTGGTCTAAATAAGCATTTAAATCAAATAATTCTTGATACTTTTAGTACCTCAATGAAGACAATAACTACAAAAAATAACGTTAATATAATATAACTGTTAAAATAAGCTGAGATTGATATTATGCAGGGTTCTACTATACCCGGAAACTAATAAAACTTATAGCACATTCAAATACATTTACATACAGAAATAGGGAATTATCCTTTGGAGTGTTAATATATACACAATATTTGCCTAAATATTAGTGATGGGGACCCTTTTAATTTGCATATTCCATTAATAAACAACATTTAGCCTTTAAATTGTCTGTGGTATTAAGATTCTAAAGATTTGCTTCGCTTTTGTGAATATCTAACTAATTACAGTTCGAGTGTTTAGCGCAAAAGCATTTTCATTTAGCTGACATAAATTAAAAACGAACCAGGTATTAACATTAATATACAGGGTGATTCATTTTCGACTCTCACCATGGGGATTTCACTTATTATTGAAGATAGAGGATAGGTTTAAATTGGCAATGTTGCTAAATTTTACGATTGATAAGAATCCGAAGGGAAAGTGGATCTGTGACAAATAGCGGTCGAGATAAAAAGAAACGCACTTTTATCTTTATTTGGCCTTGCAGAAAAAAACTAAAAATATTCTGAAACTCATCTTTGATCTTCTATCTAATAGTGTACTCGAAATTTTCATGACATTCCGGTTCTTTCTGGCCATCATAAACTTATTTGCTATTGGCCGTAAAAAAACTCTTTCTGTCAGCTGAGGACCCGTTCCCCACGGTGTTCCTCAGGGATCTGTTTTTGGTTTTATATTATTATATTATTTATACATGAATTGTTAGGAAACTCTTGACTGAAGAAATTCCTCACAATTGTCGCATCACAAATGCTGCAGTTGATTTAATGGAATATTGCTATCTAAGATGTTGCGGTTTCTTTGCCCTATTTCGTCTAGAATTCTGTATTCCAGAATTGGTAAATTTCGGTTCATCTGACCAGATAACTTAATTTAAAAAATCTTCGTCGTCTTCTAATCTTCCCACTAGCTAGTTGCAGTGTTCTAGATCACCAGCCCACGGCTAACATTAGTTGTTGATTGGTTTAGACGTGTTTTTCGTTTGTATTATTAATTCTTATTCAACGTGCAAATGATAACTCGGAATTGAATCGAACCCACCAAAAAAATCTGCCACTTGATCCTGGTGGCACTAGAACGCACAGAACTTAACTCTGCCACAATCAGGAGAAGCCTCTCTTAGCAGTGTGCCACCGAGTTGGTGATCTTAACCTTCAAAAACCAATTCAATCTGGTCTGTTCATTGCATAAAATGGAATAAAATAATAATAATCATTTAAAATTGCTCTTTTACTCATATTAGAAAATGTTAATGTATTTATATATGATAAATAAGTATACTATCCTTATTTTATTTCATTAATAACCACAGTAATGTAGATGACCATAAATTATAGGGAATTTATCCTACTTACACTCGCATCAATATCTCATACGTATCTCGAAATGAAATATATAACTCGGTCAGACAGATTTAGAATTGACAACATAAAGACCCACAGATGCAGCTGAATACCTGAAAAAATTATTAATGTACATTCTGTCAACTCGAAACATCCGTAGTAAATCCTTATCTAAAAATATAGCGTTTTATTTTCAACGTAAAATATTTTTGCTTTTCAGAGATTAAGTTTACGGCAGTTCGCTTCCGCGAAGAAGTATAACGTTACAACTGTAAATCTATCGAAGTTTGAAGAGTTATACGTCGTTAAATTTGTAATAGGAAGTAATATAAGATATAGAATTGAAGTTTAAATAAATGAATCGTAGCAATAGCGAGCTTTCAGGTACAAAAATAAACCAATAAAAGCATCTGGAAACTGAGGAAATTGATAAAACCCAGAGATAAAGTGCAATATAAATCTAAACGTAATAAAATTAAGGATTAAAGAGAAGTTTACTCGACGTGCCTTTGTATATCTTTGTAAGATGGAAGATGGGGAGAAATAACTGCACGGATTACTATCGTCAATAATTCAATAATGAGTCACTTCATCGATCATTATGTCACTTACCTTGTCTTTATTCCCGACAAGAACTTACTATTCTCGTTAACAAAAGTAAGATATTACTTTCGTCTTTACATATGGTAAATCATGTCGACTGCGACATGTTATATGATATTTAATGACAAATGCATGTTTTTAAAATATTCAAACCAAAATCTTGGATGAAATCGAAATTTTTCAATTGCAATTTGAATATGTAATATTTGACATTGAACATTGACATATTTTCTTATTTTTTCAACATGAAAGTGTCGGTTCGAAATGGGGAGACGATGATTGCAAGGCACGGAATTTGCAAATTTCTTTCTGCAACGATTTGATTTCAAGAAGAAGGTATATTGTTTGTTAAATAACAGTACGCGTGTTCCCCGAATTCTGTAAAAGCGTTCCACGAGACCATATTTTAGGGCCATTGTTGTAATTTGTTTTAACAATATACATACTGTCGAATGTTCTTCCACTGAAAACAAGTCCATGCTGAAGAACTACATCGATGACCCTCCCTTTGTAGTTAGTAAGAAAAGTAATTCCTCAATACTAAAGAAGTGAATTATCTCGGTTTTTTGTCTACAATGTTCAATACATTTTTTGCTTGTTGTTCTGGTTAACTGCTTTAGGTAGAAGGACCATGTAAAAAATAAGTACTTTTTAAAGTTTTTAAAATTTGAACTAGCATTAGAGAACTTGGTTGTCTTGGTTAGTCGAAGAAAGACTCTGCGAATAGTGTTGCGGGTTAATCAATCTTATGGAAGTCAATAAAGAGCTAATAAGAAATATTTGCAATTTATTACGCTTAGGAGTGCTTAATCTTGTTATTTAGACACATACACTTATTGGAATGTAATGCTAATTACTGCTATCCTAAAAAATGAATATTTTAAATAATGAATGCCATTACCCTTGCAGAAACCAAATATTTTGCATAATATACAAGGACATGTTTTGTACTTGTGGCGACGGCCCAACGTATGTTCATCATATTGGACTTCTCGTTCGCCAAAAAGGCTGAGTTTGATAGGACTCGAACGCTCAGCTTCTAACTTTGTCACAGTCTGTCCACATCTGTACCGTCATGTTGCAAGTAATAAGAGGATTTTTGAACACATTCGAAGGAAGCGTTTGAATTAAAATTTCTCATTACCGAGTTAAATGGCTGTCGTATATGAAATAATTCAAGTACGAAAAAGAAGGTTTGTTCACTTTCTTATGTTCCTATTAAGTATTCTGTACAGGATCTTTAACGAAGGCGAAACCCGAATTTTTACTTTCATTTAAATCGGATTTGCGTAAATATATAGGTTGAAGTTTTCATAAAATGCCCAGAATATGCTAATTAATTCATAACGTGTAATTAAGCGAGTAATTCTATGATGCCGACGGAGAAACTGAAGAGAAAAGGAGCATGTTTACCTATTTCGTTGTTAAAATATACATTTATTCGTCTTATTCCGTATCCTACGCATGTATTCGTGTGAAAATGTTTTATGGCAGCAGCTGGTTCGGTCCGCTATGTCGTCCATGTTCTTAATGAATATTTAATTTCAATCGTACAACATGCTTAACTGTATTAAGGCATTTGAAATCGATTGAGAAAAATTACAAGTGGGTGGAAATTTGTTTTACAAGATAAGTACCGTAGTCATGTAAAGCACGTCTTCAATATCAATCTAATTTATGCTTTCCCTGTTTAATAAATTTGCATTATTTTTTTAATTAATTAGGCGCTTTCTAGTTTAATATTGTGCCCGGTTTCGTTTGTGTTATGCTATATTTGACAATTAGACGCTTCCATAGGGATAATGCGTTATATGTTCTTTGAAATCTGGTGCCTATCGCCCGTTTCCTTTGGCCAATTTAGCAATTTTAGCGGTGCTCAGAAAATACTACTAATTTTGCACAAAGCACAGCTGGCTGTAATCTTAATGTCTATTTCATTTCTTTTCGACATACATAGAAATAACTTGCAGAATTTGGTCAGTTCGCATTTTGTTGTAGTTGCAATGTATTTTCTTAATCTCTGTCATTGTGCAACTATTTCCTTAATAATAATTATTTTTTTAATGTGGTTACGGCCCAGCGGAGTACATAAGCTTCTAAAGCTTGTTGTAACCTTAGAAGCCTTTGAGTGTATAATTTGTATGTGTAATGTTCGCCGTAAAAGTTGAAGCGCAGTTAATTACACCTCAACTGCAAATGGTATCTCGGGAGCGTACCGGACCCGTTAAGAAAAAAATAATGCATTTTCTTAATTCAGCTTGTTTGTTTTTCTTTATCGATCCAGATTTTACTGTGAACGGTAGTGTACATACACGGATGTCTGCCCAAATCGTAGATATGAATCACAAGTCATTGTCGATCCACCACGAGGGCAACTAATTTAAGCTATTTCATATACAATTATTATTATGGTTCAAATGAATGCGTTTGCAAGGATGGCGTGATTGTTACTTTAATCCTTCATTTCCATAGCTGCATGCCATCACATTATTTAACAATTGTTCGGCGGTAACATTATTTACCTAGTATTGTGTTGAAAATGAAAGACTAGCGTTTAGCGGCTGCAGTAATCAAATTGCAGTCTTTTAGTAAGATTGCCTGTCATTGCCGTGGTGATTTTGTGTAATTCTTGGTTATTCAGTACGGAAAATTACGCCTCAAGCTGCTTTCTTCATCTTAAATTTTACTGTCTTCCCGCAAACATAATACATTATCTGTTTTACGTCTACCGAAGTATTATTTTAAGCGAAGCAAAAAGACTAACTTGCAGAAATAGTAAAATTGATCTGGAAAGTATTTACAACTATTTGAAAGATTAAATTTGAACCCTACAATATACACATTATCTTCAGATACTATGAAGTAATAAATAATTTCCCATTGACTAAATGGGACATTAAATCACGCTCTAAAATAATTATTAAAATTGCTACTGTTAGCGCATAAAATGTATTGGCAATAGTTCTACAATTGCCATTGTAGCGCCGGGTGGGTGGATCAAGAAGGTTTGTTTTTTTGACGAATTCCAGAACCTCAACCAAACAGAGAAGAACTGATTTTACAACAGACAGCAGGATAGTGGTAAAAGATATGCATCCTCTAGCAGACACAGTCGGCGCTCTTCCCCTTGAGTGAGCCCCATTCTGAAGTTCTTTAATCGAACATGACCGGGTACAGTAAGAGTCCTGTCATACCTTCTGTCAAGTTCTACAAGCTTCATGGCTCGGTTTCGGCTAGACAGCTAATTTCTCTCGTACGAGATAGACTTGCAGAGTTACCCCAGGTTTGAAAAACATCTTTTTCATTCCAGTTAACGTTTTGGCAAAAAATGCCAATTACAGAACATGAAAACTGCTTTTGCAGTCAACTACGGTACACTATAGGTATTACTTTAAATTTTGTATAAACATTGTGTTTCTGGTTTCATCTATTTTTATTTTATTTTCGATTCTTCTTCTGTAATTTCTAAGGCTGAAATTTTTGTTTTTGTGTCTTTCTGTCTCCGTTCCATTTATCACTATTGGTGTTATTACTTTTTGGATATTTTTATTCTGATATCTTTGCGTATTTCTTTCTTATCCAAAAATGAATTCTTAATACTGTTAAATAATGTTCTTTAAGCTGTTTCCCTTTCCTTTACTTCTTCATTTCTTCTTCCATCTCCCACTAATGTCAATCCCAAATATTTGAATATGTGCACTTGTTCCAGTTTTTCATTTCCTCTCTTTATTATATGTTGCTATGATGTGTGTGTGATGTGTTCCCTATGATCATCGTTTTTTCTTCGCTGACTTTTTATCTTCTCTAACCTTTTTTTACCTCCATATTCCAAGTGTTAAATGTTTTTTGTTCTTCGCTGTAATTATCCTGTCATCCTCGTAACACAGCTCTGATCCCATTATCCTTTCCATTTTCCAATAACCTACTTCAAATAGTTTAATTTCCATTTTTACCTCCTTTACCGCCTCGTCCAATGCTATCGCAAATAGTATAGGACTTAAGGTAATACAGCCCCGCCTAGGATACTTAAATGGTAGTAAGAAATATTTCAAAATATCCTTTTATCCAACTTACAGGAAATATTTACAAAAGAATCTTTTCTAAAATTGATCGCAACATTGCTTCTTCGTCAAATAATAACTTCAGAAACCATGGATAAATAAAAAAATTGTAAAATAAACCGTTAAACGTTCAGTACATATAGAAGTGTTTCAATGTTCCAATTTCTCAGCGTTTGGTTGAATCAAGACAATTTTGAATAAAAGAATCAATAGCATTGATGACATAAATTTTTCTAAAACTAGTTTTGTGTATAAAAGAGATATAACTCCATCAACATGTGAAATGTGAATTCTATCAAGTGTTTCCGAATAAACCCCATAGCCGGGATACGTATAATTTTTATTATCCTTGTGTAGGATTGCGTGTATTCAATTTACCCAATTTGCATTGCCTACACTCATTTTGAACGATATACATTTGAGATTGCGACTTCCCAATAAGAAATTGTTTAAATAAGTATATTGGCTTGAGTATAGTTTTATTGCTCTCTAAATTGTAGAACATACTATTACTGTAACCAAATAGGTTTCTCGTTGTAGGTTGCAAGTTTGTTCACACGAAAATATTTATTGCTCGCAAGAATTTACCTCGACCTTTTATGGAATTCAATATTTAAGTTATATAGCTAACGTCAACACAGCTTCGAATATTATCTCGATAATATATTGCGCGGAAGTAAAACACTACCTAAATTAACACTTACCTATTAATAATCCTATACGTTATATGTTACACCTTTCAAAGTCGTAATGATTTATGGGCAATATAAATGTATTTTGTTTGCTTACAAAGTTGTTAATCGACTATAATAAAATTAGAATGGGTATAAAAATAATTTGTTTCGGTAAGAGCTTCCAAAGGATATTTTCGGAGAATAGTTTATAAATCACGGAATTGTTGGCATTATATTGTAAATAACACTTACAATAGCTAATATAATGATGATCTCGTATTGAATACGATTTCAGTCAATTCTTTCTGCGTCTCCGAATCTAGCAAAGTGACTAATCACAAGAGGAAAATCGTTAGAGTAGTAACATATGACATAAGTATTCTAACGTACATATTATGGTACATACCATGTGGTGATATTACCAGCGATACCGGCTGTATTATTGAATTAAATTTTATGCTAATGTATTTCGAATAGAGTTAGAAGGGGTTGTAAATTTTGCAATAGATTTATGATGTTTTCGGAACGATATTTATCTATCAAATTTATCAAACTAAATTTGTTATAAAATAATGACATTCAAACTCAAATTTCTCAAAAGCCATTGAACATACCGCAAAATGGTGGTAATCCTGGTAATCAGCAGGTCAAACTGCATAAGGGACCATCGTCAAAATAGGTATTTTAAAACATCGTCCGAATTTCCAAAGATATCCCCATTAGATCAGTTTCTTGATTTTCTTATATCTCTCCAACTAACAACTTCATTTATACATTTCGATACACTGGATCCATTGAAAGTTACCCCGATTTTCTATCTCTTACGGTAAGTGAGCTATAAGTTTAAAATGTCGGTGTGTACCATAATTCGTGAAATAAACGAGATAGGTAAATGAGAGTGACGGGAATCGATTATCCAAGTCCGATTTTACTCAAAAAACGTGTATCTGAAGAGCTGAGAAGTCCTCAAGGGGATTTAGAGTAAAACACGAGAAATTAAAATTTTGGTTTTATGTTGGAAAAGTAAACCAGATAAGTGAATGGGAGTAATGGGAATCGATTCTCCAGGCCCCATTGTACTTAGTTCCGAATCTATACTCCGTAGTGGCAGATGGGATATTCATCAATTTGATGTTGAAACGTGTAAAAATTTCTTCAAGGAAGTCTTTAATTCTTGTAAGTTCAGCATTCAATTTCCTAAATTGTAATATAACATTTGCTTGTATAATAACAAAAAATAAAGTAGAATTCACCTATTAATGCATTAGTGAGTTCATTAACTCTAGATTACTGCCACAGCAATAGGAATATACCTAACTCAAACTGTATGTATTTGAATATACTGAATTTATCTTTTAGTACAATGAGAGCTGCCTGTTGATTATGCCTCTAGCATGGTTCACATTGCTTTCTGCTTGCCTACTTTCGCCTCTGGCGTGGTCTACACATTGAGCTACCGTGCGAACTGTTGCCTACCACGCGAAACATCGAGTTTCGCAATCCGAACTGTTCCGAATTGTTGGTCGTCACTATCCTGCATGGTTCACGGACAATATCAAGCAATTAATTAATATTAAGGAACACTACTTCAGAAAATGGAAAGCATCTAAATCAATGGCCTATTATGATGAATTTAGCAGACTTAGACAGCTGGTTAAGAGGGAAGCTCGTTTGGCATATGTACACTATGAAACTCGTCTACAAAATGATATTGTAAGTAATCCGAAGAAGTTTTGGACATTCATCTCTGGCAAAAGATCTACGTCTAGGATTCCTGGGGTAATGATCTATGAAAATGAAGAACTTAATCAGCCGTTAGACATTGTGTACAAATTTGCTAAACATTTTTCCAAACCATTATGTGCAAGTACCAGTGTAGTAACAGTTCCTTTTAGTTATTATCCCACTTTCAATATTGGAACCATTTATGAAAATGATGTTAGAGTGAGTGCGCAGCATCTTAAACCTGATATGACTGCTGGTAATGATTCCATACCAAGTTTCTTAGTGCGTGATTGCGCTTCTGTTTTCGCCACTCCACTAACTATACTGTTTAATCTAATTATGTCAACATCTCAATTCCCTGATGTGTGGAAAATAAGCAAAATTATACCTGTATTTAAAAAAGGTAACCACTCTGACATATCTAACTATAGACCCATAAACATCTTATCAAACTTTGCTAAGGTTCTTGACCGTATATTGTTTACTAAAATCGACATTAATGTTCAATCATACATATCTGAACAGCAACACGGATTCATAGCTGCAAGGTCAACCGTCTCAAACTTGACAAATATTACTCAATTCATTTCATCTGCAATTGACCATCGCAAGCAAGTTGATGTTATTTATACAGATTTTTCAAAAGCATTTGACTCTATCGACCACAATTTACTTCTTGCGAAGCTAGACTATATTGGTTTTTGCCCTTCACTTCTAAGGTTAATGTCTTCTTACCTCAACAACAGATCTGGTTATGTATTTTATAATGGGTTTTCATCTGAGCACTTTCTTATACCCTCTGGGGTACCGCAGGGATCAAACCTTGGTCCCTTATTATTTAACATTTTTTTGAATGATCTGCTTCTGAAATTAAACTGTGAGTCACTGGCATATGCAGATGATCTAAAAATATATAGCGTAATTAATACAGAAATGGATTGCGTAAAACTGCAGGCCAATCTTTCCCTTATTGATGAATGGTGTAAACAGAACAGAATCTCCCTGAATATTGCCAAGTGTTCAGTTGTATCTTACACTAGATGTATTTCTCCAGTATTTTTTAACTATTCTCTAAGCACCGAATCTATTATCAGAAAATTTGAAGTATCGGACTTGGGTGTACTATTTGATTCACAGCTTACTTTTTCTCAACAGGTAATAACGCTTTGCTTGTCAGCGTCCAGATCTTTAGGCTTTCTTATAAGATCATGTAAGTCTTTCTATAATATATCTGCAATTAAAACTGTTTATTATGCTACTGTACGTAGTAAACTGGAATATGCATCCCTGGTATGGTTTCCCTACTACATTAATCAACAACTTTCTGTTGAAAGAATACAGAGAAAATTTCTCAAATATTTGTCCTTTAAGATCACTGGTGTGTACCCTGAAAGAAATGTAGATTACATTAGTTTGTTAAATCATCATAATGTTGAAAGTTTATCCCACCGCCGTGAGCGATGTAGTGCCACATTCATGCTTAAATTGCTACAAAACAAGATTGATTCTCCATCCTTGCTTGCTGCGGTTAATTTTAATGTCCCAATGCATAGTACTAGATATGGTGCTATAATTAATACACCAAGGGCTAGGACGAACATTATGATGAAGTCTCCAATTTATGTTATGACAAAGAACTTTAATGTCTTTTATTCCAATTACTTGGAACTGTAAGTTGTTTATGTTTCTTAGTACTAAAGTTTTTGTATTTTTGTATAGCTATTTTGCTCGCTTGTTTATACTTTGTAGCTGTTAGGATACTGCACATGTATTTTTATTTTTATTAAGTTCTCCTGTAATTGGCTTTCGCTGTTGGAAGAATAAAATTATTATTATTATTATTATATTATATATATATTATATATATAACTGGTATAAATAGGTCCAAAAGGACAGACTACTTATATAATAATAGTTTTGTAACTCTAAAATAATAAAGTTACTAAGAGCCTGTGGATATCTTTGGGTAATGGATATTAGAATTTAAATTAACACACTTCTTCTTGGGAGTCTTGAGAAAATTGTTTCCAAGGATAGTAACCAAATTGGATGCACATAGTAATGTTGGAAATTTGAGTTAACAGTTAAAACTGCTACTACCAAATTTCAATTGGCAGTTAAAAATAGATGCTAATTGTAGCAGTTTTCCATTATGTGCAGAAATACTGGTAAGTGGTTAAGAATAGAATCATTCCAACATAACTACCTTAAATATTCAACGATACAAAACCACGTTTCTTAGAACAGCTAGAAGCAATTACATACTATAAACTGCTTTCCATACTACATTTTTCGATCTAATATTCATTCAGATTTAACGCCTTTTTTACTTTGGTTAGCGGTTGCTATGGGTTATTAATATTGGTTAGAAGCTAACGATTTAGTAACCCACCACTAGTTACGCATAATAGCACAAATTGATTATAACCTTTTATTTTCAAATTACGACAGTTCATTTAAATAATCATTACGTTTAGGTAACAATTAAGTTATTAGACCGTTAACGCCAATTATCCTACTCAATAAGCTCATTCACTATACTTAAAACCAATTACTCATATCCAGACGAAACGCCATAAAATAACAGCAGAAATAATATTTATTCCACGCTCATGCGAAATGCGAATGATAAATATCTCGTTCTATGGAATATTCAATGAATCAAGAATACCTCACCCACGCCTGGCTAATTATACAGTAGAAATTAAATCAACAATAAATTGCATCCATGTATACTCCATTTTGATTGCGTCACCTGCAGTTTTCAGCGTCGTGAACGCATTTCATATGCAAAAAGAAAATGTTTATGTGTGACGTGTATCACGCGTCATCCGCGATTTAAATGTATAATGTAAAATGAAGGGCGATTCGAACTGGTTTTCTTCGGCGGATATATCTTTATTTGGAACTATGCAAGCAGCTTCGAGAATCTTGCATTTTTCGGGGACTTGTTCATGTAACAGGGTGCTATGTTATTACATAGGGTACTATATTTCTACTGATTACGTTTTAATTATCATGTACACCTATACAGACGTGTAAAATATAATAAAATCTGGATTAATAAAACAAAATAAATAAGCTAAATTAAAAAAAATGTGCATTATTGCGAACTAGGAAATTACTAAACATCTGTAAATAGAAAATTTACTGAATTTTCGTTGTATCTGATCACATATAAACCCACAAATAAATACATTGTAAAATGTTGAAAGAATATGACCACATTGACACGTCCGAATCTTGTTTGAAAGGAAGCGATAGAAAATTAGGAGGTTTATTATTATTTAGAAGATATGTTTAAGGTGGAGTCGAGGATATCCGGAGTTGCACAATTTTCACTAATCTTTTTTAAAGGGCTTAAACAATGTTAATAACGCGTTGGACCAAGTCTGGTCATATATATAGTTCTAGATACATTTATTAGCGAACTTTCTTCTTCGTCGAATAAATTAAAATATCAGCATCATATATCACACACAATTATAGTTAATTTGAAGTTGAAGCATTACTATTGCCCCAAATGAATTTCCACTGGAACTGCATACTAATCAAGAGGAATTTGGAAGACTCTAACTCACAGATTGCTTCAGCTCATGATCTATATTTAAACCCTTTTGAGACATTTATAAAATTCAACCCAAAACAAGTATTTCAATACATTCACGACAAAGAGAGGCACATCTAGAATTCCAAATATACATGTTATAAATGATACATCTTAAAACGTTGTTAATGTTTTTGCAATTGTAGTTGGCCTCTGTTTAACTAATCAGTTCGTCTCCTTCTACAGCCATCTCACGCAATGCAATTGCATAACTTTTACGTTATCTCCTATCACAGAAGAAGAGTCAGTTAACATTACGAGTTCTTTTCTTAACAATAGCATTTCTGGCGACATGACTTTTGCTTCTATCATTAACAACATTCAATAAAAAGGTCAGTATTTAAACTTAGTTAGAAGCATGTAAGAGTCTGTTCTATATACAAAAACTACAGGCCAATAATTATATTACCTAATTTTGCTAAAGCATTTGAGAATATCCCGATTTTTAGCTTGAACGAGAACGTTAAATAATCTATTTGTCCTTATCAACTTTATTCATTACAGAACAATCGTTTACATAGATTTTAGTAGTGCCTTTGATTCTTTTGATTTACTTATATCATTTCGGAATAAAGACCTTCACCCATAGTTTCGTCATCAGTAGCATCACAAGCATGGTCTCTTCACTATGTTTACTTCTAGAAGAAGTTCAACTACGGCTTCTATAATACCTTGCTTATAGGAAGGACGGTGTCTATTTGGAACGAAGAATAGACTAGTTCAGACTTCTTGCTAGACATGGTTTGGGGTCATTACGATCGCAACGTGAACATCAAGGAACCCGCTTTGCACGGAAAGTGGTCCATAGACCTATTGATAGTCCTTGTCTCCTTTCTTTTTTTAATTTTTGCTGCTCCTCGATTCTCCTCTCGCTTTGCTCTACTTTCTGAAGCCAATATTTTACACGCTTAACTACTACGAGTGTCAACTTCCTCATGTTAGAGCCAGGCATTCGCCTATAGGCTCTATAATTAATCTCTGGTTATCAGTTCACTGCGAACTGCTTGGGGGTCTGTGTATCGGATTTCCTAGTACTCTATGGGTTTAATAATCCTCAACCTCCTCACTACTCGCCTCATTGTACATGTCAGCGGATTTATATTATTCCGATATATTTTCTAATTATATAAATGATTTATTATAAATTAACATTGTATATACGAATTTATTTTTCTCCTTTTAGTTATTGGACAATAAACTGATATTATTATTATATTTGGCCCTTGAATCTAGTCATTAGGCTAGGAACATCTGTCTTGAATCCTATTATTAAGGAAATATACGGAGCGATTAGTAAGGGAATTGTGATAAAACGAAAGGCTCTCATAATTGTTTCTTAATATTCTCAATCAAAGAAGAGCACACTTGATATTGTTTTCGCGGTACTAAATGTATTTTTCCATGATTGAGCGTAAGAAATATTTCACCAAAAGCAATTTCTCACTTCGTTTAATTCATTGCTTGTAAGGTACTAGATTAAACTTGTGAGCTGTAATTTAGATCAAGGCACACTTTTTCTACGGCTATACGATTTCAACGTTAGTTATAACCAAAAAATCCCGTGGGACAATTTGAGAAGAACCAATATGATGAAAATAGGTAACTACATATACGAAATCGGCAAAATGATGCAATTTAACAAATTGTCTACGTCATCTAGTACCAACCCAAAGTTTAATAATGTCAGAAACATCCACTCCAATAAAATTCCATTGACTTGTTCACTATACTTGAAGAAAAACCTTAATTCGCCATTCTTGCCTATGTACCGTAGAATTTATTCCTTACAATTTTCTGTATTCGTATGCCCGAATCATCTTCGCATAATAGAAAGAAGATTAAATCCCTAAATAAATCTGTCAGATACAGAGACGCGCAGTTTAAATTGCGAGTAACTTGAATTTGGGGACGTAAAAATACGTATAAGAAAAGTTAATGACAGATTATTGGTTTCAATTCAAAATTGAATATGCGTCAAGCACAGCATACCACTAAAGTGTTGAACGCGACATATTGACCATAATTCCTTTGCGTAGGCATAGGTTTGTCTCCTCGTACGGTTTATTGGATGAAGGTATTTAAGAAACAATTGCAGATCGAGCCTGTATACGCAAAGAATGATTTACGGCAGACGCCAACGTGAGATTTTTAGTGACTAATAAAATCGTATTCCCAGGCGCGAACCGTATATGTTAGCGATATGTTGGCGGCTTACCATTAACTGCGTATACTGATTGCGGATTTTCTGTATACATTACTGATCTCATCATAAACTCGGAACGTTATTGTTGTAATAAGATAACAAGCGCCCAGATAAACCAGCTACAATAGGGTAGTCCGATAATAATTTTCATATTTATTTGCACAAGGAACCGGACAATAGGCCACATGGAGCAAAATTAAATTAAATAGAAACTTGTTTTGGAGTCAAACAATACGCGTTTTATGCAGATATGTCTAAGAAGTTTCAAGTCAGGAACTAGTCAAAAAGATTCTGGTAATATAATTGCGCATGAGCTGAGAAATACTTTATTGTTACTAATACTGTATTGTTTCTTTACATGTTTTAATTGTACCTTCTTCATCATTATCTATCGTTTCTTTATTAATCAGATCATTCTTATTGTAAAATTCTACCTATTTCTACGCCATTTCCTCATTTTGATCTCGTTTTTGTCAACATTTATGTATTCATTAAAATCAGCATTATTTGCTCTAAATTGGACACATTTCTGCAATAGTAGATAACTGTGGCTCATCTTCGGGATCAGTTCAATCGGCTCGGTTAGGCATTCTAGAGAATTATCAATTTTTGCTGTGTTGATAATTCCATGACCCAACGGTTGATAAACCGCAGTTGTATTGGGAAGAAGAAACATTATTTTGATTTCTTTTGTGTAAAATTTTCTGGATGAGATGCAGCATTATAAAGAAAGAGTAAGGTTTTTCCATTTCTCCAAGTTCATGTTCTTATCGAATTCTTGGGAAAGCTCGGTTATTAAGATGGTTAACCGCTATTTAACCGATTTTCCACTAATACACTTTTTACCCTTAAAGGTTTTATCGGACAGAGGATGAAGAAAGAAGTTTGTCTCGCCGGCTCTATCAACATCTGTAGCATTGCAATTATTAATCAAACCTGGAATTTTTGCTTTACAATTGTTAACATTATCAACAGGCTTATTATGCTCAGTCAACGTAGACCCGGTTACACGCAAAAACTTCCTGTGTGCTCAGTAACAAGAGTGCGGACCGATCGCTCTGTTTTACCAATGTACATACTACCGCATTAGTGTGGTTCAGTTCTTGAGGAAGTGAATTGGGTTTAGATATAAACCCGACTCTTTGATTAAAAGAATGATGGTGTGAGAGGTCATTGAGATATCTCTTTGTGTGCGTGGGTTCTTAATAAGTGGAATGTCCAGCGCACCCCCACAAGAACCGCCGGTGTGCGAGAACATCTAGAATCGTCTGATTCGACCTCCATGGTGAAGCGTATGGAATCATATTGGAAATTCATAAGCGATACGAAATTGTTTAAAGATTCGTATTCATGAGGCGATATGACAAAGGTGTCACCAACGTATCTGTACCAACATTTTGGCTTAAGATTGTGAGATAGTACGGCTTGTTGTTCGAACGCTTCCATATAGATATTAGTGACGGCAAGAGGCAAGAGGAAGAAAAGCTTCAATCAAGTTGGCTAGACTATTTGGTTGATCATAATGATTACTTTCGGTATGGGAACTTTAGTGAATAAGGATTCGACACCGTTTAGAATGCACTTATAATAATTTATAGACAGAGCTATTGATAGTGTCGACAACAGGACCGTAAGAGAATATAATATTAGTGCTCTATTGAAGCGTAACAAAATGTTTTTGATATTTGCCACATATTTTTCTCTAATTAGCAATAGATTAAACCATAGTTTCAAAACAACATAAAAAAAACATTTTTTTTAAATAGGAGGTAGCGTAATCTACATATAAATTTTGCTATTCACAATTCGTTTAGAAAGCTGGTCTATTAGCTACTAGCTTTTCGCCATTACCCGCATCGAAACAAAGCCAAAAAACAAATTCGTCGCGAGTTTTCAATAGAAGCTACAGCGTCGAACGTTATCTATCTACCATAGTTTAAGTAAAATTCTAGCTCACGCGAAATGTGCAAGCACGTAGACGAGCTGATAGTGCACACAGCTTTAGGTTATAGTCGGCCATTGTTCAAAATGTACTCGGCAATGTTTTATGCAAAGATGACCTGACGTAACCCGTTCTCTCAACCCGGCAATCGATGTGATTCACGATTTCACGATTATCCGCCGTGTTTGATGCGCTATGGGCAGCAAGAAAACAATTCGTCCTCGGATGCACCGTCTCCTTTGATAAATTACGCAGTCATTACGTTTTCATTAATTACTCACCTTAGACCGACGGTATGACTGAGTAGTCATGACAAATATACTAATTAGAACTGAAGGGTGCGTTCAATCATTTAATGAGGTAATGCATGTAACATCCTTTTGATTTATGTTTTAACGTCCTGAAGGCAGTAAAGATGTACACCCATCATTATCTTCTGATGCATAAGGTACAATGGAAAAGGTTAAGTAACTAATGCTTTTCTGAAACGTTTAATGTACATTAATTTTAAATAAATATACGTTAAACATACTCTTGCAAATTGATTTTGGATTCTTAGTGGTGGATTCGGTAATTTCCGGTAATATATTGTTAGTTAGCAACCAACGCTATTTAAATTTTATTATATTAAATTAGGTAGTTTGATGCTAAAAGAAATCACGCTTTAGATGCATTTTTAAATGTTTAATCTACGAGATTTAACACTAATTGTACAATGTAGGTCCTCGGAATCATTTGAATCATTCTTTACTTAGCCGGCAAACATTTATAGTGTTGTAAACAATGATAATCGCCTAAATATTCGTGACAAACCATTTCTGTTAAACCTCCCAGGATTTATTAATCAAATTACAACATAATTAGATTGCAAAATGAGTTTCATCGGATTGTTAATAGACATGAAAGAATTTGATTGCATAAACCACAACATTTTGCTAAACATAACAATGAGGTTTTGTTCCTCAACATAGTCAACTTGCAATCTTCTCTAATCCGTTCAAATAGTAACAGCATCGAGTTTTACAAACTAGGCGTTTACCACTTGCCAACAAGAGATTATTTCTTTCCAATCACATATATCAAATACTGACTATTCGAAGGGTTCAAACCTACCACTATAATTGAATATAATCGCAAATTTTCTCATGAAAACGATTTTGGCCGCTCAGAATTAGCATGAGGTGATAGCGCCTAATAATAAATTTGATTCCATGAACTATTTTTACATTACTTCAAATTGTTATTTCCACTGCAAAGATATACAATTATTAACGTTGAATGGTACACCATTGACTTGGTTCTCAGGGCAAATCAACTCAGACACTTGTATGGTCCATATAAGACCAATTCTTTCAGTGGCATGTTACCACCAAAAAGAAGCTTACAAAACACTAGTAGATGATACAAAAAAAAAGACATGAAACATGAAAACAAAATACAGCGTTCGAAAAATGAAACCAAAACTGTCTGGAACATTATCAATAAAATAACAAATTCGCCTGCAACCGAGATTCAATCTTTGTCACTGCATGATGCATGGGATATTCTCATAACAGAACCCCGGACCGTTTGTCTTACATTTGCTGGAATTTTCCCCCAATTTCAATAAGCCACACATAAATAACAGTTTTTATCTTTCACCTATGGATAAATACGAGATACAACACATACTACTTGCAATTTATGAATAATACATCTCTGAACAGTTGCCTGCTGCAATGAATGACTCCTTGGTAGATGGTAATTTTCCAGATCTTTTGAAAGTTAGCAAAATTATCCCTGAACATAAGAAAGGTGACAAATTTGAATCCAGTAATTATATACCACTTGCCTTCTCGACTACTATTACAAAAGTATTAAAAAAAATCATAAACGTACGTTTGCTTAACTCTCTCATTAAAACTAATGCTATGTACTACCGTTTAAATAATGTATACAAAGAGATTGATAGGAAATACAAAAACTTAAAGAAACAATTCAACTCTTCTATTGGGTGTGTTGCTTACGGAGTACCACAAGGATTCATTCTTGGATCTACTTTGTTTACCATATACGTAAACGATTGGAACCTATCATTGCCTCGTTGTTCGCTATTACAATATGCGGACGATACAAGTTATGTTGTGGTTGATTCTGGTGTTAGGTTGTGTCTGTCCAGACAAATAAAATTATATGCTCTTTTCAAGCATGGCACGACTCCATGTTGGATAAATGTTTCTGGGCATCGAAATTAAATTTAGTATATCGTATATTTAGTTTGAACACTTTTGTTGTAATTGAACATTCGATCTAACCGGTACTAATTCCGACTTGAAAGTTTCTAATGGAACAGCCTGTATATGATTTTAGTTTTGATTACAACATTCTATTACGAGTACAAAAATATGGGGATGTCTTTTATTTCACGGTAAAACGTGATATCAACAAAAAAGTTTTTTTAAATAGTAAATTTAAAGCTATCGAAATGTGCATGTTTAAAAAGCACTACAGAATTTATGATCTTTTAAATTAACTTTCAAGTTCCATTATCGGAAAGAATCAACTAGCGGATATTAAAAAAGAAATTGGAGGGAAAGCAAACAATTACGCAACTTGAAGAGGATGCTATAAATATCGATTATATATTCTATTAAGCCTGACATCTAAATTTATTCTCATTAATTCCGACAATGATGCGCCTCCAGAAATCTATTTTTATTAAAAGTGGGATTTAAGAATGCACCAAAAGGCCACGTTGAAATATTAACCGTGAAGCAAAGTAGGAGGTGAAATATTTAAATAGTTCCTTCTTTCGTTTTAAATACGTTCCGCTCTTTTAGATGCCTTTGATGTTGTACCTCTGACGATTCATTATTTATTGAAAGCGAAGCAACGTCTTTTTCAGGAGTGGGTTAGAAATCCGAATACAAATGTCGGTATATACGCAGCTATCTCTTCACGTAAGTACTAAAATACCGACATTTTTATAGAGATTTATATCCTGCACTTAACTACTTACACATTAGAAGCTGCTCGATGCATAAACTATTACGAAAGTGCAATTATTCTAATGAATTGCATCGATTTAACCTATGAAGATAGCGCTTTATTCGTTTGTGTATGGTTAATTTATTATTTATAAATCGGTGTGTAAGGCAGGGTCACGTGGAGGTCAGAAGATATTGATTTTTTATTGTGGTTATATGTGATGAAGCAGCAAAACACTGAAAAAAGATTTAATCATCATGGAAACCTTCCAAATCAGGGGAGATGATTAAAGCGGGGCGCGGACAATTCTATAGCGCTGTATAGAATATGCAGGGTTAAAATATGATAACAGTATATTGTGTAGTGAAAGGTTAATTCGGAAATTTTTAACATAAGATTGCAGTGTGCGGTATATGCAGGAATATAAAATTTAATTAAAAATAAAATTGGACTCACAACGATGTGATGCAAATTAAATCAATACGTAATAAAAAATCGATTTTGTTGTTATTGTATACACAGAATACATAGACTTCTCTAATCTAATAATCATCTTGTTAAATGGAAATTACGTTATTACTTCAGTTCCTGTATCGTAAACGCAGTTGTTACCATAGTGTAAAAATTCTCGATTTCAATGTTAGCACTTTTCCACATCGTACATCTAATTGCATTAAGCGAAACGTATTTTTCGTTTTTTTAGTGGGAGTAATTGCATACGTACAGCATACGTATTTTAATTTTAGATGACAGGAAAAACAAGTAAAAAGGAAGACATTTTAAGAAGAGGCAAGAACTGGGTGTTACCTTTTAATGCTGCGAACTTATGCTTACTGCACATCAATTCGAGAGAGATTACATTTTAATGAATGGCTACTTTTCCTTTGTGAATCTATTGAATTGGCCCAAATTAAAACAATTTCTTACCGTAACGATCCGTATAAGCGAAATCAACGTGACATTATTTACTTCAAAACGTTTATATAATACAGTGCGTTTATAATAGCAGTTAAATAGCGTACTAGGTACACCCACCACCTATCTCGTTCATTGTTAGTTGGTTTATTTCGCGTTTGAATCGTCAACTCGGCGACAAGTTAATAAATATCTCATATTACGGGGAAGGCGTTAGGGAGTCTATCTTGGAACGGTTCCAATTTTATTATTAATGAGGTGAACACGCAACGACATTGCATTACGTAAGACGATTTACAAGGGAAATGTGCTAATGTTATTTACATCCACGAAATCCCACTTTAATAGAATATGGAGGCGCCATTTCATGCAAAATATGAGAAGGAGATATTCTAAGTGAATCTGAATAAGGAATTGTATTTGTTTAATTTACTTTAGTTTTTTTTTTGTCAATAAATGTTGATCTACCTTGGCCAGTAGATGTTATAAAAACCGGATTTATACAATAATGCGCCGCAAAGTACATATTGGCTTGTATTGCTCTGCAAAGTTTGAAAAATGATTTTCTCATAATGACATGTCGATCAACACCTTCTGAATGCAGTGGTGTAGCTAATAAGAGTTTGCTACTTCCGAACTCGAAAAATAACCATTGTGTTCCTTGAAAATATATCTGAACCTCTGGAATTTTTTGTGGGGGTGGATCTTTTTTTCGACTTTGTATAAAAAAAAATTAGGAAATCTTGAAATTTAATTGTTCGTTTATGCTATTGTCTACTTGCGATGTTATTGGCGAGAAGCATAATTTATTACAATTTATTTTCTTTTTTATTTAATTTCTAAACAGACTATGTATTTTTTTCATCTAAGCGTTAGATTTACATAATTAAACTATGATTACCTCAACAGTTTTAATATTTTTAAATTAAGACAATGATTATACTTGAACGAACAATGTTAATTTCTCATTCACCCAAATGCTATACTTGACTGTAAACAATATTTTAATTAAACGATTTATTTCATTGAACCCATTGATTTTTTTTTTATAGTTGGAACAAAGCAAACATGTAATTACCAAAGTTGACTACGTTCATTCAAATGTATCGGTCTTTCAGTGTACGCTGTATGAAATTTTTTCACTGTGTAATATGTTTATTATTTCATGGTGTATGTTTCCTTTTCCGCTAACATTTTAATGCATAATCGTGTCGGAATGCGTATTAGTTAATACATCGAGAGCAAGTATGTGTATTAAACAGCAAGCGTGTATTTGAATTCCACCCTAAATGGTATTGGCGATATGTTAACTAAATTATGAAACTTAATTGCTCTGTTTTGGACCTAATTTGTCAACTATTTCGAAACTCAGCCGATAAACCAATATTATTTAGTAATTGTATCCGATAATCAAACGTATACATTTGATTTTGTCACGAGCTACTGTCAATGTATAGAAGAAATATTAATACTCAAGTTTCATAAACATGTTTTCCTAATATAAACACACGAAAAGTGCTCTTTGCTACAAGCACATGTAATATTGGTGAAATTAGAGCGCTATCTTGATATTTAGTCAAAACAGTTATTAAGATAGGTTTAAATTACTTCGGTTATTTTCAAAAAATGTCATTTTCCCCGATAAAAATATATATATTCGGAATATTTAATAGTTTATCGTATGATGTAATATGTCGTTTGGAATTTTAAAAAGAAATTAATAATACTAATTAATTCTAACGCGGAGGAATTTATAAAGATACGAAAACCATCAAATGTCACTGACCTTCGGAACTTATATGATAGACGAACGTATAGTATTATTGCTGATGGATTGTAATTATTGTCGTATGCATTTCTATTGTCAACAAATTATATTCCAAATATAAAAATTACTTTCGCACAATGAAGCATATGGTTGTAATATGTAATCGTTAACCTAGACATTGCTTTCCATTTCAAAAATTAAAGCTGTACAATATAATACTCGGCTTTGCCAGAAGTTTTACGATGAATTCTATTCTAGGGATTTATATATGTCGTCGCATTATTTACCACTGCCAGGATTTAAAGCATTGCCTCACTGTAAATGCATCAAGACGTTTGTACGTAAACTCAGCATAAAGTAAGGCAAATGTTTTGATAACCGAATCGAGACGCTTGCAGGAAACATTTTCATTTTAATAACTCCTAACAAAGCAATTTAACTGAAAAATCCGCTTTTTAAATATTATACGAACAAACCTTAGTATATATTGTTTGATTGATCGCAATGTTTCGAGCTAATAATATAATCTTTTATAATAGAGAAAAGTCATTTTGCTTATTATAGCGAGTTCAAATTCTTCATTGCTTAATAAATGCTCTGTTCGCTTTTATATATTAATTAATCTACATCAGGTGCGCTTTCAACAATAAAGAATTTCGTAAAATGAATTTTTACTTCTACAATCTTTCCCTTGTTTATACCTAAGAGCAAATGGAAAAATTAGCAATGATATGGGATTGCGTCTATTCTCCTATTCAGGAATTCGTTTACCTCATTTGCTGGAGGCGAGGAGATCATTAAAATCTGTCAGGATAATCGACTCCTACCATCGGCGCAAGAGACCAATGTGCGGTGACAGGAATGGATGTCAATTAAATTTTCAATCCGAAAAAACCGTGATGTAGAAAAATGCTCGTGGGGAAAATCCGAGATGAGATTTATACACTTAGAGCTTAGAGGACAGCTTTCGCGTGATCGGTTCACAAAAACGACATCTATTATACGCTGCCGAGCATTTTAATGAATAAAAACACGTATATACAGGGTTTTCCACGCAACCCGTTCATTAAAAGTGTTCACAGTTAGCATCTTAACCTAGTTCTAAATACTTGTAGCAGTTAACAGGCGCATCCGCTCTACTGTAAAAAATTATTTTTGGACTCGTGTTACTTCTGGTTATACCGGAAGTAAACAACATAAAACTGAATGAAAAGTACATAATAAAAGTATAAATATAAATTATAAATGTACGAAATTTTCCCCATTCTGTTCGAGACACTGTAAAATTCTGTTTTTGTAACTCTTCGCTTCCATGTGACGAGTGTACAGGAGCCCTATCCATTTGAAACCAATAGTGATGACGCATATTGAATGGTAGATTGTTTACAAAAATGGAAACCACTTGCTTTAATATTTGCGCTTGTTAGGTTGCAACAATACATTGAAACTAAAAGTATCCTGAAAACTTCTTTCTCGCAGGACACGTAGATTTCGTTCTGCCCAAGAATGAGAATTTTTTGTATTTACAATTCCCTCGCGACTGAATTTCGACTCATCTGTCCACGTAATTTTAGATAGAAAATTAGGATCCTATTGAACTTTAACTACCATGAGTTCCCAAAATTCAACTCTTCTAGCATGATTGTTTGGACTTTTTTAAAAGAATATGGGTGCATTTTATGCTCTTTTTCTTTAAACTCTATGTACCGATGTATGAAATTCCTAATTGCGAAGATGCGGCGGGTATTTAACTGTTAGGATGCGTATGAGAATAGTGCAAATTATTTATTTTGTTATCTGCTTTTCTTGCGACAGGTTTTAATACGTTATTTTTTCAATTAATTCCAAAATGAGTGAAATTTGCTTCTATTACGTCTAAATTTAGATTTATTCATTCGTCGTCTACTGACACTCTCCATGAATTAAAATAAACTTATAATACCCTATATAGGGTTAATGTCACGTAACAATGCATTATAATAAATTGTGCATCGAACTTGCTTCGCCTAGACACGTAAACATCGATGACTATGTTATTCAGAGCAAATCAATGAACTACGATTTTCAATGAGCTATGTTGAGGTGTGTTATTTACGTTTTAAAGATCATTGTCATGTCCCCTTTAAAATTGTCTCTTATAGGCTTGTGATTGTAGTCGTGCTTTGAATTAAATTAATAATATTGTTAGGAGTTTACTTTCATTAACTAGAATTGATTTGAAAAGTGTACTCTGAATATGTTTTATAGCAGAGTTAAAAGCTCGTCATTGCATAAGTAACTGTTTTTTTTTTGTTTTTAGGAATGCATTGGCAGATGTTAGCACTATTATATGCATTGTTCCTCGCCCTTTGTATAGACCTGTCTGAACTGTGTTCGTGCCGTTGGTCACACCCTCAAGAAAAATTCTGCAATTCCGATTTTGGTAAGCACGTAGAATACAATAGAAAAAGATCTTAAAAATTGATTCATTAAATTCATGCAGTCGTATGTTTCAAAAATGAATGGAAAATAAAATTTACTGACACATGCAATAAGAAGCGGACTTTTTAACAAAATTTGCTAGAAATGAAATAAAGCAAATATTTTACAAACACATCGGAAGGCGCCTAGAAACAATGATGCTAATGATAGCTTCCTTATCACTTACGGCATAAGCAATGTGAGAAGAGAAATAAACACACTAGCCCACTGACATGTTCCGGTCTACCCGGCATCATAAGCGAAAAACACGATCAGAAGTGTTTTTCTCCAGCTTATATCGCTATTTGCATCACAGTTTATATCACTTCCTTTCGAAAGGATGAGCCAGACATCTCCTGGCGCCCTCTAAAGCCAAGAAAGGCATGTAGCCTGCCATTTAGAAACCAACGGCATCACGGGAAGATGTAACAGGATATCCTATTAAAGCTTTGTTTTATTAATATTTATTTATTTTTCATATAATAGAATTGGTTTCATTTGTTTAATTAATTCAATCTTTTGAATGTACTTATGTTTCGCTTTTCATTTTACCCACGTGTGGCGAGTCTATATTCTTCTAATATTTTATATGTAAAAATAGAGGAAGCGAGAGAAATGTATTGATTTTTCAATTATAATAATATTTCGCTTATACAATATTTGGTGATAAGTCTTCTTTTTTTCTGTTTTGACAATATTCCAATAATTTTCACTTTGGGCTGTATATAGGGCGAGACTATTTCATTCTATCGCTGTGTACCAATTTTCGAAGTTCCAAATCAAAAGCATAAGACATCATCAATGCGTTGCAATATATTACAAAGGCATTTAATCCAATTAAGTGACCCTACGCCATACTACAAAAAGCAATTCGTATTTTAATGTCATATTTGTAAACTGAATGGAACATGTTGTGTTAGTACCTTTCCCTTATTATATACCTATGTATTTCACCGGTTTTTCAAGAACAAAGCCTGTATTGTGTACAGCGTGTCACTCAGACTTCTGCAGCAATATTAATTGAAGTTCATTGGATGATATGTTAACCTCAGAGCATTCCGAAATACACGCAGAAAGGACTAGTGTTTGTGGGTTTAACGATTCTTTCAAGACAAGATGTTTTCATAGTGAGTACCATCAAGCTCTAAAGAAACTTGAACTTAACGCTAATGAAAGCTACATTTCATATTGTTACATTTTCAGAAATATTAACATGTTTATTTTGAGTGATAGAAAACGCAATACAAAAAAAAACGAGCTAATAACGTTAAAATATCCACACTGAAACTGCTAATAGAGCAGTTGCTACTGTATGTATTACGCGAAGCTTTTCGAAATAGCCTCGCAAATACAATTCGGAACGAACAGTCCCCATCTTAATGCATAAAATCGATTCACATTCGTCGATAGGAAGTTTCGGATGAAGTGAAATAAGAATTTCAATATCAATTTTCCCTAAAAGGAAACGGTGTTTGCAAACAAATCCCACGCGAACCGACAAACTTACAAATGTGACAAAATATTTCTCTTGAAATTTACGTAACCGAAAGTTGAACATGGTGGTATGGCAGCAAAAATACTTTAGATTTATCCCAGAATACTTCACAAGTACAGAACATGGTCGCGTATCGATTATCAATTCTGGACGAATTCCAAAAAGGAAGACTGATATCTGAAGAGGTGATATTAGTAGACCGATGTCTTGAAACTCTTCGGGACTTAAATTAATGCAGGTCGCGTTTCTCTTCGATAATATAAGAAAATGGCGCTGCTATTACAGTTTAAATCTTGTATAGTTGATTACCAATTTATGAATTTTTAAAGTCGTAGTAACATTTTTTTGTTTCAATTCATATAGATAAGAAAATTCAAAATTCCTGCATAAATTCATTTATATCCTTCCAATAGCGGAAGAACAACAACCCGGAGCACAAAACAGGGAAGATATCGCATTAAATTTTCCAATTACGCTGGCGGGAAATTATAAAACAAACCATAATTCCCAGGCAAGCAAGATTTATAAGAGGCATAAGAGAGATTGCAAGATTTCGTTTGCATTAAATTGCAAACATACATATATAAGCGTTAATATTTTATTATTTCATAATTGGAACATGGACACTAAAAAGTGATGAAATGGTTTCAATAGGAAAGATAAAAAGTAAAGAGGAATATCTTTTAGCAATGCAATTTAATGATATTGTCCCTTCGTGCACATTATGTAGTCGAATGGATGATGCCACAAGAGGGAAAACGTTTTTATTATGGATATGGAAAAATATACTTTATAAATGTTTCTACTTGTTCTAAAACTCACAAATAATAGTTGACACACGACATAATTTTTTTTAATCTCACGTAAGATGCAATTTTTGAAGTAGAGAATTTGTTCTCATTTCTATTGCCGTCAAGTTAAAGAACTGTGCATGTAAGTAATTACCAAATCTAACGCTTACAACAATACTCTCGCTAATTCCTAGTAGACACTTTCGTGATACGGTCCAGGAATATTTAGCTGACTAGCTCGCATGCTAAACGCGGAACTCTGTAGTGAAAAAAAAAACTGCAAGAAAGGAAGTCTTGTTTAAAATTAAAGTGTCATTGAAACTATGACCTATTTTTTTCACTTTGCAAAGTTATATACATATGTATCTACATAGATTATACATATGTGTAGATGCGTATTTAGCTTTTCGGGACTCAAACTAGGCAACTAAATATACAAAACTACTAATGAGTTCGTATGAAACTGACGTGTTGAATGAAATTTAAAATGTAAAAAGCTTTTGTCTGACTTTATTAATTTTTAAACAGAACGAGCATGAGAATATTAAGTGCGAAATTCTCCTTTCCACAAATATGATAAATCAAGAAAAATAGGATAGTACTACAGAACTAACAATAAAAAAGCAAAACAAGCGGTTTGAAGATACTGCCTAATTGTTTACGAGTTCATCCCTTAAGCCTAGTTTACATTGATCGAGTAACTAGGCCTAGTGGATTGGGCCCAGTAACTTTTCGCGTCTCATTTTTTCTCTCTTCTTCTCTCTCTTCCGGAAATTCTTTTTTGGAATTTCCGGTTTTGTTTTTTTTTTTTTATAAAACTACTACATACTCGTATGTTACGTTTCAGAATGTACCTTTTATTCCATTTTCAAATACGGTTTGTAAGTCCATAATGTTTTTGAAAATGAAACGCAAGGTACATTTTGAAACGTAACATAGTCTGCTTCTTAAGTTTGGTCGATAATAATCGTCTTGTTTGCACCCTTTCTGAAATGCTAAGTAGGTTACCATTGTTAGATGTCCTTTATGGTATGTTAGAATTACTGAAATACGCATAGTAGATACACGAAAAGACCGATTCGTATTGTTTCTGTCAATTATGTGAATCGATATTACCCTCTGAAACAAGGGGTAACTATATTTAGTATGTCTTTCAACTTAGACCAAGTCTGATAGTGTACGAGCGCAATATCGCCGTTATTGATGTTTGCTGTTATGTCTGTACACGTAGGTACGTTAACAAACAGTGTTGTTCATATAATGTAAGTATATGTACATATTTGCTATGTATATATGTCTAGCATGCTTAGGGTAGCAATGTTATTCTTAGAACTTAATATTTGGTTAATAACCAAATTCTATTTACCATAAAGGTAAATAGAAAATGCCTTTGAAACATTAAAATACTGGAAAATAAAAAACATCTTTTTGGAATTACTCAGTATAATATTATAAGAGAAACAGAACAAAAAATTATATTATGCGTACCTTCCAACAAAGTTTGCAGTAACGTTTTCATTATTTCATTGTCAGTTAATTTATTAAACAAAAGGGGTGGTTTTGCTAATTCGGCGAGTATTAAGTTAGTATAACTTTGGTGGTATGCAGAATAACAATCGCCAACTAACAATACAACCAAGAGAATAATAATAAATAAATCAAAAAAAAAACCTAAAGTGTGGCACAACAAGAAATTTCAGTAACTGTAAAATGAAAAAAAACTGTAGCTAAATGACGTTTCGGAACTAGTAGATCATTTCATAACGTAAGAAATACATGCTGATATCAGTTACGTGGTGCACCTTGCAAGTGCTAAGAGATTATTTTGATGATCGATGGACCGATCCTAATGGACCGTGGAGGTGGTTGCCACGACCGCCAGATTTGACCCACCTTAACTATTATTTTTTGAGTCGTATTGAGTCAAATCTATGCAGCTCCGGTCCCTACTAAGCACAACTTATCGATTGGTGCAAGGAGAATGTTCAGGGAATTAGACCCAGCTGATGTGCGAAGAAGTGCAAGTGACGCAATGAGACGCCGAATAATAAAATGCCCGGAGGAAAACGAAGACCGTATTGAGCAATTTGTGTGATTTTTTAAATTAATGCTTGAGTTATGTTGATTCAGTCTGGTTCGTAGGTAATATCCTCCCTACATTTTTTCCGTCCTCATTTGTTTTTTGCAATTTGATTTATTTAAGTTCAACTTTTATTACTTCTCTTTATGGCAAGTTTCATCAACAAGAACCATTTAATTAAATATTAGTCGGTTTCTGTATTAAATACGCAATATTATTGTTTGAAAGTCTGTATATTACGCAATTTCCTTTCTTTGTTACAGTAATATTGGCGAGGATAAAGCAATATAAGATATCCAATGGAACCAAAATATATAAAGTGCGTATTAGGAAGCAATTCAAAATTTCGGAGAAAGCCGAAGTTGCATTAAAATCCGGCCAACTGCTGACACCGGATGGAAGTTCCCTGTGCGAGTCTGAACTATCTCCGGGAAAAATGTACGTACTGTCGGGAAGGGTGGTACATCTCAAGGCGAGAATCGACCTTTGCGGCATGGCTGATCGGTGGGAGCATCTCAGCAAACGGCAAAAGAAAGGATTGAGGATGATGTATCGCCATGGGTGCGTTTGCAAAATTTCGACATTCATGAACAGCAGAAACAGCTGTCTTTGGCCAAAAGAGAAAATGGCCTGCTATGAGACAGAGGTAAGTTGAAGATGTATCTGGTACATTGTACATGTGTGCTACAGTTAATTAGATGTTTACGTAAAAGTCACGGTTACACTTAGAGCAAAGTTTCGAAAAATACTGGTGTAGTACTGGACCAGGCTCACGTTATTTTACGTATAGGTTTCCAATTTAAAATTACGAGGGTAGTTTGAAAAGTTTCCAGCCTAGGACAGGAATAAGTACACTATCTTTCTGAATGCATTCAAATAGTAGTCAGTATCTTGTTCTGTAAAATAAGCGGTTACGAACACGACGGCTTCCTCATTCGATGAAAACCGCTGCCCTCCGAGCAAAACTTTGTGATCTATCAATTCGAACCTGAATTTCTGAATTGGCCATAGCAACTACCGAAGTACGTCGGCTTGATAGAACAAAACTTTGTTTTTCCACATGTTCTGCTTTCAGCTTGTAATGATGATACTATCATTAGTAAACTGAAAGCACCTCGTTGGTGTTCTTTCTTTTTCAAAATAGTCCAATTAATATAATTCAAAAAAAAAAGCAGTTGCCATTACTTTCCCGCCTTCAGAACAATCTTCGCTGTTTTCGAAGCCGACTCACACTTCTCAATCCACTGTTGCGATTATGCCTTGGTTTCAGGAGTGTAGTGGTGTACCAAAGTTTCATCTATAGTTATTGATCGACGCCGAAACTTCGACTTCGTTTAAACTGCCTTAGCAGAGTTTTGGATATATTTATTCGTCTTTGATCCTTGGCTCAAATCTTCAGTCAGTATATGACAAATAGGTTCCTTTGAAATACCCACAGTCTATGCTATCTCTTTAACTTAACTCTTTAGCGTAGCGTATCCTGCGCATAGGGCACTACTTAAAATACTATTCCAGTTCGTCTAGTACCATTTGGTGAACTTTTCCGATGCTATCGGCAGTGATTGGAATTTTTGCATACGCATTTATATAACCAAAACATTTTTAACTTGTAACGCCTTCATGTTGAGGCTTGAAACATTTCAAACTACTTTCGTACATGGAATTTAAATACGAAATTTATACATAAAAATAAAAAGTATCTTTTGGAATTTAAAATAATCATCTCTATAATACTATGTTAAAAAACATGAACTATAGAAAAGGCCTTTGCCCATTAGTCTCCCTCAAAATTAGGCTTCGTTCATACCTTCTAAATATAGAATATCAACAATTATTTAATTATTTAAAACTACCAATGTGACTTTCTTATGTATATTTTTTATAGCATGAAATATAAAATTATTATTGTTATAAAATAATAGATTATTTGTTGTTAGAAACATTTTTGACATACTTTGTGATAAGAATCTCAGTTGTAAGTGTTGTTGCAATATATTTCAGGCACTATCCATTGCATAATACATCTAACTCATTAAAAAGCAAGCGATTTGCCTACTTACTGATTTTGTAAGTGTTAATTAACTTCAGCAGTCGAGAATTCGAAACTAAAAGGAGGAAGACGGTAATTTTTCTGGATATTATTAGGTCTGGGATCGTCTCTTTTCTGTTCTCTTAAGTGATTTAATTACTTAACTCATTACACAAATGGCTCTTGGTAATTCGCTCTACGGCGTTCGGAAGTACCATCTCAAATGAATAGCAAGCAAACGTGACTCGACTTTGAGGTTGTTGCTTATGCTCGTTTGCCTTTGTTATCGATGCAGAGTCGTTCGTCTTAATGGCGTTTCTGGCTGTCTAATTAACTGCCTTATAAGTTCAAAAAACATTAAAAATTATAGGGGCAACGGTAGCATATGCTGGGACAATTTTATAAATTTATAATAATTTTATAAAAAATGATCGTTTCGATTTTGTTACAGGGTATCTGTTTAGCATCACCGAGTAAAGTCTGCCGATGGGCGAAAAGCGCACCATTGAACAATTGTCTACATGCACACGACAAAAGACTTACCATCTCGAGGTGGTCCGGATAGAAAGTCTGCTCGATAAGTGGAAAACTGTCTTTGCCGAGACGTCTTTGAAGCTGGATTAGATGTCCGAAGACCCACGGCTTATCCTGCCATGCAAGAGAACATAAAATAAACGTACCTTTGTTTGTTATTTATACTTGTACAAATTTTTGTTTTTATATTTATGTATGTATAATAGTAATTAATTATATGATAATAGATTCTCTTACATATACATAATACGCACGATATTGTACAGAAAACCATTCAACTTGTTTCGATTAACGCATCAGTTTTGATGGTGAAGGTGTTCCTCAAGGATTGTAGTAGGCCCTTTAATTTTTGAAATGCTAGATAATATGTGCGTAAATTGCTTACGTTATTATCACTTTCTATATGCTGCGTTGTTACCTGCACACATGTCGTTTTTCATTAATATTGTAAATATATTATTGCATGTTTCTTTGTTGATTTGCCTTATGTCGTAAGGTTCAGTAGATTGAAAAATCCTTGAAGTTAAATATGACGAATTAAATATTAGCATTTAGCAACGTATTTATTGTGGATATTAATGACAATTAGTAAACATGAATATAAAACTAATAATAACCATGTGTGCCATTTAATATTTAACTCTTTGTACATTATATTTATTGTAACAGAATCAACCGTGGGTTATATAAGGGTTAGGTATCAGAAATGCAATCAGTTTGTTAGTGTTTACATAGATGGATTTACAAATATTTCAATTATATTGACATCTAGTACTAATAGCTCATCCTATTATTGTATTCACAACAATGTATAGCAAATGAAAGTTTTCTAATGAAAGCATAAAGGTATCAGTATTAAGTATAAAACTTCCCAAAATGGAATCTTATAATCCATTAGAAGCGACTAAAGAACAACAACACTACAAATAATGCTTGATTATGATAATTTTTATATTTTCATTGTATCCTGACACTGGTTTATATACATATAAGCCTAATTTTATATATATTGAAATAAAGATGCACACAAATTATTAGACATACAAGAGCATCAGTTTTAAAAAGAACTACATTTGAAAATTCATCAACTCTCTTATTAGACTCTTAGTATATGTAAGAGAAAAAACCATCGTTATGTTTTGTATTATCTTTTGTAAAAAAATCTAAATGTTAAAATTACAATAGCAGTAAGATATTTTATAAAAAGAAATATATGACTTATGTTTAACGTGTTACAATTAAGTGTTTATATTTTTAAATAAAGTAGAAGAATCTCATGTTTGTTTCCTTTTTATTCACGAATACTTTATTAAATAATATAAAGAAATTAACTTACCTGGAAATTGTAGATGGCGTTTAGGTTATTGATAGACGGCACGCCACCAAATTTTAAAGCTAGTAGCAGTTTGTTGTGATTCTCGCCAGCGTCTCTAAGGTTTTGACGCACCTGAAACAAACGGGTTTTGTAAATAGCTATGCAAAAGAAATAGTGTGAATTTGTTTTCTTTTTAATGCCAATTAAAGTATAGCCAATTTCGTTAAATAGCACGTTTTGTTGATACAGAAAACAAACATATGGGGTATTGAAGAACCTTTACCTACCTACTCTAATTTAAGCTGTAAAATTCTCTATATAAAGCCGTACATCTTATATGATTTCGATACTAATTTGGTAATGTGGCTAGAGAAAAATAAAGCTGAATCGAAAAGTACTCTCAAATCATTAATTAACGCAGTTGCTTCTAGTTTAGTACCATCAATATTATAGGTGATAGATTGTAAGCGTCTTGTGAAAGTTGCGGTGGTATACTTAGATATACTCAGCGATAAACTATCCATTCTAGGCCATAAGAATATCCGATCAATATTCCTCTGAAACAAAATACAATCCATGGTAGTATGAATATTGAAGACAAGTTGAACATCGTCAGCGTACATAAGAATTCCACAATTAACAGAGTTAGCGATGTCGTTAATAAAGAAGAGGAATATTAGAAGACCAAGGTTTGTGCCTTGTGCTGTACTGAAAGTAGCAGCATGGTTGCAGGATGTAAAGTTTCCATAATATATCTGGAACTCTCTATCAGTTAAATAGGATCTTAATAAAACTCTGGCTGTTCAAGAAGCACATAGTGATCATTTTGGTCGATCACCTTTTAGAAGTCCACGTATATTGCATATACATGGTCTTTTTTATCCAAAGCTTCACAAACAAATTATGTAAAGCAGGCACGGTTTGTCACTGTAGATCGTTGGCGCATAAACCCATGTTGACTCTTTGATATTAAATTTCGAATTAGGAAATTTGAATAATGAATATGTTTAAAAGTTTTGGAGAAATTGTAAAGCAAGAAGATTGGACGATAATTGTCCTGAATATCTGAAGAATTATCTTTTTTCAATACAGGGCAAACACGTGCTAATTTCCAAAAAGATTGGAATGCTGAGTACTTCAGTATAAGATTGTATATCGCATGTAACGGTTTAGCGAATAGAGCAGCGCAATCCCTAACAATAAACCCGAGGATGCCATCTGAATCGCCTGTAATGGAGTTTCCGGACTTGTTAAATATTAATTCAGTTTCCTTGAGAGTAGTAGAAGTAAGGTAGTATTCGACATATCATTAAAGACAGGTAAATTATTATTGCAGGATTCAATGTAGACGCTATCAAAGTATTCACAAATGCACTAACTATGTCGCCAGGTGTGGAATATTCAACCTCGTCATTCTTGTGTATCCTCGCTTATTCTAAACATAAGACCAAAATTGCTTAGGATCCTTTCCGAGGACATTATTCATATTGTCGCTTCGGATCTATAATACTTTAATTGGTTATAATAATATTGAGTTTTGTGAATTGAATAATGTCTATATTATACCATGGAGGATAGTGTCGACGTTGGTTTATAGAAAATTTCACTTTCGGAACTGCTGCATTAAATACCTCATGTAGAATGTCGTAAAAGATATTACAAGCTGCATCTGCATTGTTCATCGTTTCTAGACCGTGTTGATATGATGGGAACCATACAATGAATATGTTGTACACTTTAAAAGACGATAACTTAAACAAACAAAACGACTTTCAAATGTAAAAATATGAGTACAATTCGACTATAACTAAATTGCATTACCTAAAAGTTTAACTCGCAGGTTCTGCTTCACAACAACTGGAAGTTTTATGTGAGTTCTTGTTACCAGAGTCTTCATTATTATTTATGGCTCATTAGCTTATTTTCCACATTAGAAATTGCTTAAATATTATTTTAACGCGCAGAATATTTTTCATACTCAAATAACAATAAACAAAAAGAATTTAGGTAGTTGGTAATGACGAAAGCCGCTACGCTCGCTTTTATTTTCAAATTTCAAAAACCGTCTTAATTAACGAGTCACAATACGCGAAATGCGTAATCCAGAGGGATTTTCGCCTTTAATTTAGGCTGCCAAATACCGACCTCGACGAGCGAATGGAAAAATAATGTAATTATTTTGAAAATTAAAGGTATTCGAGCCGCTGAAGCTATGTTAACTGAGCTTTGTGTTTTTAGGATCCGATGCAACTCCGCCTAAAAACGCTTTAAATTCCTTTCGATTTCGGTCATTCCGTTTCGTTTAGTTTCGTATCATCCAACGGCAATGTACCTTATCCCGCGGCTATTGCTTTTTCAAATTTTTATTTGACCAAGTTGTGATACGTTCAGTGGAGGTATTTTATTTGGTTTTAAAGGGGAGAATTTCAAATTATCATTTATTTATTAGGAGGAAGAATCATTAGCAAATGTTAATAAATTCAACACGAAAATATCCAAATTAACATGAAACCCTATAGTTATTGTTCGAAGCAGTCTCCTTATAAGTTTATACACTTTTCCCAGCAATATTCTCATCTCTTTAATCTGTTGAAATAGGAGCTGGCACCTTATTCTGCAAAATAGCAAATTATGAATATGGTGGCCTCCTTAGTCGATGAAAATCTCTGCCCTGCGAGCTTAGGAGACGGAAAAAATTGCCAGAGACCAAAACTGGTGAACAGGGTGGATGGTCTATCAACCGAATTTGCACAAAAGTGTGCCAATGCCAAGTAGTATATTTGCAGTGAGCAATTTTGAAAAAAAAATTGGAAATTCCACGTGAAAGTTTTCGTCATAACAACAATGTCTCGAATCGCTCCGCTCAAAAAACCGTTTACAACTGGTTTGGAGAATTTCGTGGTGGTCGTGCTTCTGTCAGCGATAAATTTCGTGAAAGCTTACCAAAATCGGCTGTTGTTTCAAAAAACATAGAGGTATGAAGACTGTAGTACATTTGGTTTTGTTGGAACATCATGTGTGAGAAATATCTGTTGTCGATGGATTCCGCTATATTTCACCCAAGTACAATACATGCAATACAAAAAGGCTCACGTCAATTGGTGTAAGGAAATGCTCAAAAAATTTGAGAAACTTCTGTATACATCATAACAGGTGACAAAATTTGGATGCACTCGTACGAGCCGAAAACTAAGCAACAATCAAGTGTTTGGGTGCTGTTCGTTGACGAAGCACTTCCAAAAACATAATTGCTTGTTTCTTTCGTTGTACTATATATGTCGCAAGCATTGGTTTTAAGGATTGAAGGGCAAAAGTGCTGAATGGTATACAACAATTTCTTTGCCAGAAGTCATTGATGAAATCAATAAAAACTATCGCATCATCCTTCATCATGGCAATGCCAGCTATCGCAATACGCCAAACAATTTATTATTTGAAGAAGAAAAGCATCGAAGCCTGGACAGCGAGTTTTGTCATCTTAAGAAATTGTCGAAGCCTTCAAAAACCATGTTTTGGAAATACCACCTTTAGAGTAGAAAAAATGTTTCAAGAATTGGTTCGAACGTATGCAAAAGTATATAAATATTAATGGCGAGCATTTGGGAAAACAATAAAATGATTTGTATCAAAAACATTTTTAGTGACTTGAAAGTTTAAAAAATAAAATAAAATAATAAATAATAAAATAAAATTTTGCCATTATTGTTGAAAATAAGACTCATTATTTTTGTAGGAATTTGTAACTTGAGCTTAACAATTTTGGTGATAATAATTTTTAGTATCATTCGAAAAGAGCATATTTAGGAAAAAAATGGGAAAGTAAGAGTGCTTAGTATTTTTCACTTCAGAAGAGTATCCAGAGTAAAATTGGTAATCTTAGCTCTAACAATTACTTTCTCAAACAATTTTGTTGTTGTTATTGAAACAATTTTGAAGGAAGAATTGTTTTCAGCAGCTAATTTCTAAGAGCGAAGCATACCGATAAATTATATTTTTTTCCATAAAATTCTAACTAGAATTAAATTATTACAAATAATTATTAAATGGAGTAAATGGACATTCCTACCTATTTTAAGCTAATTATTGTGTCTAACATGAAACTATGAAAAATATGAAACCTTCTTGAAGAATATTCCTTTGCAACTCTGCTTCCCAAGAAAAAGAAATAGAAATCATGTACAATTCTTTCTGTGAGTATTCTATTAAGTTACTTCTTTTATTCAAATTTATATTTAGGATTAGCCATCGATTTTTGGACTACTTCCACTCTAAATACTTTGGTTCACCGATGTCAAACTTTTTTTGAGTTTCGCCAATCACATAAATTAACTTCGTGAAGCCACCTTAATATTTGAAATTTCTTTGTCCAGTCGGGAATAATTTCCCTTCTCCGCTTTCGGATGCAGTAAAGTTTTAGGCTTTCACAGCTACTTCTTAAAGTTACCCTAAAATACGAGAAATGGTAAATGCTTTACAAATGTAGAAAGTATTTTCATTAAAACACAGAAATGCTTTAAATTAAATGAATCATTCCAAAAATAAACAAGAATCGCTTTTATTTTTGAAATTGGCTACTAGCACAGCCTTATTTTTGTTATAAGTAATTGTTTTTATTGTAATAGATCTGTTAAGAACATTAATGTTACTGTTAGAATCGGCCATTACTATCGATGTAACCCAGAAAAAATATCCTCTGCATTTGAAACCTCTCTTTTGGCAATTGCTCATACGTCACATCAATCTTGCGACCTAATTTTTCGCCCGGGGGTGGCGTGCTGAACGCCGAACAATAGCCAGCGGCATCGGTTTTACGTTTCTCTGTCAGCCGATATCCTCGAAACCTAGGCACCCGCATCAGATCGGTTCTAGCAAGCTGGCTATATTTAATTTTCCCACTGTCCGTCCCATTTTCTAACGGTTGCATCCGTGTCGGATTCGTTACATAGGTTCTGTACCAGGGAAAAACTTGAAAGTGGATACCAAAACTACGGAGTTAGCAGAAAACGAAAGTTACGGTTTCTATAGAAAATGAACGCTGGTACCCAATATATTTTTTTATTTTAACGCTTTTTCCCAAAATTGTTTAGAAAATTCAATCCACCATGCATTTAATTTTGTACTTCCGATGATTTTCTAATATGCTAACGTATGAAAGCCAATAAAATATAAGCCGGAATGCCCTCGCCCTTTGACGATAAAATTTCAGCATCTACTAGTAAATGTTTTCAAATGCCATAAAGTGCTACGAGGGGCGGCGAGGAGATGGCTTGGGTTTGCCGATCTATCATTTTGCGTAGCCGAAAATCCTTTTTATGTGTGTCCAAATTTAATTAGCCTACCGCGTGCCCGCGTTTTACGACACCATTTTATATCTTTTGCTAAAGGTATAAAAACGTGTATATGGTGTTAAAATACAATAGGGCTTTTGATTAAATACTGCCTGCTATTTTTACCATTTCTACTAACTTCCTAATATATTATGGAAATTATTAGGAAGTTGGTATCAGACGATGCGTCATTTTAATTACCTTTTAATATGTTATAATATATGTCGTTCATTTTTAGATAACATGTTGTGATAATAGAGTATTAATCTATCACATCTGTTTTGATATATTATGTTGCAGACTTCTGCGGTCGTAAATTTCTTCTAAAGGATTTATTTTTTTATGAAACGCGCACAAAAACAAGAGTTCATAAACACATTAGTTAAACGGGTCTTTTCCATTTCTCAGCCGGAAGCTCTTGCCCTAGAATTGAGAGATATGTGACCGGCTCCCTCGTGGAAAATAATTTCAGGAAGCGAGATATCCGATATCTCGATACACCGCCGGCGTACTCCCAGACAACCTACCGCTTTTAGTTAAGATCATGCAGTCAGCACAGCTTTTCTACCCTACATTCAAGGTGTTACCGATAAATAACGCAAACTACTCCCGAGACATATCAAAACAATCTTTAAACGCTCGTCAAAAACCTCCGATTTCTACCGTCAGTCAAAGACAAAATGTCTCTCTTACACACCCAGTATTTACGGGATACCTTATTCTCGCGGTACTGTATATGTCGGGGAAACTGAGCAGTCGGTCAGCACACGTGTGGCGGAATACAGTCATTGCACTACATTTCCGCGGATGTCCGATTTTGTATTGGCTGAGCACAAGCTGGAAATCGGCTACCAAATTTTATTTATCGATACCAAGCTTCTGTCCCATGAACCTTACTATTATTATAGAAAAATTCGAAAATCCGAAAACCTATTTGGTTGTTGATTTACATAACAAGATATGTTATTGCTTACTTCGTCCTGTATAATCAGTACCTTGTTCACCGCTGTCCAACAGCAATAACCTAGCATAGCAAGTCTCTACTTTGCTTAATAATTTGTTCTATAGCCAATATGCCCTGGCAGAAGTGTTTTCTCCATTCCAAAACATAGGAGAAGTACCAATCAAAATTAACAATCCGCAGCGGAAAATACGTCAGGGCAAAATCAGGCAATTTCGTCAAAGACCTCAAAGGTCTATCAGGGGATCTCAGAGTATTGATATTAATTTAACAGGATTTGCAGTCAAATTAAATGATTTGTTTGTTTCTACATAGAAATTCGTACAATTACATCATAAAATGAACTTACCAACAGGAAGTCCGGACGAAAAGATCTTCCAACTCTCGAACCTCCTTTGCTTCCTGTCAACGCGACATTTGCCCCATCCGCATTTGCCGTAATGTTCAACTCTTTGAATTCCGCCTGCTCCACTCGTATGTCATAATCGCCGATCTTTTTACCCCGAAAGTATTTCGACCAGTCAGTATTTTGATCATCTATCACAAGTAACGTTAGGTATCTACCGGACGATACGGAAGATGTCACCCTGCTTGCGCTAGAAACGGCTGCGCCTAATATGGAAGCACCCTGGTCTCTCGCCTGGCCGGTAAGAGATTGTACGCGTTGCAGCAGAGACTCTCTAGACTTGGCTGGACTACTTGGGGCACTAGTTGTCTTTGATCCCGGTCGTAAATTCAAGCTTAAGTCTCCGGAATTGGATTGAGATGGTGCTTGAGTCGGTGGTGGAGGCGGGGGTGCCTGAAACAATTATAGGCAAATTTAAATTGATCAATTTACAGTAGCCGACTAAGTAAATACTAGAGGTATGTATAGATGCTTTTGTATCTGATACCTAGAGGGAACAAAAGCATTGGATGCAAAAAAATAAAAAAAAAAACTGTGTCGGATGCTGAGTATTATAATATATTAAATACATACAAATCGAATACGAACAGTTTTCTTTATCTTATTTTAGCAGACGTATACGAATACCAGTAACCTATGAATGTTACTTCATAGTTTGGATTAACATACTCATAGTTATAAACAGTACATAATGAACTCGACAAATTTATTAATGACGACTAAAGGTGCGCATTTTCAGAATTAAGTCATTTGTTAGCATCGCTCGCCCTGGTCCTCTACGTTTGTTAGATCGGCCCAACTCGCCTCGTCACATTTGTCAATCCGGTCCGCCCGTTGGCCTATCAGTTTCACCGGTTGTCGTTCCAAAGATTTTTCTTTCACATCTCCATGCAAGTGAAAAGCATTTTTGGTGAATATTGAAAACAGTAAGAATGCTATCTGATTTAATTGATATTGTAAACTTTGGGTCAAAATTAGAAAACAAAAATGAGAAGGGACAAATAAGTTTCGACAGCAAAATTCTCCCATAATTTAAAAATATTTCAAGAAAATATGATACTATTTATATACATTGGTGGTATTCCCCCACGTGCATTGAGGCATGTTCGCATATGACAATTATCATAGTGATGCGCTGCCAAGGCCTACCGAGACGTCACAGCGGCTTATATAGTACAGTTCCTTCTTTTCGATTTCCTATTTCTATCTTGGGGGTTTCATTCAGTAGATAGCGCTAGCCAATCTATACCTCCTTTCCATAGTATATTCTTTCGGTTCTTATTATTGAAATTTTAATTGAAATAATCTCGCGGATGATATCCATGTGATTGTCTGAATTTCAAATAATAATATTACACTACATACAAGCTTGTAACTTTGTTTTGAAAAATCGGGAAGATTGCAAAAGCATTCATTACATAGACGAAGGACGTTTCTTTTATTACGTAATGGACTGGGTCTTATCAGACGACACATCCATAACGCAATTCTTAATCAATATCTAACCATAAGCAAGATAAATGAGCGGTCATATCGACTCGACATCAAACACACAACATCATGAATAAAATAACGTATTTCCAACGCGATTAGTAACAAGAATTCGAGAAACCGCACACAAACAGCAGCAGACATGCCGGAGCATTCGAATAAGTAATTTAGCAGAGGCATATTCACTAGAAGACGTAAACTAAAGGAACATGCAACATGATTAATCTACATCGCCTAATTAGGAAACTGAAAATACAAAAGCTCTTAACAATATCATGAAATTGTGATAGAAATAACAAGCTTATAGTTTCTAGAAGGATTCACGATAGTGGAGTATTAATGTACAATAATATTCCACGTACACATGTAGATAGGTACATAAAATTTCCTACAAAATCTCGTAACTTTTAAGTGTAATTAACGATATGTTGTTGTGCGTATCAACTGGATCTAATTTTGTGTTTTTATATATAAAATCCACCTCCTAAATTAGTAGAAAAGTTAGACACATGCAATAGCGTTACAAGATTTGAAAGATTCAAAGACCAAACCAGTTCAAATAAGTAAGTAGTAAGTACAAATTTTTTCAATTTTTCTGGCTTGCAATATGTGGAATTCAAACTGTTGACTCAGTGAAATACAATGATTACAATAATTGTACTTCAATGACAGCTTCGTAGTTACCAAATATCAACGTCGTTTCCTCTAGAGAAAAGTGCCAGATAGATACGTGTCCAGGCAGTCTTCAGCAATATGTATGGATCGCACGCATTGCACTTTCACGCACTTGAGTGCGAGAATTACATCTGAGAACCCAGGTAGTCCTGGTCTTGCAGCGGAAGAAGAAATTCGCAATATGGTAGAGCATAGCCTGAGTGTAAGTATACGATGCATTACAACCCGTCTCCAAATTAACCAGATAACGGCAAGGGAGGTTACTCGCAAAAATGGTTTAAAATCTTTACAGATTCAGCGCGCCGAGAATCTTTGTTGCTTTATCACTGGGGATGACATAAATAACTGTCGCTATCAACACCGTTGGTCAAATGAAAATACGCCAAGGTGGGAACTAACTTTCAGCATTGATTTTTGCATTAACGTGTGGTGTGGTATGATTAACAACTAATTACTTGGACCGGTTGTGTTAAATAATCCTCTTATTGGAGCTTCGTATTTAGAATTTTTAGAAAATAATTTGGTAGATTTACTGGACGATGTTCCATTGAATATTAGGCATGTACTATCAGCATGATGGTGCCTCTGCTCGTTTTAGTCGTGCTGTGATCAATTATCTTTGTAATTGCTTTCTATAACGCTGGATTGGCCGTGGTGGTTTTCAAAATTGGCCACCAAAGTCACCAGATTTGAATCCCCTAGACTACTGTCTTTGCGGATGGCTTAATGATTAGCTTATGCAACAAAAGTGAACACAAGAGAGGCCCTACTCGATTGGAATGTCACTCACTTCAACGATCTACCCGTGCAATCCTAAAAAAGTTGATGAATGCAGCGACGGTGGACGGTGGTGTATTTGAAAGCTTAATTTAATGTTAATTGTTGAATTATTCTAATATTATAATTTAATAATACAAAATAAATACTGTTCCGTACTGCTTTACAACTTATGTGTTTTGCTTAGAATGCACGATCTACTCAAAATAAAACATCAAATAATAGCAGCTTCGCAAAATAGGCAAGATTGCTATCTCAGTAACGGTTGATAACTCCATAACAACTCTGAATATCTCCCTCATCACCCTATATATTTATTATTTTGTAAGCATTAAGTAAAATGTTCCTTGAACTCTTTACAAAGTACATTTTATTATAACCAATTATAGAATGTATTACGTAAATGCGAAGTTAGATCAGACGACCCCAATTACTGAGAGACAACTGTTGTGTAGCAAAAACTGTATTCTTCTTAGAATTCCAACAGTCACAACATCTACTCGAAGATACGCTCCGGTAACTAGATTTCCTTCAACAAACACAAAACCTGTTTATCCAATCAGGAGAGGAAATGCTCAAGATAATTGGGTTCTGTTTATTTGTGAGCGAACGCTGAACATAACGCAATTGCCATTATAAGTTAACGTTGTAGAATTCCTTAAATGATATCATCATTATACAAACTTAATTATGCAATTGTAGTAACATACATTATTTTTGTATATTTCAAGCATATTTCAACGTATTTCAAAGGCAGACCGGCACCTCCACCAAAATATAAAAAAAGTAAATGTATTAGTTTCCATGTATATTTCGTTCATTTTACCTATATAATTAAATGTAATTAATGAAATAAAACTCTCAAGATGTGAGTAGGTTTCGCATCTACGACGTCACAGCCTCTGTAGAAACAAATCACTTTAATACCTAGTGTTCGGCTCCTGAAATATGGAGTTTTCTTTAATCTAGAGAAGTTTTATCAATGTAAGTCGAAATATTTTACATTAACACCTCACTTGTTCGTAGTAACTTTGATTTGTAGCAGATACATTTACGGTAAATGTTGTTTAATGCACAACTAAAAAATTATTTTTTCCTTTAAATAAGCGAAGATGACACTACATCAATGTATCCAATCGTTTGTGGAAATCACGTTTAGTACTTCGTTGTATAATATATGTAAATTTGTTTGTGAATTTTCCAACTTACGATACAATTGTAGAAAGGGCAAGTTTTTGAAAGAATAACAGAATTTAAGAAATTTCTTGTCCGAAAACAACTATTAATAAAGCTAATAGTAGCTATTACACTTTTTATGACTACCTTTATGGTGTTTCGCTTTTAATATTAGGTTATTATATATATTAAGTGGATGAAAACGTTGATGGCATATGTTACGGTTTTCTTTATATGTATTAGACCCTCGGGCTAGTCAAATATCTACATTACTATTAAATTTCAGGGTAAAAATTTCAATGAGATTTTAGTAGTGGTATGCTTCTAAATACAACATAAATATTGCATGAAGTATAGTTGCATGAAGAATAGTTACAAATACAATTCCATTCCGCACCAAAATCTCATGAATATGTTCAAATGCGTACACATATACTTGTTTTAATAATGTAAATATAGGTTTTTCCCAGGGGTGTCTAACGCATGTGAATCAGGCTGTATGCACGACCAAGTCTAGACGCTTTGATGGGATAACATAAATGTTAGCGGTTCTGTTATCGCTGAATTCAGAGAAAATTAACACCGTTTCTTTGAAAACAAAAGTTTCGTAACATCCTCGGGAATTTCATACTATACAAGAATCCTTATAATATTCCAGCGTTAATTTTTAATGTCCTTTTTTGTTTTACCGCTATGATATGACGTGTTATTTATAGTAACAACAGCTTTATCTGGGAATACCTTTGATATCTGTAATAGGACGCCCAATTTGAACATTGTTTTAATTCATATTTATTTTCATATAATAGAATTGATTTCATTTATTTAATTTTCCCAATGTATTTATTTTATGTATTCTACTTTTTATTTCACTACTGTATGTGAGTGTATTCTTTAAATATGTTATATGTTAAAATTAGGCCATTACCACAAGCATTTTAGCAATATAAAAAAAAGTATTCCCGCAGCGACCAATGCGGTAAAACGTCTAGGTATCGGCAGTTGACTGCCCAAGCCAGAACAGTGGTTTATATGAGTTCTATAAGAGTATAAAGCGAACCTGATCAGGTCGTCGTCAGGAGAGCCACGAGCCAGCATCACCTGGAACGCGAGAAGACGCTGTCGGTTTCCCGCCAATGGATCGCACCCATCATCTTTTTCTTATTTATTATTATATTAAGTCTTTTTCGTATTCATATTTATCTCAAACCGGTTGCTTTGTCGTTTATTAGTATTGATTTTATTCTATTTTCGGGGACACCACCTTCAGTAACAACTCTTATTTTTGTGTATTTTCATATTAAAACATATTGTTACTTAACTTTTTATTGCTTGATGCATAACTACTCATTACTCGAGAGCCAGATGATCTGAGAAGGTGATGAGGTCAATTATTTAAAAACCTAAAATGATATTTCAAATAAGCAATTTAAAGGTAAGCGGTCATTGCATTACAATTTCGCGTAGTTTGCATATCCTGTCAAACCATTCTTCAAATACAAAAAAAAAGTCATTTCTGCTTAGTAATCTGTTTCTTTTACCTTCACCAACCCTTAGACCATCTGTTGCAAACCCATTAATAGATCCTATATTTGAATTTTTGTAAATTGCTCTAAATCACATGCCCAGGGCTGTGATATTTGAAAAAGAAAATCACCCTAAATGTTATACCCCTACAGCAACAACTCACAGAGAAAATCTCCGGAGAAGATATGCGCCTAAATGAAATGATTCAAAACAACCCATTTGTAAGAAATTCATGTAAGCGGGACACAATAAGTATTGATTAAATTTAACGTACTAGTACTTTCTCTCTTTGCTGAAAAAGAAAAATACATTTCCTCAAACTTAAATTGGCCTAATACCGAAGCACAAGTACAAAGACTACGCAAGTATATCCAAGAAGATTTTGTAGCACGTACAGATATCTGGAAAGTAAGGGAAGTTTACAAAAGACGAAAGTAAAAAGACGAAACTGGATTTCGTTCTAATAAAAAAAGACGAGGCGGGACAGCATTTGAAAAAAGATAAACTCAAGCTGGAAAGGAAGAAGAAAGAAGAACAAGAAGAAGAAGATAAAATTCTAATTACCTCTAGGCGATTCCGTTGAAATATAGAAGGTTTGTGTGGTGTTTTCAGGAACGTAAAATTAAGAGAGAGGGTCCTGCTAGTAATAATTATTCTACATAAAAATTAGTTGTCCAAAGAACAAGCGGAGTAGAATTACATATTGTACAAAAAACTTGGCTTTAGACTCTATCTTGTTTACTAACAAATGTCATATACCAACCAAATAATGCTGATTAAAATTTATGTATCTCATAATATGTGAATACGTCACTACAACATTACCGCAATACAAAACTTGCTGAAGCAAAACAATTAATTTCCCGCGTCTAACAGTGAAAATATGTAAACAGCAAAATTAATTTAACATCTGACACTCGTTCCAGCTTTATAAAGAGAGGTCTTCTCGCAAAGTTTCCTCAACTAGTGATTTATGCACAAAATTCTGTTAAACCCAGGAAAATTATTAGTTGAGGAAACTTTGCGAGAAGAAGTTTGGAGAAGAATTACTTTGGAGAGCAAGTTTGATTCCAAAAATAGAACGCATGCCAAAAATTCCTAAAATAAGAACGTTGAGAATAATTCCATGACAAAGATTAACATATTTTCGAGTTATTTGAAATATCTTTGAAATATTTTTAAAATTTAAATTGAAATGTTTCTAAAATATGTTTCATCTCGATTCCTTGGAGTCTCTATTTCAAATTTGTTGAATAATAGGTAATAAGTAATGGGTTCAAGGTGTACGTCGTGTAGCAAAAGGATCAATAGATATTATAACCAAAAAATAATGCTAAAATAGCTTTCTCATTGTATTGATTAGGAAGCAATTGTCCGTTTTCCCCCACTACCATCGTTGACTGGACTTATATTTCCCTTCTACCATCCACACTCCAAAGACAATAGCCCAGAAAAAGACATTTATTTTAGAAATCGAGCTTAATACCACTAGAATGACCTTTATTTTTGATAGCTGGATAAACTGAAGTCACTAGATGAGGTGTGTGGGTGGATGTTAGTTATATTACAATAAATACAGAAAATCCCATCTCTCTATCTTTGATAGTTTTCAAGCTAAACTTCGCGAACGCACTCGGTATAAAAGCTATTATTTATTTATTCAGTCGAATATTCTGTAAACGCCACAATTCAAACTCGTTAAAACAATTCTAAATTTGAGTGATTTTCATCTATTATATTCCTTTTTATTCCCTGTGGAGGCATCATACATCATTAAGTTAAATGTTTTCCTTCACGTACGTTATACGTCTGTCGAGAGCACTCAACTGTAATGTTCTGTATTCCATTAACTGCGAAGTTTCTTTGCTATAATGCTTCTAGTAAGCTAATAAAATGTCTCTTTATCTACTTTTTTTTCTAACCTGCCAACCCTATATACTTTCCCAACTACATTAGAATTATCGATGTAACATAAACCATATCTTCTGGGGAAGGTTTTAGTTACCAACGTAATAAGCGAGAATAAAGCTACTTTTTCTAATAACAACTAATGTTTGCCGGACTTACTAATTATTTCTAGTTCTCGATAACAAATTATTCGTTGAAAACGAATCCAGATCATTCTAACTTCTTCTAACATACAAATCAATATACCCTGAAAGATAGATATACGTTTTAAAGGACAGAACAGCTACCACAAGGATAGCTTTTGAATGTTTAATGTATTTTAATATCAAAAGCAGATCAGCTATTGAAATTAGTAGGCAAAACGCACAGATAACCATTGCAAATAGATAATATACTCTGGTTCAGTTATTATGGTTGTACGACAAACGAATTATTCAAAATTTGAATCAATAAATAGGCCGGTTTAAAAGTGACAGAGTCATCATTAATTCACAATATAATTGCGCATGCGATATAGGATGCTTTTGACAATTTCAGTCATGTTGGACGCCCATCTGTGTCGATTAAGACTGTGGATAAAACTGGATAAACTAGTACACTTCGGAAGTCGAGGCACAGTCGAAACAGTGGACTGAGAAATGTGAATCAGCTCGCAAAAAGTGAAGATTTTTCCATCGGCCGAAAAAGTGATGGCGACTGTTTTTTGGGATGCTAATGGTATTATGTTAATCAAGTATCTTGAAAAAGGAACATAATAACGAGAGCATATTACGCATCATTACTTGACAAGTTGAAGGCGGACAACGCCCCAACGTTTCACATTACAGTGGTCGTTTTGATAAAAATTCACAAAGTAGGGAACGAATTGATAGGCCACCCAGTCTATTTACCAGATCTGGTCCTAGCGACTGTTTTTTGTTTTATAGCAACTTTCGTTCGGAGGACAGAGATTTTCATCGAGTGAGGAAGTCATTACTACATCTATTTTGCAGAACAAGAAGCCAACTTGTATTTGGGCGGACTAAAGAGATAGGAGCATCGTCGGGAAAAGTGTTGAATTTGTCAAAAATACACTTGTTTTTGCGTTAGGCTGGAAACTTTTCAGACTACCCTCGTAATTATTCTCATTCATGTTTGATTTATTTGATCGTATTTTACTAACTTTTTACTAGAATCCTATTGGAGCATCTATGAACCGTTCTTTTTTTGTTTGATAATCCTGCTACAATTTAAAATTTCACCTTCAGTTAGCAATTTTACGCAATTTAGGCAATTTTCTATGAAAAGAAACTGGATCGTGCGTCTTTCTTAGCTCCTTCCTTTCTATAATAAAACCCGTAACAGGAGAAAACTTTCTGAAATATAGCACTACTTTAGTCCTGAATTTGTTAGAATGTATTCTGCTGCAAATACAGAAAGCTCGTATATAACTTTTTGGCGTCCCTTTAGTATTGATCGTTAACAGTGCTTTTAGATTTGACCTCTATACGGAAGGACACTTGGGCTCCTTATTCTAAACAATTTTATTATAGCTAATGGCGCTGTGGAATGGAAACATGAATTTCCAATGTCTAGTTAGAAGTTCTCAAGCTTAAGGAAACTCTTTACCTTTAAAAATTTGGAGTTTTCAACAATTTGCTATTTACTTTCTTTATAAAATGTTTTCAAATTTCTCTCCGGTTAATCGGCAAGAGGTCTCCTATTTTAAAACTACCGAATATTAACATCATTTCATCAAATCGTAATAAAACTTTCTCTAAAAATTAGTGTGTTAGCGTATTTCGAAGCACATCCCCGTAGGTCAATACCTGCTGCTTCTGAAGATTTAGACATTTTAAAAACGTCTGTCCGTAAACCCTTGAAATATAATAACATGCATCGATTTTCAGAAATTCCAGCAAACTTTTCGACAAGAAGATGAAATCAAAAGAAATGAATTGTGCAATTTTTTTGTAAGTTAAAATTTTCAGTTCTAATGTGTATTGTTTAGTATTCAACAATCAAGTTCTTTATGAAATTTACGATGAATATTTGACGCAACAAGAATACTTAGAAATTTAAAGGGTACTGTTAGAAATGTTACCTGCTAACATAAAAAATGCATGCTGATATCAGTCAGATCCATTCTATCTTACAAGTGCATCAGCCGCTAACAGAATATTTTAATGACTTTCACGATCGCCGGGTTTGACCCCTCTTAACTATTATCTTTGGGGTTTTAGAACATTTTACTACGGTTTGGTGGAGCAATGTTAGTATTTCGTAGTTTTAAAATGCGAGACTTCTGAAGCTGAAAGGAAGTGAAAATTAAGCAACTATATACAAGGGCGTAAATGTCAAAATTTGTAATATCTTAAAAATAGTTGAAGAAAAAGCGTTAGTTGCAATCGTAGAATTTTATGCTGAATTCGGAAATGTAATACTACCTAGTGTGTTTCGTTTAAATAACAAACTTCATGACAACTTCTAGTTAACCGGAGATGTAAGAAATTTGAAAATACTTTAGAAAGAAAGTAAGTAGCAAATTACTGCAAATCTCCAATTTTCAAAACTGAAGAGTTTCGTTAAGCGCGAAACATCTAACTACTTCAATGGAAAACACCTGTATTAACTGTATGTTATATAACGGCTGTCGACGTGTCAATCGATGTTAGTGTTTCTGTAAAATTGGAAAAACTTGTTTCTGCGTTGGGCTGGAAACCTTTCAGGCTACGCTCGTATATTTACGATGTGGTGATGGGTTACGATGAGATGTCAATACGTCATAACGAAAACTTCAATTCAAGTGTACGTCTCCACATAATTGCATTCGTATCGTGATCGATTTAGAATTTTCCTGATATTTATCACTATAATATTTAACGGTACGCCACAAGAATTCCAAAGCATGCGAGAAGTTGTACACCGAGAGAAAAAATTGGTTGGGCCAATCAAAAATTGGTTGACTCAATCAACCTTCTTTGTTTTAGATATACTCAATATTCCATATGGTTTAAAATATCATCATACGATTGGCTGACAAGTTTTAATTGTATCGATTTTGAAATGAACGTTCAACCGACCTACATTACAATATTGATAAAAGCAAAAAAAATGCAAACTATTAATCATTTTGACTGCTTTTGGTGTAGATAGTAATGATTCCAAATTATTTTAATTTTCGATAATAGAAACAAATTTATTATATTATTTCTTCAGTTATCGCTACAAAAGTTATTACATCACTGCTGAAAAAAATGTAACATGAAGTAGAAATTTTAAAATCAAATAAAAAACCACCCATTTTGACTGGTTTAGTAGCTCTAGTACTAAGTAGAGACTTGCTGTACATACTAAGATGATACAATATTTAAGCTTTTTATAGCTGCCAACCTAGCTTAAGTCACATAATTGGTTTATTTGCCATTTCCATTTGAGGTTTAATCTTGCTTACTAGTAACATATGGTTATCTATACTTACTTGAGGTTGCGATGTAACAGGTAGAGCTTTCGTGTAGGGATCGACTTGGGATTCATTCTCGTCACACTCCGAGGATAGGTCCCCGGAGCTGAACCTTCGTTTCAAGTAATTGACATTGGAGGTGAAAGACTGCCTGAAACTGCTGAACGAAATGGTGGGGCCGTTTGCGGTTGGTCCGCAATACTTGCTACACTCGGTAATCTTGCTGGCTAATGGTAGCCCCCGCTTTGCGTCTTACGCCTCTCGTTACGTGTTAACACAGCTAAGCTTGTGGTGTGCGTTAGTCGTGATCACAACTGCAACAAAAATAATTATAAATAAAACTTTTAACGTATAAAGTCCCTTTTTATTCATTTGCATTAAGTCAGATAATACCGTTTTCAATTCAATTTCAATATACCAAACGCCTACCGCGTTTGGTATATGAAAGCGTGAAAAAAGGGTCGAACATTAGGGTGATAACTTTTGCAAATACGTATATATGAGAGAGATCTGACTAGAGAGAACGTTATACATACGCTTAAATTGAGAAGGGTGAAAGTAGGTTCCGAAAGCTATTCATACATACACCAGTGATATGAAGTTTAGATTAATAGACTACATACGGGTTATTAATTAGGCAAGGTTGGAATTAAACAAGTGTTAACTTCCATATTTTTCATCCTTTGTGAATTTTCATTTACACTCCAAAAAATTGGAGAATTTTACAGGAATTATTTTGTGAGAAATTTCTCCTTTTGTAGATGAAAACACAAAATGAGGTAATTTTACCCTACTGCAGTGTTCGGCAACCTTTTTCTCATAAAGAGCCATTTTTAGAATAATATTTGTGAGAGAAATTTTTTTTCTGTTATCTACCTAGCTATGACAACAAGGAGTTAAAGAACAAATGAAATCTTGTTTTGAAGAGCCATTATTATTATTACTCCTACACTGCGGTCGAGTGGCCTATTACGTCCTCTGAATATTTTTTTAATCCTGTAGAAGTTCTGTGGTCTTTAGAAAAACCAGAATTTAAGCCACTGTGTCTAACCACACCTATTCCAAACTTTTTCTAATAACGTTATGCCTTTGAAAACATTTTTTTAGTAATTGTGTAAAATACGATTCCATACCGTTTTTTCAGTCATCGTTCGGTAAAAAGCGACGCCCTCTTAGGTGTTTCTTAAGTTTTGGAAAAAGACAATGGTCACAGGGGTCACACACTTGTCATGAAAAAGCAGAGCTTTTTGTGGGGTCTTCTTTCGCATGGCTGCTTTCAAGTTTGTTCACTTTTAACTGTGCTTTTGTAGACAGTCTCCGTTATTGCAGACCCTTTTGGCGTATACTCGATTAAGAAAATTCCTTCCGCGTCCTAGAAAACTGTGGCCATCACTTCCCCAGCAGAAAATTACATCTTCGCTTTCTTGAGCGATGGAGAGCTCTTATGAATCCATTGTATGGATTCTTGTTTCGTGGGAGGATCCCATTGGTCATCTCCGGTTATAATTCTATAGAATAAGTCCATCATCTTGGGATAAGGCAATCAAATTTTCCTCGCAAATTTGTAGTCTACACAGTTTTTGTTATGGACAGAGCAACCTGGAAATCTATCGTACCGACACTCTACTCATTCCCAAATCTTCGTGTAGAATTTGAAGAACACTTATTTTGGATATTCCTATTTCTCTAGCAATACCCGAAACTCTTATTTGGCGGTCAGTCAGCACCAAATTTTCAACTTTGTCATTGGTTTCTGCAGTTCGTGCTTCCAGAGGTCTTTCAGACGTTGGGCCATCATGAATGAATTCTTTACCCTGTTTAAACTGCTCGCACCAAGATTTGACTTAGAAGTAGGGCGGACTATTTTCTCCATACACTGCCACCAGTCTCTCACGGATATTCTTCGAGCTACTGTCTCCTTTTGATAGAAATTTCATGACGCCTTTGATTCAAAATTCAGGTCAATCGTTTTCCTTTCTTTTGAAGTCTCAAGTCAGCAACTTCAATTATTTAATTTTTTAAAATTGCGTTTGAAACGTTTTTTTTTTTGTGAAATGAATTTATTTTTGTTTTGTACATATTAAAATGCAATTCAATTATTCATTATCAATTTTACAATAGTTGATTCCAAATTAATTAACATTTTTGTTTAATCAAACAGTGTACAGTATAGCTGTATACGGAGGTTTCATATAATTTATTTAAATCGCTTGAATAATAAATATAAAATCTACACATAAAAGATAAAAACAACAATAAGTTTCTAGATTAGGTTTTTATTGCCGAAATTCTCGAGAAAGTTTAGAAGAAGATGTATACATTTTAAATCTTGGCATCATGCTTTTATTATAGCGTATTAGCATGATATAAATTTTGAAATGGAGGAAAATATACTGATACATTGCTGCCATTGTTTACTTGTAAATTCTGCGAAAACGTTCTATAGATCGATGACAATTTTTACTACAAAACTTGTGGAATTGAGAAATTCGATATAGTTCACTTCTTCCTCGGATAAAGATAAAATTAAATTTATATATAAGGCGAAAATGAATCCCTAAAATCCTTTTCTATCTTTCAACTGGTAAACTAAAAAGTGCTATCGTTCACCTCATAAATGCCGCGAATAAAATTTCAAGATCGACACTCGACAAGAAAGCGAAATTTTCGGATCAGAATATTAGTGTTATAAATTGCCAGCCATTTGTTCCGGTTCAGCTTGCATGAATGAGCAGACGATAGCTAAATCCTGCGGATTTTATTTACGAGAAATCAATACTGAAAGTATTTCTTGCGAGTGAGTTCTATGCAAATTATGCGTCGATATCTTGTTGTTATATAAGACTTCAGTATGAATATTTGAGATTTACTATATACCACAATTTAAGCATTTACCATTTAACATTTAGAAAAGAATTTTCATTAAAAAAAAAGGTATTTTTCGGATACCGCTTTAATGTTACATAAGTTTCTTTCTGTGTTCAACATAATTTCAGCTATATTATATTAAACAAATACTTAATGAAATCTATTTGTTTACAACATTAAACTTCTTATTGTCTGTCTTGCTGTTAAACATAGTAGTAGTGGAAAGTTTCGGGGTTGTAGGCATCTCGTAACATGTTTTCTCTTATTTTGTCAATACACCCAAAAAATAGACCATAAAGCCTAGGTAATAAAAGTGAGTTAATAACCTTTATACCCATGTTAATAAGCTTTATTTCAATTACGCTACCTTTCCATATTTGGCACGTGCCTTTTAATATACATAATACCCATCATTAAAAAAATCTGACCGAGTCCTTAGATAATGAAAGGCATAATAAATTACATTAAAGGGTATGTTATTTCTCTCACTAGTATTATCTATGTTCTGAGTATAGTATTACCAAAATGAAGCAGATAATACACAAATTAAGAATACATAATTACCAATTATAATTATCTGTATTATACATTTTTATTACACACGTAAGTTTACGGAAATAATATAGACGTTATTCCGAATTCCAATAATCATAGACTATACCAGAATATCCATTTGTGACCGTTTGTTACTTTCAATTAATAATAATCAGCGAGCGATTATTTTTATACATGTGACGATAATCAATCCACAAATGGCTAGTTTTACTATTTGTTCTATTTGGTAGCCCATTATACTGAAAATTTGCTTAATTAGTCTTCAAATAGAACTAGTTGTTTGCATTTGTCAGATACGTCAAATTTTGATTGACTCAATTTTGAAAATTAGATACCCCTAGAAACGTGTACATATATGATTCCTCTCTATCACAGTGTGATAGATGTACTAGAGCTCCATTTAGACCAGGCCAATGTAAATAATACAGGCACACACAGGAGAACGTTGTTTTTAATTATAAAACCCTACCATAAAACATACAAAATATTTTCTAAGAAAAGGTTTTGCAATTATCTACAGGTCGCTGAAACCAATAAGAAAATTAAAGCAACACAGTGTGCCCTATTACTACATGTAGTCAGGGAAGAATGTTTTAAAATTTATATTACCTTTACATTTAAAACCGAAGAAGAAAATAAATTGAAACCTCTAATTAAAAAATATGAAGAACATTCTAAACCTAAGAGCAAATTAGCGCGCGAAAGGTAGGTATAAACTTTTTATGTTCAGGGAGCTGCCGTCAGAATCTTTAGATCAATTCATAACAGAAACATGTATCACACATCATGGAAGAAAAAAATAGACAACGACTATTGGAAAATGACAATATATTCTTAGAAAGGCAGTTAAGTAAAAGCATTGAAACATCACAAGAGCAATAGCAGCGTATGAGTGAAAATTCGAAAGAAGTTAATTTATTGCAGAAAAAATCATGAATAAAAGAAGCAAAGAAGATTGAAACACTCAAAGGAGAGACATTTATCCAAGAGGTCAATGATACCACATAGAATCCCTAATTTACCATGGGAAGACATTGGACCTGATATTTTTAAAATCAGTAATGGCTCTTACTTAATCGTAATTATTTTAGTAAATAATTTGAATACTCTGAAATTGCGCTATTAAAAGATAATACCTCAAGTAATAATGTCATCACCAGTTTGAAGTCCATATTCGCTGGAGATGGAATTCCAAAAGTATTTTATTCGTATGGTGGAACACAACATACTTCTCAAGAATTTGAAAAATTTGCAAAGGAATGGAATGTTAAAAGTATTAGATCCAGTCCAGAAAATGAACGATCAAATGGATTAAGCGAAAGACATATTCCAACCCACAAAACTGTAATTAAAAAGGCCATTATAGACAATAGAGAAGTTTATTTGACATTATTACAATTGCGAAATACTCCTTTAGACACAAAAATGTAATCTCCCGCGCAATAATTAATGTCAAGGATTTTAAAAACATGCATACTTACAACAAACAAAAGAACGTCGAATATATAACAAAGGGTAACTTACACAAAAAGCAATTTATACAAAAAACTTATTGTGATTGCGGAAGGAGAAAATTGCGAAAACTAAAGAATGATCAGGAAGTGCTAGTGAAAGACAGTAAAGGAATAAGAGAAAGAATGAGAAAAGGAAAAAATAACATCGAAATTGAAAGATAGGGCATATGGCATAAAACAACAAGAGAGAAAAACAACAGACCTATAGCTCTTGTGGAAAACAAATAAGAAAACCAGACAGTTTAAACCTTTAGGCATTATTTAGAATATTTATTGTTAAATGTCATTAGATTAAAATTCCATGTAAAGAAAAGGGGATGTGATACAAGTCGTAATGTCTGACCAAAGTAAATAATCCAGGGACAAAATAAAGCAGTACAAGACGTATCAGGAGAAAGTTGTCTTGAATAATAAAACCTAACCCTGCAAGTACAAATACCACACGACATAACACGTACGATGCCTTAACACGTTAAACTGTCTATATATGTAACTGTGAAGTCAGAAATTCAAGAAGTTACCAAACTAATCTACATATTATATACGTCTTTGTATGTCTTTGTACAGTGTCAGATTTTAATTAACAACTTTGGGAAATGTTTAATTAACGTGCTACGCTTTACTTAATGAAATGAAAATGTATCACATGCTGAATTACACATATAATGATATGTAGATATAATTTTGAACCGTCAGTTTCACGTTATATCATCTGTACGTTAGTTAGAGGCCTAAATGCTGTATGAATGCAGCATGCAAATATGCGCAACTACGAATGGAAACTTTTATCTAATTTGATGTAATATGTCTTTATGAACGTATTAATTGGACCAACACTTTTTATCAATATTCTACTTCACGCAGTCGTCTGAATTGCGAATGAGTCCTTCACGATTCTCGAGGTACCGTTAATAAATATGAACCGATCATCTGGTCTCCCATTTGGAAATTAGTTTATCTCATCCAATGTGGAATTTCAAACGACCAATATTGCGAATTATGACGATTGACTATTCTATTGCTTGAAAAATTTGTTTGATCAGACTACAAGATACGAGCTAAGAAATCTATCAACAAATTTACATAAAATCTTATGCATGCACCAAATTAATTTTAAATGGCTTGTATTTATTGGATTTTAATAACTTATGGACGAAACCAACTGATCTATCTTCAACAATAGATCTCACAGACGTTTGAAGAATGTAAGCATGTTTTGATTTTCACATTTACCTTCGGGAAGATGACCAGTATTTCTTAGTGTATTAGCTGTACTCCTTGCATGGTGTCGATGAGGAAATCTAGTAGCATGCAATGCTTGCGCGACTCTTGTATTATGATAAATTATTTAATAATAATTAGGGGCGATGGATCAATAAGGCAGCAAAACCGAGCGCTTTCCCTAACATATTCTTTAAAAATGCAATAGAATTCATAAACAAAATTATTCAAATTTATATTACATAAATATTACTTAAACATCCCGCGGCTTCCTATTTAACATTATGAAATGAATTATGTATGTTATACCTTATATTTACAACAAACAATAAGTTGAAATTAAATAATTACGGCCCTGGTTGCTATGGCAACGGTACGAGCCTTGACCAAGCAATCAATCACAATGCGGTCACTGTATATGCATCTGAGCCCCACAAGTTTTCCCGGGTTTTTATATAGTGACAACTAACTGTGCTTATAACAACCTTAAAAATGAACAATATACTTTTAAAAAGTGACTAATGGACCTCCTTTGGAAGAAAAGATTAAAATAGGAGAGTTAGGTAAGGCATAACTTAATAAAAATTGGAACAAATAACTGAAAATAAATGGACACGTGGAAGCGAATTTTCGAAATTATTATATTGTTGTCTGTGTGTATTGTTCTACAATACTGCGTTTGGATCCTTGATGAAAGATCTACATTATTTAACCGTTAAAATAAGGAAACATGAAGAATCTCGTGGTCTGTATGGCATTTGCTTTACTCGGCAAAACAAATATTTTGGTAGAGCTCAGCTCTTCTTAACGACAACATATTGCGGAAATTGTTATACCATTTGGACATAAACGACTCGATTAGGTACGTAGGTGCAATACTTCCAAAAGATTAAAAAACAATATTAGCAGTAATATTATAATTCTTAGGTTCGAAAAATGAGTAACTTCCTTCATGCGAAATAAATAACTTTACAGACATAATCCTTTGGTAAGACTTCCGAATATCACCCATTGATTGGGCGATTTATATGTACATTACCGAAAAGACCATGTTTTGTTAAGTGCAAAATTATATTATTTTTTTAGCAATTGAAAAGGAAGTATTTAAAAATATAATGTATATATGGTATTTGTATTCCAATGTTAATAGAAAAATGTTAGAAGATAAATTTAAAAAAATAATAATAAATTTCCGCGGCACTTTTTTAAGCTTCTGCGAGTAGAAAGCCATGTAGAGGCTCCAAACGGAAGAACAATACTCAAGGATGGGTCGCACCAAACTATGAAAAAAAAGGAAATTATTCTAATAATAGTTTCACGTTTAATAAATCCGCAAAGTTTAAAAGCTCTGCAATTATTGTAGTCGGCGTGTAGATAGGATCTTAAACACACATCGAACAATATGCTTAGATCATTCATATGGTCTACACGATCAAGAGTAGCGTAATTGATTGTGCAAAGATAATTATGTTCTTCTTCTTATTCCTGGCGAAAGTGATAATTTTACATTTGATAATATTTAATGACATGTTGTTACCTTTGCACCAAGTGAAAAACAGTATTTTCACTTGGTGCAAATAATGCCAACTTAAAATTTACAACAATCAGAAATAGAACAGATAGAAAACTACTTAAAATCGTCTACGAAAAGGATAAATTTAATTTAATTTAAAGATACTTTACCATGAAATGTGTCACCCTAACGGGCATTTATAACAAAGTTTTCAGAAATTCAAATTTGCATTCGTTCACGCTATCCTATTCCTCGCTGAATACGCTATAAAATATGTAATACGTAATGTGCAGGATTACGTGAATCTGCGAATTTTCTTTATAAGTTTGACACTTGTTCAAGTTCTTTCTGTCTGGTCTTTACTGTTATTAAGCACCTCAAAAGAGGTATCTTCTGCAAATATGTATATCAACGTTCTTATTAATTCTGTAATCTTTTAGCGAACAGTTGCTACCACTACGAATAAATTTCATTCAATTGTTATATAAAAATATTTCCTTATAAGGTAACTTACTAACTACAAGTTATAATCCAAATTTAGTTAGCTAATTATTCAAAAACACATTTGGCGCCTCGCTCTATTCCCCTACTGAAAATTCGTTAGTTGTAACGTACCTTGTTCGTAGAAAAGGAATGTTGGGAATGAAAATTAATTTAACTTGGATTTATGCTGCTGTATCGTTTAATTTCCGTCTCTGTTTTCTTTTCATTTTCGCAGTGACTTATACGGTAACTTAAGAGAGTCTGATGAACAGCATATTGTAAGCTTGACATCGTTAAATAAGCTATTGAGATTATATTCCTTCGCGGCTTCAACTACTTGTATTACTTTCCAAAATGGATGTTAATACAGAAATGGACTTATGTTAATGCAAAACGAAAATAATGACAGGGCGTCGTTACTTGACAAGGTGACAAGGTTTCCTAGCCTCAAACTTTCGCTCAAGGAACAAAGGTTTTCATCGAATGACATCACCATCACATTCACAAACGCTTATTTAACAGAACAAGATGCCAGTTATTATTTGAGCTAATTAAAGGGATGGAAGCGTGCATTGACCCTTGCACTGGAAGAGAAAGTTTTCAGTCTTTATTTTGGAAACATGCTTAGAATTTCAAGAACAAATTTAATAACTTCTAACTTCCCAAAACTCATAAATTACGAAAATTGGACACTCACAGTACCTGTAAAAACATTTTATAGCTTCCCTTCATACTTCAACAACAACACCGTCCCTAATTGGTTTATTTTGAAGAATGAGCTTTATAAGTAGAAAACAAGATAAAGCTACTCCAAGATTGTAGAATGTTGGTTACATTAACAGAATAATAAATCAAATTACGTCAAGCACGCTGTTATACTCGAAAAAGAAACACTAAGTAAATTGGGTATAAAAATACACTGGGGACTGAATGTAACCTGAATCTTTTGACAAACAACTTTTCGGCATATATTTAGAGACGACGCTATGTAAAGCAGTAACGTAAGGAAATTCAGAAAAGGTTTTCACCGTGAATAACAATAAGATTATCAATTTTTGATCGATAAAGTAAAAATTTACTGTTTCCTGAACTAAAGACATTCCATAAGCATGTTTACGTACATGTAACATTCAAATACAATGCATTCGTGCTTGCAAACATATTGTCAGTACTTACGACAATCGTAGAACAAAGAAATTGTCTCCATGATTTTGGCACGGATTCCGTTCGCTGCGCTTTGAGCCAATAATACAGCTACCTCAGCGTATACTTTGTTCAGTGCTTATTTAAAGCTACATCTGTTTATTTTCTACACCACAAATCTTTTTGTGAAGATATTGTTGTTTATCAGATATACTATGTTTAAGTAGCAGTTAAGTTATATTTAAATTATTATTCTCTTCACCCAAATATGTTTAAATCTAAAGCAAAGTCCTGGTCAATCATAGAAAGCACTGTTCTACAAGCTGAAATAATATTTAAATTATATAGCTTTCAATTGTAACAGTAAATGAAATACATGACTTCCAAATTTACGGGAATATGAACTAATAGATATTTGGAGAATGTTGAAGAAGAAACTACAACAGATCCGAAAAGCTACAAACCAAATTAAATTTCTCGGATTGAAGATATAAGAAAAACGCACGCAGAAAACTCACTGTCTTAAAAAATCACTAAATTCAGGAAGAGGATAAAAAAAAATATATATATATAAAATTCATATACAGAGCGATGAAAAGTAGAAAGCATAAAGAACATAATCCATTAATTTATCAATTTCTGATGGATGCTACAATAGCTCTCGTCTCTCGTCTTAATCCAGAAATCTTCTTACAAGGACGAATTTGGCAGTATCATCGTGGCTTCTGACGATAAATCGTCCGCTTTAACAAATTGGCAAGCTAAAGCGTGTCTCATAGGAATCGAATATAAATGATAAATACTGACTTTGCGTCTCGCGAAGAAGGGATATTCTCCCGGAATTGTACGGATGTATTTATAGCCTCTAGATAAAAGGCTGTATCAATTTCCAGGGAAGACATTAATAAAGCTCCCACGAGATTAATGAAAAGAATTCAATAATTACAACCAGATCGTTCTTGAGATCTATATATATATATAAGGCGCAGGAGCAAAATCGTTTATCTTTGAAGAACCTTTCTGTCGATGCTATTTGTGGAATCCAGCATTGAATCTTTAGGATAGAAATATTTGAGATATCCTTTAAAGATGTGGATATTCTTACAACTTCGTTATTAATAAGTTCTTTATTATTAATAAGAAAAATACTTACTAACACATAAAGAAAGAAAGAACATGTTCCACTTCTTCCAAGCTTTGTGGGTACATTGTCTAACCACCTATGCTTGTACTAATAGCTACTTACAATTGTATAGCAAATGATGATGATCTACCGTCAAGATTCTAATTATGAACGACCACCATTCTCATTTTTAAAACATCAGGAATCGATTGTACACATCATATGTAATTTGTATTAGATCACCTTACCTCTAAAGTCGAGATATTTATGGTCATGTTGAAATTGTAGCATTTGCACTGCTCTTGTTGAAATTAAATATTTGAAGATTAAGTACGTTAACTCTCAAATATAAATTCAACAAGAGAGGTGCAAATGCTAAAATTTCTACACGATGGAAAATATCTAAAAAACAGTTAACTTTAGGGGTAAGGTGCCTTAATTCAATTTATATTAATAAGTTACTCCTAGCGAATTCAAGCCTCGTGTTAACAAATCTAAATCTGTTTACAAAAAAAATGAAACAATACAGAGGAAGAAGAATAAACGTTAGTAAATACCTATGCAAAAAACTAAGCAACGAGAAGAATATTTCCATAAACCAACAATAACCTCTCTTATTCTATCGAATGTATCGTAATATACACCGCATAAATGGGAAATATCATTATAAGCACTGCTCATAACGGCCACCGGAGACTATAACTACCTACTCCACAATTTAAGGGGTCCTTTCGTAATAACATCATAAAACTGCTAACTAACGCGTTTCGTAAAATTCCCTGTATAATGTCTGATATATTCTAATGCAGCGGTCAAACCGTGGTCTACGGTCCATTGGTGGTTCGTAGGAACCTTCTTTCAATTTAATCTATGTTTGTAGATGTAAAAATCAATCAGATAAAGTAGTAACCCGTCAGTTGGCGGTGCACCAGAAAGTAAAGTAATTCATTCAGTAGCGAAATGTTACCAAAACATCGTAAGCTAAACTTACGTATTTGGCTGATTTTTTCTCTTTATTGGACAGGCCTAAAAAATCTTTATAAGGATGGATCATAGATGCATTGCAAATATTCCCCGATCTTGATGGATATGTGACAAAGAATTATATTAATCAACAGCAACTCTTTTATTATTAAACTTCAAGTGTTTATTGAACACTTAAAATTCGTAACACATAATCTTTCTCGTCAGAATTTTTTTATAGAAACCGAACAGCCATAGTGCTAAATGAAAATCCATCAATATATTGATGCTGCACAGATAGTAGGATCTGTGCACAATATGTCTGTGTCAAAAAGCTTTTTCAAGTGCCACAGTGGAAGCCTGATTACGCGTTACCGTGGATATTTCAATACATAACAATTACGATTACAATTACGCAAATCCAGATATCATATATACTTTGTGTATGATGAGTTGGAGATGGGTTGCATTTGGTGTCCTTGAGGTAAAATTTTGAGTTACTGTTCTGTAAATTCCAAAAGTTTGGTGGCCACCGTTCTAATGCAACTCAGATTACTCGTGCGTATATGGAGTTGCATAAATTAAACAGTTTTGTATTAAAAAATGAATTGGTATTGGTAACACGTGCAATGATTATTGTACATATGGTAACTAATAACTAATAATTAATGAACCCAAATTCGTTTTATTATTGTAAATACACAACCACTTTATTTATGAGTTTTGTAATTAATTCTAAAGCTATAGTAACGTCCCGTGTAATGTGCGTTATGTAGTAGGTATTTGGAAGAGAATAAGGTTGTTCGAATTCATGCACCACGGTCAGAAAAATCTTCCAAAGATTTCTACGATAATTTTTGTTTTCGAACATCATGATGATCAAATACATAGTCTTCTTTTCAAATTATAAAAATTAATCATCTGTTAGAATAGTTAAATTTTTATTGATGGGATCACTGACGGCAAAAGATATGTGAGGAGAGAAAGAACTAGCAAACAGAGCTACTTCTGTCTATTTGCAATTATCGGCGTTTTTTCGAGTCCATCTCTACGTCACACCAATACTTGCCTCTCAGCTTGTATCGCTAACCGAGAAGTAGTATATCTCCATCTAATGCCAAAAGATACAAGGCATGCCGTCTAAAGAGCAATAAGAAACTTATTGGTTTCGGATAATTTTTCATTTTTGCATTTTTGGCACCAGTGAATGTTCAATAATTGATTTCTTAGAATAACTAATTTCAACATGTTCCTCCATTAAATTTACACACGAAGAAAAAAAAACAACAGGATTCCATTCTTAAGTATGTTAACAATAAGAAATAGAAATAAGTTACAAATAGACGTATGTATATAGAAAACCTATTAATTTTTGGTACATTTTTGGCTGAAGTTCCCTAACTAAAGACAGGTATTAAAAGAAACTCAAAGAAACCATCAAAACTGTTAACTTTAATAGATTCTCTGATGCTATAGCCTAGGAAGCATCAGAATAGTTTCACTACTTTGTGAGCTCTCTGTACTAAACATCGAAAAAAACTCACCCTGTGTAAGCGAACTTCGTAATGGATATGACAAAAGTGATACCGGTATCGGAGAGGCATTGATTTTAGTCATTTATGAAATTAGTAAATACCACCGAAATATAGTTCGTACTCCCATAGACGTCACAGTGGCAATCAAGCATTCGTGTGTGATAATACCTTTTCACATCTCGCAGATGTAGTTAGTGAATTGTTAACAAACCCTCACGAGCGAGATCGATAGCCCGATAGGGTATTCTTTTACACGCATAGCGTTGTGGAAAATGGGAAACCCGTTATTTGAGCGTTGGAAATTTTGGAAAAGAGAGAAAAGACTTTGCACAAGAGCTAACTTTGCCCTACTAATATGTATGCTGCATATGTCCAACGTACATTAAACTGAAAAACAGAAAAACGTGTTTTACCTCCTCTATTATTAAATGTGGTACTCTATCATGCTAGATCAATATTTTATAGCGTTTACTTTGTTCGACTAATTGATTGTCATCAATAAGGAGCACTAACGAACGTAAGTTGGACTAGTAGGTCGATATTAATTGGAGTAAAAGGCTGCGCTTGAAATTGTAAACGTCAATATAATTATAATAGAGAATTGTGTAAGTATGGCAAGGAAAACAAAATAACTCGGCTTCAAAAATAATGTTGGCAACAAGTTCAAGGCATGAAATTCATTTATTTATGAATTTTTTGCATTGATTTGCATTTTAAGTTTGCTTTGCGATATTTTCATATTTTAAATACAATTTTGTGTACAAATACAGCATATAGCTATATTAAATATTTAAACCTAAATTTTTACTATAAAGATATTTCGTTACCAACTTGTATCAGCAGTACACCTTCCTTGCTGTAAAATAATGAAAGCACATGGTGAAATTTGCTGAGGATTTCAAATACCTGCACTACCGCAAGAAATGTTAGAACGTCCGGAACGGAATTTGGATTACGAATTATGTGGAGTTCGAACTAACAATTTTTAGAATTTGTAATTCAAGAACATGGTTCGAACAGCGGATTCGCAATAACCATGCGCACTAATTCTACAAATGCTCAAAACTGCGGGTTTGATCAAACCTTATATTTATTAGTAACAATTTTCTCGTATGATGCGTAACGCTAACTATGGTCAGGTACTGCTTTAACACTAATAAATTAAATGCTTAGATAGAAACGTTTAACGTGCAAATTTATTGTCATTAAAGCAGTAAATGAGTTATTCTCGCAATTCACAGGAAGTTTGCGTCTATCGTTGCCACTTACAATCACATTTGAAGAGGCACATTGCAAAATTTAATTAATAAATCGAGTGATTTTCTTCAAAGGCCGCAGTACGTGTCCTACATAAAATATATTTTTGCATTTTCCTAAATTTCTACTGCGTTTCTTTCATTTACCAGGGGCACATAAAGGAATAAATACCGTGTTGTAAATTATGTAAAAACTTGCATCATCGGCGTATAAAGGCACAAAACTTGGTGAAAGATCGTTAATAAAAATGAGAAACAATAGCGAACCCAATATGGGGCCCTGCTGTAGATAAATATGTGCTTCTTTCAAATGGTTTATTCTCTAGAAATAAAATTATAAACCAACTGAAAATTTTCAAATTACCAAATTGATGGAGTAACAAACTACGAGGGGGTTCGATAATTACCTGCTTTCGGGGGATGGCTCTACTAGGATTGAATTAACTCGTTAAATTTTCGTAAAAGTAACCATTGACAACGGTCCTGTCGCATTTCCAAGACACATCAGTTAGTTTGTGACAGTCATTTAAAGTGAACAACATTCGTTATTTGTATTCATGTAATATAGAGCGGTGATTAAATATTTGTTTTTGAAAAAGAAACCGAATGATGAGATAAAAGTGGAACTCTTCAGTTTCGTTATCGACCATAAAATATTGGACAGCTGAGTTTAAAACCGACCATGTAATCATTCTTGACGAAGATTGACGAGATTTCTGATTCTGTAAGCATCTCAGCTGACTGGGTGCATAACAAGTCATTTGTTCGGATATTTTCCGCAAGATGGGTGTCGTGATTGTTCACAATTGATCATAAACACGCACGTGTGTCAACTTCAAGGAAATATTTGGCGATGATAAAGTGCAATTTGAATGATTTTTGGCGTAAATTCATAACTGTTAATGAACATGGATTCATCACAGTACACCAGAGACCAATGAACAACGCAGACAGTGGCTTTTTCGTGTCCAACCGACGCCAAAGTAGGCCAAAGTTGGTTTATCGATCAATAAGACTATAGGCATAGTGTTTTGAGATGTACGCGTATAATCTACATTTATTGCCTCGAAAAGGGCAAAACAATGACGAGTATTACGCCAACTTCGATCGTTTTAACAATGCTGTAAAAAATGGACGTTCGAATCTGACGAAGGAAAGGATTCTGTTACGTGAAGGCATACTTGCCGTAAAATTCCATGAATGAAGATACGAATTGCTTCCGCTTCCATCATATTCGCCAAATTAGCCCCCAGCGATTGTTTTCTGTTACCGAATATGAAAAAATGGCACATTGGACTAAGCGTATCGACCTTAAATCTATGTTGAAAAATAAAATGAATTTTAGCGTATTTACCGAACCCTTACCGTATTTAATACAGCTATACGTATAAATTCTTTTACTTATGCTTTGATTTAATTAAATCCATGCGCAGAAAACTAACGAAGGCCCTTAAAAATCATTTGGAACGCCCAAATTTCATTAATCATTGACCCCCTTCAATTCAACCTACGCAAAGTTGTGCTTTCATTATTCAATGAGAACAACTCCTCTTCTTTATCGATTATCAATTATAGATATTTATCGAAAATTAGGAATAATTTGCCAGGTCATTCTGTGTTGTAATAAAAGAGAAAATATTTGGATAGTTATTTTTAAATATAAACGTATATAAGCAATTGCATCTTATTTAATTAAAACAAAATTAAATTAAATAAATTGCGCCACAAAAACCTTGACATTTCTTTTACAAAACTTATTACTAACACTTTGAAGTTTTTCTTTTAATTGAGACACGAGCGTTGTATTAAATTTAATCACTTATTTTAAGGAACACTACATATAAATCAGTAGAATCTACATAAAATTATTATTCCTTTAAAGTTGTTTGTATACCATCTAAATTTTTAACATGGTAACCACGCAAGAATTCCAGAATATTGCAAATGTATTTTATTAATATTTATGACTCCTACTAACGCAAGTTATACAATTACAAATACAAAAATTCAAACTTTGTATCCGCTTAGACAAACGTCGCCAAGGGGTGAATACTCCCACGCAACTACCATCGTATATTTGCGTCTATTGATCCATTTGTGAATCACTACCCCAATGAACCAGTTGATTCAAAACTACTAGATTCTTTTTACGAAATATTTCGAAGAAAATCTTCTCGGTAAAAGCTCTGGAATAATTGAAAACGCGTAGAGATCACGTAAGCGTTTACAAAATTCATTTTCAAAATATCTTCTCTAATAAATAAAAGGAAGAACAACTAGATTTACCTGTCGATCGTAGGGTGCTTCCTCTCTGATGTTATGCGGTGGGTTCTTCAGAAAATCTCTCGCCGAAATACGAAGATCTTAATGTGATAGTAAGCTGTCTACGTTACTGTCTAATGTGTGTCTAGTGTGTATCGTTCAAAGGCCGAAACCACAAACGTACTTCAGTCGGTCGACGTCGGCGCTTTTCTACAGCACACTCGGTAAGTTGTCGGTCGATACGTGAGCAGCGCCCTCTGTAGCGCTTTTCATAACTATTGGAAATTTCTGAGTTTTTATATGTATAAAGTGTGGTAGATGATATTGCAACCAATGATGGCTTGTCTGCGTGTGTAGTATAAGAGGAGGTTTAATATTTAATTCGTGAGGAAAGAACTCTTTTCCCTACGTAGCACGAGAGGTACCTTTCAAGTTTTTACAAAAACACTTAAAAGAAAAAATATTTGCCACAAATCGTTTTACTGTTTTTTGAAATATTCGCCATTGGGATTTATATACTTTTGTATGCGTCCGAACCAATAACGAAACAAACACTCTGAAGGCGGTGTGGTTTTTGAAGGCTTCAACTACTTCCTGAGGGCTGAGGACGCATTTTTTTATTTAACATTCAGGAATAAAAAGCAGAGAATACTTATCTAAACCTCCACGTCACCTCGTATACACTTTGTGGTTATATCAGTATCTTAAGGACATAACTTCTTCCCCATATCCCGCTAAATTTTCTGCGGAATGTAGCAGAGGAGGCGGATGTTTTGATGTCATTACCATCCGTCTTCAGCTTCCAATGTATCAATTCCTGTGATTTAGGATGTTTAGCGGCTCTGATCTTATATATATTACGCCAGACGTTGACTTTGTTGCCTTAGAGATTTATCAAGAAGCATTGAACCTCTACTTTTAGACACGAAAAGTTTTTTCATTGGTTATTTTAATATACCCAAACGTTGTCCTCGATCAACGCTACTTACATACTTTTGCTCTGCACTTAATTTTAAACAATTCAATTAACTACCAAATGTGAATGGTAAAATATTGGCCCTTGTTACTATGTAACTTCAACTTTAACATATCTCAGATATCCATTGGTCCCTGAATGTAGACATCACCCGCCTTTAATTTTTCTTCTTAGTATTGTTCCCAACATTCAACTTATTACTTTCCCTAATGTAAATGCCTTCACGTATGATTTCAAAACAGGTAATTACTTTACTTTGTACAACGAAATTCTAAATACTAACTGGTCTTTCGTGGAGAATGCCGAAAATGTTGAATACGTATTAACTTCTTTTTACAACGTCTTGTGCTGCATCCTTGACTTATCATGGTCCATGGTTTAATGCACAAATTAAAAATAATTTAAAAACTAAGCAGTGTTACAGATCTAAATGGACAAAAACCAAGAACATATTATGATGAATTGAAAGGCCTGCGGGCACTAATCAAATCTCAAATACGTGATTGTTATACTGCTTTTGAGACTAACATTAAATCGAATCCATGAATGTTTGGAAATTTATTAACACCAAGCGGGGGACAACAAGAATACCAGGTGTTCAACCTCAACTTCGCTCTAGCTTTTGATGCCTTACAGCTTAGAAGAAAACAAGAATGGTGCCTGTTCACAAGAGAGGAAATGTTTCTGACGTTCCCAATTATCGCCCCGCCGCAATTATATGTAACTTCGTTAACGTGTTCGAACATATTCTCTAAGCTCTAGCACGTCAGCCTACATTTCACGGGTTTAGTTGTTCCTTACTCACAATATTTTACTTAAGAAATTAAACTATTTCGGATTTTCGACTAACCTGTTAAGGCTAATGCATTCTTATTTGAATGCATGTTTTACAATGGAGATCGGTCATACGAATTTGTGTCGACGTCGGGTACTGTACAGGGCTTAAAATCGGGACCACTTTTGCTTAACATCTTCATAACAACCTCGTTGAGAGCCTTGCCAGTTTTTTGGTTTTGGTATATGCGGACGATATAAAGATATAATGTGCGATTAACAGAATTAACAGTAAGCTATCAAAGTAATCAGCTGGACAATTATGGGTTGATGTGAGTCAAACAAGTTAAAGCTGAACTTAATCCAAATGTTGGCCTGCATTGTATTCTAGAACATCACCAACTCTGAGATACATATTATCTTGACAATTATCCAAGGTCTCTTCAGTGCGGGATCTTGGTGTGATGTTCGGCGTTCGCATGAGCTTCGTATGAACTTTGCTTAACAGTAAATAAAACCCTTGGTTTCTTATAACGATCGACCAAACACTTCACAGATCCAGACGTCCTTAAAATACTATAACGCTTTCATCCATCCAGCAGACTGGAATGTGCTAGCCTCACATGCAATCTCATCTACGTTAGTCCTTTCCAGTCTTAATCGTCTGCGCCGCAAATTTTTGCAATTATTGTCATTGAGGATTGATGAGTTTGCCCACCAAGAGGTGCCTGTCAGAATGATTTATTGTGACGACATGGAATGGAACCGTTGTCTCAGCGACGTAATAATCGACACGAAAGATTTCTGTTGAACATCCTCCACAATAGTCGACTGCGAATTTCTACTATCTCGCGTTTTATTCAATGTTCCTCGCTTGACATCCACTAACAAATGTACTTTCGCAAACACCAGTTTTAGCAATGTACAGGAATGCTAATAGGATTTATGAAAATCTTTGTGGGAAGGTAATTTATATGTTTTCCTTTTTTATATCTACTTTTTTTATTTTTGTTTATAATCTATAGCTAAATTTATAGTAATGTAATGCATGTAAAGTACATATTTTACATGCGTTTTATCGTATCAAATTATAAGAAACTCTTCCTTATTATTCCCATCGTAACCCTTCAATTCCTTTTTACTTTAGAAAGAATTGATATTTATGTTAACGTATAACGTTTCATTTTGAAAATGTTTTCAGTACAAAATTAATACGAATATTATGCAAATTAAGCTTGTTTTTAGCAAGAAATACGCTGCTAATTGCCACGAATACAATTTCGTTATAATATATGAATATTAAAAACGATGCTTTTATTAACGAAGAAGAACAAGAGAGAAAAAGGATTGTGATAACATCATGCCTGAGCGTTTAATTTTGTAGCATCAACTTTGTATGCAAAGGTAAATATTTATGTTTGAAATGAACAAGAAAAAATGTTTATTAAAGCTTGCAACAGCATATAGCAACTAAATTACATAAATTCGAAGAAAACCATAAAACGAAAAAAATTGTAATAAAACCCCATCCAAAGGAAATACAAGGATAATGTTTTTGGGGAGTAATAACCGAAGATCAACAGAAGATATTTTCATAATGCCGATGATGGACTACGAAACAAAATCTATCCAACAAATTATATTCCTTTATTAAAATAAAATTTGTTGTGTCTGTAAATCCTCTAGCTCCAAAAAGAGTGAAACTAAAATAATTCAACAAACACTTGTTTGTAATGTTTCCATTTTTATCCAACATTTTAAGTTTTTACAAAAACAATGAAAGAAAAAAAATGTTTTTCAAAGTATTCGCAATTTAATTTTTATATGCATTCAAAGCGATTCATCTTTCATTCTTTCACTCTGAAGGTGGTACATGGCTGTTAGTGACTCCAATAGCTTCCTGAAGTGACAAAAATCAATACTTTTCTCCTTCAAATAATCAATTGTTTGACGTGCTGTGGGAGTTACATCCTCATGGTGAAGGATAATGCGACGTTGTCGATTATTTTTCGTGATTTCATCGATGACGTCTGGCAAAAAAATTGTTGTATACCATCCAGCATCAATTATCGTTCGATCCTCCAAGGCAACGCTTGCAACATGACTAATGCAACGAAAGAAAAAAACAATCATCTTCTTAGAAGTGCTTCGTGAATGAACAATTTTTGTTTTTTGTGCTTGGGTCAAATTATACGCTCACTCACTGTAAGTCAGGTTATTGAACCTCTTCAACCATGTTGCGCACAACATCGATGTTTTTTGGAACAACAATTGGCCTTCACAAAATTCATTATTAACAGAAGCGCAACCATGGCGAAATTCTGCAAACCAGTTGTGAAATTTCCATTTTCTCTCGAAAATGCTTATTTTTGAACGGTCACTGTAAACAAGCCACCGGGCCAATATCTGTGTTATCACTGCTACAACAATATCAGTTATCAAATTTTACGAATATAGTAATGTGAATTCTCAATACCATAATCTATTGGTCGTCTATAGAAACTTAAAGCACTACCTTCGTATTAGTCATAAGTTCAATATAATGAACATCGACATCATCGGCAGATGAACATATATCTAAACATCATAATAAAGAAAATGGTATAAATGTTAATTTATAAATCAAACCAATAGGGATAAGTTAGTAAAAAACAGTTCACATTACAACTGGAATGAACTGTAATTTTCAATTTCTTGATAATTTCCAAGCTTTATGGATAGTAACAACGCCTTGGCGGTCCAGTGGCAAGGGCGCCACTGTGTGTTCGAGTCCCGTTGGGATCAAAAAATTTTCTTAGTAGGTCCGATACACTTCCAAGTCGCCATTCGCAGTTCAGGTACAATTAACTGCGATTCGCTTTTTACGGCCAAAAGGTGATAGTAACAAGGCTATGGAACACTTTAAACACACAATTTACATACTGAAAAGGTTTCTGAGGTTGGGTCGTCACCACACTAAAAAAAAATAAAAATATAATAATAAAATTTCTATATATTTATAGCTCACTAAAATAATCAACGATTTGAGGACATTTACACTTAGTTTTGTAGTAACTACAAAAATGATGTTTATTTGTTTACATATCTTCGTGTCCGACAAATAATGGCATGACAAATTTGAATAATTATTTTTTCTAAATATTTAAAGGTTTGTATTAGCTCACATAATTTTTTTAAAAGAGACTGTTAACAAGCGATGATAGCTTCAAGCTAGATAATGATGATATGGCAGCGAATACATAAGTTCAAATCGTTACTTTTGCAATATCCTATATGCATCAACAGTTCTAAAATGTCCAAATAAAAATACTGAATACAAGTAAATATAAAATAATTCCATCTAATTACGATGAGAACGGTAACGACAATATATTATAGAGAATTTTTTATACAAAATTCCCGGACACGGATTTTGGGATAACGTTAAGCATTTGAAACGAATGTTGCTTTATCATTTTTTAATCTGACCAATATTTTTTGATTTATAGTAATTTTAAAAGTGAAAAATAATACATGTAAACGTTTTTAATATTAAACAACAATACAAATACTTTGTAACATTTGTCCGTATTAGCTTCTGAAAGCAGCTAAACATACTTCAGCGCGCTTTGCCTTTGCTTGATCGCTGTTAGGTAATATCGGTGGTGTTACTTGTTGCATCGCTCCAAATACACGGTTTTCTAGTTCATTAACATCGGCCACAGGTGTTTGGTAAACTAACGACTTCAAAACGCCCCGAAGAAATAGCAAAGTGTCAGATCTAGCAAGCTAGATGACCAGGGTATTGGACCACCCTTACCAATCCAACGGTCAGGGAAGCTATTGCTCAACTAATCCCGCGCATTTCGTGCAGAATGGTAACCTGCCCCATCGTGCGTAAAAATCATACTTTTCCGGAAATTTAGAGGCACGTCATCCAAAAATTGTGGAAGCTGTTGTTGCAGAAAATCTAAATAATTTTCTAAAAATAATCGAAAGTAGTCAGTAAACAGTTGTAAGAAATAAGTTATGAAGCAACCTTACCAGTCGTACAACCAGTGAACCAAAGCGGACGTTGACGATTTCTGGGCATCATTAAGTGCGGATTCTCAAAAGTCCAGTGGTGTTGACTATGAATACTGAAAATACCATCTTGGATAAATAAATATTCATCTGTCCACAGAATAGAATCTTGTATGTTCAGATCGTGATTTAAATACCATTCACACGTTTGCCGAAGTGAACCGTCATTACCTTCCAAATGCTGCATTCTTGTGAAATAATATGAATGTTGCTGGTCGCGCCTCATACGCGAACTTGATTTGTCCTCAATTATCTTGCAACGCACCCTGTAATTCTTGAAAGATCGCTTCTTATCAAATCATCATTACGTAAACGAGGATCGCTAGGATTTCTACGCGGTTATATTGTAACGGACTAGATGAAAAGAATTTTGTCTTCTAAAGACATTGGCATTTAGTAAACAATTGTACAATCGTGCTGCTCGACCTGCGTTATTATTTGAAACATCAAAAACCATCAACATATCATATCATTCACAATTTAAACCATTTTGAGCCATCACTTGAATCTTTAAATTAAAAAACCGTATCCTTGTATGTATGTTATAAAGTGTTTTATGTTATACATTTTCACTTGTCTAATATTATAACAATGTTTTTGTGTTGCGAATTTCTTAACACCCTGTATAATACGTTTTTAAAGAAAATGTGGTAAAGGATTACGAGGAAAATTTGTAGTGGACGATAATCTGCCGCCACAGCAAAACCATTTCAAAGCTGCACTTTCCCTTCAATCGCGTGGTTCAAAGCTTATCGGTTTTCATCGTATTACACTCCGGTTACGCTCAATTTCGTTTATGGACTTACCACTTTCGTTCTTTTCAATTTTATTTCAAACAAGGAGTAAACTTTCGTAACATGGTGTTGTCCCTTTCTATCTCTTTATATTTTAGATTTAGATGTGAATTATGTATTAGGCCGCACGATACACAAAGAACATGAAAATTACAGAGTTTGGTATTTTAGATAAATATCAAAATGTTGAAGACCGGCTCTTAAGAATATTAATAATGACAGTAAGGACTATGGCGTAGTATGGCAAACAACAAAAAAGTATCGGCACACTCCGCACCACACAAGTTTAATAAATTAATTAATCTAGGGCGCCCGTTTCGAGGATGCATATTAGGGATCCCTATTTAGTCACCGCTTACGAATGAGAATCCCGTGCATCGTCGAAACGGCCGTCCCGGATTAATTATTTAATTAAACTTTTGCGGTGTGGAGGCTGCCGTTACTTTTGTGTTGTTTGCTTAAGTATATTCTCAATCATTACCAAAATAGGTATTAAAAGAAATCCTTTACCTTCCAAAACTTTAACGTATATTCAAAATGATCTAAGACTGTCCACAATTCCCACTTCAATCTCCACCACCAATGAGTCGTAAGCGCATCGCATCTCCTGCTTGAATAACATCCGAGCATGATGATACTCGTTACAGAAGTATAATCTCTTTAATTCGAACGGGCTTTTTGATTCTTTCAATATATTAAACTGGACGTTTTCGACCTATTTTAGTTTGATGGTTCTTGTAATCCCATTTTAATAAATGTGAGCTTCACTATCTTAAGAGCTTTTCTCATTTCTGTGCTTGATTTATGTTGTTCTTCATATGTTTTGACAAGGGCGCCGGGGTAAAATACTAAACCTGCAGCGCGCCGCGGACTGATTAGGCTCGGGAACTCCCACTCTATAAAGTTTATTATGTCTTCAGAAAATGTTAGCTTCCTACTATTTACACAATAGACGCAATTTTGCAGTTATACAGATGGTTGGGACACCTTCTATATTCAACAAACAACAACAATGTGCACTTTCCTTCCACAAGGTTAGTGTTTCCGAATAAAGTATACTTAAATGAAATGATTTAAACTAAAATTGTTTGAATGAATACGAAAAGGTAAAACAGCAAAATTTCCTACATGTTCAAATATACAACTGTTTTCGCGTAACTAATGGTGTTTTTCGTGTTTTGTTAATAATATTTAACAGTGTATGGTCATGCATTAGTCATATTCTAAGAACGTCTATTCTCTCGCGGACACTTTACACCGCGTGCAGATACAAACGATTGCTATATTATACGATAGGCAAGGATACTTATGGGCGGCGCAACCGCTCAAAATTAAATTCCGCAGAGTCGAGCGCTCGGTTAAGCGAGTAACTTTCGTCATACACCAGAGTTAAAAACCTAACCGACGAAGAATGACCTCTTCGTAGCGTAGAAATCGACCATACACCAGTAACGTATACATAGTCGATGTTATGTGATTTTTTAGCGAAGAGTATATAGTGTAAATTCTTCGATATCGAACTTATAAACCGCAGATAATGGGTACTATCGTCGGTGAATTCAGTGCTACAATCGAGAGTGCTATTCTATTGTTTGTGCTGACCGTAGGACTAACACAACAGGTGAGATCACCATTGAATATGCCGTGTGGCGCGAATCGTTTAAAAATGACAGGGTCGCAGCATGCTATTTTGTCCTTTTGAAATCATATTTCTTATTTCTCGCAAACGTATTACTTATATAAGGCGAAGAGAAAGTTTTGAAGGAAAAAAAAAGAAAAGTGAATCTCGCATTGTCCTTTTGCGGCGACACGATTAATTGTTCGAAACATCTGCTTATCGATTACGAAACACTTCGATAACAATACCCCAATATATGTATATATGACATAAGAATTAACTGTGCGTGTTAAGGCGGCTTGAATTTATGTAAAAATTCGTAAAATCGTTCTAGAAATCTCTAAAATTTAATACTATTTCCATTTGTAGAAAAAGTGAATCAGATGGTTGTCATAGTATTACTAAATCGAGTAAACAAACTAATGACTTCTCAATAAGTTTTATTTAATCTTTCGTTTTGACAATTTTATGCGATTTCTGTAACAACCAAAAATCACGGTGGAGGTGGATTGTTGATGTCACTAATGTTGATAAAATAAATCACTTAGTCTTTTAAGTATTGTATATATTTGTGGGTTTGGAGATAATTCTAGCACTTCTTCAACTCTTTTTTAGTTTCTCCACCCTCATTCGTTTCTAGTGTTAAACTACATGGAGTTATGATATTTTGTATTTTGCAAAATCAATGGTAGAGTCACTTTTATATCTTTATAGTATCACATGCGAGTTTTAGAACAAATTAATAAAGAATATTTTCTGCATAAATCGATATCGGTATCTTCTCTTGCAGTTAGAGAGCTTGTGGTAATATTATATGATTTCATCGTCGTTGATAGTAGTATGTAATTATTCCGCATCTATATGATTTAGAAAATACAAAAGCTGAGCTTAGGTAGCACGGATTTTTTTATAAACTTGAAAACTGCAAAAATGTGTCGTAAATTATGTAATTGTATGTATGTATGGAAGGCGGACTTCCAGATAGCTGCATTTTTACAAACATGAAAAAATCTCTATTATCATCTTTTTCCTTGACATTTTTATCTTCAGTAAAAACTCTATAAAAATATAGAAAATTAGGCAGACATAGTGGTTTCTGATTAAAGGTATAATTCCAAAACCAAATATTTTGTTTCTCTATTTTTATTTTAAATTTATTGCATTATTTATTTATTACACATGATAATTTTTTCCTTCACGTTCATCTTTACTATCTGCTGTTTCGTACATGATGGATTCTTCATCTGAAATTGTAAAAACAATGGAATGTTGTACTTGTATTAATTTTACAAAGAGAAAAATCCTTATGATTTATCCACGCAGTCGCTAGTAGCACAGACAAATGGAGCAACATTGGTTCCCGATCAGGGATCGCTTGGCACGACGTTGCCGGCGATGTCAGCATTATGTGAAATTGGCCGAACATTGGCTCGCTACGTTCTCGCAGACTTACCTCATCTTTGGGCGAACAATTTACTTTTATTGTACTTGAACTTTAACGAACATACCCTGAAAGAAAATTGGCTCACCGATATTTTCCCACTGTGACGTCACATGTTTACAATCCTTCGCAACTGATCTTCAACCAACGCTGCCACCGACTGAATTGGTTCAACATTGATTTGCTTATGTCACTCAAGTATTTACTCTGGCAGGCGTAGTTTGATTATCCAATTTTCCAATTGTCGACCAACGCTTAACAGATTTTGCTGATCTAGAGCCAATCGATACCACCCAACATTAGAAAACTTCTATACCTTACTGACACTCTACCGAATGTAACATTGGCATTTGAAATCATTATTAAATATATTAAGTTATTGTAATAATTTATTATCAAAATAAACACATATTCACTACATTTCCGAAGCTTTTAAAACATTTAACGTAATTTAGGCATGCCAAATATATAATGCTGTGAAGATAATCAACGTTTTTTGAACGTTTCTCAATTAATCATTAATCATTCTGAGCCCCTTATAAAATGTTTATTAAAATATCTGTACAATTGCTGAATCAGGAAATTCTTTATATAGTGAATTACAAACCGCCTGCCTTCCAGAAATCAGCATTGAAATTGTCTGCCCTTTTTATTTTTATGTTTTTTATAACACAGTTTTAATACCTGACGACGAAATAATTTTATTTTTTTTATACTATGCTAACTGGAGAAAAAATTAATCATTCTTAAACCAAACAGGGACATCTGCTACTTACATGAACTTATTTTTGAAGTTAAGCTAATTTAATACAACAAGGCAGATGCAATTATATTGTTTGCGACCCTCTTTTTTTCACGCGTTCTCATTTGATATATTAAAGGCTGAAACTGCTCATATCATCTATTTTACTGAGATCTTTACTTTCATCAACTTCTACCAAAGATGAAATTATTTAAACATTACTGCCACCAGCTGCCTAACTACTGCGACACGCATCCCGCAACAGATACTTATACTTACTAAAACAACTGTATGCCTATTATATTATTACGTATACAGGTACAATGTATGAACAGAGATCTCCAAAATAACTTTTCTCACGTTTTTTATATGGCTTTACTTTTTCACGCTCCTTCATAAATTTATTCTAAACTTCTATATGACCACTCACCATCAGCTATATGTCACTATTCTTTAATGGAAGTACAATATGTTGAGAATGAAGTAGTGTTACCTACCACTGAAAGAAATAAATTTTTTTCAAAGATGGCGAGTGTTGGTAAAGTTTTTAGAGGGAAAAAACATGAACATGAGCTTCAGTTCGCAAAATGCACTCAGTCACCTTCCAAACATTCAGAAAGATAAACCAGCTATGAAGGAAAGGTCGCGAATTTATAAAATCGCAAGCGGTGATTGTAGCAAAACCTATATTGGATAAACGAAACGGACGATAGGCACCAGATTCAAAGAACATATAGCCCATTACCGCTATAGAAGGATCGAATCGTCAAGTATAGAAATGAAACCAAGCAAAATACTAAAATGGAAAACGTCAGATTAATTAAGAACGTCATTTCGCAGCAAGAATTAGATGATTGTGAAGGCATTTATACGAAAAACAATGCAAAGCTGTTAAACAGGAAAAAAAGGCCCACCTAGGCGCTCAGCGTTAATGGATTTATAGGTGTGAAACAAACACGATGTTCACGACTTGTGCGAAAGGCAAGAATTTTTTCCTTTAGCTTCATGTGTTTCGCATGTTTTAGCGTATATATACGATAAAAGTAGGTATTTGTGAATATCTTTTAAAGTAGGGATAGAACATGTTAATGAAGTCAGAAAGATTGGAAAATTTAGGATTAACATATAATTAAAAATTAACACATTATAAAAAACATTTTTTCATGCGAGATTTGAAGGCGTTAACACTTGAGACTTTATTTATCGTAAACGTTAAATGAAAACAAATACACTCTGGATATATGTAGGTAGAGAGACAATTTATAGAACATCGCCTCATGCAACAAAATTAATATTGTAAGTCCTCGCGTATTTTTCATGTTTAAGCAGACAGCTTTGAACTTGTGTGTGCCGAATGACGGGACGTCTGATTGGACCTTCATGGTGAAGCGTATGGAACCATGTTAGGAATTCAGAAACGACAGGAAATTGTTTAAAAATTCGTGCCCATGAGGCCAGATGACGAAGGTGTCATCAACGTACCTGTACTAACACTTTGGCTTAAGGTTGTGAGATAATAGGGTTGTTGTTCGAAAGCTTCCATAAAGATATTTGCGAGGGCGGGAGACTGCTCGTAGTATTTACCATTTATGAAACTAGAAATATATAGAAAATAGACTAGCTTCAACCAAGTCAGCCAGATCATCCGGTTGGTCTTTGGAGATAACGAACTTTCTAATAATGGATATTGTGATCGGTACGGAATAAGGATTCGACATAAAAGCTAACAAGTACATTACCATGGTCTATCACCAACTTTTTCGGTCGTTTGACGAAATGTAGTGAATTTTGGATGAAAAAGTCGCTGTATCCAGCGTAAGATTTTAGAAGGTTAGAAAGGTAGGGCTGCTAATAGGCTAACAATAGGACGTAAAAAGGATATTGGGTTTGTAAATTTTATGGAGTCTGAAAAACTACTGCAGCTTTCTCAAATTCCACAATTGCATATACAACCATCAGGTTCAAAATAATTCAATTTTTAGCTTTTATATTTACTTAATCACGTTTAATAGAAATATTCACAAATAGTCAGCCAACAAGGAAGTTTAATATTTTTATATTTTACTTACCTAATGTTAATAGTTTCGATTTATATTTACCGCGTCATGTTTTCTTCCAAATTTCAATCAAACCGTAAATATTTTCAGTCCTAATTGGGACAAATGTATACATTTATGGAATACTTATTTAATTATAATGGCTTAATATGACTTCGAATCGTGCTTATTTTCCGGACTACTTACTACAATTACTTGTAAACAATTACTTTTACGTTGAGGAAGTTCTAGTTGTAGGACTATTCTTTTTGCTGTACAATACGAGAAAATATGTATTTTAGATATAATGACTTCGTATGATGCTTGTTAACAGCTGTGCTAAGTAAACAGGTAGCTGAATTTATCAACGTAATTATCACAGGTATTGAAGAATCATTGTGATCGTACCCAAGCACACGGATTTATGTAAATCTGGGTGATAATTCCATTTATAGTTCTCATAGATGCCTTTCCTCACGTTATTGACATTTTAATGTAGTTGTTAGCATATAACCGTTTGATAATTTAAAATATACTAACTATAACTTTTATTTCTTTACAAACAAGAAAATTAATGAATGGAATTGTCAATTAAAAACTTTAAGAGTTTTCCTAAAAATAATTATCTAAACAAATCTTTTTGGTAAATCACACTTTTCCAAGTACACCATGTTCTAAGAAGAATTCGGTAATAACGCATTACCGGTTTAGTGAGTCATATAAATGTATGTGCGCATTTTTATGCACAAACGTGCGTTATATGTATGTGATGGAATTTTAGATTGCGTCGCATAAGTCAGAATAAATTATTCAAATATGCTCTCTAACTTGTAACACAACTCTAACACTAAACATCTGTTCATATGTACGGATTACATCTTTTGTGGAGACACTTGGGAATTTTAACCATTTTGAATTCCTTCACATGGTTCTATTTTCGTAAACTTCATATGTATCTATCCTGCGGCTATTGGTATAATTGATCCGTTGATAAAAAGTATTTATAATATTTATAGCGTTATAAAAATGAATTTGTCATTTCAAATGTAAAATAGTATAGCATTAACTAGATGCAGTAATAACTAAAACTTGATTATTTCGTATGTGACACCGCAAGAAAAAAAAAGGAGAATAATGTTATTGACACCAATTTATATCGTTACCTTTAGTCGCACAAAAAGTTCTCTTTTACTAGACATATTCCTTAAATTAATAATAATGACAATTCTTCATCAAATCGGTAATAACATCCGTAAAAGCTTCATTCGTATAGCTTTTTTATTTAAAATCATACGCTTTGTATATTATAGCAATAATCACTTTTAAGTGCAAGTTCAACGATATGTCTAGGAAACATCAAATTTAAGAGACTTCGACAAGCGTAACTGCTGAAATTTTGTGTAAAAGTAGACTTTGCCCCGTGACTGAAAAAATACATAGGGGGTATTTAAAAAAACTGGTTTCATTCTAATGCAAAATGTAAGCTTTATAGGAGCGTTTGCATGTAAATTGGATCACATCGAAGTTTTTGCTGTAATTATGACATACAAATTCTTTGACTTTCGCACTACATTATTTCTTAATCTTGTATCACGCCACTATGTGGGCGGTTGTATTAATTTGTATTATGCAAACTTTCGTCGTAATTTTGCACTACTCTATACGAACATCACGTTAGCCTGAGTCTATAGTACGGAAAGTGTGTTTCTTGGCTTCTTATATTATACCTACGCATTAGATTATTTAGATCGACAAAATAGTAAATTATATTGAATAACTTCAATTGTTTGCATACGTACATACCGTCATCACTAAGAAACAACTGGTAAAACATAAAATAAGAAGATTTAATAGTCAGATAGTAAATGATGACGGTTGTGAAGTAAGTAGCGAAATACTTTCTATTATTTTAATTAATTGTAATAAATTTCGAGAAAATCTACTAACATGAAATTAAACGTTTACAAAGAACAAAAATAGAAAGTTGTGAAAACAATTAGCAATTGTTTCCCAATATTTGGTAATTTGATAAATAATTGAAGTGCACCAATACGTTTTTTGAAACGTATTTTGAAATTTATAAGAAAATAATCATTGTTCTCCCATTTTCCATCATCGCCTCGAATTTTAAAATACTTTAAATAAAATTAAAAATAAATTATTTATGGACTCCTGCATTGATTAATCTATACTTGTTTTTTAAATAATTGATTTAATTTATTTATTGACTTGAAGTTTAAATATACAGTATTTATCTCTAATCAAATACAAATGTATTATTTATATGTAATTTAGGCAGACGTATATACATATCACGCATGTATTACAGATTGAAGTTTCGCTTTGCAAAGATTATAGGTTAAATCGAGATTTCTAATCTTATTAGCTAGCAAAAGACTACAAAAGTGCACTAGCGAAGTGATTACAAGGGTGGTGTTGGATACGCTACAAAAATTTGAACTCTGAACCAGTCAACAGTTGATATTCATGGGAGTGGTGCGACACAATACATTGTGAGGGGTGGTTTCTTAAAAAAAAAGGTATGAACTTTTACATGTGATATACATTACATCTTAAGGTAAAAAATATTTAATAATGTTACCTAGAGGTGGATTGATTAATAGCAAAACCCAAGAAAAAGTTTTTCAAATCTCCCGAACGTGTTCCGGCGTTTCACGGACACTGTCCCGGTATTTTCGAACCACCAGAACCTATTCTTAGACGCTGAGAACATGACTGAAGGCGACATTTGATTATTCAAAATATTTCCAATAAATAAAATCCATGCTTCTACAATTTAATCCTGGTGAAGCTGCAGCTATTAGAGAAAATCAGGAAACATTTCAAGATATTTCTGTTGAGGCAGATCTAAAACCTGTTCGTGATAATTATGCAGGTTGACTGACACAATAATAAAATTAGAGAATACTGCGTTGACGTTAGTGCGGTCAGTGCAAATAGTGAATGATGTACACTCAGAGCTATGTGCTATAATGCTTTAGACGAGAGTGTTCCAAACAAAGATTTTGATTTTGCACAGATTAAAACAAATTTGTTATGACGCATTTGCAGATCCGTTAACTAATTTCAAACATTACTTTAACTACGCGTGCATGACATCGGTAGATACCGAATGGTCTTTCTCGCCATGTAAAAACACGCACCACGGATATCGTTCACCGGGAAAAATTTGGAAACATTCCTAATCATGCAATCTTTTCAACGATCTTACTCAGTTCGTTCTACGTAATAGCAGCTGCATATAAGTTAAGTGTTTCAGAAATTTTAGAATTACACATATATACATATGCTTCACCGATTGTTAACCAATAAAAATATTAATAACAGTAATATTCAATTTATTTGCATAAGTGAGCTATCTGTTTGTGGGTACGTACGGAAATTCAATCGGTAATGCACGCGTAATATTATGTTATGTATATATGACTGCGAAGCCTGCCCTTACAATCCGACGAATTTGACGGCTCTAGTTATTATAATTGTACATCCTTTTAGTTCAAGGATATCTCAAATTTGCGCTATATGCTAAATATTTAGTTAAGTACAGTCACAGAAATATTCTTGCTGCTATTTCTTCCTGCCACACATTAGCAAGTAACGCACCATACAAAAAGTTTATAAATAATGCATTGTTTAATTTTCCTGTTGCTTTACTAGCAACGAAGACGTCTAATCGGCTTTTCAAATCCAAGTAGAAACTTAAAAAAAGGAATTAATTTTATATCTGGCGGTTTAAAAGTATTTGTTCCTTTAAATAAAAGTTGAATCCATATCACAGGGCCTCATTATAACAATTTACGAACATAATTTTGGGTGCACTTCATTTTAGCCAATTAATTATTTTTAAATGTAGAAAAAGATTTTATAAAACAAATTTAAATTTCAGGCGATGGTCGCAAGTATCGAAGTTTGTAAAAGTAATATCATTATTTGCGGTTTAATAAATTGTATACTCTGCTTGGCATTAAGTATTGTTTTGATTCGGCTTTAAAATTTATTTAGTTCTCACTTACTTACGTAATATTTACGACAAAAGATAAAAAATCTTCTTCAAATAAGTGATATCACTTCAATGGGAAAGAGCAACAATAGATGTTTCTACAGATTGTTGGTGTTTACCCATTCTATTTATTCGTTTCAAATGTACACATATTTTGAGTGTATGTGTGTGTGCGCACCGAATTGAAAACGTCGTTTGAAGCGTATTTTGTCAAACGAACTTTTTCAACAACAGAATACATTGCTTTGCTTACAGAAACCTACGAAACACGACAAATTTTCTCATTAAATCTCCTGCCGTGAAACAAGAAATTTTGTTATAACTGGATATAGAAAACAATTGAATGAATATTGTGCCAAATATCATTGAGCGGCAATAAAACCCAAACGACAACTTGTAATCTACAACGATGGTATGAGAAATACCTGCGCTTAGAGACGAAACCGGGTATAATACTAAATTAGAAAACATAAAAATTGATTAAGAACGTAACATCGCTGCGGGAATTAAACGCTTACGAAACTATTTATTTACATAAAAAAAATTGCAAATTTCGTGAATAGAGAGGACAGACCGTTATCATATTCAGTTCTGTTTGATTTATTTGGGTAAAGCCTTGCATATTCTACGTTTCGTACTACACACCTTTGTAGATACTTGTTTCTCGAGATTTAGGAATGTTAGAATGAGAATTTTGGATCCATGCGTCCATGAAATAAGTGTGCCGATACTTGTGTTGTTTGCCATACTACTCCGCAATCCTTACTATCATTCTTTAGTATTATTTGACATTATTCTTTAAGCAAGACCAAACATAAGGTAATAACGAATTTCAAGTAGTCTAAGAAACGATTATTAATTTTTTAGTGTTTATATGTGAATTAAAAAAAAAAGTATCTGAAATACATATAAACACTAAAAAATTAATAATCGTTTCTTAGATTACCAGAAAATGATTAATCTCAATAGTTTCCTTCTTGAAGTAATTAGTTTCACTTTTAGGAATCGAAATTATTTCTCTCAGAAAGAAAGTATCCGTTCTGCAATAATCGTTATTAATAACGAGTTGTCGGCATATAAATACAAGCGTTCGTTTTTCATTAATCCGAAAATTGCCCGCTGCTGCTGTTGCTGCTACAGACAATTCTATCTTTTAATCAAGGTTCACTTTCGCTGCACACGTCTTTAGACAGCCGTATTGTTAGCTTATGTAGCAGATTATTACCGTTACGATAGAGATAGAATATATTAACGATCGATATAACAAGAACTTTATGGTAATTTGATTTCGGTCGCATTAAATCCCGCAAATGTCTCGATATTATAGCACACGGAAGTTATTAACGCTAAAAGATTGCCGCTTGATTTTGCTAAAGTGTTTTCGTATAATTTTCTAATTATTGACTCCACGTTCTGCAGCTTTGAAAGCGAGTAGCTGCATGTGGTACCTTAATTAGACGTGCAGATGTGATGTTTAGTGCATATGAGTAGAATACTATTCGACGTAAACGATATATGTGGACGTGGCAGTAGGCATATTTAATACGATTTTCGAAGGTTAATAATTAGATTTACGTTATTATAACCATCATTTCAATGACAATGCTGACTTATTCAGTTAACCAGTTTTGCTACAATGTGATTTCTTAAAATGTTCATTTTGACCACAGCATCCTAGTGTAGTTTCTTACAAACAATCGGCTATCGTTTAATTTATGTTTTCCACTCTTTAAATTACTTTTCTTCCACTTAGACTAATAATCGATCTATCACAATAAAAAGAAAATCATCGATGACGTCATCGCTTAAAAAGCAGAAGTAACACTTGACCTGTCCGAGCATTTTTTGGAAAAACAAATCCCTTCAAATTTAATGAATTTATTCCATAATTTTGCCGCACACAGTATATGTCAAACTTTAATTTGCCCGTTTGTCTTCCCAATGCTTTTTAAAATTGAGTCTAGAAATTTAAATTTCATACTGAAACAGCAGTGATAAATATTCATAAAATTTCTTTACAAGTATTTAAAGTGCTTAATGCGGGAAGCTTAGGACGAATAATTATGCAAATGACTTCGTCAATGTGTCCTACAGCTTGAAGTGGGCGAATAATTTCGAAGCTGCCCATTTTTAAGATAAATACGGCTTACATTAATAACTTTTCGCTGTTGACGAATAATAATAACTTTTGAAATTGCGCGTTATATTCTGATACTTTTAGATACGTATTATAGTCAGTGTTTCCACAATGAAAAGATGGAAATAATCACATGACACAAAATACTCGCTTCTGCCAGTAACCAAGTCGAATAACATTAACAAAAAATTAAATTATCATCATCCAAAAGGAAACCCTTTTGTTATTTATATTTTTAAACTATGGAGTAATGCAACACTGAAATATAATATCGACTAATATAACCGCCCGTGGTTCAGTATCCTCTTTCTGCCATAACCTTTACGTGCTGTCATCAATACAAATTAATTATTCACTCGTGCATTACCTTTGTAATATATTTGGAGTCTGTCATGGACAAATAACAGTTTTAAAATTGAATTAACGGACACCCTATAAAATTAAATAACTTGGCGTTGGTCATGCGGACGCGCAACCTACTTCTGAAAACGCATTTCGTAACATTATATTGTCCCGCTATTGCAACGTATATTACAATCAAGCCCTACAAGATTGTAAAATATTGGTGACAACAACGAAGAGCGTAAATTGCTGATATATTGTGTTTGCTCGTAATAATTTGCTTTGAATGCACTACTTTTCAGACATTTACAAGAAAATATTGAAGATTTCTTTGAGAATATTGTAGATTTAGCTAAAAAGCTTTCAAAATTCAACAATGCATAAAGTTTCTTTTTTGCACATACATTTTGTTAGTTAATTAATGTTTTAAAGTCATTAATGAGTTGGTTAAAAAGATAATTCAATCGTTATGTGGAATGTAATATTTCGTCTTTAAAAGAAAGGAGGGAAAGAATTCCACTTTCTACTCATTCCGTAGTTTTGAACGTGTAATTGGAGCCAGAATTAAATCACGCAGTTGTTTCTACAGTTGATATTTGCAATTATACCAACGCGAGTAGGTTCGATTTTTTGTTAAATGCGTTAAGTATCATATTACTGTTAATACATTTTTTTTACTATTTCACATTCAGCTTTAGCAGATATAAGTATGCGTGGTAATTATTAGGTGCTAATGACGACTTCCTAAAATGCCAATCCCGAACGATGTTGTGGATCCTGTACTGTCCAGTAATGTTCCGTTTTTTTGTTAGATTCCAAAATTGGTAAATTTTTACCTATCTGAGTAGATGGTTTTATTTTAAAAAATATTTGTCGTCTTCCAACCTTCCCACTAACTAGTTGCAATACTCCAGTCGTTTTACATTATCACGAGGCTCTGGCTAACATGAATGGTTGTTTTCTCTAAGAATGAGCGAGATCCCAATAGCAATTCTTTTGCAAAGTAAGCCTTACTAATTAAAGAAAAGCAGAAAATCAACACTAGATAAAATATGTTCACTTCAATTTTTTTAAATTTTTTAATTCATATAATAAGTTAATTTCCTCAAGTGCGAGGATTGATGATGTTTGATTGCTGCATGTTTTCTGGTGATGTTAGCGCAGTTACACCTTGTCTTTGCTGTAACCCCCCACAGAAAGAAATCAAAAAGTGCCAGGGAAAATATTTTTTCAATAAAATAATACTTATATTACATAGGTTCAAAAATATAAAACCCGTTTAATAGAGCATCCTTCTCTGAAATATCAGGGGAATCAACATTTGTAGTGAACCTTTTCTTAGTATTCACACTATTACGTTCCGTTTACGGCACAAGTTGCCACTTTATTACAATAAAGCTTATTGCCTTGCCAATATATTGCAACTACATAAGTTCTTAAAAAACGCTTCCGTGCAACTTATTACCCAATTGACATAAAAACAGCTTGATAAATGTGCTCGTGGGATCAATTCGTTAATATTGGGAAACGTATTTACCGAAAACACGCTGATAAACTGCACGGAATCATTATTCTACATAATTAATTGTCCAGCCGTAATTAACAGTTGCTTCGTGACGACTAACAGTTACTTGGTGCTCTTCCAAAATATGCGCTCAGTAAAGTGTTTGTAAACACGTACTTTCGAGCTCTAACTGTAAATCACAATCGCAACACGTATGGTGTTTTACTGCTCATTCTTTCGGACCTCGTCTTTGTATCGCTTTAAATAATAATTAATCCATTACGTAACGTAATGTCGTGTATAGGTTTGACACAGTAAGCCAATAGATTTAAATTAACGTCACACTAATTTCTACTTGACATATACGAATGACTACGTTCGATATGGCATTCGACGCATTTATGAAAATTTCGAGTTCAGTGAACTGGACAGCGCTTTTAGTAGCTGTCGTATTGTCGTATGCCATATATGCAACGATATAGACGTGTTTATATGACGTAAATGCTTGGAAGTGTTCGACATTGTTTTATTATTGGGAATATGATGTAAATAATTAGGACGAATTAAATATTTAAAGTTTGAGTCAAAAAAAAATCTCTTCACCATGCAAGAGGAAATGTTAAAATGCTAATGAAGTTGAGTAATTAAAAATTGATTTGCTAGCTTTCACTTCGTCTACTTGTTTCTTGGCTTGCTCTTAATGAAAAAGCAATACGATGGACACCACACCTTTTTATATCTATTATTATATATTATAGAATTATTATTTAGTAGCAATAAGCATTTGTGGTCCTAAATGAAACGTCGTACATTAATAAGTTGATAAACATTTATATATCCAAGTAAAGATTTTTAAATCTAAAGGAAAAGTAGATAAAACATTTGGGGAAAATAAAGAGGAAGGAAATATGGTAAACATATTAATGGTATACTGTACTTATACTAATAACACGCTGCATTTTGGGCAAATTCTCTGAGTTTATTTTATGAGATATTTATTTCGTTCCAAAAGGAATACGATCTGTAGGAATTAGCAAACATGCCTTAAGAGACCAAATCTATTTTAGAGTTAGACGTATTTCGTAATTTATTTCTGGAAATTTATTAGTCTGTTAATTCTGGCAAACATATATTCATAGCAAAAAGTACGTAAATCGTTGAATTTCCCCGGCCAAAATAAGTCGTTTTTCCTAATTTCTGTACCTGAAGAAACATAGACCACCAGAGCAATCGAATCTGTATTTTATGTAAAGGTTCTACACGTCATATATCACATGTTTTATTCGACACGTTCCCTTAGAACAAGCGTTGTTCGAACTTTCGTCTCGCAGTCCCAGAAATATTTTGACTTAAAAGCAGTACATTTTTAAAACAAGATACTAGATGTGGCAGAACAAGCTTGTGGGACCACAAATATAGTAAACAGAAATATTAAAAAGACGCCAATATTGGAATTTCAAAATTAAATAAATAAGCAGTCTGGTAGTCGTTAGGAGCTAAGACATAACAAGGTGATGATGACCAAAGTTTCAGAAAAAATATCTTAATTTTTCACCAGTATTTCGCTTTTATTTTTAAAGGTTCGTTAGGGTCACAAATGAATTAAAGTAGATAACCAAACTCATAAACTTAAAGATTTAAAGAATTTGGCTACCTACTTTAATTTATTTCTGATCCTGATGAAGCTTTAAAAATAAAGAAATAACGAGGAAAGATGAAATTCAGTTCTCTTATTGGGATCCTTGATTACGGCCGAATTTCTCGGTACAAATATCATTGTTAGCGCAAAGAGAGGGTTTCAGCGTTTATTATTTCCCAGCTCTGGAACGTCCGCATATACCTTATAGTGACTGAACGAATAATGGTCGTGCGGAAATTTCTTATAAAAATTCAGTAAATATTTGTCCCACCCGAATCAAATCACATAGAAAAATGTTTTTTCGTGGGTGACTATATCGTTTACCAGAAGCAACAGCCACACACAGCATTGTGTGCATCTTTATCGTTCTTATACATCAGCAAGTAGAGCTAGCTCACTTATAGGTTGTTTAGTTTCCAAGAAATTATGTGACTGTATTAGTTCCCTTTCCAACGTGGTGATCCTCATCGGTTATAAAATTGTAACAACACAGCTTTATACCCATTGCCGACCAAGTCGGTAGCAGGTCTCGTGGTTGCTATAAAGGGACAATATTCCAGCAAAGTTTTCAGAAAAATTCGTTTTCCTATTGGTGCCCTATTTTTCATGGTACATCCTTTCACATAACAACTGTAGACTATCAAAAGATTTGTGTTTTATAGCGTGAAAGTGTCTCACGTCTAATTATGAGCCCCTATTCGTCTATGCTAACTCTAGAAAGACGTTTAGCAATTACAATGTCTTTTACGAAGTTGAATACTTATTATTTATAATAGATTCTTCTTTAATATCGTCGGGTAGTTTTTCAACAAGAGAATCGCCCGAGAAGAAGCTGAATCACTGCTTTTGTCTAGCAGGAGCAGAAGTTGCTACAATACGACTACACCCACCGATAAGTTTGTTCTGGAACAAGAAGCTCCATTTCATTATCAGTATTCTCCTCGTTTCTGTCCAACTTTAGTTACAAGTTTGCTCTAGATCTTCATTCCCATACAAGACGCGATCAATTGCAACTGTTACTTCATCAATATTTAATTGTTAACTACTTTGCGACATCTTAATTTAATAATACGAGGAAACAACTAATGCTAATAAAATAACAATAAGAATCCGTTAATAAAAAATTATAATAACAAACGTAACACAAGAATATTATTGTAATTGACGCAGTAATAAGTGAGTCACTTATATCCGCATCAATAAAAACTTGTAAGGTGGTATCGGATGTTTAACGCAAGGCAAGCTTTAATCTCCGTATTAACCCATCAACACACGCACGCTTTTACGTTAGCTAGTGATAATAGTGTATCTATTATACAAATAACGTCTCAGAAGTCCCTCTAGTGGTCTCCATTTCTAGAACAAATTCCTTTTTCTGGCGTATTGTCTTTGGAGCGTGGATGATATAGGTTCAACCAACGACGGTAGTAGTGAAACGGGACAAAAACATCTTCTGTATTCTATTTTCCCCCTTTAACAAAACATAAAATCAATTTAAAATCTAAGTAAAGTAAGTTTCAATGTAAGTTAGTAGTTTAGTTAGTAGTAAGTTAAATGTTTACGACCATATTTAATAATTTTTTTTAAACCGAAAGAACCCGAAAGGCAAAACAAATGACTGAATTTTGAAGGTAATTGAGTATTAAAAATAGTTAAAAAGATCCATTTTTGTGTTCTTAAGTATCGTAACAACATAACCAATTGTCCATTTACAATGTCATATGTCTGCTATTAATTACCTGCCATTAGCTAGATATAGAAATTAACTTGCACAGTTACATTGCTTCATTAAACCCGATGAAAAAGTTGTCATAACTTGCGATTCGCGTTACACTTTCCAACATACTTGTTTGCATATTCTTAAACATATGCTTGCATATGTGTGTACGTATTATTCCTCAGCGTAAATACATTCGCATAAAAAATCTATATACTGGTAGTATACATGCCTTTGAATTGTTGGTATATCTCTGAATTGAAACTTCACTTTCTCCCATAATACACAAGCAAGGTCATTTCGTTTGCGCTACGGATTTTGCGCGGCCGTAAGAATGTGCACGCAAAAGACAAAACCTTCACTTTTCCGTGCAGATATCGATGTTCCAAATCTATTTGATCGTAAATGTTTCAAGTATTGATATCAGTAAAAAAAAATGAAAGTAAGGCGTATAATACATAAATGCAAAATTTGCGCGCGATACATTCTATGTAATTACAATTAATACGTTTGAATGAATTATTGTTGTTGGTAACACATAACGAATACACTAAATTCTTAATAAGTATGCTTTCACTGATTCCTAAGTTAGAGTTCTTGATCTATTGGAAACTAAGTTGTTTTAAAGCTTTTCGAATATTTGCTTTTGCTGAAGATGTCTAACATATGCTTTCGTTACAGGTACGCAGAAAAGGTCATGTTTTTTTCTTATTTTCATGCTGTTTACGACTACATTTGGCAGTTAGTTGGCAATAATTCAGCGTAATGCTGAACCGCGATTGTCCTTCTTTTCTCCAAATAGTCAATCAAGATTATAACTTGCGAATCTGAAAAAGTCGTTGTCATCACTTTTCCAAAAGCAGAAAATGGCTTGTATTGCATGCGATTTAACTAAAGCCTTCGATTTAATAATTATAGTGCATTGTTGTGCTAAGTTATATCAATTAATTCCTAACAATTGTACCTAGAGGCGATTATGGTTGAGTTAATTTATAATATAAAAGCAAAAATGAAAAGATGAATGTGTCTGGTTGCATGTGAATATAATCACAAAAGAAAGCAATACATATAATAAAAACTAATAAATCCACGGTAAACCCGTAGAGGATCCTTTCTACAGTTTTGGGGTTCCAACAGTCTGTAATCTCTACATGCTTGATGTAGCATCATACGAGCATGGTAGCCTCGAGAATGTCGAGACAAATACTGCTACTTTGCAAGAAATCCATACCATATTCGACGCGATGTGTTTTCTCTATTAAGTGTTTAGATTTTATATCCGGCTTTATGCTCATTTATTATTAATATACATGTTTACCGCACCTATGTACATTAACTGGTTGCAGCTTTCGACTCAATGGATTTCATAAATTTCTACGTACTAAAAATGTGATACGAAGATAACCTTTTATATTCAGGTTGGGTATAATATCCCCATTTGTGTAAAGAAAATACAACTTTGCTATCTTAGACTATTGCAAAGAAAATCAGTTCTCAATGTTTGTAGTAGTATCGATCAATCTGTATCGAAGTCTCTCCTTAATTCAAATTCCATTATATCAACGAATACAAACTTACACTTAAAGTCTAATAGAACAAAATTGTGCATACTCAATATACAGTAAGTCCCGGATGAAGTTGACAATAAAAAAAAATCTTTACTATTAATTTTACGATGAAAAGTTTTTCCTTTTGCTTTTCAAATAAAATAACTTACCGTGAAGAAAACCGCGTTATAATGTACAGGATGTACGCCTCAAGAGAGAAGTACTGTTCTTTTTTTTGAATTCTAAGTAGAATCCACAAAAATGGACAATAATTGGACCAAATCTTCCCATTCATCTTTTTTCGAAGTGATTTGTCAACCATTGCCGTACAGTAAGAAATGGTACCAAGGTATCAATAAAATTTGAACCAACAATTTGATCACAAAAAGTTCTACGCCAGACATTCACTTCTTGAAAACGCAGGCTTCGTTTTTAAATAACGTAGTTTGGATTTTCGAAAGCCCAAAAACGACTGTTTTGTGATAAAATATAACCGTTGGTATAAAAAGTTGTTTCATCAGTAAAAAAGAACATTCTGAAGACTTTTATTTGCGCAGTAATTTTCATTAACTCTAAAGGCAGGACATTGTTTTCTTTATAAATTCTTTGTACTTATTTGCAATCTTTCTTTTTCTTAAAGATAATTTCGAAGTATCTGTGATTGAATCAGTTACCAAAACTGTTGCTGCATGCATGCTTCTTACGTTTTGTAACATCCAAGACATCCATTTTCATAACTTTTTTTATCAGCTTACGCAATGTTTGACGCTATACAATTGTGTAAGAGAATTTTCGAAAAGGATCAATTGCATATCGATAGGAGACAATTAAGTAAGTTCTCTCTTCTTCGGTTAACATTTAAGAAAAATCAAAGAAACAATAGCACGAAATTATGAACAAATATAAATTAGAGATAGTTGGGAGACATCGAGCGAAAAAGTATGACATAACTATAGTCTGTCGTACATACTCAGTTTTTGAATTCCTGTAAATGTATTGAAATAAAAACAATAAAAACATAAAATTAAAAATTCCGATCTTAGATTGTGTATTTATGTTTAATTTTGGATTACAAAAAACTTTCTTTTATAACCATTTTGCATAAAATAAAAAATAACAGCACTTCTCTCTTGAGACATTTTTACGTTTTCTTAATTTACCAACACTCTGTATATCTATCTGATCTTGGTTTTTTTCACGGTAAGCTAATTTATTTGAAAAGCAGAATTTTTCATAGAAAATAATTTTTCGTCGTAAAATTAATAATAATTTCTTTTTTCCTTTTGCCAACTCTATCCAGGGATACACTGTATATTAACCATTGAACCTGTTGAATAGAAACAAGTAAATACTAACCTCTATTTTGAACATCTACTTATGTTTAATTCAATTAATAACAAAAAATTCAAAGAGAAAATAAAGGTGGATATTTTTTTTTATTCAATCGAGATTATTTTATTATTATATATTTATACTGTGTGTCTGTAAAAGTTGGCAACAAATTGGAAACTTTTTTATTATACGTTTCTCAAAAAATTTTATTCTTGGTAAAAGTTGCTGCATGAACCCAAACATACGGTAAACATAGCAGATCCACTCTGAGGTTAACAATAACAGTGCTAACAGCGCTTCTTTGGAAACCCCTCAAGAGTAAACTACCCTTATTCTGAAAGATACGCAGAAATTTTATTAGGAAAATTTGTTTGTGATGTAGAGATATAGTCAAATACAAAATTTCGGTCAAGCACGCTCAATTATGATATTTCGTCATTTTTCGTTTTTTTTTTTTTAACTAGATGCAAATTGTTGATTAAATTGCTATATGATAACACTTGTACTGAATCAAGTAGGTATGGAAAATTTTCGAAACAAATACGTAACTAATGTCAGTAAGCGTCAAATCGTCAGTTGGAATTGTAATAAATAATAACAATGCCATTGAAATTGAGTGTTCAAGATAAAATTGAAATTGTTCTAATTGTTGGAGATAACTACAAAACTTTTAGGGAAGCTGCCGAAATCTTTAATTACAGACACCCAGATAAAAACATACATTTTGCAACAGTAAGTAAAATAATAAAAAAATTCAAGGCTTATGGAAATGTTGAGAATAGATTCAAAAAGAAACATCAAGCATGGGTTGCTACTGACGAAATTCAAAACCAAGTAATGCTCTCAGCTGTAGAAAATCCTAAATATTCGTTAAGGAAAAGGTCAGCCTTGTTTGGTGTAAGTAAAGATGTTGTTGCAAAAATATTAAAATCAAACAAATTTAAACCTTACAAACCCCAGTTCAGTCATACTCTAAAAGCAGGAGATTTTGATAGAAGGTTTGAATTTTGTGCTTGGTTCCAAGGAGAATTAGAAGATAATCATGGTATGGCAAGATGTATACTTTTTACTGACGAGGCAACGTTTACTTCGAATGGGATAGTCAGCTCACAAAATAGTCGCTGGTGGAACGACGTTAATCAACAGTTTACTGTCCGAACTCGTGATCAATATTCCTTTACCACAAATGTATGGTGTGGCATCTTTAAAAATAGACTAGTTGGACCTTTCTTCTTTCGCCAAACTATGAACGCACAACGTTACTTAGAATTTCTAAACACTTCATTGGTTGGTTTTCTTAATGAGCTGCCCAGAAACGAAAGACAACAAATATGGTACCTACATGATGGAGCAACATGCCATAGTACGAGAAATGTTCGCGAGTTTCTCTTGCATATTTTTAATGGAAGAGTAATTGGAAGATTTTTGGATGCTGCTTGGCCCCCAAGGTCTCCGGACCTGACCCCATTAGATTTTTTTTTATGGGGATACTTGAAGCAAAAAGTGTACCTTAAAAGACCATTTGAAAATAAAATATAAAACGAAAAATGACGAAATATCATAATTGAGCGTGCTTGACCGAAATTTTGTATTTGACTATATCTCTACATCACAAACAAATTTTCCTAATAAAATTTCTGCGTATCTTTCAGAATAAGGGTAGTTTACTCTTGAGGGGTTTCCAAAGAAGCGCTGTTAGCACTGTTATTGTTAACCTCAGAGTGGATCTGCTATGTTTACCGTATGTTTGGGTTCATGCAGCAACTTTTATCAAGAATAAAATTTTTTGAGAAACGTATAATAAAAAAGTTTCCAATTTATTGCCAACTTTTACAGACACACTGTATATTATTAATATTTGCTAGGTATGATTTAGCAGCTCTATATGTGGTTTTTAACGATAATATGTAAATCGTGAACTTTCAACATAAGTTTATAGTATACGCTCTTCAAGAATAAATAAATAACAAATTCTTATAGAGATCTAAACGTTCTTCATGAATATGGTAATAGTGTGTAGTAAAATGTTTCTAAAAATAATTAAAACATGTTGAACTTTGCTGCAGTTGCTAAAAACTATCGATCTCTGTAATAAAAGTTATCATCATCAATGAATAATTATAACCTATGCATTTTGAATGCCTAAAAATAGAAATGTTTTGATTGTGTGTAAAGAAAAGGTGTGTATTGTTTCGTAAATAAATCTGTGAATATTATTCGTATGTTATTGGTTTTAACTTGTAACTAGTATTTAAATAAAAGAGGGAATCCCAAGATCGACTTCCAGCTTTTCCAGTTAGTAAACAACCACCATTGATTTAGCAAGCAAGCTGTAGGTTATAATGAAACGAAGGCAGACCTTTTACAGTGAAAACTTTGCGCACGCATCTAGCTGATTCCTTCTCCATCTTAGCGGCAGCAACTCATTCTTTAGCCTAACGAATTTTCTCTGGATCAAATCTATACTACTTTTCGATTCGTTAGTCTTGAAGCCCCGTTTGTGAACCCACTTAAATATGCAACCTAGCAGTTACCAATCCCCCAGTTGCTATGACATTGGCGAATACAGAAAGTTGTGCCCCGGGATATTTTGGTACATCTAATATAACCAGGAGGAGAAGCTCCGAGTTCAAAAAGGGACCCCGAGTGTCTTTCACTTAGATACGAACGAAGTAGACGGCCATGTGAATACGTTTCTAATGGTGTGCGACTGGCGTATTCTCAATATGTTGAGACTTATAATAATGAAGTGCAGGGGCGGCCATTTCACGTTACTATTTTTCGAAATAACCTATTCAGGATACTCTTCTTGCAATAATAGAAATACGTTTCATCTTAAATGATTTTTCAACCAAAATCAACATCGACTTCCAACTACTGCAGAACCCAAGGCGCAAAGGTCTGACACACAAGATGATCAGCAGGTTTGAGTAACCTGGAGTAACCTGATTGTTCTTGGCCTTCAGATGAAGATCCTAGCGCACGTAGTCATCTGCGAAATGCAAAGTTCTTGAAAACGTCGTAGAATACAGACGTTAGAGTCTTCGCTCGCACTCTAACTTACAGCAGCGATGTTCTTCATTCGATGGTGCCCAAATGTGGTGTCGTCTGCCACTGAACCTCTTTGTGCAAATTTGTTGACCGTAACTTTCTCGCATGAAAGGTGTCGAATCGAACATGCATATTTTTGACAAATTAAAATTATCTCTATTCGTTGTTGAATCATGCATTTCTCGATAGTGATTTGCCAGGCACTATTGAAAACAGTATCAAGTAAAATATTTTTTTAAACGCGTATAATTATACATTTTTTTTAGAAAACTCGTATCTCCGCCTACATGTAATTATTTTCCGAGATAGACGCCGACATAGTAACTAATTATCCTTGTTCCTTCAACCCGAGCGAACTGGAATTCCGTTCGAATTTGCCAATAACATTTATATGCTTTCGCGTCAGCATAACCCTAACGCGGTCAAACGTACAACCAAACCCATTCGCGGCGATTGGCTTCGTACCGAGCCATCGATAAGATGATCCTTTTTTGCTCACCGCCTCAAAGGCTGCGTATATATTACCCACATGCATACAATAATAACCCATGAAGCGTTTAATTTTGTAAAAGCGCTTAAAATCAATTACTGGAATTGCATGTAAAAATATAGGCTTTTCATAGGGGCAGAATATTGGCAGTCAATTTTCCTTTCGTTGCAAATTAGTACAAATTTTTTTCTGCAAACTCAGATTATTGACTAATTGCATTATAAGTTCATGGTTTTCAAATCAATAGGACATAAATACCGACCAACTTCACTCCAGATGATAATACAATAATCTTCCTACACATGAAAATATTATTATGACCAAATAGAATTATTGTTTTGCGCTTAAAATTACTTTAAATTTGAACTGAAAAATTTTCACCAACCCAATAACAATTCAAAAACAAAGAAAATTATACTATGCACAAATATGGATTTGGGATTGATGTGGCTGGAGTATCGCGCAAACGTTTCTTAATTTCATGCTAAAGGGATTAGGTAGGGAAGAAATCTGAGCTACTTAAAACCTACTTTAGGACTGGAATAGTTATCCACGAGCCATTTCATTACATCCCATTGAAGTAGATCCTGATCCATGTGTGGTTGGGGGAATCCCCAATCAATCTTGATGCGTAAATAATTCACATCAAGGTTGGGTCTATGTAAAACACTTCACATTATAGAGGGTTCCCCATATTAGACAACCCATTTTTAAATACGATTTAAATCTAAACGAGGTACGCGATTACTTTTTGTTTAATAGATCAAGGTCGGTATGCTTTGGAAACACATCGAGTCCGTATCAAAAGAATTAAATAATTGCCGATGCCGAATTAATGTCACAAATGATAATGTCTTCAATAGAGTTTTACAATTTGTGACGCACTTATAAAGTTTTCCATTATTATTCAGTGTAACAACGTGTTTTCTGCGTAAATCTACACTAGAGCTGATTCAATAGAACAGTGAGCGCTGCTTTCACGAGAAGCTCTACTAGGTCTGCTAATCGGCAATCACGAATAATTAAGGGAAATCTTCACAAAATCCTTCATAAAGACTGTAAAGATATTTCATCCTTGCAATTACCAAATGGCACAGCAATTTATCAATCGACATAAGGAAGCGAGTTTATCAAGATTTATTGAATATATCAAGAATCAATACATAATTTGTTAATGATTGACGAAGCAAATTTTCATTTGGATGGGGTTGTTAACAAACAGAATTTTATATATTGGGGAGCTGAAAATCCTTGCAAATTGTTTACAAAAAAATCTTCATAGTCTAAAAGTCTATGAGGAGTCATGAGGATTCAGCGAGAACTTTTTAACGACTAAGTATCCTTTCGCGATTTGGAAATTTGCCTTGGCTCCCTAGGTTCCCCGACTTAACGGCACCCGATTTTTCCTACTGGAATATTTGAAGACAAAGGTTTATGCAATTCGTCTTGCAACAATTGAGGAGCTAAAAGTCGGCATTCGAGAATAAATCATAGGACAGGCAAATTTGCTTTGCCGGATAATTTAGAAATTGAATAAGAATTTACGTCAGTAATAAATCGTTGTATATCAGCGCAATGCAAGTTTTTTTAACTTGACTTACAAGGATTTTATTCAAATGATAATATGGGTAGTCTAACATAAGGAACCCTATAGTTCATATAGTACATGTTACAATCTCTGAGATATTTGGAGATATGTAAAAGTCCCTTAGATCTTTGGAGGGGGCTCTATCCCAATAACGGACGATTCGGCCGCTAAAGTAAAGCGGCGTTGTTCTACAGTTCAAGGACTCTCTACAGTTTCATCGAAATCTGAATTTTCTGGTTGCCGGTGTTCCCTTGTAAGATGTAATCACTTCAAACAGTTGAGTAGTTAAAATATTAAACCAATCAGCAACCTGATGACTATTATTTAAAGGAATACGCCTTTCGAGATCACGAATCAAACGAACAATTACAGTTACAACTGCATATTAATTTTGAAACAACCCAATTTCGACGAATTAATACTTCACAATGCAATTGAAAATATAAATTTTGTGTGAATGTTACGTTAAACATTGCAGTTTGAAAATTTTGAGCTTTCTCAGTCATATTTAATTATACCAAGGGTTATAGGTAGAAGTAAAATAAAATAGCTTTTAATTTCATTTATACCGACCACAATTCCCTTCTTGATTGTATCATCAAGGCAAAAAAATAAACCTTCGCGCTGGCGCTTCATGTTACTTATGCGTCTATCGGCGCTTTTAACCATTCTATTTCCCGCCAATTGAAACGAAGGTAATTGGAAGCAGAAGCTGTTCCAAAAATGAGAACGCGGCAACGTAACTTGAAGTAGTTCGCTGACTCTTCATCAATTGGTGGAATTTTAATTGTCCTCTTCGCATCTTGCTAGAATACCGTTTTTCGTGAAATACTACAGTACTAGCGATGACTATATTTAATCGCAGTTTTCGCCCCGCTGGTATATTCTTCAAAATGTTAAAATGTTAAAGCTGGTATTAATAATAATAATCGCACACCAGAAAATGCTTAGAAACAATAACCAAAGAATAGCTTCGTCATAGTATTGATGGAACCAGCAGAAGCAATGGAAGGAGAGAAAAAACACACTACCCACGGATAACAGTGGGGAACAGTACCCGGTTTTGCCGTTGCTTTCTAAACGGCAAGCATGTGTTTCTTAACATTACAGGATGCCAAGAAATGTCTGGCTCGTCGTTTCGAAAGTTGTAATACGAACTGCGAGACAAACAGCGATGCAAGATGGAGGAAGAAGACATGCCAATTGCAATCACTACTAATAACATCGGAAAAGTTCACCAGATGGTGCTAACTTACCGTCAAATTAAGGCTAAAGAGATAGTAGAGGTCGTAGGCATCTTTAAGGAACGTGTTTGTGATATAAAAAAGAGCAACGCAAAACAAGCAATAAATATATGGGAGGACAATCAAAGGGCTTCGTACTGGGAAACCGCAGTAAGTACCAGGACAAAAACGGACGAAACCGCTTATATCAAGCTCGACAAAGACAGCAAACATAGCAATACACAAGTTTCCGACTGAGTAAGATGCGTTACAATTTGACCAACAAAATATATGTTTATGTGTTAGGTTGGAAACTTTTCAGAATATCCTTGTACCTACATATTAACGTAGAAATATCGTTACTTCCTTAGCGCAATTCGATATAATTTAGTTTCCAATCTATCATGGATCGAGATATAAAAAAGGCAACAACGGCATGTCTACATCGGCAAGTATAGGTCTATAATTAATAAACGATTCCAATTCTGCTCAATCGCCAAGTACACGCGCGTTATTAACCCGATCGCGTTATCGCCCTGACCTGTTAATTTTCTTTTGATCGCATCAGAAACTCTGTGATCAGTCAACCGTCAACAAATCGACAATACAATCTAATAATCGTGGCGAATTAACTACAGAATAGTCGCGCAAATTCTGATCGGTATTTGATTAGACCTGCGGATTTTCGCGAGCTGATGAGCGTAGAGAATTTGTGAAAATATCTCTGGAACCCTGCATGCTCAAAAAAGGCTGGATTTTTGATGGATATTTTATTTCTGCAAAACAAAAAACATTAGGCTGATATAAATCTAAATATTACAGGATGGCTTTCATACCATGTTTAATATCAGAATGTCCTACTATTTGTCCGTAATCCATAACAATAATTACTGCATTTACCGTAGCGAACACTGTTGCAGTGTTGAGCAAATGTTTAAACATTGGGAATATTATAATAATACAGCAATACGTTTAATTCAGTCTGTTACATCGGATTCCGCGATCGCCAATAACATTATACTTTTGGTTTCCGGGTTTGAACCGCATTATTATCGTAGCTTCTTCCGACGTTTCGTCCTCGTTCTTGTGAGACATCTTTAGGGCTATTACTGCTTACTGACTGGGTTCCGACGGGGCTTAGGCTTACAGTTGGGATTGGTGAGCACGAAACGCGGCAGACGCTACGACAATGATGCGGTTCCATCCCAGAAACCGAGAGTATATGAACGTTTAATTCAAGTTTGTTCCTGTCAAGATTAAGTTTACTTATATCTAAATACTGACTACAAATGACGTCCATAAATACAACCAAACGAACATCATTTTCAGATAATTGGTTATCACAACTGCGCTAAAATCAAAAATTTAAGATGGTGATATTCTGAACAACGTCTCTAAATCAATAAATTTTCTGTTTGTCAAAACGGAAACAACCTATTAATTTATATAACTGTTGGACATTATTATTAATATTTGGTAAATAAGCAGGCCCTTAATTCACCAGGAACGCGTTAATTGTTAATATTTATAATTATCTTTTAAATTACTAGGAATGGAAACAACAAAAACCAGCAAGTGTATACAACAAAATTAATCGAGATCATTATTGTTTTAAGTATTCACAGTAATCATTAATTTCTTCTGTTCCAAAAACAAAATACATTGATAATACTAAAAGTAGAAACAACAAAAATTAACAAGCTTTATCTTGTATGCGTTTTCGGTTTGGGCTAGTGGGTACAGTTCCTCATTTAGTCATTGATGAAATTTTGTTGCGACATGAATATTTAGAGCACTCGCTACTCTCTAAAAATGAAATACTGTTAAGAGTATAAAACATTCCAAATATTTGGCACATATACCTCCCGTACAGAAGATAACGGCAGTAATGATCCGTTGTTGTCGCGTTCTGTTTCGAAATACGCGACTAGCGAAATTATTAACTCTTTCGACCATTTACACAATGGTTTCGGCATATTATTTTCGTTGTAATAAGAACTGATTTTAAATAGATATATACCAAGTATAAATGCAAATTTCAACACACTACTGAAAACGCAACATACAGTTGACAACAAAATGCGAGCGTCATATATGTAGGGCAAGCAGTTTCAACAGCAGTGTATATTTGGTCTGTTTGACTTTTGTACATTCAAACAAGTCTAATCTGTTATTCTTAAAAAATATACTTTAACTCGAATAAGCCTTTGTTGAATTAAATAAATAATTTGAAAAATATATTTGTTTGCTTCCAGATATTTTTTTCTGTACAATTGGTATAAGATTAATATAAAATACGTGGTGTATCACGAAGATGATAGAGTAAGATTTTTCAAAAGGTTATCCTTTGTTTTATAAGGTAGATTATTAAAGCTGAAATTACTAGCAGATATTACATACACATTACTTTAACATATAGAAGTAACCTTCATTTATTGTTATATCATTATAATGAGGGTATTCAAACCAATAATATACATGACTAAACATTAAGATTGTATTTGCATTAGTTAATACTATATATGTACATATCTGCATACGTGTCTAACTGACCATTGCGTTGACACACCCTACATGTTAATAAAAACGAATAAGCCGAGGCGCTCAAGATTTATTCTGGCGTAGATTTATACGCGCAGAGGTACCAACACGCTATTACATTATGATCAGTATTATATCTCCCTCTCATTAACTCGTTATCGAAGTGTACAGAATGAGAAATGTTCGGAGTGTGTTTTCCCAAATATGGCTGTTACGTAAATCTCGATGCGCTAAATATGTACACAATTCGTAAACAATAATTTAAAATAGCACCACAAAATTTTCACATTCCAAAACAAATACAGGAAGTTCGTTTGAAGGTTAAACCGCAAATGTATGCTTTTAGATTTTATAAAATGTAAAACAGCGTAAGTGTGGAGATTGCTTTAAATTATAAAATCAGCGAAAGTCTTCGATCTACATATTTATAAGGATCGTTCTTTTTTTAAATATAATTGCCGCTTTAAAAAACATGAAATTGGCTATAATTTGTCAGATGTCCGCGGCAATAATTGGCAGTTTTGGTATTTTATTGCGGATTTAGAAATACAGAAATTAAAGCGGATATCCGTTACAAAGTTATATACATACACATACATACAAATATACATATTTGCTAGTATAAAGGTCAGCAAATATATTTTTGCAACGGTACGAGTAGTGCGTTTTTTGTACGAGTAAATTAGATGGATTTTCTATGTAATGTAATAGGGAATTTGCATGAAGCTTTATTTGCTTTACAATTTCTATGTATTGATTCATTATTTATTTAAGAATAAAGATAGATGATTTTCTAAGAACATATTGGATTTTGACGTCATCAGAAACTTTTATTTGTGATGTGGGTTACTATAACATAAATTTAATTTTTACTTTTTAACGCAGCACGTTTTTTGTTGGAAGAACAGCTGGTGCTACCATATGTTTCCATTTGCACCCTTTTGTTGTTTACGTCAAGTGCATGCATTAAATCAACAAAAAGTACTTCAACTATTACATTTTGTTAAAAGACAAACAAATCTATTTCAATGTATACGAACGAGATCACTTGCTATGTTACAAAACTTTAGCTGAATCAACAACCGTCCTTCTATCAGTGTTGGTGTGGCATTTACACCGTCGCATCGGTTAGCCGAATGCTGGGAATTATTACTAACTGAATCCTGAAACGAGGAATTTTGATACTGTCCTATAATATTTACGCGCAGTGATACAACCGCATACTCACTTAATAGTACTGTTAAATGTTAAGAAACACAGTTTGAGTGTACTGGAGTAACGTGTAAAATGGACGGCATAAACCATATGATTGTATTATAGAGATTCACCACCGATGACCGATGTATTCCGCGAGTGCTTAATTAATCATTCTGATGATATCTATTCTGTTGATAGTTGTGCGATATTCTGTGGCAACTCCAGCGTTGATCTCAACTTGATGTCTGAACAATTTAACGATTTACATCTTTAATGAAACACTTCACTATTATCCCTTAACCACAAACAATTTTTATTACATCTTTAAGAGTTTTAAATTGATGAATTTTTTAACCGAGTGTACAAGGGTTACCATTGCATCTTTCCACATCAATTATTTTTACTCAGTTTACTAAGGGTCCAATTAACTACAAAGTTAAGCAATCAAATACATTGTTCCTATCTCATCTTAAGTGTGGAGCTATAATCAGCTGCTAAGGGAAAATCAGTCTATGTTTTGATTTATCTAAAACCTTTGATAGACTTGACCATAATGTCCTATTATCTAAGATGGAGCAATATGGTACACAACTTTTACTCCTAGATATCTTTGAGTCTTTATTTGTCTGCTGCTTCGGCCGTTAGGGGCTTACCTTGTTTTTAACCTACGTGAATGATTTCCCGCACGTTTTGACTGATTGTTGTATATCTCGATATGCTGACGGCGTATCCTGCATTGTCTCTAGTTCAACGGTAAGTTGGGTTGATATCGCTGCATCTAATACCGTCGACAAACTTCTTTCCTGGTGTGATTCAGTTTATCCGTACTTATTAAATATTGAGAAAACAAGTTTTCTATACTACACATTCTCCAACGTGCCTCTTAGTGAAAGTTTTTACTTTGCAATTAGTGGTAAGTCACTTACTGAGGTGGATACAGTACGATTTCTGGGTTTAACTGATCGATTAAACTATTATAATAAGATGCATGTGTGGCGAGGCTTCTCTGGCACCGCGTAGATAGTTGTTTAGGCATTTGAGAATTTTGACTTTGGGTTCACTTTACATATTTGAAATCATTATAGTTCTAAAACAAAATGACACGATCACCACACAACAGAATAATGAATTTCCAATACCGCACCCTAGGCGGTAAAATACTATTACTAGTACCATATGACGTAAATCTCAAAAATGTGCAATACAATAATTTTCCTGCGTGATCCTGTACTCAGTTTTTTTTACGAAGATTAATTAGCTTGAGCGACGTATCTCCAACATTGTTTTTGTCTATTTTGTTGGATTAAACGATTTGAAACAAATTTTAACGCTTCTTTATTACTACAGTCAACAATCCCGACATGTTTTACAGGCTCCTGGAAAATTACGTGTCAATAATTTAGAAAACCGAACGCATACTCTTTTCGAATTTACTTTGTTAGCAATTTCTTCAGAGGACTCTAATTAAAATGTTACAGGATTGTAGTTTGAAGCGAATATTATATAAATTTAAGATTACGTTTTAAGAACGCGGATACACTAGGAGGACTGCTTTATTGCAAGTTTCTACCACCTATTTCTCAGTATTGTTCGCTTTATACATGTATGCTGCTGCATGCATTTTTGTTAGTTTTCACCGGTCGACTGGAACTAACAGCCATCAGGAATTTAGAGTTATAAGTTATAACATTACAGCCGTGGGCTTAAAGAGTCCAGCTGCGTCCATCTCGTCGAGTACATGCCCTTGAATTGCAAGCACTCCACTCGGTACTAAAGATGAATAATGTCGCTAGATTATCGTCGATCTACAATGGCTTATTTAGAGTTGAGCATTTATCCTCATAACAACGGCACCGATAATTATTCCAGTGAGTTATGTGCGGTATCTTTTTTCAGAAGGATTGCATTGTTATTAGTGTAAGTGGATGAGTTATTGCCGACCGTCCGGATGCAGTGAAAAATGTACATTACTTGCTAGCCATCTGTATTCGAGTTATAACCATGCGTTTGATAAAAATTATAATTAAAATAAGTAATATTTACGATGGCCTGCGTCGGAATCGTATGTGAGTTATAGTGGCTAATTAAAGCTATGGATTCATTTACGTATGTACGGAATAAATACGTACCTCCCCTGTATTTGTTTTTATAATTCTGTATTGAGTTTATATCTGTTTTGAATATCTCTGATACAGTCAATTCAGTTATATTATGAGCATAGCTATTTCTTGTGAATTAAGTTAAGGTAGTATCGGCAGTTCAATTGTCACCGGAAGTGATCCTATCTATCCTAACCATTTATAGAGGTTACTCTAGCTCCTCTAATTAAAATCCAAAGATACTACGTATCTTATATTTTGAATTTGAAAATATTACTAAAAGTTTTCGTTCTTTGCCTTCCAAGCCGGACTCAACACCAGTTTACTCAGATAGTTTTTTTTACAATTATGATACTGCGTTTACTTATGTGGTAACGTCTAAGGTACCCTAAGGTTCAAAGCTGGAACCCTCATCTTCAACTTCTTCATTTATGACACCGTCGACGTGAATACATCTGACAAACTTCTCTTTGTAGACGACCTTAAGACCTGTGCAAGTATCTTCTTCTAATGGCTGCATTTTGCTACAAAACAACCTTAACAAAATTCACATTTGGTGTAAAACTAACAACCTCAGTTTAAACACAGATATGTATACGGTTATATATTTTACTCGCCAATGCAATCCAGTTATTTTTAACTATAACATAAACACAACACGTGGATGCTATCACAGCTATGAGTTCATTAGGCTTTGCCATCAACTGCAATTCTTTCAGTAATGCAGATACTTAAAAAGTCTTTCCTTTGCGTCGGTTCTCTCTCGTCTGGATTATTCATCTTTTTAACTGGATTGGCCTCACTAGCTTCAGTCTTTCATCAATTTGTTCAGTTTTCTCGGTCTCGAACTCAGATATCGGTAGTTGCAGATCTCAGTGAAGAACCCCGCTATGCTCGGTGTATTTATAACATCCTAAGCTAATATGAGATGTCCCGGATTGTACGAGCCTGCTCTGGATTTATTGTTGGTTCCCATTGATTAATGCCCCGCACTAAAAATAAAATATTTTCGGGGTGGTACAAAGTTGCGGCGACCTTTATTTCACATTACATAGTACCCCTATTACACCACAATAATTATCGTGTCAAAGGATCTTTAACATCTTCCTGATTTGTTTTTTTCGATTGTAAAAAAAGATTAGTGCTGTTTCAATGATACAACATATATGCCGACGTATTTGAGCTGTAGGCACCTTATATTTTGTGCTATACTACAAGCGTTGGTTAGTTTTATGTATCTCTCGTCAAAACGTATACTTACCTATCGGCTGCTCAATATAATCATTATTGATGCTTTCAAATAACTCATAGAATCCTTTCAGGTTTCATCCAAGTGTACCTTTTAAACTGTTCGAGTATTCCTCCGAGAGTTTTATGTCTTTAGGCGGTATATGCATACACACATTAAATTTATTTTATCGTTGGGATAGACGTACTTCATCAACAAGGACGCGTTCAAGGCATTATTTACCAAGAAACCTGTATGCAAATTATAGTATATATCGTCTTTAGTTAAATTCTTCCACAATTTGTTAAATTTGCAGTCATAATAATTGTGTTCTTTGGTGTATTTATTAACTTTCGAGTGGTTTTGTGAGTGTTTAATATGTTTGTTTAATACGGTAAATACGCTTAGCGAATCCTAAATTCGTAAAATACACTCAGAACCGGTAAATATTGAAGAAGAGCTAATACTCGGAATCGGCCTCTTAATTGAACGGAAAACAGACAAGTACATGGAAAAACAATTTACGAAAAAACCTTTTACAGTTATTATAGCTATATAGAGCTAATAAATAACACTTCATGCTAACTATTTGACATAGAATTTTCTAATTTAACGAAAAAATATTTAATGTAAAAGTTATTTGACCAGATCCTGGAACTGTTTTGGGTTATGTAAGAACAAAAAAGAGCGACAATTAGCTTCTTTATTAGGAGTTTCAGAAACCACAGTTCGCAGAATTCTATACAAATACCTTGGAATGGCGAAGGTTAGTGCGAGATGGGATCCACGAATACTTTCGCCATTCCAAATGCGTGTCCAGATGAAGACATGTCAGCAATTTTTGGTGTTCTGTGGAGATGAACCAGATTTAATTATCAATCGACTTGTCATCGGAGGTGGAACTTAGGTCCATCATTTTGACCCTGAGTCAGAACCAGAATCAATGCAGTGGGCTGCAGTTTCCCCAAGAAGTTTAAAGTCACTCCTTCTGCAGCCAAAATAATGGCTACTATTCTTTTAGGGTTATCAAGGAATTTTAATGATTGATTATATATATATGGGTAGTACGGTAACCCCAGAGTATGGTGCGAGCTTAATGCACCGCCTCAGAAAGGTGCAAAGTGAAGAGTACACAAATCAAGACTTCCAAAGCTGCCGTTGCTGAACGGAGCTTCATAGAAATTGACCATCCATCTTACAGTCCAGATCTAGCTCCCTGTGACTATTCCAAATCTCAAAAAGACACTAAGAAGAACAAAATTTATGGACGATGACGGACTTATAGCGGCTGTTGAAAAGTATTTTGCAGAGAAACCAGAGGATTTCTTTAATAATGGATTAGAGATGTTATTGAAACGATGTAATACTCATATCCAAAAACAAAGGGACCATATTGAAAATAATCATAAACATTTGATTGTTATTCTAATCTTTTTCTTCATGCCTAATCGGGAATACGGAATAATAAAAACAACCCCTCGTATATGTCTGTTTTCTATTAATAACATACACATTTCTATAATATCGCTTATGTTACTTGATTGAATATTGCAAATAACATTTCGACATTCGCAGATGTTGTTTCTGCACATATATACACGGATAGCTGAGATTGTTTACTGAATACCGATGGTAATTATACATTGTAGTATTTAACCTCATGATTATTATTGCATATCGAAGAGAACAGAGAATAGAAAGTGAATTTACAATTGGTTGCTGCCAACGGTTAAATGTCAAAAGAGAATTTGTCCTTGATATTAAACAATTTGTAACACACCTTATTTCTAGGAGAGTAGACAAAGACACACGGCGGCTGAGTGGAATATCTAACTTATTGTGTTAGTAAACGAGGTAAAAGACGCGAATGCACCTGGCGGCTCCAAGTAGAATATGTAGCTTTCAAGAAATTCGATTTTCTATACACGTACGTCTTTCAGATTCGTAAAACACGAATATGTTGTGGGAACGTGTTGGTTCGGAATACTATAAAAGAATAACGAAAATGCCTCTTATACTGAAATTCTTTACCGAACGTAATGTTGGTTATTGTATTTAATAACGTTATTTTATTAGTTTCAATAACGAATCTGAAATAATATAATAAATAAAATAAAGAACTAATTAATATAAATTAATTCAATAACAAAAAAGCTATAAAATAGACAAAATTCCAAAAGGTTTATTCGTCCGGAGCGGGAAATAGCATTTGAGGTGATATTTTCAGCGCCTTAACTTAAACTTAAAGAATAAGACTTTTTTTGAGAAGTGTTCTGAAAATTAAAAATTTTACAAACTGAATCCTCAAGAGTGCCCATATTACTACCTTATTTAAAAATATTATTCAATATTTTAGTGTTCGTTAAAAAAGACTTTAACAGAATCTACTTATCGAGAAAGATGTTGCCTTCATCTTTTCGCGATCTTCTTACCATTATTGATGATGATAATTGAAATCCCCACATAAAAAAATCTAACGTTACCAATCGTAATTGTTTTCCGTTTGCTCCTCAAATTGCTTTCGTCCGCCGAGCAAATTATCCATGACAATTGTCTGTTACAGTCAAGCGCATACGCCAGCTGCATGCGTCAGAGCTTGATATCTATGGAACTCGGAAATCATCGCTAGCAAATACAGCGAACTGTGACGGTTTTTCGTCACTCACCCAGGGAAGTGAAAATAGAGGTACAAACCCGGTAGATGAAACCTAGCGCACAGGTGTTCGTTGGATTCGAGCGAAGGATATTAACATTACGCTTCAGATACTCCATGTGTTCTGGTCAAATCTTTCCTATTCAATTAGGAAGATAAAGATATATTTATAATTTTCTTTGGGTAGTCGTTTACTCTTTTCTTTATGGTCTACATAAACAACTTAATTAAAGCCGTTCGAACGTGAACGAACAATAATATCTCGACTTTTCCAACTGAAATTTGTGAGTTCAGTGCGTAATTAAGTACCATTAAATTACGAATTCTTACTGCCAGTATTTGTTTTTATTAGGAAGCGGAATTATGCAGGAAGAGTTTGAAATATAGTGTTATTCTGTACTCGAGAACTTCTTGTGAACAACCGATTAGGAATTAACGATTCATGAACTCGAAATGTATTCTAGAGTTTAATTGAATACTAGCCTACCTTTGAAAATTCGTAGAAGCATTAGATTCGTCCCCGCAGATTAAGCGTGGGTGATGTACAGACCAACAAATAATTTCGACAACCATTTCCAAATGTTTCAGTTTAGTATTACGTTGACTTTTCACATTTGTAGCGTTTGATCATCAGTAATTACTTATAATAAAGCAAGGTAAATAAGCAATCACAACACAAAAATATTAATCTTTTAATACAACACATCAAACAACAAGTGTTAGGTGAATTACGTACGCTCTAGCAAGCACTCAAGGATAATGGGGCTGCGTTGCAGTTATATTGTATCTCCGCGAAACAGAGATTTAACAATAGGGTAGCCACAACCAACCCGAGAATTTAAACTTCGGTAAAACTATGGGTTTTTATAAACATAGAGTACCGCAGCTGAAACAAATTAAATTGTTAAGGCTATACTTATTTGATGCTCCACGTTTAAACTATATAATCTCTAATGATACAAGGTCTAGCACTATTGTACAGGGAGAGTCAATATTCACTCTCCAACCCTCTGATATGTGTTTTACTATTAAAAATAAGACGAAAATTATGAATAGTAAAACTCCGACAGCGCAGCCGTTTTCAAGTAAAATTGTAATTAAAAATGTGCGCTATTGGTCAACCCTGACCAATCGATTTATTAGAAAAACGGCAATTCAAAATTTCTTGCAGTTGTAATGTATCATGTACGGCGCTCCATCGTGTTGAAGAAACATTCATCCTTTAACAGACCTGCCAAAGTGTTTTCGCAAAAATTACTGTAATTTGCACCATTCAGTGTTCTTAGAAAAAATATCGACTGGTGATTCTCTTTCTCTAAGAAATAACCAAACATTCACAGACCAACGTCTTTGCTGATTCCGTCGACATAAAATATAAGGATTCTTACATCGCCAATAATGCAAGTTGAAATAAGCTTCATCGGTAAACAAAACAAACGATTACTCTGAATTTAGTGCAACGCCCATGTGCAAAAATGTACTCTCTATAAGTCACCTCAGAGATACAGCATTTGAACAGGCTGTAGATGGTATGGATACAAGTTTTATCTTCGAAGATATCTAGGAACATAGATTTGGATGTGACGCATATTACGTGTACTAGCAATAGGATTATTGTCAACATCCTGGAATAACTATTCCTCCTGTTGCCGCGGTCGACCGACATGCAATGGACGTTTTGGAGTGATACATCCTGTCGCTACAGCACGTATTTCTACGTTTTGGAGGGTTTGGTGTTCGGAAACCGTTCGCTATACAAGCCCTCGGCAGCATGGGCGCTATCATTACAAGCGCCTGAAACTTTTATCATATCGACGTAATGAATTGTTCGTTAATTTTGATTTTCATTTTTTCCTGAAAACGACTTCGCTTTTGGGATTGTAGTATTCTTAATTATTGTCTTATGTTTAATAGTAGAACACATATTCGAAGGCTGGGCGGTAAATATTGACTCGCCCTGTATATAAGTTAAAAGCTGGGTTAACGCAATGGACCCAAACGAAAGACAGATTCGAAATACATCACGCGTTAGGTTACATTAAGAATTTGTATAATTTATGAATGTTTTTTCTAATATCTTTCAACGCATACTAAATTATACTCCTATGTGTAAGTGTAAGTGGATCACTGAAAGAGACAAGAACAGAATTTTATATTTTTTGTTTTAAATTAACAAAATTCAGTTAAACTAAATACATTCTCCGTTACGCAGCAACGAATACTGCATTCTTTGCAGCGAAATGTGTTTTATTTTGCTATTTACAACCCGCCTTGAAGCTTCATTACTTTCAAGGTAAATTGTTTCTTTTATTACGTGGTTTGTCTACTCTACATTCTATAGTTTACAAATGGCAATCGTATTGAATACCAGCTTTTAATCTTTCTACAATTATCATTAGCGAAAAAGAAACATCTTCTGGAAACTTTAATTTTGAGAACCAAAATTAAAAATGTGAAACGCTGTTATGGTAATCTCTTTAGTATTTGTAAAACTGTAGCATTACTGTTATCGTTAGTGTATAACATAATCTAAGACATCCTTATCCAGAAACTATTTCGTTCCGAATTTCATTAATTAAATGCGACTCACACCAGCATTATTACATTTAGATTGGCAAGCGCGTTAAAAATTCTTGCCGTTCTTCGCCGAGCAGACGGATTAGTTTTACGAATTTTTAGTGGTAATAAATTGTACAACTTCGAAACCCCGCTTTTATGAATCGCCGAGTACTTATAACGGGTAATAAACTGGAAATGTGTGTGTAGGTTCATGTAGGTTGTACCGCACATATATAGAGGGAGTAACAATTGCTTGTCTCGCTTACCTTAACTTACCATGGTCGTTCCAAGAAGGAATCATTAGTTTGTGTCGATACGAAATGGCGTTTCACTTTGTTCCATTTATACTGGATTTCCCACAGAAGTGACTAGTTAGAAATTTTCGCACTTATAAGAAGACTATTGAAGGTGTGTATTGGGAAAATTATCACAAAAATCGTAATGTCTTAGAAACAGTTAAAGATGAGGTAATATGTAGTAACTTAATGTAATGAAACTTAATGTCCAACCGAGTTGTTGTTCGTCTTGGACGCTCTGCTTTATATCGATTTATATATTTAAGGCTGTAATCCGTGTGCACAGAAACAAAAAGAAGATGAAGAGGTAAGAAAATAGAAAAAACAAAAAAAAGCATACTTAATTATTTATCCAACTAACTATAAAAACGTCTTTGTAGACATATACTTGAAAAACTTAACAATATGTACAACGAAACGTCGCAGAAATAAAATGAAAAAGAAGGGCAAAACCCTTTTTTCGTTTCCTTCTTTTAACAAACGATCTGTATCAAAAAAAAAAATAACCATTAATATCCAAATAATTATATCAAAGTCAAGAAAATGATAACGAGGTGTTGAAGATAAGAAGTATAGGAAACCTATACTATGTAATAGTCATAGAATTTTATGGTAAAATTTAAACATGTAATGATACATGTGTTCCATTTAAAATAACAAAATTCATGACGACGGTTAACCAGAAGTGCAAGAAACTTACAAATATTTTAGAACCCAAACTAATCTTTAAAGCTGAAGAGCTTCATTAAGTCCGAAGACTTCATACTAGCCACTTCCGTGGAAACCTGTATATAAAGAAATAATTTGATACAGACTTAGTTTAGTTAGAAGAATATACCTGTTTAAACAAATAACCGTAAGGTTATCGGACAGAATGCTTCGCAGAAGACTATTGTTTTAATGGAAAAGCAAGGATATTTTTATCTTTTGTACAATTTGCATTTTTCGGATATAGTATGGCAAGATAATTCAATATTTCACTACCATTTTATTTCTTTAAATTGCTCGATTAAACTCATGAGCGGGAGTGTACATACACACATACATACATATATACTCCTAGCTCAAGGTTGGAAATGCAATTCCGTTATATGTGTCGCAGCAATATCGGAATACTACGAACAATTTACTATCGCAGAACACATAAAGTTGTTTATAACAGCTTTTCAGCAATAAAAGCGAGGTGGAGGTTTAGAAATCGCTGATAACAGCGAGGACGTCTATGTCTAACGCAGTTATTTTTATGGTTTCGTATATTTCTAGATTTCTTTCCGATTCTTTTTACTCACAATAACAAAGGTACGAATACCATCAAACGCTGTAACACTACAATGCACTTTGAGGAAAAAGATATGTTCAACGAACGGGACTTTCAAATCTTTGCCTAAACTAAACAACTATACATCTAAAATAGCACAAGTTATATAAGATTTTAACAATAAAATGTCAAGTGTTTTTCCTTATGAATCGAACAAGGAGACCTTTGTACAATTTTCTTTATTATTACATCAGAATTTTAAGTGGTTTAAGTCGTATACTTTGACTGTTTTATAATACAATAAAGCTATTTCCAACCAAGTTAGTCTTTTACTTTAGATATTTCTTCCGCTACTTTTACGCACTGTACTCGGCGAAGAACAGGAGAACGTAATGTCTCGGGAAGCCAACAAAATAAATGTATTAGCAACTGGTCGCTTGCAATCCTCACGCGTCTGTGAAATTTATTGCTAACGATACCAGTTGGTTCATTTCACAAGATATTAAAATCCAATAAACACAAACCATTTAAAATTCATTTGATGCATGGGCTTCTTCGATGCTGATGAAATTTGTCACATAATAATTCAATGTAATTATTATTATTTCCCTGTCTTAACTTGTAGTTATACATTCACAAAGATAACAATTCTAATAATAATGCAGATCATGAGCTTGCCCTGTGATGTATAATACATACAGGGTATCCCATCAGTGTGAGGAAATCCAATATCTCAATTAATATAGACGACAGGAAAAAATGTTTCAAATAAAAGTTACTATAATTGCACTTGTGCAGATTTCTAAAATAGTACGAAATATATATAGTGGAACTAATGCAGGGCAGCATGAAAAGTGATTTCTTTTAATGACACACTTTATATATTAATTTACCTTTGCATTCAGTACAAAGTATTGTATTCCTTACTTTATCCTGTCATGAAAATTGAAACGTTGTCAAGTTGTTCCGAAAAGAATGAAAATTATAGAAAAATCACTGTAATAACCATCAAAATAACTTTATTAATACGAATTAACGAAATATACCATATATCTCTGATACGAAGGAAAAGGGTAACTTAAAGCTCTTAGGTAAGTGGGAAATTCGCTTCATGTACAGGTGTTTTTATATGCATACAAACTTTCAATTTTCAAATATCAAAAGTTTGGTTCTTTTGATGGATTACCCCGTATAGTATTTTACCACTTCATGGAGCTAATGTATCCCTTCACTGCACTTGCGCTGAATGTTAAGTAAACTCTTCTCTTCGTATCTGCCAAATGTCTTCCTCTAGTGAAATAAAATTAAAGTTATTTTGATGATTACTACACGGCACTGATTTTTCTTGAATTTTCATTCTTTTTCGGAACAACTTGACAACGTCTCAATTTTCATGAAAAGATAAAGCAGTAGTGAATGTAATACTTGCTAATATGCTGAATTCAACGGTAAGTTAACTTACCATATTTTCAACAGTTTTCTGCTTCTTTCATTCTAACATAACACTACTTCTATGACTCGAAAGGAAATGATTTCATATAAAGCTCTCTAGCTATTTTACAGTGCTTTGTATTTTGTGAATATTATTATATCCTATATCCTTTCGCTTAAAACACACTAAAAGGAAAAAAAGCACTGCTTAATATCGCATAACATGTATTTTTTTAGCACTTCAAATGTTTGGAGTATCAACAGATACATCTAAAATCGAGTAGTTCTTTATGAAACTCACCATCGGTAGATCTGCTTGTTCTTAGAAGTTCGTTAGCCTTTTATATTCGCTATATTTGCTCTCAAGAAATACCAACTCATTGTTCGATGTATTTATTTTAGGCATGGGCGCAAGTGGTAGGAAACGAATTCCTTCCTCAAGTGTCTGCGACCTGTAAGAGCGGCCATATGAGCATAAAAGTCGCCTTCAATAGCAGTTTTACGGGGGCAGTACACGCCAGAGACTACAGGACACCGGCCTGCATGGTGAACGGCGACGGTGGTACATTGGTATCGCTAGACATAAACCTACTGGCTATGCGAAACACGCCAGATTACTGCGGGGTACTTGTAAATAATGTAAGTATATAAATTGGATTTTTATCTCGGTAATCGACGAATCGCGATTGTTAAATACTCGATGATTCAGCGAATTTATAATGAGAAATGGTACACCGTGCATATCGAAAAACCGGTGATTTACCTTTGAAATTTAACATTACAACTTACTACTCCATTTTATTTTTTGCTACGTCAATCGACTTTCGACTTTACTAAGGATAAACGTCACTAAAATTTAAGTTGAGATATTTTTATGTTCCACAAACCAATCAAGTTAAGTCCGAATTCAACGTTTTTCAAAAAATCAGTGGTAGCAGTATCATGTTGGATGCTCTCACAGGTCTCAGTGATCAAGAAAAAATCACTTTATTTAGTTTCAGAAAGTTTTGAGATTAGAACATGCTAATATAAGCTTCACCTGTCAATTTCACGTGCTATTAGTCTAATATCAGTTTTTTTTGCTTTCATTCTTACTTTTTACAACTCAAAATCTCAAAATTTTGTTCTTGATACTCAAAAGAACAGGATGTCCAAAAAAGATGTTAAGACTTATTTGGTTCCCATGTAATTATTTAATTCAACACAACTTATACAATATAGCACTTTGAATTTGAAAGAAAGTTAGTTATCTTAGAAGGCAATGCCAATAGAATGCCGTTTCCATTGCACGTTGGCATATTTGCACATTTCAGGTGATACACTACGTACAATATCTTCAATCATCTGTCTTAATTGGTCTAAATGTCAACATTTGTACCTTCTCTTTTAACCCTCCCCATAGACAAAAGTCACACGGGGTTAGATCCAGTAATTGTGCAAGCCAATAGAGTGGTCCAGGTCCACCAATCTATCGAATTGGAAACTGTCCCTTTACTGTATTAGCGTAGGGACATGGAGCACCCTCCTGCTGAAAATAACTAGAAACAAAAAAATTCAAAGGGATATTATCCATAGCGTTGTCCAAGTATTAAATAACTTAGTAGAAATGTCTTTCGGGTGATGTCGCGTAGTTAATATTTTACTTGACGTTTCGCTGACCATGCTGTCAGCTTCTTCAGAAGATTTCTAAGCAGCATGGTCAGCAATACGTCAAGTAAAATATTAACTACGCGACATCACCCGAAAGACATTTCTACTATGGATTACGGTCGTGAAAGCCTACACTCAACTATTAAATAACTTCACTTCACTGTATTCCTGTCGAAGAAGTAGGGTGCAATAATCATATTTGATGTCACCAAATATTAACCTTAGGTAAGGCATGTTCACGAATTATCTTTAGATTTTTACAGCCCTAGATTACAGTTATGATGATTTACATGACCGCTTATGTGGACCGCAGCTTCGTATGTATCTACAGATACTAATAATTAAGAATATATTTACAAAGAAGATCTCTTACATGTCCTAATTAATTTTATGAACGATAATAAACGGTATCTTTCTATTTTTTGCTCTGTTAATAATGTAACAAAACTTTGAGAGAAAACAACATACTTAAATAGAAATAGAAATTAGTAGAAACACTTCTAAAATGGTAAAAGTTTATAATTTGTATAAGTGGCCGAGGAGAGTATTTATATTTAACATATTTAAATATCACACGAAACCACTACCTGTAATTTTAAGCTCGGCGTGTTTCCGTGACAGTAAGTATATCGCGCAAAGGTACCTGTTGCAGCACTATCGCTGCGAAACAGTAATTAGCAACGTACAATTTACTTAAGAAGACTTTACGATACCGCCCTGTAAGACAGTGTAATCCTCTATGATAGCGTAGTGTATATTATTATTACGATACATGCAAACATCTCCAACTTATTAAATCACACCTAAGAAACACCTGCTCAAACGAAAAATTATGCTAAAGTCAATAATCGATCGGCGTTAGTAAAGAACAAGGTGCGACAAGAAATAATCGAATTAAATCGGATTCGAACATGAGAAATGTGTAGCAAATTATACCACAATTGTAGCATACTGTACACGAACCCTAGATTCTCTAGAAAGAAAATGCAAGAAAATTTCAACAAAATCAATAATATGTTAATAAAAAATTAATTACCAAAACTGGTTTATAGTAAAGAATTTACAAAGCTGAAAATAACACAAGAAGAGACAATAAAAGCTAAAATCTGGACTTTCTGACAAATTATGCTGGTCTAAATGCTATCAGAAACAATACACAAAAATGCTCAAACCAATTAATTTAACAGTTGCACATAAACCTTACAAAAACAATAAAAACTTTCCAGGCACGCTAAACAAAAGATTGACATTTAAGCAAGATATATATTATTTACAAATTGACTGCACAGATTGTGATGGCACTTGCATAAAATAAACTCAACAACACCTATAAGGCTTCAATTTACGTAAACGTATTACCTATTAGATGCAAGAATTTAATGACAGCTCAATATTCGATATTTTCAATTTTTCAAGAAACACAAATATCGACTGACACAAATGACTGACGCCCAACATGGCAGAAATTTTGAAATGTATCTCTCCACGGATGGACCAAAATATTCATTTTCATGTTGAAACTTTTCAGACTACTCTCGTAGATAACATGAAGTAATAATTACACGAATAATACAGAAGCAAAAATCTTACTGCTTTCAAAAAGCAACATTTGAATATTAACTGCAGCAAGGTTAACATGGCCTGCATTTATTTCTTTCCTTGAAATAGCTGTTATTGTTTTTGTGGTCGAAAAAAAAAACAGAAAATATCCAGTTACGTACCACCCATAGTGAAAAAATATTCATTATATCTGCATATAAACAATAATTATATAAAACGCAAACATATATAGTTTGAGAGGCTATTGAATTAACAAAATTCCTGGTTGTAGTGTCAACAGCTATATACATCAATGCCGGTCCTTAAGTTCTTGGAATTAATTAGATGAGTAAGTATGTTGCTTATGTCTAAACAAAAGTCCAGGAGATACCTGAATTGAATAAATTAGCTGCATTGGGTTCGTTCAACAAGGTTTCGGTGTTACTTACATAGTAGTTCAATTATATTCAATGTTACACTATTTACATTCTCGTATGTAACTATTGTCGTTCGCCTTAATCATACGATCAATTGTTGAATAAGCGATACCATTTGGACCTATTTTTCTGGTTTTCGTCAAATAAAATCTGTGTATCTAAATGCTAGAAGAAAGCTATGACTCAGTATTTTTTTTTACAGATTATTGCCGAAAACTATAAACAGTATCCAATTGCTATTAAATCCTCTCCTAGAAACAAATAATGTTCGTTCGTTCACATAATGTGTTGGTTATACAGAAATAATAAGGGCCGATTAATCTGAAGTTTTGCATAATCCTTTATTTTTTTGTTCATTGGCACTGGATTAAGGTGTGGTAGCCACAAATTGTTAACTTTCGAAAAATTACATGTAGTTGAGAGCACAACAATTATTACCAATGTAGGATGATCTAAATTAAATGCACACCATTTGTGGCTTCTTTATCCTTGAAGCTACGTCATCAGTCAAATTAACAAGATAATAGACAAAGTCAACTGACCATCGCGTTTTTGAGTTCGCAGATAAAATAACAATATTTTAATGGACCTATAAGGTCCTAATCTGATGCAAAACTAGGTTACTATACATACAAATGATAATAACTTGTGTTAATCGTTTAGCTGTCACAGTGTGTTGCAAATACCGCGTTAAGAAGATGTTTGCTCGCAGAAATAAATGCGATATGTTGGAAGTTTACGTGGTGTGACGAAAATATTTTATAAGACCAATTATATCCATTCCGTGCTCAACCGGAACGTTCCTGAAAGTTTACCGAAAGTTTAGAAATACTAAGCATGATTTTGCTAAGAAACAGGTGAAAAAGAATTAGATAATTAGTGAAGCAGTAGAAACAGTTATTAGTTACTTTGAAGCTTGCCTCAAGAATTCGATAAGACACATTGTTATAGATTCTAATGCCCTGGTACACTTCATACTACACAAAAAGGTATAAAAATACACCATATAAGTACAGACCTGCTTACCAGAAAATCCAGAACAAAGAATGTTTTTTTGGCATTGGTATATCGACTATTAGCAACAGAATGCTAATAACTGCCGAAATACTCTATAGAGTATCGAGGACAACTTTTCTAATTGTGGAATGTTTAACAGAAGAAATCGTCATTGCTGATCAAGAAAACTCGCTCCGCAAGCAAAATCCTAAATCTGCTCAAATTCGTTATAGTTCCAATGTTTGCCATGGCATCATTTCAAACAGAATAATTTGACCAACCAGAAGCTTCCCTCGCCCGTGAAAGATACGTGGAGTTTATGCGAGATATTTTGGGCAATCTCTTAGATAAAGCAGATCTTGTACAGGCAATATATCATTTTTTAGTATGATGGAATACCTGCTCGTAACTATCGAGGAACAATCTATTTCGAACTAATGGACCGATTTCATAGCCTTCTAGATCACCTGATTTGACACCACTCGATTTTTTCTTGCGGGGTTATCTTAAAAAAGCGTGTCTAGAGAGGCGATACGATAATGTTGAGGCTCTCAGCAATGTACTTCTGGACACAACTACATGCAATAGATGACAGGGTCCTATTGAAAGCTGTTCGAAATCTCCTGAAACAATGATGTATTGGAGAACGGGGAGAACATTTTCTGATGTAGAATTAGTGGATTTAAACCAAGCACACTTATTTTGTTTTGCTTAAATTAAATTTGGCCTTTTTTTTATATTTTAGAACTCTATTATAAATTGTTGTCATTTAGTTTCGCATTAGTTTAGGTTCTTACAACTGTTATTTTTGATCCTATAGCGAAGATTTCATCATAGCCGATTTTAATCTATATTCCAACCATTCATAAAAAATTATAATAAAAAATTATTATTGTAATCGGGGGAAAAATGCCGCTAACTTAACCGATCAAGTAACTGCAAAAATAAAGAAGTTGTCAATGGTACACCCTTAATTTAGATCAACCTGTGTATTTGTTACCAAATCTATGAAATATAGATGCAATTCTTTGCTCTTTAGTATGAATTTTTCACTCATTTGCCTTGACATGAATACTTTATCTTGTATGCTTCTTCCTGCTTCATCGTGTATCTTTTAGAGCATCTTCATATACACTTTTTAGTTTTGTTATTATCCTTTCTAGCACTTTTCTTTTATTATCCTCCAAAATTGACTTCTCTTTCTTTAAATTCAACTTCGTATCTTCTTTCAATTAAATCTATGTATAACAAAGTTTAATTTCATTCAGTTGATTCACCGCCAATAGCCTACACATACACTGAAAATTAATGTTATTTTTAGTATATTCAAACCTCTACAAGTAACGTATTGTATTTAAATTTAAAAACGTCTAAGCGTGTAGGTTTTTTGAAGGTTCGCGTTGGTTGACTGTAGCTGACGTCACGTACGAAACAATTCCTGGCTGACTGGGTGTTTAGTTTCTGTTCAACATATAAGCCAACGCCTACCATGTTATGTAATTATTTAACACATTATTTTGCAAGAGCGAAAGATTTTGATATTGGCATATAGTGTTTTCCGAGGTGGCAATATTTTATCGAAGTTGAAGTGGTAGGTGTTATAAACACGTATTTATACACGCCAGCCATTTGGATATAACAATAATAGCTGTGCAAATACCTGCAGTGTCGAGAGAATAATGTGTACTACGAATGAATATTGTAGACATAAAAAGGCTACCTACGACAAAAGTGTTTCTTCATCTAAATTCAAAGAGCGTAGCAAACGAGTTGAATTTTAAGGTTGGCACTAAAATCAGTATACGTAGAAGAATGGGAAACATTTCAAACAGAAAAATATATCTACTTTTAACGAAAGACAAAAGCCGTACTACGAGGGTAATCTGAAGACAACAAAATCAAGCTTTTTTTTTGTTAAATTCAGATTTATTCCTCAGCATGCTCCGAGATGTTCCTTTCTCTCTGTCATCTCCAATCCGCTTAAATACTAGCTGGCATCTTGTATTGCAAAATAGGCGTTTACGAATGCGACGACCTCGTGATTCAATGAAAATCTCTCTTCTCCAAACGAAACTTTGAGCCTGGGACACCAGAACTGACGTATAAGGTGGGTGGTGTCTCAATTCAAATCTCAATTCTGGAATTTTTTCCATAGCAACCATTCAAGTGTGGGACGGTGCGTTGTCTTGATGGAACAAAACTTTCGTTTGCTCCAAATAGGGCCGTTCTTTCTACAATTTGTGCCTCCAGCTTGTCAAGTTATTGTCTTTCCTTTTTCGAAATAATCGATTAACACAATTCCATTACTATCTCAGAAAACAAACACCATTTCGGGACCTTCTTCGGACCCGATTCACCACTCAGTCAACTGTTTTCACTGTTCCTCGGCTTCAGCAGTGTACTGGTGTATTCAAGTTTCCTCTGCAGTTACTAATCGACATCAAAACTCCGATTTGTTTCGCTTAAACTGCCTCAACAGGGTTGGAATGCGTTTTTGGTCCTGAGCGAGCAAGTGCGTCGCCCAGCGCGTGCTTATTATTATGAATTATTATTTAGAACATATAGTATACCTGTAGTAAGATTTTTGAAGTACGTGTTAATACAAATGTGCTCCGGGCAAGCATTTAAAATACTGACCGGAGAAAAATCAAGTTTGGCCAATATTTTTGATAAAAGCATTTTAAGTGCAAAGATTTAGGGAGCTTCATGGGATGCACAGTTATTACTAGTTTAATGGGATTTAAAACTAAACTAATTCGCTACATTATTGTAATTGAAATATTTTATATAAATGTGTTGTGTAATAAAACTGAATTAACAAGTTTGTTTTTAATTCTTTGTCTTTCTCTGAATTAATAATTATTTTCCAATTTTAAATTAAGTGACTTGATAATAAAGCAAAATTAGTTTTCACGTTAAAAGGTATCGAAGACTATTTCTTACCAAGTTAATTCTCTGATTCGTTTTTGAATTTAGCTTGCCTCTATAAATTATTAGTTATTTTTTAGTAACTTTTAATATACAGGCAGAGCTACCTAATCAAATTTTGTTCAGAATCATTAAAAAGTCTGCGAACATAATCCAGAAATAGCAATTTTTAAACTGATTTTCAGGTACCTCCTTTCCAATTCATAAAAAAAAGAATAATTGTTTTGGACTCGATGAAAGAGGAGCTTTCTGCTAATCTGCGTATAAACTACCAAATCGATGGGTGCTTTCGGAACTACAGTTGCAAAAAGAGAAAGGGCAACTTTAATAGGTTTACGTTATTCCAAACATTTCTGAAAGATATTTTGCAACTCTAAAAAGATACAACATCCTAATCGGCGGGTAAGGTCATAGTAGAAACAAGTGAAGAGGTTGAACAAGTAATACATGTGTCACTTTAAATTGCTTAATTTATGATCTTTTGAGTATCGGAATAAATCACTATGAAACTTAAATTAAAAAAGAAAAGGAAATGGAAGTCATCGTAGGTGTTAAAAATAAGTTTCTGAAATGTTTGTTAAGAAGTGTGTAATTTTTGAAAATAGAGCAGTCAATAAAATGTCGCATCCTGAAGATATTGTGTTGTTCACTGGAAATATCATGTTTACTCCTGTGTGAAATCAAAATGAAAGTTGTAGAGATACGCTGTCTAGACATATCTACAGTTATATATTTGGTTTCATTTCCAATTCTTTTCTGGCCATATCTAGGGGTGAAATTCATTTACAATGGGAAAGCAGTATCGTCTTATTTCTGGGAAAACTTCTACACGAAACACCCAGTCGGATTTTCTAATTACAACACAACTGAGGATATACAGGCTATTTCGCGAAACCCGTGAGATAGATGCTTTAATGATGTTATTTCTGAGATTTTAGAATAGGTCGTTATAGCATCGGGCATGTACATAAATAATTTATATTAGGGCACTTCACCCCTAAGTTCAATTGCTTTCGAGATATTTACGATCATGTTGAAATTTTAGCATTTGCACCGTCTCGTTGGAATTAAATATTTGAGAATGTAATAGAGATTAAGGCATTTACTTTTGTGAAACGAAATACAAGCATACCACACTTTATCGTTGTCGTTACTAAATTTTACACAGGGTATTCATAAACTGTTTCCAAATATTTTCAAGCTGAGAAAACTCCTTTTTTTCATATGCACCGTGATATCTTTAATTGCATTATTGGACTGGAAAGAATAGGAAAAAATTGGTATGATGTGAACAAACTGAAAATAAATTTTGTAGAAGTGACAGTAGATGACTCTTTCCAAATTGTGTCGGCTATTTCACCAAAACTTCACATCCACAATGACTTGGAGTATTATTAAATAACCTTCTATAATTTAAACGATAACCTGACACAAATTTCGCTAATAACTCCGTTTTGACTCTTTTATTATGAACTTGTTATTTACGTAATTATTCATTGCATATTGACATATATCCGTCAATAACAAACGAAAATCACTATTCATATGTTTTCCTTTAAATTTACTATGCAAAAACTGCCATATCGATTCTAAGAACATCACACAAATGTGCATCCTTCATCTTCCAAGGCGAATACACAAAGAAAAACGCTTGTCTGGAATGCAGAGGAAACACCTCCTTATAGGTAAAATGAAAACTCCATCTATTACCAGGCACGCATCATGCATACATATGTATGATCGTGGTAAAGAATTACATGAGCGTGATGGATCTACGACAGAATATCAAGCCCACAGTATTAAAAATATTTAAAACAGGGAGAATGCAGAGATGCCAACCAGATAGGTGTTGCGCGATTATGTAAATCCATATCCAGTATTCCATGAATATTTTATATTATAATGAGAATACGGTGTGTCTTTTGCTGGACCCGGAGTGTGCGTGGTATAGAATGCGTTGTCGTCACCGTCAAGGTTGACAAGCATGTAGCAAAGCTAAATCAAGCCTCTTATCCGCGACACAAGTTCTAATTGAAAATAACCGAGATATACATACACACAATTACGCATGCGACATCATATTTCCCAGATGCTAATTACCTTGATTTTTTTATAATAACAGCATTAAATGCAATAAATCAACAGGTACGAGTATATACACTTCAGCTACACCTATTTTATCAATTCAATTCTTGCAAGTACTAAATGACCCGACTTTGCAAAATATTTAAATGACCTTGATTTTGTAACGTACCATTACATACAGAATTATATAACCTTGATAAAAAAAAAACAATAACACATCAGTTTCTGCAAAAAGGGCTCATCCAAACACCACAAATACTATTAAGGATAATAAAAATAAAGCACCAGATTGTCTCCTATGATGCTAAACACCTTGTTACTAGTCAACGTAATCATAATTGCCGAGGTTTATATTTCTGCAAAAATGGAAAAAAACGAGTATAGAATCGTCATTAAATTCTTGTATTTGAAGAGCAATACGTCTACGCAAATTAAAAGGAGTGAATCCTGTTTATATTAGTCTATAGAACCTTTATAGAGGAGAAATTAACAATGCAGTAAATTTTAATATTGTCAACATAAGCTAATACACGACAGTCTATAGATTTAAGAAAATATTAAGTAGGAGCGGACCAAGGTTTGACCCCTGCGGAGCCCTAAGATAGAATAAAACGGACGAGATTTATAGCCACTAAAATAAACCTAATTTGCTCTGTTTAGCAAATAAGATCGAAAAAGACCACACAAGGCTTTGGTAACACCAAGAGAGCTTAATTTTGCAAAAAAAAATACGATGATTTATTAAATCAAATACCCGAGAAAGATGGATGTAAATAACGTCAACCCGACCACATCCATCGACAATCTCAGAGATGGCTTCATATATTATTGCCAGAAAGAGAAAGATACGGTTTGGTGCTATAAGAAATACGCTTATAAAGTAACAGTTCAAATACTTTAACAAAAGAGAAAATTATGGCAACGGGTCCATAGTTATTTACATACATTAGAACTGTCGTCCTTTTTAAACATTTTAGCAATCTTCCACATGTCATGGAGTACAGACGTTCGAAGTGCTAAGTTGAAGATGGCACATAAAGGAGAAGCAAAAGTACCAGCACAATCCTTTACAAGGAAACAAGGAATGCTATCTTCACCAGCTTTTAATTTATTTTTGAAACCTGTAATGCAAAGCATTACATCATCAACCGAAACAGACTGTAAACACATCGGTGGTAAGTTAAATACCATATCTGGCAAATCAGAATCCAAAGACTCCGGCAGGAAAACATTGAAAAATACTGCGACTAAAGCAGTAACAATGCTTTTACCTACGCAATCGTGAAGTTTTCCAGGAATTCTAATAATCCGTTGGAATGTGCAACCTACCAAGAGGTCCGAGGATCCTGAACGAGACTAAGTTCGGTTTAACGAATATATGCTAAAAGTTGCGCTATAAACGGAAAATGTACACACATACATGCGAAATTTTTGCAACGAATATGTTGCAAGAAACCGATAAACATAAATACCTTAAGTAATGCAAGCGTTATAACCGATAAAGTTAACCTTCTTCGACATAATTTCGAAATCTTTATCACGAGGTTTATTCCCTCCTTCACGTAAGATATGTGATAATATGGAAATTGATGATGTACACTATAAGTTTAATGGTGCTTAATTCTTCCGCAACAAAGAAATGAATCGGGTTTCATTGTAGAAACGCGATAACAGCGAAATACCTTGAAATAAATATTTACCATGTTTATTCCTCTTTCATTCTTCTGCTAAGAGGTTATTCTGGATTTCTTATGCGCGTAATTACATATGTATGTAGAATGTAGACTAGATACATATACAATGGCAATTCATCTCTCTATTTATTCTACGGTATTTAGATAATAGATACACATATTTAATTTTTTTTTTTACAATAATAATGCTTTATTTTGCTTTCTTTATTATGATGTTTTCACTTTAAAATACTTAATTAGTTTAATTTAATTTAAAAGGCTACAATAATGACAGCAAAGATTGTGGGGTAGTATGACAAACAACACTAAGGTATCGGCATACGCCGCACCACACAGGTTTAATTAATTCATCCATATTTAGGTGTCACAATCTACTGCGATCAGAAAGTTTAAAATGCAGAACAGACGTGCACAATGTCACTACTCGTTTCCGTGGCCTAATGTCGCCATCTTCCCACAAAACCGCCTTATTTGAAAGATTCTTTTCTTTTAAATAAATTATATTAAAATTGCGCAAATCCTTAGTTGATTATAAAGTACTTTTTTGGAGCCAGAGAACAATTATCTTCAAATATAATCTTTTTATCTTCTATTCCCTGTAAAAATTCTTACTTGATATATTTATTACAGAAAACAGAAGAAAGATCCGTTCCAATAGCGGTTAGAATACACAAAACGTTAGAGTTAGCGGACGACAAGTTCTACGTGATTACCTGTGGAAAAGCGGGCTTTAAGAATTCGAAAAACGAAACGTCCCTCGTTTCCCTGCGTCTACTCGAAGGCACCAGGAAAGTCACCCAAGCGGTTTACAGCCGAAAATACAATCTACATGTGGAGCTTTCGAAACCCGACGGCACTTACGGGTTCAGGGTGAAATCCTGCTTCGCTTTCAACAAACTGAACAACAGGGAAGCGCTCATAGATGAAACAGGTTGCCCAGTCAATTCAGGAGTTATTACACCCTTCACTTACGACGACAAAAAAGGTCAAGCCGACGCTCAATTGAAGATGTTCAGGTTTCCTGAAAACTCGGAAGTTCATTTCCAGGTAAGGGTTTTTCGAATTTTTGGGTTTAAGGAGTGCGGATGCTTTTATTGAATGTATGAAAGTACGAAATATAGAGCTTTGTCAGTTAAGGAATCTCTGCTTTGTATATTTGAAAAACAATATTTTCTCGTTTAGAGGAAACTAATGTTTCAATTCTATTTTCTTGAAAAATTGGCAAAGTTTAGGCGAGAATACAATAATAACTAACATACAGTGATCTAGCCGGCGAAGATGCTACGCTCACTCCCCCAAACCATCAGTTTTTAACACGACGTTTCACCTATCCGGGAACACACTACACGAAAGTCCTCACAAACGTACTAATTTCAGATGTAATTGTTTTTCAGTGCGACGTAGGCCTTTGCAAAGACACCTGTCCAGAACCAACTTGCGATTCCGACGGTAGCCAATCAAAGCCGTTAGTAACTAACGAAGGGGTTCTGCTAGCGGCGACGAGCGTCTTCGTATTGGATCCCAGTGAAGCACCGTTGGTGCAAGAGCTCTACGAAGACGATGGTACCATAAGACCATCGTGGCTGTTATGGCTTTGTATAGCGCTGGGCGTCCTGTTCTTAATCATGCTCATCATAAATATCTTCCTGTGCTCGGCGATGACTTGCGCCTGCGCTAGGACCGAAATTATCGAAAAAGAACCGAGTATCATCGAAGATTACGACCCCTATAGGTCATGGCATGGAAGCCAATATGGATCTAGGTATGGCCTGATGTAAAATAAATATAATGTATTATGTACCTTAGCTGAACTTCAGAACGCGAACATATAGATATTGGAAATATGAATTACTAGCAAATATTAAAATACGATGTAATATTACTAAAATAATGTTTCTCCAACTGTTTACAACTAACTTTACTAGTCAGTCTAACGAGTGATATATGTTAATTGTGACTTTATAGATTAATAAAACGCTATTCTTGATAAGGAGGTGTATTGTATTTAAAATACCTTCTAAAAACATGTAATTGTACAAGTTACGCGAGAGATAAAAAGAAGAAAGAATCAGAAAGCATGATGATAAGTAAAGTTCGCCACTTTCCGTGCGCTTTGCGAAATTATCAGAGATTAGATAGACTCGTGTTTTATTGTCGACTCTCGGGGAACACGAGTCTGCCTAGTCTCTGCTAATTTCGTGAAGGGGACGGAAAGTGGCGAACTTTAATGATAAGTATCACGCTAGGAATACAGTTTATGTTTTCACAAACTTATTGTGCATCATGAAGCTGTATGTATGATTAATATATTCAAAATAAAAGTTATACAGAATTATAAATATATATTATAAACACGAAAGTTAAATAATTCGTTTACTGATACTCTACCGACCGTGGCTAACCGTCATGGATATTGCGCCGACCTTACAGCGTTGTACCAATTGAAGGCCAACCGGCACCCAACCAACTGAAGAAGTTGTTGATAAAAGAAAAGAATCTTCCAGAGATATAAGCATCGATTTGCAGAATGCTCATACAATAATATATCTGCCAAAAGAAAGAATAATACGTCAGAAAATACGCAAAATTGTTTAGAAAATTCGTGCTAAATATCTAAACGAATCTAAACTCGAAACAAAGACAATTTGAGGACGCATCTGGTGTCGGTTCCTTAATCTGAATTACTGAGAAATTAACCCAGAAACATTATCAGCGTCAACATTACTATCAGAATGACGCAACGTTTAATAGAACCGAACGCTGCAGCAAGACGATAATCCTAAACATGGCAGCAGAATCGTGTAAAATTACCCCACCAGACCTCAAAATCTGGACCTCAATATAATAGACAGTGTTTGATTAAAAGGAAAGCCGAATAACAGTTTAGACTGAACTTTTACATACGACTATTTTATACAGTGGCGGCCACATAAACAGCACAGGCATCAAATTTCATTTGAATTAACCGCAAGCTGTTCCCGTTTAAATTTTTATTAAACTAGCGCGAGAGTCCCCGAGAAGGTTGCGTGTACTTCCCCTAGAATTCCAGAACAATAATTCGGCATTCAATGAAAAAAAAAATTAGTTTCACTTTTCTAGCAGGCACATAAATAGCACAGTTGTCGGTTCTGTAGCGGAATTAAGATACAAAATAACTCGAACCGTAACGCTATAATAAGTTATAGTGTTACGGTTCGAGTTATTTTGTACCAAAAAAGTGGTGTACTTACCACTTTTAATTTAAAATTAACGTTTTATTAATAACAAAAATTTAGGTGTTAGTATAATGGGACGAGGAAAACATTGCACCCCAGAGAAAAGAGAGTTAATTTGCACCATGAAAGAGAAGGGCATATCAATCATTTCAGAAATATCACGAACATTAAATTGTTCACGTAAATTAATACAAAATGCGATAAAGCATATTCAGACAGAAAAAACTTTAGAAAACAAGAAACGGAAGATTAGGCCTCGTAAAACAACCTTACGAGACGACAACCTTATTCGTCGATTAAGTCAAGGAGATTCTTTTCGCACAGCTACACAAATAAAAACCGAATTTAATAAACAATTTGATATATCGAGAAGAACAATACGACGTCGGCTGAAGGAATTTAACTTACATGGGTGTATTGCAGTACGAAAGCCACTCGTGTCAAATAAAAACCGTAAAAGAAGATTACTGTTTGCGAAAATGCACAAAGAAAAGCCGCTTTCTTTCTGGAAATCTGTACTTTGGACAGATGAGAGCAAATACAACCGACTTGGGTCTGACGGAAAAATGTATGTGCGACGACCCATCAATCAGAGATTCAACCCTAAGTACATTATAAAAACATTAAAACACAGTGGAGGAAGCGTAATGGTATGGGCTTCTATGTCATGGCGTGGTATAGAACCTATATTCAGAATTGCAGGAAAAATGGATCAGTATGTTTATCGCAACATTTTAGAAAACGTGATGGAACCATATGCTGATGAATTTCTTCTAGTAACCTGGGGTTTAATGTACGACAATGATTCCAAACATACGGCGAAGACCGTAAAACAGTGGCTAGAGGAGAAACAGATTCGAATTTTAGAATGACCTGCACAAAGCCCTGATTTTAGAAAATCTATGGGGAGATGCTGAGGTTGTTATAAAGTCTAAATCTCCAGCGACATTAGACGAATTATGGAATACTATTGAAGAAGCCTGGCATAACGTTCCTGTAGAGAGATGTCAAAAAATAGTTGAAAGTGTGCCGAGAAGATGTGCAGCAATATTGGCTTGCAAAGGGTTTCCAACAAAATATTAAATGTAAAAGCAAAAAAGAATTAAAAAAGAGAAATAATACAGTATTTCGTTATTGTTATTAAGTGTGCTATTTCTATGCCCACTTAAAAAATAATGTATTTATTTTTTGAATTTGTTTATCTTGAAGTTTATAAAATATTGTGTGTTTATTATAAACTGCATGCCATCTGCTACATTTTTGTTAAGCTAGGTTAAATAAATCACTTGTTAACATTTACAAATTTATCAATTCATCCATATCAGTTTACCTGTGCTATTTATATGGCCGTCATCTTGTACTTTTCCTTGAACGTTGGGAAACTGCCAAACTTGTCCCAATGGGTAATCGTAAACTTCTGTTGAATTACAAGCTTGATTATGCAAAAAAATAGTAACATTATTTTATATGTTTCTTAGGTAAGAGCAAGCATTTTATACAAAAACTAGTGATCGGTAACATATTCATGTTGCTGTGTATTGTTGCAAAAGCCCTTGTAATCAATTTAAAATACTAACACTTTCAACAGGTATTCCTTAAACGGAGCCCCGCAAAATCCAAAAGGATACACGTCTGGAGGTTCCACAATGAACTCAACGAGATCGGTATCATCACACAGTGATCACTACGCCATCGTCCATTCTAGACCGGGGAGCAGGTACAAACACAGAGGACCACCATCGCACATCGGTAGCCATTACAGCGGAAAATAACTCTATTTAAAATCACCATCAGCTATAATTTAGTAGGAAATAAAATTCTAAAACTAATAAAGTTGCTGCTTTTATTCACATACGTTAATTTATGTACTAGTCGAAAGATAAAATCATTGTTTGAAATAATTTAGCGGTGTTATACACTCACGTAATTTAGATATTTTAAGCAAAAGCAACATTCGATTTTAGTTAGAAACGGTTGATGGTCTTTTATTTACATCTTTTGCTGCAGATACGTATCGTAATATAACCGTATGCTCTGTTTTGTGATAACGGTGCAATTTGTATTTTATATTTACACTTTTCGTTGAATATAAATTTACTACTCGTATATAAATCACATTAGCGCAATTTGATGAGAAAATCGGCAAACTTCGTGTCAATTTCTAAATAAAGTAGAGCGAGCTAATTTTGCGACAAAATATCTTTATCTGTTTAACTTAATCTTTTATTCTTATTTCTATATATTTGTACAGGTTTCTTTTCCCAGAAATATGAATAATTGTGATGTATTTAAGGATATAAGTCATAAAATAGAATAAGAACATTCGTCAAAACATATGTACTCAAAAATGTTATGTAGTTTAGCAACTATACCTTCTATAGTTAATTTCGAAGCACCCGTTTTTGTTGCACGAACATGTTTATGCTTTCAAAAAAAATTAATAAGTCATACATTACATTATTGAATACATATAAATGGATATGTTTGTGTTTAAATTTAATAAATGCGGTTATCGAGTAGATAAAAAATTTCAATTAACATAACTAAAATGTGTTAAAAGACAACCCAAAATGAATATCGTTGTATTGTAAATAAAACGTGCTATAATTTTTTTTTATAGGATTATATATCTTAATTCAACTTTACCTAACGTTAGTACGTAAGATTTGTAAAAAAAAACAAAGGAAATGAAATTTTAAAAATAGCAAACAATACAAAGCTGTTATAAAAACTTATAAAATGCGAATTTATTTTAATAAAAATGTACATACCTACGTTTTTGATGTCGTCTTATTAAACCCTTTCTATAACATCAATGTTAATTGAAAAGAAAGAAACCAAAATAGTTAATATTTACTTACAAAATGAATAAATTTTATAAACTTTATCTATATTTTCCATGTATATCAATAATGAAAAAAAAATCAAAATTAGAAATTAGATACGGTGCTGATGAGGAATGAAAGTTGAAACATGTCCACTAAATAAATTTTGAAAAAGAAAATATATATAAGTGCAAAGTTAGAAGATCAACTTCCATATTTTACTACTTTGTAGCATAATCGATCTCCTTTAATAAAAAAAAATATTTGTTCCTGACTGGAAAATTTTCAGACTACCCATGTACACTTTAGAGAATTTCCATCTAGTTGCGCATACTGGCGCTATCTATTGTAAAAGTTAACAACTAGAAGTCAATATCTATAAGTTCCTGATGCGCGCTATTTTATAGATATCTTTTCGATTATAAATTATTTTGAATTGTAAAAACATTTTTATCAAACTAATTGGAAAAATGCAAAAATTCAAACTGTTAAAGGTACAGCAGACATCTGAAAGAGGTTCAGAAGAATTTTATTTTTTATATGGCCTTGCGCAGGCATACTATATCTAATAAACCGTACCACAGCCGGTTCACAATTTTGGATATAGAAATAAAAACAAAAAGATATGTCTAAACCTGATCTAATGTACGTTTTGTTTTTTGAATTTATCCTCCAAAAGTAACCCACGCCAACTAATTAAGAGGTAATTAATTTTCTTTAATCTTAGGATAAAATACTTTTTTTTTATTCCACAAGTTCATACCCTAAAGCTTGTGAAATGCTTACAATAGCTAGAAATCGTCTATCCCTTAACACTAGATGGCGCCAGAAATATACAGTTCGCTATGTCGGAGGCAAACAACAATATGAAGAACTTGATGACGTCAGGATGGCAGAAACATGTCCGTTCGGTAGTGTTTTTTGTCTTCTAATATTGCCGTTATCGTAAGCGATTTAATAATACCATGTGAAGCTAATTAGCATTATTTTGGTTTGTTTTTAGGGGTTCGGAGTCTTTAATTCCCTGTACCTTGTTATGGTTGTTCCCAATATCTCTGTAGCACCATCAACGTTCAAATTTTCTTTGAATATTTTTGTTTGAACATCAGCAGGAAGATGTAATATAGTGACATGTAATAGATGAACAATCATAATGATTGAAAAATGCCTCTATTTATTTCCAATGATTTTTACAGAAATGGTTTTAATTTACTTGCACAGTAGGTGTGCTTGATATGTTTGTTTTAACTTCTTCATGAAATCCTCTCTTCCTCGCCTTTTTCGGTAATATTCCAAATTCCTTTCTTTCAAATCCTCTCTAATGGTTTTCTGTTTGCCTCTTGAGTTAATGTTCTGTATAGAATATTTCTTTGATTATTTTTTTAACAGTTTTAAATTAATGCAGTACGTTTTCGTTGATTAAAATTACATTTCTAGATAGATTATATTACCTTTTAATAACTGGTAGGTGCTTTCCACATAGATAATACCTAGTATCATTTACCTCTTTGAGCGTAGAACCATTAGCTTTACAAAGCAATTGCTACTAAGAATAAAAAGTTTCTTTAGCAAAAATTTGTTTTAAAACCATAGCACATTAAAATATTCATGATATTAATTAAATTACCTTTTTCCTTTTTTTTTAATATTTAGAAGGTTCTTTTTTGTTAATTACAACATATTTATACAGCCGCATTGATTGTCAACAACCATTGCTGGTTACATTTTGCTAATAACTGAGGTTTTTTATTAAAAAAATGAAAAGGAACAAATTAACTGAATACACACGCACGCACGCACACGCATACTTGTTTATTTGAGCAAATCATTTACAAAAATATACATTTGCGTACACGTTTTACTATAAAACTAAAATAGTATAGTTGATGATGTCAAAATAGGCAAGAAATAAATATAAATATTTCATATTTTTTTATAAAATCCGTGACAATAATTCTTCCATAAAACGTGATCGCTTCGGAAAGTGTTTCGTTGTTCTTTTTGGAGGCTCTTCAATTATTCATAGCAGAGGCATTTATCTGTTGGACATTTCGGCGGATAAACAATGCACTGATCCATACAATACACGTCTGCACCTTCGCGACCTTCCAGCTCCCCAATTGCATCGCATGTCGTCCTAAAAGAAAATAATTTACTGAGGTTAAACTTTCATTGTTTATTGTTTATGAACTGTGTCACTTCCAAAACTGAACCAACTGTGATTAATGTAGGTGTTTTTATAAATGGATCAAATATAATAGCAAGTAGATTCATATGAGTGGATCTTTACTTATGTTTTCTTAATAATAATTTTATCCGAAATATATTTTTTTAAAGAATTGCTAGTGTTAAATCAAGAAAAATCTGTAATAAGCCTGTTTATAGGAAAGAAGAAAATAAAATTAAAGTTTTAGCGTATTTCGCTAATATCCGCTGCTTCTGAAGATTTGGACGTCTATCGATAAAATTTTGAAGTGCAATAAAATGTATCAATTTTTAGAAATTCCAGTACAAGCTTTTTAGCAAGAAGATGAAACAATAAAAAAAAAATTGTGCGAGTCATTTTTGTGAGATTATTTTTTTTGCCTAAAATAATTGGGAGTGACGAATCAAAGTGCAGTCGAGAGGGAGCAACAAACAGAAGAAATAATCATTATTGGTCCCTGGAAATCCTCGTATAACTAGAGATATGCATTTTCAAGAAACTTTCAGTTTTAATGTGTATTGTTTAGTATTCGATAATCAAGGAAATTATGAAACGACGAAAATTTGACGCACCAAAAATACTTAGAAATTTTAAGAAGTAATATTCCAGATGTTACCTGCTAACAGAATATTCTAATGAACAAATAGATAGACTCCGGAGGTGACCTCCACGAACGCCGGACGTTCTTGACAATTATCACTGGGGTAGTATTAAGAGTCAAATCGATGCAGCTCCAGTCACTATTAAACAAGATTCATTGATCCGTGTAGGGAAAGCATTCAAAGAATTAGAATCGGTCGAAATGCGAAGTACAAGTGACGCAACGAGACGTCAAATAATGAAGTGCTTGGAGGAAAACGGAGAGACTTTTTTCTGTTTTCTAGGCTCAAAGTTTCGCTCGGAAAACAGGGGGACCATCGCTGGGAAAAGTACGTGGACTTATAATGCGATTGTTTCTGTGTTAGACTGAAATCTTTTCACGGTACCTTCGTATATAACACGTAAATTCTAAAAACTGCATTTTAGAGCATTCGATGCAGAGCAACTGTATATTTATCCCCCAGTTTGGATACATTCTACGTAGAGGGAATGCAATCTCATACATTTGTTGTGCATATAAAGATATTTTTTAATTCGTGAAATAATGAACAAATTTCTCAAAAAAAGAATTTTCACCCTGTGTGAGTTGCCTATTAGGAGCAGGTTATTCTTTAACCAGAACTCCAACATTATTGTTCAATATTGGAATTAGACTTTTACAAGCCAGACAACGTTTAAGTAAAGGAGTCAATTATTATAAAAAATATGATGAATCACAATTAACATAGTTGAAAGGAACGTTTTAAAAATTCAATTGAAATACCATTGTAAGCTAGATAACATCGTGCATATTTAAACGGAATGTGAAATTTTATATTTCAAGTTTAAAAGGTCAATTGACCAATTTTTCAGGTTATATAAATGCAGCACGAATATGCACACACCCTGATTAAATCCACCGTTAATTCATTTTATTATTATGTTTTTTGAACTCTTGCGTACATTCCAGCATCTTTTAGCCGGTAAATTATGGTCTGTTGCCATCAACATGATAATGGAACATTATTTAACAATAATATAAAAACAGATAAACTTTCTTACTAATTTGATGAATATAAAAACAAATAAGACGATATGTTTGCGGAATGGTCTACCTTTCACCGTGTTATTCATTGATCTTGACCTTCTCGAGTGTCCTATTGGAGCATTTTCGTTTTTTTCACCAATATTGTAATCTCAGGCAATTACATTTTTAACAGAAGCATCTCATTCATTAAATAAACAATATACAGGGTATTTCACGAAACTCGTTAGTTAGAAGTTTTAATGATGTTCTTATGAAAGGAACTCTAAAATTTTGGATTAGGTAGTTATGGCATCGGATTTATTAATTTAAAATATTTTCACCTACGAAACACATCCAGTTGAACGAGAAGTGGTTACCAACTTTCTTATTCTAAATACTCTTTTTAACTATTTTTTTTCAAATGGACTGTGGTGGTACACTATATGGTAAGACTCTAAAATCCAAAATTTTTGAAAATCTAATCACATAAGATTAATATATGAGAATAATTCATTAAAATCTTTGTAAGTTAAGAAAGCTATTAGTGTTGTGCGAATTTTTTAATTAAAAGCTGATATAGCTCCACCGTCATTAAATTTTTAGGACATATGCGAATGATAACATTGATCCAGATTTGAGCACTCAAGTTCAAATAAATCAAAGAAACTGAACAGCTAAATTACTTATAACTATTCTCTTCAACGAAGCTTAAACGTCTTTCCACACAGAAAAGCGGCAGAAAATTGAATATGAGGAAAAAATTAACTGATAGCTTTTGCAAAAAGTACTAAACTGCAATTCAAAACGCGTCTTCTAGTATTTTTGTGTTTATTATTGAAAACACTGATCCAACCTGATAAACATAAGTCGGCACAATCTGACTGCTTTAGATTCCCTTTATAAAAAATATTTGTTATTACAGTAATTAGTTATTTATATCAAATGGGACGTAAATCCAGTTTTGATAGAAAATTACAACACTTCAAGCTTAGATTGAAAGAACAAGTTCACGCGTTTTAAGTTTATATGCGTGTAATATTTCCTCGAATTTTTGTTTTATCCCCCTCATTTTTACATTTACAAAGATAAATACGGCTCACAGCACGTGTAGTGGTCCTATTTAGTATGCGGCACATAATTCCATGGTAATGGTCGATGATCTATGGTCACAATAAAAAAAAAGCGGCTGCACTCTACTACGAACTTGTATATCGAAAATCCTTGAACTTAACCAAAGTTGAGATTGTTACACAAATTTCATCTAACCGTTATTCAAAGATAAATATTATCGTAGAACTAATCACTTATTTATGAGATTCAATGATACATCTACAAATGCATATGTCGTAATCCATATGGGATAGAGAGAAAAAGCAAACGTCCATATCCATATCCACACCTTAAAGCGATACTTAAATTAAAATCAAATGAAGATGTAATCAAAGTACCAACGAATCTTAATTAGAGGCGCTTGATGTTTAAAAGTATATTGCTTAAGAAATTGTGTAAATGTAAATACGTTTTTCTCAAGCGAGAGAATTTTAGAAGCAATAACCTCTAAGAAGAATCTAAACAATGTAGGAGTCAATAAATTTAAGATGGACTTTCAATTTAGACATTTATTGTTTACCTTAATCGCTTAATATTGTAATAGCAATTACCAATATTGTGTTAGTTTACATTCCTACGACTCAAACAAATATGTAGGCATGTATATGGTGGACACAACATAAATTAAATATTAGTTGAAATGAAAACAATATACTCTTAGTTTCCGGGTTGAAACCGTAGCTTCTGTCGATGTTTCGTCCTCTCTCTCATATGGAACATCTTCAAGTCTGTTTCTGCACATTGACCATTCGTTCCCGAAGGGTTTATTTAGGGCTTGTTACAGGTCAATGGAACGAAAAAGTAATGAACGAATAAACTGTGGCGGCTGTTAGGAGGTTTAATCAAGTGGGATTTCCACCTATAATGTAAAGGATAGATATCGTCGCGACTTAAGTTGTGTGTTTGAAGATTTTTATAGATTTACGGATTTTTCCACTATAATAGTGAGGGTTGCGAGATAAGATGTGAATAAAGCTAAATTGAATTTGGTGGCCAGTTTCCAGCCTATGTTCAACCAACGCGGACCCGATGACATGCAACAACCGCGTACAATGCTCGTGCTCATGGAATCTGGTAGAAACTGAGAGTTTCCAGATAATTGCGGTCTTTGATGGGAAAGTAGTGTGAGAGTTTAAAATTGGGTTTGAAGATTATTTTATGTTGTTCCTGAACAGGATTTTGCTGATGCGATCGGTAGCACCTTAAATGTAGGGTAGGTACGTTTCCTTACAGACATTTGGATTAGATGATAGGAAAATGCTGTGGAGAAGGGTTACTGTAGCGATTGATGGTAACTTGAATATCTTTCGGTGATGTGGTTCAGTTCTTGAGGGAGCGAATTGGGTTCAGATATGGAAATGGATCTTTGGATAAGGGAATTTATAACACCGCGTTTTTGGGCCAGATGATGCTGTGTGAAGCCATTGAGATGTCGATCTCAGCGCACTATCAGATCGCAGGTGTACAAGAATATCTAGAAAAGGAAGGCAAACTTTTGATTTGACTTCCATAGTGAAGCGTATAAAATCATTTTGGGAATTCAAAAACGATTGGAAATTGTTTAAAGTCAAAGTACCTATATCAACTGTTTAAGATTATGAAATAATAGGGTTTGTTGTTCAAACGCTTTCACAAAGATACTAGCGACGACAGGAAACAAAGTAGATCCCATAACTGCACTTGAGACTTGATCATAATATTTATCATGAAAGTAGAAATAGGTAAAAGAAATGCAAGTTTCAACCAAGTTGACCAGATCATCCGATTGGTCGCTGGAGATGAAGAACTCTCTAATAATGGACACTATATCTAGTATGTGAACTTTGGTGATTAGTATTCGACACCAAAAGTGACAATAAACCACCAGGATCTACAGTCAACTATTTCCGTGATTTAATAAAGCCTACCTCTATGGAGTATGACTTAAAATTATATTGAGAGCGTTACACGTTCAAATACGTTTCCGGAAATACGTCAATAACCAAGAAAAAGATAGAACATGTAAATTAGTGTTTCTAATATAGATTTCTGCGGGTTTTGACCATTATAAAATTTTAATTTAGGATTCCAGGATTTCATTGCTGTTGACGATGAATAGTAACCTGACCAACAACTATTTGTGCAGACGTGTAAACAATAGAATATAACTCAAAAGCAAAAGCGATAAATCTCTCCATTATAGCGCGATAATTTCTTTCCAATGCAGAACACCGCATCTACATTTATAATTTGGCAACCGCAAAGCCGGCACGAGTTCGACCATCCTATCGAATTATAATAATCAATAATTGATATTCATCGTAAATTTCGGATGAGTAATAGAATCCGTACAAAGAAACCATCACCTACACGAGTAAATGTTGGCGGAAATGCCGTCTGGTTCTACTGAATAGTTCGTAGAATTTCGAGTGTAGTGATAGCTAACAATAAATACGTGAAAATAAGAAAGGCTTATATTGCTTCTCCTCGCAACGTTATATGCAAAAATCAATCTAATACAAACGTAATAACAAATATGGAGGATGGATCCTTAATTGAAATTCGTGCCATAGAATTTTAATTAAACGTCCATCCTGAGCGCTTGTGAAATGTTAATGAAAGTAACACCATTTAAGCCGCACATTTACTGTACCAGCAAAGTCTTTGTATAATGAAAAATTAGCATCAATATTTTTTTTTTAGCAAATTTACAATATTGAGGCTTTTCAATACAATACTATCTTAATGAGAGACGTAACCTTTTTTGCTTTTCAATCTGCCTGACAGTGAAATTCATTTTCACCAACTTCTGCCAAACCATGAAATCATTTAAAAATTAGTGCCACCAGATCCCTAAATAAAACCTTTTAAATAATCCATAACATTTTTGCGGGAGCAAATTAATAACCGAGAAGGTAGAAAAAAGTCTAGTCTACTATCGTTTGGTCAAAAGTCCTTATCTAAGGCACATTTCTTAAACGATAAATTAATTCGCATGTACATCATGCATATAAAATTCCGAAAAAAAATTTATATGCATAACAAACAATTCTAGTTTGACAATCCATGTCTATATCCAACGCCTGGGCCCAAGTTTCCTTAGTTGATAATGAGTAGTGTGTCTCAGTTCAATTAAATATTTTGCGTTCAACTGCAAAAAAAAACGCAAATTTTTAGTGACATCTCTCTTAACCTTGCCACTAATTATAAGTTTGTCTTATTTCAATATTATCTGTAAGACATTTATTTAGCAAAAAGAACACAGCAACCTTGCAAACTTCAGGTACAAATTAATATTGAATTCGTCTGAATGTTGTCGACTCTGATCGTAAAAATTAAAGGAAATCAAATTGTAGAAATGTCTTTCGGGTGATGTCGTGTAGTCGATATTTAACTTGACGTTTCGCTGACTATCCTGTCAGCTTCTTCAGAAGATTTCTAAAGACTGTCTTTAGAAATCTTCTGAAGAAGCTGACAGGATAGTCAGCGAAACGTCAAGTTAAATATCGACTACACGACATCACCCGAAAGACATTTCTACAATGGATTACGGTCGTGAAAGCCTACACTCAACTATTGGAAATCAAATTGTTCACGTAGATATTTTATTCCCCAAATATAAAGTGTGTGGATTATTTCTTTTTAAGCTTCCACAAATTAATTTATGAACTGAGACAGTTGATTAACGTTTTTGAAAAAGGTAATTGTTTTCAGAAATGTTTTCTCAATACTATTACTTTGAAGAATTGAAAGCCATATAGACTAAGAAGTAAATTTTGGTGTCTGAAATGATATATTTTAATGCAACTTAGTATATTTGTTGGACCAACTTTCTATTTATGTTGCCATAGCTTTAATGATAGATTGTATAATGTTTTGTCCTTCCGAAAGCCTCTTTCAGAAGAACAGTTGTACATATGGTTTCATCCTGCTGGAAGGACTCACGTTGCTCATGGCACAGTCCTTTTTGCAGAAAAGCGGCATAACTAAATAAAATCAAATGTAAAACCTTCACTGTTTTTACCTACACTAATATGCAAAGGTGTGCTCTTTCGTTTAATATATAATTGAACCTGCTAGCTGGACCAAAAGTACTTTAAAGTTGAGCGTGAAAATTTTAAGACTCATGAGTTCATTCTATCCTTTCGATAGGATCCTACAATTTATCACTAAAGAGATGTAATGAATCCTTGAAAATTGTTTACTTAACTTACACTTTACTTAAATTATTCTCATTACCCTCATTCTAATAGATTTTTTCTGCTAATTATGATCCTAACAACGAACTATATTTTCCTTATAAAAACAACGAAATAAACGAAATCTATACACATTAAATAATTTTAAAGCTTAATACTTACGGGCACTGACAAATTCTGGATGGACAATTGGGTGGATATTTCAGACAATTGGTTTCACACCATTCGTTCATCCCAGGGATCTTTTTATACAAACTATGTGGTATACAAACTTGCTCGTGAACAACCAACGGAACAACATTATACGGAGCGGGTTTCCTATAATCTCTATAATACAACAAGTACGGATTATCAACTCCAACAAACAGTGGAGGTACTCCCACACCCGTACTAGTCACGACACTAACATCGGCGCAGTTTCTAAAAGTTTCCGACGCACCACAACCCTGCGCCAAAGTGCCGTTCTCACACTCGCCCCATTGATTTCCCGTATAGTAAGTCCATTGCATAACGCATTGCGTGCAAGTTACGTACGCCGGTAGTCGGACTTTATACTTAAATATGGCTTTCTTTTTTCCATCCTCTGGTATGTAGTAACTGAGATCTTTGGTGCCCGATAAATAGAGAGGATGACGATCAAAACATTCCTGCGTGGCTTCCTGTGAGGGGTTGTTATTGGGACAGAGTTTTATATCGAAGCGACCGTAATGGTTGGCAGTGAGTTCTACTTCTATTTCGATCTCTTGGCCTACGCTGTAATGGCGAGATATAACTCCTTTGGCGAACGTACCACCAGCTTCGTGCGGTCTGGGTTCTTCTAAATGAAATGGGTCACCGCATAACCCGCACTTGCCTTTATTCTGCTCCCACTGTACTGAAAAGTAAATCACAACATTGTAATGTGTACAGTTATAAATTAAATTGGTACCAAACGATAATCATGGTAACGATATTTAATTAGGAATTTGATTTTTATGTGTAGATCTATTAAAAAGTAGTATGACATCAGGATTTTCTTTGATTTTCGTGTTAATTTCACGTGGACTAAATTTTTAAACACACGCCTTAAAGTTCTTTGATAAGCATATATTATATTTGAAGAGCTTGCGTACGTTTGGTGGTAATTTAGTGATTTAAAGTTGTATTAACTTGTGATACTTAGAAAAAATAATGTGGTATTTGCAAGTACGTCGACAGTTGTCTGCACTATATTAAGGGGAAATTATGCATTTCTAAAAAATTGAATCACTTTAACTTTATCGTATTACTAATAGTTTTTCTTGTGATTAGCTGCCGATAAGATCTTGTTTTTTTCTTTTAATGGGAATTAACTATTTGTAAGTTTAGAATTTTCACGAATATTTTATTATGCAAATTCCACTTAATAAACTTGAATAGACTCTATCAGAATCTCCACGATACTGCTGCTATATTCTTAGGCATTCGATTGTTTAAAAAAAAATACTACGAAAGGCATGCGATGCATTATAATAGAATGCGGAATGCGAATAAAAATGGTGAAGAATTTCTAGATCTGCGAACTAGAAAATCAACAGCCAATACTCAAACTAAAAGGGATACTCGCAATAAATTTTCTTTGAAACAAATTAATTATAAAATCTTTAAACTGTAAATAAAAATCCAGACATTTTTTAGAGTTAGATTTTGCTCTATTATTTCGACATTATTGAGTGATTAATTAAGAATGGTCACCGGTTATATTTCGGTAACCATTTGTCGTAGAAGAAAAAATTATATTAGTAAATGTGGTCATTGAAACATCTTTAAAAACACGTTCGAAATTCTGCAAGATGGGGTAGTTTTTTATGTAATTTGTGTTGTTTTTCTTTAATAATTTTCTATTATTATATATTAATTTGTGATTGCCCTATTATAAAGTGGTGGGGAAACGCAAAGCCCTTATAACCTTACAAGAGAACAGCCAGAGGTGACACTCGCCGATCGGATTGAAACTTCCTAGTTTCAAGTTTCAACCCGATCGGTTCAAGGTACTCCCTTGTTAGTGAACATCAATAGGTTTTCGAAAACATAGACTCATTATAAAAAAAAATATCATCTACAGGTTAACAAGGTAACTCCTGTTAATAAATATTCTGCTGATTTGTCTTTCTATTTAAGTATACTTTTCTGAGCACACTTATTTGCAGCACTCACAGTCTACAAGATGAGCCAAACGTTAAGAAAATTTACAAACATATTTTTGAAACGGTAAAAGACATCAATTGGCTGTTTTGACAAGTTACTCGATCATTGCATTATCATTTTTATACCTGTCCAATTTAATTTGCGAGAAAATCCCATAAATAGGACAAACTGGCATAAAATGTCATCTAGCTTCACTACGACTTGATAGTCTCTTTATAATGCGCCAAAGTTTTTGAAAATCGTTACAGAAACTATTGCATGATAATGATATGCTTCCCACACTACTTTATAATAGGCACAATTATAAAACGACATTAATCAAACTTGTAGAATATTTTTCACCAAAACTAAATAACAAATTACACCATCTTGTGACAACTTCAAAATCTCAAAAATATCTTTTCATGATCATATTCACCATTATATATTTTTTTAAGTCCTACGACAAATGATTACCGAAATATAGCCAGCTACCCGTAATGATAAAATCAATTTCACACCACTAAATGTAGATATACTCTTTCAACGCGTGTAAACGACTACCTTCTATTTGTAGTTCCATTGTTCTGACGAGCTTACCTGCGAAGCCGCCGCAAAACAATTCATTGTCATTGTAATTGACCGGATTTGGAAATCCAAATCGCCACATAGAATTCCTTGCAGGTGGGTCCATAAGTCTGCCATGACCGTGGGCCCACTCGAATACACGAAACAAGATGATCAGACATGATAATATATTGCTCATGTCTTAAATACTGAAACAAAGAAGGAATAAAGCTGTTACATCTTCTTCGAATCACAGGAAATAAGGTATGAAGGAGTAATCGACATCAACTAACATGAACACGGTAACATATTCTATGGGTATATTGTAGTTGTACACGAATCAATAGTAGCACTGACAAATGAATCAATTTATGCTACATCTCAAATGTCAGGATACGAAGGTAATAAAGTAAGACGGTGTGAATAAAGCTATTGAAATACTTTAATACCCAACAAAAAAGCTTATTAGTATTAATTTCACAGTTTTCATTCTTAATGGTACAAAAATCAGGGCTTTGGAATTGTCTGTTTTGACGCCATACAACATGTTAATAGAGGGTCCTCAATTTTACCAACAAAAAACACTATCTTACTCTCGCTTTAAGCAGTATTAGTCCATGAATATAATCTGGCTTCCATCGGCGAATTATGAAAATCTGGAATTTCCTTGGTATTTTTTAACGTAGTCATGTTGAAAAATTGTCCCATAGTAAGGAATCAAAACACCACACTACGAGGACCTATCAGGAACGTTCTTTTTTTATAAATAAGCACGCCCGTCTAGCAAACAAGAGATTCCTTATCGTGAGACATTTTTTCATATGATTAATTAAATCGAAATTCCAGATTTTCACCTTTCTTTTTCTTCAAACTTTGGTCATTTCTGGCAAATTACAACTTTTAATGTGTTATTTTTCTTAAAGCAGTACGTTTCGAAAACTTCCAACAGTTGGTTTAATCATTCCTCTCTACATGGTTGAATTAATTAACTAGTATTTAACTCCAATTCTCGCTTTATCTTTGGAAAAGTAATTTCTTACAACTACATGTTTCTTATTTTGTTACCCTAACGAAAAGCTACTCCATCTATTGAAATATCCACCAATCCTTAGAAATTAAGTGAATCTCATTTTTTTTAACGATTTCAACTTAAAATAGGTATTAAAAATTTGATTAGCCTACTATACTACGGTGATGCCCCTTTCTAGAATATTATATGAACGAATTATCGGTGGCTTCCTAGACGCTCAAACTGCCTTCCATCATGTTCTATGCATGATTCCATTCTCCGTCGAATGGACAAAATAGTTATCTCAATTTGTGACTATGAAGTGCTTCAAATTGCATTTGTTATTCAAAGAGTCCATCTTTTCTTGTAATGGGCCTGTCCCGCGTCTTCTATGCGGAGTCGATGCACTACCCGAAGATAAACTTCAACACTGGGGTGTCATCTGTCAGAAAACTGCAAAGCTGATGCATGTATATAACAAAATGCAACATTCTTTAACTTCGAGACACCAACTAGCAAGTTTGTTTAAATTTTACTATAGAAAGGTCACATTATTGTTAAACGAGAGCTGTGCATATTGTTTAACATCATCAGCGTAAGCCAACACTAGGTAAAGTATCATTTATGAAGAGATTGAGTAAGAGAGGGCCCCGATTTGAACCTTTTGCGGGACTCCTTCATATAAAACGAATTCTCTCGGTCCAAAGCTATTGCAAGAACATAACATAACACTCACGATAACTTAGATATGATTTTACCAATAACATATGAAACAAAACCAAAGGAGAGAAGCAATGGGCGCTCTGTTGTGTCAGAAGCCCTGGCAGGTCCGTTTTATTAATTAATTTGTTAGTGATTAACATCCATACTTTAATGATTTTCGAAGACCAAGAATTTGAACGCGAGCACATACGCGGTAGTTCCAGGAACATAATCCAAATAGCCGATCATACATACAAGGACTCAGGAGAAGTTGATGTATCTATACATCTATATATTAACGTATCTATGGGGTAAGTCCTAAGCTTACGGAGAGCAAAGCTTTAATCTTCAAAATTTCGATTTTTCTATTGTTCTGAAACTTTGGGTAGTCAACATTATTTTTCTTGCAAAATCGATTCAAAATATGGTAAACGTTATAGGAAAGATAAGGAAAATACAGTACTAGTTTACTTTCTTTTTAAATGTAAAAGCATATAAAAATTGAATTCATCATTACAACAAAAGCTTTGAAGAATGTCATCGAACATTAGTTTGTTAAAAATTTAAATAAATGCACGTTTTCTTTATGTAAAATATTTTAGCGAGATGGTCAATTAAATCTGAATACCACAAGCACAAATCTGTAGGAGTATCAAGTTCTAGCAAATTGATCCGTGTAATTAAAAATATTATATAATTAAATATATTCGTGCAAATTCCTCCCGTGATTCTAGTAATATGTACTTTCTTAAACGAAACTCATCATCAATTCATTTAAATGATGTTCAGTAGTGTCTATTCAGTTAGAGAACCCCAAATTACGTCTACAAAGTTTCCGTAAGCTGCTAAAGTATTCAAAATCTATACGTCAGTGAATCAATGACCTGGCAAGGCCAAAGTATTCTAGGTGTTAATTAGATTTAATAGGCTAATAACCCAAAACAACATTTACACATAATCCGAAGTGTTGGTAGATACACCCGAACTCGTACAGCGTACTTTTCGATTTCTTAATTCTGATGGGTTCAGGATTTTACATAAATCAATGTTCGTGCGTGTTTTACTTATCGCTGGTTACGCCAAGGTTGGCAATTTATCTGACTGCAATACTAATTGCTTCGGTTTTCGATAAATTCAAATCCTCAAACTGATGCAGCCGCGTGTAATTTCTGTTACGATACTATTGTGGGACGATATACTTTTGTAGGTCAGAGATTATGAACCGCGTTGACTAACGAGAATAGCTAACAAGCTTTCTATTGTTCTTACGATTGTCTATTTCAATTTGTCACTTGATGAAAATTGGATAGCTCTAGCACTGTTTTCTTTTTAAGTACAAATTAATTATAAAGAAAGTAAATTTGATTTATAATTAGAGAGTACGTCATGGCTTTTTGTATATTTTTATGTATATATTATCTTCTCCCACAACTGAGAAAGAGTTTGTTGAAAAGTGTTTTGTTTTTTTTAAGAATTGCAACAAATAATTTTAAGTTATTGAAACAAGAGTCGTTTAAACAGATAGAATAAGAATAAACATATGACTACATGTTTATGGTTGTATGCATGAATAGCGAATTATAATTTTATTTACTAACACCTATTATTTAAAATTTACTAAACTGAACTAATCCGCCGAAATAAAGAAATCAAAGCTACTGCATTGCAAACAAATACATCTTTATATACATACAACGTGTACTAATCTCGACTTGCATTGCACTTACAAGTGGGTTTCGAAACGAAAACCCGTTTAAATAAGTTTCCCTTTAGCCCTGAAAACCTGTTCACAAAACTAATTGTCTTAATGAACAATTCATTGCAATAAACAGGAACTGGATCAATATCAAACCATATATAGTCCGTGTTTTCATAAGTGCATTATCAAACTGTTGATAGCCCGATTAATTAACGTCAAATTAAAGAGTAAGTTATAGTGGCAACTTGTAAAATTGCCTGTTGAATTGTGTACCTGTAAAAGGGATTTTTACAAATAGAACAATAAATTTATTGTTTTTTTTGCTTATATTTAAAACTTGTATTTTCTAACTATAGGCAGTCTTTGTAATATTGAGATGATGAGCTTTGTGAAACTGTAGCCAATAAAGAATTTAAAATAGTTTAATCATATTAAATCACAACTTGCATTGGAAAAATCACCAGTTAGTTTCCACATTCTTCAGTATCATATCTTGATTTATATCAAGCAAAGCAGGTAGTAGTAGACTCAAGGAAAAGCTGCTGAAACTATTACGGATGTAAGGAAACTCACATATTGATCACCTAAAAAATTAACTAGAAAGCTTTGAAAGCATATTCTGAGAGAAAACTTCCAAAAATATTCGTATAAAGTTCGTGTTGTATGGGAACTCAAGCCCATTGATCGCGCAGAGAGAATGCGATATTGGAAATCATATTAATGATAATATCCTTGACAAATTCTTTGTCTCAGTTCAAACTTGGTTCCATCACGGTGGTTCTATTAATAAGCATGCGCAAATCTTCCAACAAGACAATATCACAGCTCATAAAACACTACAAACAATGAGTCTCTTACATGAATATTTTGATAACCATGTAGCAGGTTTTCCACGCCGTTCTCTTGATCTCAATATTTTAGTTTAATTTATTTTTCTACTCCAAAAGAAATACAGCCTTTAAAAATATACCTCACACAATACAAGAACTTGAAAGGAGAAAGAAAGACAAAGCAAGAAAATATAAGATAAAGCAGTTTGGAAAATGCTACTTTCTTGAGACAGCCTGGCAGTAGTATTGAAGCTGATGTAATTCAAGCAAATCAGTGAATCGATCAAGCAATATTAATGTAATTAAAAGAATATCGAAAACCAAAGGTCCAGGATGAGAACTTTGTGGCATTTGGTATTATTTATTCTAACATATTATCTTCTGTTACTTAAATAAGACTGTAACAACTGAACTATGTACTGTTTTCAAGTAAATTAAAAATGGAAGATTCCTGTAAAGCAAGTACAAAGTCCAGTACAAAGAATACTATTTACTACCAAAAGCACATGCGAATGAACAACTTCCAAAGCCTTGTTAGGCAGTTTAAGCTAAATAAGTCGGTGTTGTCCTCTTTGATTTTATTCCTTTGTTATATACCTACAGTTAAACCGGTCAAGTTTTGTAAACATAACAAAGTGCAACGTCTAACCATTGTCTAACAGCTAATTAATAACAACTTGGCAAACTAGTACAAAAAGGTGAATAACTTGTCTAATCAATAGGCTCATTAGCACCGACGTTCTCATCAGATACTAGATTTGTAAGCTCATACGCAACGGTACATATTACAAACGTATGTATTAAATCGCTTAAAAGATTCGGTATTCAAAAACCTACGAAACAAACATCAACAACAATCAAATTCACCGATCAACTTAAAAAAAGCCAACCTGCCTTTCTCAATGACCTTAACATTCACATGTTTTATATGGCGGCAGCGGCGCTCCTGCTCAAACTGGACAGTAGTTTGCGCACTTAATTGTATTAAAATATAACTTCGTAAGATACCTGATATGGTATTTTAGTTCATGGCTGTTTTATAACATTTAAGTCCAGATTAATTAAATATTATAATTTGTCCAAATATTGATATGCAGTTATTAATTAATATGTAACTGCAACCTTAGAGATATTATTTCCCGTACATTTTTAATGCTTATAAAATACACACAGCTTATACTGTGCGCGGCAAAATTATGGAATAAATTGGTTAAAATTGAAGCAATTTTGTTTTTGGAAAAAAAAATCGGACAGGCCAATTCTATTTTTGATTAACTCTCTTTGACTTTTTATTTTAAGTACTTCCATAAAATCTGATGATGATCTTGAGGCATGGGGAGCCATTCTATTGGTGCTCATCTACCCAGGAAAGCAACACAGGGTTAGAGGAAAACTCGGTATCAGAACGTACAAATTGCGGAGGTGCACCATCTTTCTCGAACTAAATTTCGCCATTTGGTACGTCAGGATTATCTTCATTTGAAAACATGTCTGCAAGAACAAGTACAAGTACATCCCTGAAAAAATCCAGATATCGCCGCCCCGTGAGAGTTTCGTAAAAAGAAGAAAGGACTAATTTTTTGTGCCAGTTATCCCTGCTTACACATTGACAAGTGTTTCAATAATATGGATTTTTTCTACTCCAGTACCTGCAATGTTGTCGATTGACTGTTGCATTCAGGCAAAATAAGGCTTCATCCGAAAGGAGAATGTGGATCACGGTACCATAATAAACGTCTAGCGTTTCCCCCCTTCAGTTATACAGAGGATCATGTATTTTCTTTCAACAAGAAGTTTGGCGTAAGGTTTTGAGGGAATTAACATTAGGATAGTCAAGCTGTGTTGTCTCTCTTTACCGCCCGGTAAAACGTGCATGATTAACTTTTTTTATAATCAACCATGTCTTTCCTATATACTGGAGCGTCATTGTAATATCTACTCCTAAAATATTGAATCCATAAAGTTATAATGATGTGAGATCCATTAGCATCTTGTGTACATTGTCAAAAATATTAGAAAAAGTAGTTGTTACTTAACCCTCAGAATACTTAAACTCGTCTAACATCTTGCCATCCTACCAGTCAGGATTCAAAGAGGGCCGTGGATATGATACTGCCTTAATGCATATCACTGATGATGTCATCAGAATCATTGAGGATGATAAAACTACAATTCTGATGTACTCACACTATTCTAAAGCATTTGACAGTGTTAATCACGAATTATTGCTAAGTATTTTACGTTACATTGATTTCAGCAACTCGATTTTACCGTTTTCTAGAAGTAATTTATGTAATCGTAGTCAAACTGTTATGATTAATAACATATTTTCACATCCTGGTGGTGTCGACTCTGTGGATCTCATCTTTTGTGGGATATATTGTAAATACCTCTATTGAATATAAAATAAAAGGATATATCCTTGATGGATAAATACAAATATAGGTAGACAGATCATAAAAAAAACGGACTACTGGAAAATATTATGTCTGCATTTAATATTCATGGATTTAATTATTATTAGATGGGGAATTTTAGGTAAACTCGAACTGTTTAAGAAACTTGATAAACAAGTGGCATAGTTATGCAAACCTATAAAAATTATTGGAAATATTTGGTTTGCATTTAATATATGTACTTTTAATTACTATTGAACAGATAAGATCTGAACAACAATTTCTTGCTTGCAAGAATATTGCAAACTCTAAATCTTCCAGAAATGCCCGTAGTTAAGACGAAATTTAACATCTTGGAAATAAAGGAAGCTTAATCCAAAAATACTTTATCACTCGAGAGGGTCGAAATTACATCGAAAGCCTTTAAAAGAAGTGATCATCGGGTATGACAACTTAGGTGTTTTTAACATGTCTATTTACTCCTTATTCGTGAAAGTATTTTTACATTCTTGATTATTAAATAATTACCTTAATTAGCTTAAATAAAAATTAATTTGGAAAGATTATCTATACTAGTTTTTTCAATTTAAATGATTAAAAAAATATATACGTAAATTCAATATCTCCCTGTTCTTATCTATTGGTAAATTCTATAAATTATTATTATTTTTATTTTTATTAATACTATTATTTTTATTATTATTATTCTTTATGTTATGTGAAGATTAAAATTTTTATGATACCATTTAAACAATTAAATGATCTATTAAAATAAAGAAATAATGCGGAGATGTCTTCTGAAAAGATTGTCCAAAACTAGAAGAACACATTCCTTCAAATGTAATCGATTTATTCTGTATAATTTTGACACTTACAGTATCTGTAAACATCACTAAATGGAGTTTATCATGCTTTATGCACTTTCGTCAACACCCAATACCAAAAATACAAAGTTTAAAAATAAGGTTAGTAGTTAGTCTGGGTCTAACAAGTACATTTATTATTCAATGCACCTTCACGACAAAATATAACGGATACATATTGACAAAATTTCACTCGCGCTACTGACTTTCTTGTACATCGAATTAAGAAATATAACAATAAAGCAAGACCTAAATTTCATGCACGCTATATTTTATAATATGTTGTGTAGTAAACATTTTATATTTTAATCTTTTGATAATTATTACCTTCATAAGAATAATTATTAGGTTGTAAGAACAACTGATGTGAACTTAATGTCTTAAATAATATATGCGAATAAGTGGTCGACATTTGATAATAACCAATGCAACAGGAATAGAACAAAATTTGTGCAGGTGCAGGAAGTGTTTCTTACAAACCATTATCCGGTTACATAAATATCAAGCATAGGTGCTAATCAAGTGCTAATAAATGACAAGAGCATGTGTCATTATCAATAAATATAGCTGGAATGCATTTAAACATATGTAAAATACTATTTGCAACCTTTTCAACTATAATTATCAACAATAAAAATAGGTACAAGTTTCAAGTTGTTAGAAGAACCTCTAACATTATCGTCTGAACAAAAAATCGAAAAAAATTGTAAATTAAAATAAGCATTAAAAGCTTCAACATAATATATACATAAATTGATAAATTGATTATTTACCAACCCTTATGATTTACGATCATAAAAGTAGTCTGAAGAATTTCAAGCCTTAATGGCGCTACTCATTAAAAGTAATCTGGTAATATAATTACACATGTTGGATGCTCAGTTGTTTAATAGCCGTTTAAGCCAGTCGATGCTAGTATTTTTATTAATATTGAAAAAATGGAATATCCAATATTCTGCATTATTATTTGCCATAGAGAAATTTTGAGCAGGTGAATTTAATTGTGGTCATACCAGCTTGGTTAGCAATGAACATTCGGGACGACCAAAAACTCAAACATCAAAAACGCTCACCAGGTGCAACTTAAATACCCCAGTACACTCCCGAAGCCAAAGCACAATCAAAACAGTGATAGTAGTTATTGCTTCTGATAGTTAACCAGTGGCATCGTTTCAAGTATTGCGCGATTTCTTTATGCTAGTGTTAATACTGGAAGTATATAGTGAGGTAATAATATTCTATCAGTTACTTACCATTATTCTGAGCCTATATTATGATGAAGAACTGTTTTTATTATTATCCCGACCACATTCGCTGATCATCAATTTGTTTCGAAAAGCAAACAATGTAATCAATGACCCACTAAAACCTCTGAAGTACGCAAGGGGTAGTTTTACAAAATCAAATTGGGATATTTAGGAGTTCAAAACGAATTGAAACAAACAAAGTTACAAGAAAACATCAAACCCACCATTCCAACGGAATGAATATTGGAATAATTAAAGCAGCTACAAAAAATTATAAGGTTCAAATCGTTACACTCATCATAAAATGATGTCAGTAGGAGTCGAACTAAAGCACTTCAACTAAGGTAACGATGTAAAAAAGAAGAACCCGTTAGTATAGCACAGAAAAATGCAAATTGTAAACTCATCAATGTTTCCATTGCAAAACATGTAGGAGACAAATACCTTGAGGATAAACAAAATTTAAGTGAGATAGCATGGATTTTACTATATTAATAATTGCCATGCGATAACATGCGAACCACTGTTTATCAACTGGTTTAATTAAGCTCTTAATAGGCAATTAAATTCTCAGACGCGAACCCTTTGGATTGTAAAAAAATATCGTCACAAACAAAAACTCGTCAAAAATATAACCTTCAAAAGCAGAACTTGTAATTTACCGTTAACAAGTAACAAGATAAATTGACAGAATACAAATCCAGTTTGTTCGCATTTCCGCAAAATAATTCTCCACGACGACGCCCATACCTGAATGCCAGTAAGTAACTACCGAAAATCGCAATCTGTATAAAGGTGAACCTCCGCACTACTACTTACATAACCAGTAGTAACAACAATCATACATGCCTATTATTCATCAAGTATTAGAGTATTGTCGATACGTATCCGTTTTTTTTTAGGTTTTGTTTTCATCGAATTATTATTTAAATTTATGTACAGTGTGGATGTCTTTTTTTATGGCTAAACATGCGTTATTTCAGAGAGATCAATCAATCTCGATTAATTATTATCCGTCATCTGTTTTCACGTACTTTTTCTTAATTATTTTTTTTTTACTTGTGATTTGTATTTTTAGAGAATTACCGTGTGTGATTCGGTAAACATAAAGAGGTTCTGTAAAATTGCCCAAAACTTATCAATAGTTAGACAGCTGGAGGCAGTAATTTTTCATCGTTTGGCAGAAGTTGATGAAAATAGTAGAGTAAAATATTGCTGCAATATCAAATGAAAGCTGATAAAAGATGTTAAGAAAATAGTGCCGTAACCATTTTAATCACGTCTACCTTGTTTTTTCATTAAATTAGCATAACTCCAAAAATAAGTTCATGCAAGTGACAAACGGTGTTCCTACTGCATTTAAGAATAATTAATTTTTCTTCCAGGTATTGTGGTATAAAATAATAACTATTTCGTTCGATAGATTGCGTTAATTATTAACATTATATTATAAAAGGCAAGAAACGTTAATTCTGCAATCTAAATAATGTATTGAAAAGCTGCAACACTGTAAATATATTTTAAAACATAAATAAACATGAAATAATTTCATCTAACAATAAGTCTAATGGTTTAAATAAATATAAAAATCATAAAAATAAAAAAGGAGGACAATTTCAATATGCTAATTTTTGGAAGGCAGACATTTTGCAAAGATTTTTCCGTTACGAATTAAAAGGTGTTATTTTCATCAAAATTTGATAAAGGACTCGGGATGGATCTTTAATTGAAATTCATACCATAACCTTTTAGAAAAGGTAAATTGCCTTCGGAGCATTGCACCTTTGACATGCCCAAAATACATTAAATATTTTAAAAGCTTCGAAGAAATAATGAATATGTGTTTTGGTACACGTTAGATGATAAATTATTTCAAAAATATTAATATCAATGTTACACCGAAATGTCACAATCTTTCACCACGTATTGCAGCATTTAAAAAAATGTAAGTCTACATTGGGAAAATATACAAGCTCCCTAACATATTTCATCATTTTCATCCTTAAAAGAGTAAATTGGGAGTGGACAATATGTCTTGAGCAGATTCCGTAATTCGATTGTATTTCTTTGTTTCTAACCAGAAGCCTAAGTACTAAATTTCACCTTTCTAAATTAAAAAATTACGAAATTCTCAAACGAATTTCACCCTTAAGAGCTAAATTTCCAAAAATTATTGCGTGCCTATACCCATGTAATTTCAATAGTTGCGACTCTGCATTGATGAGTCAGTCAATCAAAGCTTCTCTCTATATAAAGTTAGAGGTGGTGATGAACATTTTAATTTTTTTATATCAGATGAAGCGTCCATCATGTACGAAACAACAGATAGTGAAGATGAGAGTGAGGAGAACAATTATAATGTGCAATAAATAAGAGCTGCAATAAATTTAAAATTGAAAATAGAGAAGTCGAATATTTGGTTGGACTTATACTTTTAATGTGTCTACCTGTTTTTTTATATTTTTCTAGAGGTAAAAATATCAAGAAAAGAGACGTTGAAATGGTTAAATAGTCATTTAAAAAAAAAAATGCAGCAATCTCGACGTCTACCTTCCATACATTTACGATCTGTACAGTGCCTTTGAGACAACATCTCAAAGGCAGACACGACGACAATTTTTTTTTGCAATTTCAAAATTCATTAAAAAAAATCAGTGCTACCTATGCCCAACTCTCATTTTTTCTAAACCACATAGATGTGAACTATATTACATATTACTAACAGCAATCTCGACGTCTACCTTCCATACATTTGCGATCTGTACAATGCCTTTAAGACAACATGTCAAAGGCAGACACGATGACATAATTTTTTTTTGCAATTTCAAAATTCATTAAAAAAAAATCAGTGCTACCTATGCCCAGCTCTTATTTTTTCTAAACCACATAGATATGAACTATATTACATATTACTAACAACGACGAAAACATACAGAAATTGCCACCAGCTTCTTAACCATTAAGTTAAAGCTGCCAATCCCAAGTCTGTCAGTTCCTGATCGTCCTCCAATGAATCAATCTACTACTTTCAGAAGTATTTCGGTGAATTCTCCAACTTAATCAGGTTATTTGTTTTATTTAATTTATGTATAATAGTGCAAAAACTATTCATATGAAAAGTTTACTGAAAATCATCATCTATCCAAATCCTTAAAAATATATTGGATGTTCTATTTAAAATAGTAAACTTGGTGCGATTTCCGATCAAACCAGAGATGATGCCATATCATCCATATTCCATGCCATATCGCATGTGAATACAGCGAATTAGTTAATACCATTAGCAACTGACAAACTTTTCAATAAAAGGATTAACATATCTTCATATGATAGTTTATACCCAAAAATAAATATGAACTTCAAGTTTAGTCATGAAAAACCAAATATCAGATCTAGAGATATTAGCTTCAAAGTCGAAAAGAAACAATATTAAAGCTTATTATGACGTAATACTTACAACAGAAATGTTAATTAATTGGAATTACATTAACTTTTTACTTCAACACAGACCATAAACTTGCTTTGTGTTTAAAATCGAAAATTTATTATCCAAAATCTCTCTTGCGGGTATCTACTTTATTTAAGATTAAATGCTATTCCAAAAACTAAACTTAAAAAGTCTATTACATATTAACACATTGTTAATACGGTGATATATTAGTTTATTAACATTACGAAATTTAAATACTGGACAAGCAGGAGATAGATATATTCAAATATTGAACAAGGAAGTTCTTCTGGATGTTGATTGTTATTTTGTAGCTTCTTTTATATATTCACTGCATATTATTAAACACGGATATTTAATTTTAAAAGAAAAAAATCAAAATAAATTGCGAAAATATTTACTTACATTCTGAAATTGATGAGGTCAAAAATTAATCTTTCCCGTTGTTGTGGTAATGCTTCCTTTTCGAAGTCGATGTAAGCTTGGCGCGCCCGCAAGTTATACTGAAGCTATCCTGCGGCGTGTACAATGTTAAGAAGGTTGACTCTGGTTGAATCCTGAGCCTGAGGTAGGCATACATATTGTTCACCTGCAAGCGGTTTGATTATACAATTATACATATATATATATCAGTCGCGCATTTCTTCGGGATGTTACCGATATATGGTCTTCGGTCGCGCTACTACAATCGGTACAGTGAATTGGGTTGCATATAACTGTAGGGGCAGCAGAAATAAATCTGAAAAAGATCTCTTGTGAATTAATCAAAGTGTAGGGCTAAGTATTTATTACGTATTAAGTCAGAATGTTTCTCCGTAGGCTATTTTGATGCTTTTTCTTCTTTGCTAATTTGTCGCTATGTCCTCTAGTCGTAAGAATTTCTGACTACTTTATTTATTTATCTGTTGATTTGTACACTTTGTTTTTGCACGCGTTTATTGGATTTTATCGAGAAAATTTAATATGTCTCATATAAATACTTAAAAGAATGTTTGACACGATAATATGGTCCGTCTCGTAAAATTTATTTTGAAATATTCAAAGCGTATCGAAGTATGCACGCCAAGGATGCATATTTTCTAAATAAAGCATTCAGCATCTTCATAAACTGAACATTTTCTTATCTCTGAATATGCAACTTCCATGCTTTGTTCTGTTTTCCTTAACTGAACATAGGGTAGACCTAGATTGCCTAGGTACCATAAATAAAAACATAAACCATAAAAACAGCGTGGTCTAGAGGGCCATGTTCTTTTTTTATTATTTTTTATGTTAATATCTCTCTACTTTCTTCGATCATTTGCTTTCTCTTTCCAGTCCTTTGTGTGTAGTTTCTTCTAGATCTCCCATAACTTCACTTCTCCATCTTTTCCTTGGTCTTCCTTTTTTCCTCTTTCCCATTGGTTTGCTTTACAGTATGATTTTAGGGATTCTGTCTCCATCCATTCTTTCTATGTGCCCTATCTACCATATTCTTTCGTGAGCTGATATATGCCGATACAAGTGTTTTTTTTAGCTTTTGTTCTTCTTCGCTATCCATATTCATTTTTGTAGTTTGTAGTGTTTTATGAGCTGTGTGGTTATTGAAAGTGTCTATCCCTTAGTGCATCATCGCGCAACTGGTTTAGAAAAGGTTTCAATAATTTGCTTCTGCAACAGCAGACGGTGCAACTAATGCAGTGGGAAAATACATTGGTTTTATCTCGCAGCTTAGCCAAAATATTAGATATTCTCTGATCGAACTTTATCGTGTAATATATGTGAAGCAACGTCTTTCCAATGTTGCAATAAAAGTTACCAATGTTATATACGCAAAGTTCGTAATAAACGAGAATTTTCACAATTATTAGAGGCAGTACTCTGGGATTTTAACATATAACAATGTTCGATGGCTCAGTTCCGGATATGTTCTTAATCGGTTCGTCGATACGACAAAATAATAGACTTTTTCAATGGAAAACACAATACATCACTCAGTATTTGAATGAACTGAATAAAAAACTTCAAGGAGGTGGACACATTTGGTCCTGATCCTGGTGATACCATGGTAACAGTCCATTAATATCCATGTTTTCGACGTTTATTTTTTGCTCTTCACTTGAAAAAGCAAGTATTGTGAAACAAAAAGGAAGCGTAAACCCAGAAAAAAATTTTAAAAGTGAAATAAAGGTCAACTGTCAAGTTTATCTGTTAACAAATTTTTGGTGTTTTCTAATTATTGACACCCTTATTCTCCCTCGACGCCACTGACTTAGTGAGGGCTAGTTAAAAAAAATAAGGAACAAAATTTGAACCGATTCTCAAAAAGATTCGCCAACACTGGGCTGGGTTTGATTGATGCGCGTTTTGAAAATTTCTTTTTCAAATTCTATTGGTTGTTTTGTTTTTTGCAACATTTCTAAGAAACATTATTTTAACAGTTATGCTGAGCAATCTTTATAGCTCGCCACTATCAATATAATCATTTACCACTTTATGTTAATGTAATGCTTTTAACCTTATTATTATAAGTTTGTTGTTTTTATTATGTATTTCTGGAAGAAACAGAAACAAAGAGATTTTACGAGCTCTGCATATAATAATAATCCAGAGCATTTCAAGGGAGATTTTTACAATCGCATAAACGTGTTTAAACGTTTATTTATGTCTATGCGAAACACCTTACGTTAAGATTAATCTAATAATACACAGCTAAGGTTTCTGCAGTATCCATGTAATGTAAGTATGTAATATACGCCATCGTTCGTATACCTATGTACAATATGCACATCGTCTCTTCGTGTCAATTTACACCACCTTTTTTCAAAGCCGTACTCTGTTAGTATTGTACGATATACGCTGGGTACGGTAGTGACGTCCCCGACCTATACACAGTTGGTCCGATATACGCATAAAATCATCCTCAAACACCAAAACTTCATTCGTGACTCCCGTATCGACCCGTTTCCTAGCTACGACGAAATTCAAACAAACAGCCTGACTCACAAAAACGATTTACTTAAACTACTCGTATGTAGTGTACGGGATAGTAAAGAAACTATGGACGCTGCTACATACAATATCATAGCGTGTTGGATTGTGTTAATATGCGATTAACAGTGAGTTATCCTAGGTTGTGCGCGAATGATTTGTATCTCACTTACGTATAGAAATCGTTCGACCGAATAGGCCGGAAACTTCGTCAAACGCATTGAAAACCTCGACATATTTCTATATCATCATCATGGATATCGTTCCGCTTTTAACATTTTTATTTACAATTAAATTTACGTACTGTCAAACTACAACAATAAACTATCGCGTGAATATACTGTACGCGAGTGAAGGTGATCTCAAAATAAGCTTACTCATCGATGATTGCTCCGAAAGTTTGGCGGTGGAATCTAGTCTCGGAAGAACTTATGTGAATTCGGCAATTTGGATAATCGAAAGGATAAATCTCCTTCAAACGACGTCGCCTCTAACCCTAGGATTGTCGGTGTATCAAATTTGTAACGATACCGACGTTTACAACAGCCTCTTTCACATATTTCAACAGCGCGAGTACATTTTTCATCCAGGAATAATAGTTATTAAGCCATTTTCAAGAAGTCTAATTGAATTTTGCCGAGCACTTGATATAAACACTAAGTACGTTCATAAGCACTTAAAGACATCCATAAAAGCTTCTATAGAATTGCTTGCAATGTTGAATTGGAAAGAAAATGTTACGATTTTAACCCAGTATCAAGAAATAGTACAAGATATCTATAAATATTCAAGAAAAGAATGGATTTGCGTTAAGAATATGATAAACAGGTAATATCTTTTTTCTTTGGTAAGTATAGCGTTTATTATACCGAGAGAAGCAAAAATGTCAGTAACTTCAATATATTTGTCCTGTTAAATATAAGCAATAATCCTCGAGTGTTAAATTGATATATATGAGGAAATTGTTTGTTTTTTTTTTACAAATTAACAATATTGCAGCTTTTTATAGAACACTATCTAGATGGCAGAGAAAACGTTTCTTGATTTTTGGAATATAATTTTAATAATAAACACAATGTGCCTGGCGAATAAATAACTTTTTTTATGTCATAATAACTGGAAAAAAAATATTCCTAAACGCAACAGGAACGTCCGCCACTTGCATTAATATATTTTTGGAGTTAGGCAAATTTAATACAAAAACAAGACAGACGTAACTATATTGTTTATAAAACTAATATTTTTAACATCTTTCACAAGCTCTTATTTGATATTGCAGCGTTATATTAAAAGCAGAAACTGCTCATATCATCTATTTTACTCAGTTCTTTACTTTCATCAGCTTCTGCCAAACGATGAAATCATTTAAAAATTACTACCACCAGCTCCCTAACTGTGTAACACGAAACGTAAACATAGGTTCGTTTTACCCCAATAAAACCATTAAAGTTGACTAGCTAAGTGAACCTTTTTGCCTGTTTACCTGGTTTGCATTTTCTTAGGGTGGAAACTTGTCAGATTACCCTCGTATTTGGGCTGCATTTATATTATCGCATCATTGTACTGTAGTAAGCGTTCAATTACACGCCGAAAGAAATCCTTTCTTAATAATTTAATAAATGAAGCATTGGCACTATTCTTAAGATTAAATATATCATAAATAACAGAAACAATACGATGAAATTCAAATTTTGTTATCAATTTGAATTGTACGCGTAAATACATAAAATGTTGAAGATAAAATATTTCTGGCGTGGCATGAGTCGATACGCATACAATTCATGCGTATCACTCAATTTCATTTAAACGTAGTTTACAGCTTTAAATATTCATTTCTTCTTTTAAGGAATACTTCTACTGCTTCTCATATTTTATTAAAATGTTTTATTAACTTTGGTCATATTTATTACCATTTTTACTATATCTCGATTTACGAAATTAATTGGTTCCACAAAGTATTTGGTAATCTGAAATTCCATAACTGAAATCGAATTTTCCTCTAAGAAATACAGGAAATATAAGTAATTTGTTCACATAGCCAAAAATAATCAAACATTAAATGTTAAAATGATGTTAAATAGAGGAATCAATTGGAATTGAAAAGAAATACCTTCACTTGTACATACAGTATCTCTGATGAGTCGTTTTGGCGTATGGGAGGCGACAAATATGAGATTATTTGATAGTACTTTAAGAACTTTGTTATTTGAAAAAGATTTTACACTAATATTAACTATGGATTCATAACAGATGTGAAACGATGGAATAGTAGGAAACTATCCTCACAAACGATCACATTCCCTTGTATATAACTGCCTATTTCCAACATGTACACGACTCGCGCGAGAATTCTGCCGAATCTGTAAAATAGTAATCCTTTTTTTACTCTTATAAAATTTAACTGCCACCGCTACTAATTTCGGAAATATTCCGTCAAAAATCAGAATCCAAAGTAGTATAAGCCACTTCACAAATAAAAAGTCTTGTCATGCTTTATATTATGAATGGCAGATAAAATATTTGCTCCGTCAAAGGAAACTGATCTTTCCTTTAATTCTTAACTTTTGTATTACAGCGAAGTACGTCCTATTAACCTTTCGCCCTCGTCTCCAACAGTGATATTCGCCGAGAAAAAAGTTATGAAAGCCGTACTTAACCAGCTAAATTCGCAGAACTCGAATTGGAAAATTATTTTCGTACCATTAGATGGTGAAATTTTAAGCGGTAGTAATTATTTTATGTTCCATACTTACACTAATAATCACCTATTTCAGATCTTCCCGAAGGATCTTACTTAATCCAACCAACCTATGGAGATATAACTCAAACATTCGCGAAAACACCGAAAATCATCCCGACACCGTTATTTTTCGATATCGCCTACCCTATAATAAGCTACGCTAAGGAGGTGACGCAGATTCTTACCCAATACTGCAATAGCACAAGTTATAAACTCAGTTGTCTTCGAAGTAGGTACCAAGATATCTCTGATCGACAAATTTATTCGCATTCGTTGTTAATTAATTTTTTAAAAATTGAACCACTTACTACCAAATTCAACTACAATGTCTACAAGGTCGATAACGTGAGTTTCGTTGATATTAACGGAGACGGTACAAAATCTTTTCATTCTCTTTCGAAGATATTCTCCTATAACGTATTTGACGAGAATCTAATGGAGATGGAAGAGACGATTATTGAAATTACGAATGCGACGAACACAAGTGCGGATGGTTGTTCGAAACGATCGAGTAAATGCGTGACCTCATGTTTGAATTTCAAAAGTCCAGAGAAACATGCTGTAATGTTTTCTGCAAACATCTATCCTAGGTCAGATTCCTGGATTTTTGCCTTTATCTCCGTATCGATTCTAGGTGTAATTTTTTGTCTTGCCATTGTAATTTTTATATTCGTACGTTTATTCCAAAAACATATATTTGAGGGTAATCCAACTTTAACAGTAATCCTTCTTATAATCGTGATATTTATCTATTTATCAATTATTCCATTCGCTCTAGATGGTGATGATCAAATGAAAGCAAATATAGTAACGGCAAGAGCATTATGCGTTAGTCTTCCATATGCAGCAGCATTTTCCCTTTTGCTTTCGAGAGCTATTCTCTTAGCTACGATATCCAAAGAAGTTGGCTTCATGTCTCACGTCGCTGGGACCGTCCAGTCATTTCTGTGCGTATTTATCTTCGCTGTTCAATGCGCTCTCAGTTTACAGGTTACCAAGCACTGCGAAGACAGCTTCCACGACTTCATTACTATGTACTTACTATCCTATAACATAATTTTGCTACTTATGCTACTATGCTTGACTCCATTGATCGGGAAATCTCAACGAAACTACAAAGAAGGAAGATACTTTACGATAGCTACCGTCTTAACGACTTTATCCTGGTGCATCTGGGTACCAGCTTATATGCTATTGGAGGAAGAATGGGAAGATCCTCTGTTGTGCATGGGTTTGATTTGCACAGCGAGTATCTTGTTAGGAAGTCTGTTTATACCAAGAACTTACATGATGGCGGTTGCAGCCGCTAGAGATCGATTCGCTAACGCCCTGCCGTCGTTAGCAACAGCTACGAGTGCCATGGATATTTATAGGGCAAGTACACAGGTATCTATGCATATGTGATATTCTAAAACTTTCAATTAATCTATAATGTTGAAATAACATTTAGGAAATTCAACGTAGATTGTAGATTATTTGTGAACACCTGTACTTTAACCAACCGTTCGCTACCAGTATCAATATCTTCTTCGGATCCTTTTAATACAATAAATTCTTCAAACAGCTTTCATTTTTGTTCGGTTTTATATCGAAGTGTTGTTCGATATGAAAATACTTTTATGATGATGTACACGCACAGCACAAAAACGCATGATTTACATTTTAATGCTGATTAATTATCATTAAAAATTCTTTCAATTTATTTCATTAATCAATTTACCTGTACCTTTTCTATCATTTATACATGGACGGTATAATCAATTATGTGAAGGGAGCACATGTTGGGTAATAAAGGAGACATGAAAATACGTTTAATATTTAGATAATGTATTGTGTTCTTCAAAAAAAAAAAAAAATTGGAAAGTATTATTTTATGTATTTAGTATAGATGTATGTATGTATGTACAAAACATACAGGGAGTCAAGCAAGTCGAGGACTGAATATTGACTCACCCTGTATATTGTGCAAAATTGAGAATGTTACATCATTTTTCTTTTGAATAGTTGCAAAATAAAAAAGTGGATAAATTTAAGTTTTCAATTCTGTCGTTAACAGCATTAATTAGGATATTCTGGTGTCCTGCTACTATATTATTGTATTAGATTTTGGATATGAATAAATATTTATTATCTATTTTCTTAAGTGTGAAATATATATTTCTTAGAGAGACTCACATGAGACTACATATGCAACATTCTCTACACTAAACTACTCTCCAATTAGTGCAATGCAACTAGGTTCTGTTGAAATGGTTTCGGTTCTTTCGCGATTACGTTCTTTTTAACTGACATTTCTAGCATGACATCCTCTTCGTCTTTCCATCGAAGGAGGTTGCTCTTATCTCCCGTTTCTCTTAAATCTCTACGTAACACAACCGTTTGTGGATATCACTTATAATTACAGCTACTAGCTTTGCCAAACTGTCTGGAGTTCCAAGTTTTTATAATGTTCCTAGTGTTCAGGACTATGAATAGAATCTGCAGTGGTTATTTTTTTAAAGCTTATTCTTTTCCTTTATTTTTTCCATCTCCTTTTTTGCAATTATTGAGAATATTTTGCATATATTACCAATGTTGTACTTCTACAATTATCACAGATTAACTTAACTTAATTTTTTAAATATATATAGGCAGTAGCATTACATCATTTGGACATCTCTGTTTTCTACACTGCATTCAGAAAGTCATATACTTGTTTTTGCAAAATTTCACCTTCTTACTTCCTTCGGAAACATTATAACTTCTTTAAAATTCCCACAGCTTTTACTTCTCGTGCGATCTTCTACTATTTCTGATCCTTTATCATTTAGTTCACTTATACTAGATACTGCTTCAATCGTTTTAATCTGGTTCCGATTCTGTAATCTACTTTTTTTATAGATTATTTTGGAATATTTACTGATTCATCTGTAAGGAACTTCTTTATATAGTTCTTTCTCTTCTCCTGTCGTTTTTCAGTGTTTTCTTACCGTTTTCCGTCTATATCTCGTTTAAATTGATCTTGCAACCTTCTGTTGATAATTTATTTGTTATCGTTTAGGCTCTTAGTGGAATTTTGTTATACGTTGCTTCTCTTTTGTTAAAAAGGTTTATCTTTCCATCATTAAAAAAATTTATATGCTGTGTATTTAACACATATCTTACGCCATTCCCAGACGTAAACATGGGAAATATACCGTTTAATAAAGTTACTAATGTTTATTATAAAGTATGTGTTTTGCACTAACATAAAACGTATCTAACAATTAGTAACATTCAATATATATGCATACTTTCCTTCCCATCCCATTTGCTTCTATACCTTTAAGTATTTGTTTAATTGTTTCGCCTATAAAATCTTCTGCATATATGAATCTTTTTAAATAATTCTTTTCCTTCAGCCTCTCTACGATTGTGTAAACGTTGCAACTATAAACGCACTGAACGCCCGCAATGCAAACAACCAAAGCAACATACAACAATCTGAGCAACAGCAAAATCAACAAGATTTTTATTCCTGCCCGACTGCCCCAGAAAACGACTACGAGATACAGAGCGAGACTACAACAAATCCTGATAAAGTCACTCGTTTTTAGGTCAGAAAAAATTTTAAGACTGAAGTCGAGGATTCCATTCAACGTAATTCCATTTGCTAATCCGTCCTATTAAATATAAGTGTAGACATGTTTTTGGGAAATACATATTTATAGATGTAAGATATCAGACAATTAATGTGTATTTTAATATATTGCATACATTGTAATTCAAGTTTTATCTAAATAAACGTGGTGTCTTAATATTGCCTTTGTCCAATATCCAGAATCCACCAAAAGCTGTTTAGAAGTATCTGAGGTTTTATTCAGAGCAATTTTTTGAAACACATCACTAAGGTGAAGTGAGATAAGAGAGAACACGGGGTAAGTGGAAACGATACTACATGACATTGAGTACAAAAAATTACCTACTCAGCTCTCATGACGTGTAGTGACGTTTTCTCACCTTCTAAATTTCACTATCTTTTTTTTACTAGCTTCGTTACTACGTTCATAATAACTAAGATATAAATTTCCTTTCTGTGATGTGACTAATGTTTAGTACCGATGCAATATTAAACGCAATTGAAATCATATGAAACAAATAGCTTCTTCTCGAAAGCATGTTTCCACTTGCTCCCTTCTAAATAACTTAGAGACCAAGTGGAAACATTGTTGTCGCTTATCCCTCGCGTCAAGTTATGCCACTCTTTCTGGAGTTACCGAATTCAAATGTACACTGGTCATTGTTTCTGACGCTCTGCAGCTACAATTCTACCGAATAGTGCCAGTGATCTGCTGACAACTAAACGGGCGGATGGTTGGAAATCATCATCCACAGTAAAGACATATATAGAAGAAACTGCATTAAATACGATTGTTGGTGCTAAATTAGAAAATCTGAACGATACTTCCATACAGTCGCCGGATTAGTTAGAAAATACAAGCTGAATTCCAAGAATTCATGTTGCGGAAAATGTTAATTCTACAACTTACTTTTGTTTGTGTTAATTTTCAATGCGTTTATTTGATACGAACATTAAAGTATTTTATCTATCCTTGTTGTTAACGTATTACTCTAACTACCCTTACGGATAAAACGATATTTGGTCTACTAGTTTGACTAGAACAAGGCCCTATTTAACATCCGCTATAAAAAAATATTAAATTCTTGTAAGAACGGAACTACAGTACAAGATAAATTATAAAATGTTTTCCATTCCATATCCAAGAGGACATAAGTTATAAATGTATGTATTGGAATTCTAGTTAGACTACAACGAGAACACAGCTTGCACATAAGCGATTTAACGGGTGTTTGGGAGCAGTCGATAAGTGGGTAACTGAAAGGCGATGATGTGGTAAATTTCTCATTGCCGAGCCCGTTTTATCTTAAATTGGAAAACCTCAGTTCGCAATATGTCTCCGAATAAAACCAGATGATTCCTGGAGGACGCGCCAGTGTATCCAAAATGTTCACCAACATGAAAGACCTCCTAACGCATCTTAAGCATTCGAAAGGTTTAGTGTTTTTTATTGTTTATCTGTCTTTTCTTTTGGATAATGTGTTATTAACTGTGGTAGGTAAGTAGAAGTGTATATTTTTAAATTTATTATTGACTCGTTATGGATATAAAAAACAACAACTTAAACGGTTTTGTTCTTATAATTCGAAAACATAACAACAAAAACAATTTCATAAACACAATTAATAACAAGCAAATATAAATAAGTAAATACAGTTTTTATGTGTTAACGATGATTTGGGAGCGATTGTTGAAATGATATGTTCGTACCATCATTAATTTTAATTGTTTGAAGTGTTATTTACTATAACTGTTATATACTACAACTTCGAAAATATATTTTTCGTATTTGCAAAAATCAGTTGAGCAGTTTTTATTCGTTATTTCTCGAAAAATTCGAAAACATGTGAACTTAATAGAGAGTAACACTTTCTTTTTGAATAAAACACATAGAAAGGATCGAAAATAGGGTTTGGTATTTAAAAACATATTTAGTTGAATATTTCTATGTTTGACTGGATTACCTTAATGCCCTGTATAATATTTTTTTACACTAAAAAATAGAAACCACAAAATTGACTTAGATCGCTATGATACCTAAGCAGAAGTTGATGATCTATAAGGTCTTTAAAATCTCTTTAAAATATGACATAATTTTCATTACCTTCTCATACGCGTTGAACAGACGGTTATCATGGTTGGCCTGTACAAGGGTAGTCGGAAAATGTTCTAACCTAACACTGAAACAAAGTTTTCGTCAAATTCGGTTTTATTTTTTAACATAGTCTCCTTCTAAGTCTACACAGCGACGCTGCCGTCTTTTTAATCCCTCCAAATAATAGTAGGCGTCTTGTTCTGCAAAATAAGCGTTTATGTCTGTGATAGCCTCCTCATTCTATGAAAATCTCTGTTCTCCGGATGAAACTTTTAGTCGAGAGAACCTAAAAAAATCACTTAGATGCCAGATCCTGTAATTAGAGTGGGTGGTTTTATCAATTCGAAGCCCAATTCTTGAATTTTTGTCATGACGACCACTGAAGTGTGATATAATGCGTTGTCTAAATGGAACAAAGCTTACTTTTTCTTGAAATGAAATCGATTAACACAATTTCACGATTATCCAAAAAAATAGTCACTTTTCCTTCACTTCCCAACCAATTCGAAGCCAATTCACACACAGCAGCTTGTTGTTACGTTGTCTTGGCTGTACTGCTGTATCCAAGTTTTATCTACAATTATTTAGATCTACCTACAAGTTATCGAAGGATCCCTCTAATCCTTTAAAACCTTACGCTAGACACGACGTTTCTTGCATCCAAAACTCCCAACATTTCATCAAGCGGCTAAAGAGTTGACGATAGATCCAGGTGATTTACTTTGCAGCTTTGATGTCGAATCCTTATTTCCCAAAGAGTTCCTCATCGGCAATGACTAACCGGATATCTGGTTGGCTTGGTTGAAGCTTGTCTTTCTTCTACGTATTTCCAATATCATGGTAAAAATACTACGAGCAAGTCTCAGGCACAGCTATGGGATCTCCTCTACCTGAATCTTCCTCGTCAACCAAGCTTGTACGACATCTACTCAATATATTATTAAATTCGATAAAGTTATAGAAAATCAGAATAGAATTGAATTTCCTCGAAGAAAGATTAAGAATCGATAAAACAAGAGGATTATTCACAAGCACATGTGTATTTAAAGCACACAATTTTTTGTCAAAGATAATAAATTTTGTCTTTACACAAAATAACCTTTCACAAATCTTTCCGATTGAATATTAAGAAGTAAGATACGTAGAGGCAAAAGATATGGTACGGGGTTGGACGAAGAAATTTGATCTCTCTCACAATTCTTTTATGAATTAAAATTTGCTACTGGCTTCGTGTTACTAACATATCTTCAGGCGAAAAGCTACAAGAATACAATGCATTTGTACAATGAGGCAATTAGTTCAGTTAAATTACTTAATAAACTTTTATTTTCTTTTTGAAAAGTTAATGAAGTAATTTATTATATTGATGTTTTGTATTCTTGTAACTTTCTGCCTGAAGATGTGTTAATAACACGAAACCGGTAGCAAATTTTATAAAATAAAAGAATTATGAGATATTAGACCAAATTTCTTTGTCAAATCCTTACAATGTCCTCGCACAAAGTCAACATGAATTATTTAAGATGTAATAGGTTGGATCTAACAACCTGCCTGCAAATCTCACACAACTTTAGAAACATTTTAATAAAACATAATCAAATTTGTATGCTCCTGCTATTTTCCAATGCAACTCAAAAAATGTTGTTTCAAATTACATTAAAACAACAAAATCTTATTACAGTGCCCATTATACCAGATTACCTCTTCTCGAAAGACCTGGAAGCGTCACTTCTAAATCGCGAATCTCTTAGCCCAATACAACGAAAATTTGAAGATCTGGAAAAGGATAATGGTCCGCTAGGAGCACTATTAGCGTCAAAAGCGTTTGTTCAACTTATATTCACTCCAATTGTAGGATACCTAACAGGAATAATAGGGTACAATCTTCCTTTATTGCTGGGATGTTGCAACATGTTTATAGCGGCTATATGTAAGTATATAATACAGTTGTTATTGACTTTGTACTTGTTTAACTCTTGATTTTAGTATTTGCCTACGGACAATCGTATGGCGTTTTGGTATTAGCAAGAGCCCTGCATGGTTGTTCTTCAGCTGCAATAGCCGTTAGTGGAATGTGTATTTTAGCCGATACTGTTCCCAAAAAATCACGGTTCAAACTAATGCCTTTAGCGTTTGGTGGTATTGCATTAGGGGTTTTGATAGGTTATCCTTTGGGCGGAGCAGCCTACCAATTTATTGGGAAATCCGCGCCATTTTTATTCATCGCCATATTTACAGTTTTCAACATAGGTGCGTGTAAAAACTTAATGTGCTATCCTACTATTAATTTATTAGATAGTTAATTTACGCGAAAAAGGCAATACATTTCCACAAGAATAATACAGAATACTCTGTACTACTGTATTAGCAAAACATCAGATTCTTAAGACGATAAAAACAATTTGCCAATACTGAAAGTAACTTATTGGATAAAAAATATCAATTTTTAAAATCAATCTTAACTCATTCATTGCCTTAGTTATTTTTCTAACAAAAGTGCGTTGTTTAAGCTTTTTTAGATCGTCTCGAAATTCTCTTTAAAACGAATCCAAACCAAAGTTATCGCGAATTCTTTCGGATATAGCAGAAGCTCATACCTTCACTTTACTTGATAGAATTCGTCATTAACTTCTGAAACAAATCTATTCAACATCACGTGGGCTATGCATTTACAATAATATTAACACACCATTCTATTTGAATTTTTCGAGAAATTATATTTTTGCTAGTTTCTCACATTAGATGCGTCCTCTAGCGAAGAATTGCGAACACTAAAGATATTTTTAAAGAAATGCTCTTGGTCTTATCGCTGAATTTTTTTTTTTTGTTCTGTAGAAGTTACCATTGCTGGGATAGAGCCGCTGTCCGTCCTTAAATAGATTACCGGTACTATACTTCAATGTTTTAAAATATATATATTACAGTTTTTAGAGAACTCCTAGAATCTAATCGTCAGAAGCGCATTAGTTGCAAGGTTTCTTACAATACTGAAACAAATACAACCCAAAAGGTTTAAAGTAATTTGCAAATTGTTATTTATTATTTTGTAGTTTTGCTTGAATTTTAAACCAACTAATTAAGTGATCTCAAAGTGATTCAATGAAATTTTCTAACGCTTTTCAGGATTACAATCATGGTGCCTCAAAGAACGTGAAGCAAAAGAAGTCATAATACCATCCAGTTGCTTAGAGTGGCTTCAATTGCTGAAGTACCACAAGACATTAGTTGCAGCCGGCGCAATTTGCATTTCGACATGCACCATGGCTATCTTGGAACCGTGTATTCCAATGTGGTTAATGGCACACTTCGATCCTCCACCTACGAAATGGCAGCTAGGTGCAGTATTTATCCCAGACAGTATTGGTTACTTTATAGGGTCTCATTTTACCGGTAAAAAACAATAATTATTTTAGATTTGTACAAATATCTGAATATTTTTTTAGGACTATTACCAGCTGCATCTTGGCGATTGGCGCTTAGCGGTATGATTTTAATTGGTCTAAGCTGCTGCGCTCTTCCTCTCTCGACAACGATTTCAGATTTAAGCTTTCCTCATTTCGGATTGGGCTTGGGAGTAGGAGCCGTTGATGCTACGTTAGTTCCGCTAATGGCCAGCCTTGTGGATCTACAAGGCGGTTGTCATTACGGACAAATATATGCCTTCCAACAAGCTACGGTCAGTATGGCGTATTGCTTTGGGCCTCTTCTAGCAGGACAGACTGTTAATCAGTTGGGATTTCCGTGGCTGATCCGTATTGCAGGATTTATCAACATAGTTTTCTGTCCTCTACTGTTATACTTGGAGAAATTAGCAGTATGTTCTAGCTTTTTATATTTAAACGTGAATCATGAGCACAATAATATTCAAGCCTATTTCTAATACAATTAAAGTATTTCACAAACAATCTCTAACACTTGAATACAATGAGCATACATTATTCTTACTCTATGGAATGTTACATTTTGTTTGAGGAGTAGGTTTAAAATATCAACTGGGTGTATTCTTTTTTTCCAGGAAAAATCACCGTTACATAGAGAAGGCAGCTTACCTTCATATTCCACTTTAGATGATACGCCTATCAACGAAGATTGGGAGTAGTTAATTATATTTTTTCGGGTAGTAGTAGATGTATGTATATGTATTGTTTACAAATAGCAAAGTGTATTAGTGTTATTATTAAGGATACTTACGATTTTAACTAATCTACAAACTAATTTAGATTGAACATGGTAATATACATTGGGTCTACGAATAGAGTTCGGAAGACGAAAAACTGTTTCATTTGTAAGTTTAGAAAAAAGAATCATTCTTTACAAAAACCTTTGCTTGACTTCAAAGTACAATTTCGAATACCAGATTTGCGATTGCTATACAGAGTACATCAAAAAAAACGTCTAGGTACTATTTATTCGTACTCATATTACGAGAATTGTGCGAACAAATTTTAACAAGTATTCTTCCCATCATAGTTAATTTCTTAAGTAATTATAGTTCGGAAGCTGGTGGCAATTTAGGTATACACTGTCGTCGTCAAACAACACAAAAGTATCGGCGCACTCCGCATTTTCAACCTGCTGTCTAGAATTAATTAATTAAACTTATGTGGTGCGGAGTGTGCCGACACTTTTGTGTTGTTTACCATACCACCCTACAGTCCTTGCTATTATTATTATTAATTTCATCGTCGTTCATAGTAATATTTAATTTGGTTCACATCTGTGTGATTTTCTAATGATTTTTGAAATTGGTAAAAAAAAACCAAAGCTGACGTGAATTATGTCATCGTATTTGCCTTTGATATGTTGTATTGAAGATATTGTACAGATCAGAAATGGATGGAAAGCAAACATCCAGATAGCCGCATTTTTTATAATAATGAGTATATATGGTACATGAAAAGAAATCTATTCGTCTTTTGTCTTATCATTTTTATTTTCAGTAGAATCTCAAAAAAAAATCTAAAAACAAAGAGGGACATGGAAATTTCTGGTTAAGTATTTACCTCTTCTTTGATATTGCAGGAACATATTCAAGACAGAAACTGCTCATGTCGTTTATTTTACTCAATTGTTTACTTCATCAACTCCTTCTATGCCAAAATAGATATTGGTTTCATTTATTCTAAAAGATGGTCACTTATTAATGTGTGGACGTGCGTGATTCCCAGTGGATGTCCAGATGTTCACAGGATGCAAGCAACTACAATTTGGTTAGTTACATAACATCGGGTAACATTACCCTTGATGTCTCTTTTCCTGCCGCAGATATTTTTCTCAAACAAAACATTCGCATTCAGCAAGTGTAGAAGGCTAAAATACGCCACCGTTTGTAAATATGGCATTTTTCTTAACTTTTTGCGCAAATAAGAATATCGAGTTAACAGCGGAATCGTATAGCTCACCTAATGAATTTAGGACGCGTTCGACCGTGCCTCCGGGATTGCGAGATTTACTCCCGCAAACTAGCGAGGAAACTGTATTAAATTACGGTTGATATGTGTACATACTACCGTTAGATAAACTCGGAGACGATAGAGGGATCGGTTTCTTTGAGAGTTCCTCGAAATTAACTTTTTTTCTATCCAATGGATAAAATTCGAGTATACAGAATGCCGATAACATTTGTTGGGTAAACGTTTTTAACAAATCCATGATATTGTTTTGGTGGAAAAAAATGTTTAATGTCGTGTTAATACTACTGACTAGTAGATAAACGTATATCTTTTAAATGCTGTCAGTAGAGCTCATCTGAATTTGATTTAACCAAATGGGAGTTTTTTTCACAAATAACCGTTTATTCGAACATTTTAACTAGTTCTAACCGAAATTAAAAAGAGTATATGGATATGCTTTCTACTTACAAAAAACTTTTGCCTATCTTAACCCTTCTGTTGAGAAAAACTCAGACATATTGTTGTTGCGAGATCCTGGTGTTATTCACGTATTTTATTCTTTTCCCAATTTAATCATTTGTATTGCCAATTACTGGCGAAGGCCAAAGAATAAAAAATATTTGAGGTACAAAGTAAAAGACCTTTCTTAAAAGTCATTCAGGATCCACACAAATAAAGTTCATTTTAATATATCATTGATATATTCAAATATTTAACAGATTTCTAACCTAAAAGAAAAAAACTAAAAACTTGTTGAAAAACCTTGTAATTAAGTACAAAGGGAACTAGAAAAAGTTTGCAATATGACGCAGCAATGAGTCGCAGGAGGCTGCTGGGTATTAAAATATCTTGATACTCGCACAGTAGCCGCTGCGTCACGTCTGTGGACTTAATTGTTCGTTAGCAGTGAAGATGTGAAGTGCTTGTTATGGCATCGTGGTCACTAAGTGGCGAGTTTGGCGATATAGGTTCGTACGTGGTTTAAACGTACACTAGTGATTAGAAGAAATGACTCTCGCACTAGGTGATACTTGTCCACATTGTACGACTATGGTATATTGAGGTGGTACAGATATTTTCAAAGGGAAAACTTCACGCTGGGGTACGCTGAGAGGGCGAGAAGGCCACGAATGTCAGTTACGGAGAAAAACGACCAACCCCAAACAAAGTGAGGACACATCCGTAGCTGTCAGAAGATCCCGATCTGTTAAGAAGAAAATGATAGCTGTATTTTTCGTATAATTTTGGGCACACAGAAGACAGTAATAGGAAGGTGGTACACTGAGGTCATCGAAGAACCTGCGGCCAAAGTCAAGAATGGACACTTGGTTTCTCCATCATGACAATACTCCAGTTCACCGCGCCAAAGCGCACTGCAGGAATGATACTTAAACATCCTCCTTACAATCCAGACCTTGCTCTCTGCGAATTTGCATTGTTCCCGCATGTAAAAATCAAGTTGAAAGGAAGGCGGTTTTTCAGTGATCAGGATCTTCTGATACAATGAGTGTACCTTACTTCTTAATGAAATTTGACAGAGTTGGTTTAAGGATTGGCTTCGGAGTATCGAGAGGTGTATAGAATGTAGCAGAAAAAGATGTAACCAATAAAGTTGCATTGCAAATTTTTTCTAATATCCTTTGCACTTGCTCGTTTTAAATAAAAATAAGGGAAAATTCCTCAAAATTTTCATCAATTTGGAAACTTACGGAATACACCAAAATAATCATAATTCTGTTCGATTGGTTAAAACGGTTTTACTTACCAAAAAAGGCCTATTTCTTCAAACAAAACGCGTTTTACTTGTATAATTTGTATATTCGATTAATCAGAACAAAATCAAAATAGAACAATAGAAACTTAAATATTACAAATCTAAATACGCAAATATAAATATATTGCACCGTACGGTTAACATTTACTTGCATTGCAATGACACAAACTATCTGTAGTACGGATATATGGCGAAATAACACATTTAATCTGTAATCTACACATTTCATCAATTCTAAAAGGCAAGCCAACCTATTGTCCTAAATCATAACGAATCAATACATGCGAGTTTACGATCTTTGGCTGGTATGCAAATTAAATTTGCATTGTTCACATTCGCAAAACCCCGGAACATACACAGGACTAGGTAGAACTGGTTGGGTGTTAAACAGTGAAAGAAATGGATACAAACTATGCATGTAAACTTTGCTCCCAGTCAGTAAAGGTACCGTGCCAGCATGGCCGGCAACTTTACTATGAACAGCTTTAAATGCTGAGACGTGTGCTTCAGATTTCTTCTCTTCGGCGTTACTCTTCTTAGAATTTGACATGTTAAAATGTTCTATCGCCTTCAAAAGGTCGTGATTGCATCTTTTCAACACTAGCTCTAACACCGCCCGCTTTTTATTTGGAAACAGCTTGCAAAGCATTTCTATTGATGCGGGTGTGACTTGCACGTCATCCGCGGAAGCTGAGGTAGATTTGGAGCTTTCCGATTCGCATTCCGATGTCTCCGACATTGGCGAAGTCACTTGCATGCCGTAGATGCGACCTGGTGGGAGATAGTCGTAGGTTGTACCGCTTTCTGCTGACGCTAGATGAAGTGCTATAGCGTCTTCGGCTGCTTGTTGACGTTTCAATGCCACCTGTCGAAGGAAAAACGTAACTTTATCAATACTGATAAACAATGAGGTAGGATTTCAATCTTCCCAGACATCGACCCAGAAATATCTTCTGCAAAATGCTGAAACTGCATTCTGGAATATTTGTTATAATGTGATAGTAGACACTCACACTGTACCTTGCGATAGTTACTAAGTTAGCATATTGTTTTGTTTGATTTTTAAAAAATACAGAAAAACAGTTGGTGATTGACAATTTGTGCTTATGTAAAACTTTGTTGTTACATACAAACCTTTAAACATATTTTTTAAACATAATACTATTTCAATTGCTATAGGTATTAGGTGAAATTACAGACCAAGTGGGATATATACATCGTGTCCACCTAAAAGAAAACTCATTTCTTGAGTAATCTAGAAAGTTTTCTAATAAAAAATATTCAAAGACAAGCTCTGCCTAATATGAAGCGATGCGCAAGTATACAAAATGTTCAGTTTTCGTTAAAAACAAAATAAGTTTGGTTTTCTAAATGGAACATTTGAGTTTTTTTTTGTTAGTTTACATAAAACAAAGCCAAGTTTTGAAAAAACGTTTTTATTTATTTTTAGAAAATAATATGGTAGATATGGTACTTTTGATTTCGCCCTCGACAGTTTATAACCGAGGTATCTGCACTTAGATCTGCTTTTCTAGACGTTATTCACATGTCAGGGCGTATACTTCGATTCCTTTTTTCTGTAACTTCTATCTGACGCCTCTGTATCTGTAGTGAGCCGTTAATTAACGCCTTCGCTAGGGCAAACTTTAACTGGAAGTAATCCAGTATATCCTTCCGGTAAAAATTTGCATTAGTACATCTTTACAGTATTCTAAGTAACTCGCTACCACACTAAAATGAAAAAAATTTCATTTGGTACGAATTTCCGTTTCTTCGACCTTGGATTCATGGAGTATTCCCCTAATACTCTATCAAGCAAGTCAACACCACCCATGTTTTGTACAGTTTTGCGACTGCTGCACGACTCTACATATCGACTCTCAACCTGAAACCAACGTTTGGAAAGATCTGCTGGCTGAACTCCATAAACAGAGAACGCAAAGTGTACTGGTTTGGTATTAAACTACATATTTTCTCATACACATTTTATGGTCATCCATAACATTTGGCTCCTCCATCACCAACCCAGTGAGAACAGATCGGACAAGAATTTATGGAGAATGAATTATTGACTAACCTTGGTACAGGAAATTAGAATTGCGCTAATTATATATGAAATATACCTAACTACCTTGACGTTATAGACGGCAAATGTTCTAAAGTTCTTACAAATCTGGAAGTATTTTTTATAACCATAAACATTCCTGTAGCATACATCTTATGGCAATTTGTGATGCGGCCTATAAATTTACTTTTGTTTATATTGGAACTCGGGATGAAACTATAAGTCGATGTTGTATATCTTATCTTTTAGGTGGTTATGAACACAGTGATGTTGTCAGAAATTCTAATTTTGGATCAGGGATTTTAAATGAAACAATTAATACTCCTACAACAGATGTATTGCCCGTAACACATCAGCAATTTCCATGTTTTTTTGTAGCACTTGAAGCATATTACGCGACATACTTTCTGCGTACGACACTAAGTTTGCCTTTAAACAAAATTTGCTGCGTCACATGTGACACCTACTACCTGAGTAGGTTAAAACGTCCCTTTACCTACTAGCTGAGTTTTTGAGATAATTGAAACAATTTGAGATTCATCCGAAATCTTTAATCATTTGCCTATACTTGAAATAAGTCGTTCAGTAAATTAAATATGAAGCTGCAACAATAAAAAAGAAAAAACTACCTATAACGGAATAAAAAAAAAACATGGGTAATTTGTAAGTTTTTTTTCTTTATTAAAAACATCTCTTTTCTGCTTAGAGAGCAAATATAAACACGCATATTATTCGATTAAAAATTCATATGGAGCTATCAACCACTTCAAGTCGGGGGTATTGTATTCATAGCAATTACCAGGCGAACAATGTTTGAACAAGCGACATACGATACTTTTCTAATGGAATATCGATCAAAGCTAAGGGCACTGTATAAATAAAAATTCCAGATTAAGATAAATACGGTTCTGTTCAAACTTCGGAAACTGAATATAGTAACATAATAATGTAATACGATAAGAGATATTCTACAGGATCCTGCTTTACTTACCTGGGCTGCCATTATCCTTTGCCGTTCCTTTATCAAGCCACACTTAGTGCAGGAACAATTTTTGTAAATGCATTGCTTCTTGTGTCCTCTAAGGGTAGATATCATCCCATGATTTCTGCATCTCGCGCACTTTGGTACTCTGGCAGATCTATTGCTCTGCAGCATATTCTTTACCTAATATACAGGACACTATGAAAGAAGTACAATATCCGATATAAGCAATACAATAAATTCTTCTAACTTTGGTATCGCAAACAAAAGTATGGGCACACTCCTCATGACACAAGTTTAATTAAATAATCTGAGACAGCTGTTCCGAGGATACGTAGACCCTCGTTTTCAGCCGTTCAGACCGAATAATGTTAGAAAAAATATATATTTATGAAAAAGGAAACAATAATAGATACATTAGTTTAAGTGTAAGTAGGTACAATAAACGATTACTCTTCTATAGACGTCGATCGCATGCTTACATAGGCATTATGTGAGAAATTCCACGACCTTAATCCCGGCATAAACTAGCGGTAAGAAATTTGTGAAACTTCCCTTTCACAATATATCGAAAGGTGTTGTTAATAAAGCTTTCAGGAGTCAATATATGAACGTATGTTTCGGTTCGCGAAATACACTTAAAAACATTCTTGGCAATCCGAAGGATAAACCGAACATGGAGAAAAAGTCGGGAATTTATAAAAATTGCACGTAGTGACCGTGACAAAGCCTATATTGGTCATACGAAGAGGGCAATAGGCACCAGATTTAAAGACCATATTAGATCTTATAGGCATGATAGAATATAAAATTAAAAAACTTGAAATTGATTAAGAACGTAGCTTCGTCGCAGGTACTAACTAGACGCTCACGAAACTATTTACATATAAAGCAACACCAATTTGATGATTAGAGAGAATGGACCTTTGTCATTCTCAGTTCTGTTTGATTTTCTAGGCTAAGGGATACACATGTTTTATGTTTCGTGCTGCAATGACAGACCTTTCGTCTATTTTTCCATATTTTTCACTTGTCTTAGTTTTAGGGTGTCTAGGCGACAAAAGTAGGTACTTGTAAATAATATTTTTTTCTCGAGAGTAGGGTTAGAACAGGCAGGTTAGAATCATTCGATCCACAGTTGAAAATCAGGACGTATCCCCGAAACAGCTGCCCCGGATTAATTAATACTTTCGTATTGTTTGCCACACTACGCCACAGTCCTTGCTATCATTACTAACTTTGATAATAGACTTTCACTTGACTTTACTAATACGACCAATATTATACAATTTTTTTCAAACAATTTTTACGAATACCGGAGATCTTTTATATATATTAAGATGATATATTCAAGCATGTATATAAAAAAGATTTGCGTAATTTGCTAATTAATTATTTGTTGATATTGTCTCAATTGTACCTATATTTATGTCATAATTTGGTTGTAGAAGAATAGAAGCTAAGTTTGTTTTTTTTTTATAACAACTATATACAACTGTACTATTAATCGTCAAAATATCACTAATGGCCTCATTCATTATAACAGTGCGCCTTTGACTTTTACAAGTGCTAGAAACAGAACTCTTGCTTGAACAATGAGGAACTGGAATCCGAATTAGAAGTAGTTTTAGATGGTTTAGAAATGGAGAGGTAAGAATTGGGTATTATCAATTGATCTATGCTTTTTCTCGCACTATATTTTATAAAAACAGTGGATGTGGTATATATTCCCCCCGATGCTAATGAATTTAGTCATCAAGAAAATGTAGGTGAGGATCGCTACTTATTGAAGAAACTCTCACAAACAATGATACAACAGGTACTTTTGAAATTCATATTGACGCGAACGATGTTGTACGAGATAACTGACGGTTTATCGACTAGGAAAACGAGGCTTCTAGAGCTAAAGACAATAAGTGTCGTAAAAAAGAGAAATGGAGTATGAAGTTCTACCGATTTCAATGAAAGCATCTTGTTTAGAAAGTCGTTTGTAAAAATTTAAGACGCTACCCTTGTATAATTTTATCACTAGACAGGAAGATTTTACTAGGTGAAGCTACTTGGTATTAAAAGGAACGTTGATACGAAAAAGAGAATAAAAATCAACTTAGACTAATTAATTAAGCAGCCGAGAAGTTTTGGGAATGGAATTTGCGTGCACATCGGTGTGGTAATATTTTCTAGGATTTTAAGCACTACTTTAACAGAAGCATCAATTTAAAATAATACATAATTTGCCAAAAATCATCCAATAAATTTTTAATGGACAATCAATCGATTCTTTTGTAAAAACTGTACCATTTCCCATATGCTTAATCAAACTTATTTGCTCTGCAGCAAAAAATCAAATATATGGATTTTTAAATTGAAGAAATTAAGGGGCTCGCATACCAATAGCAGCAAGTCCAATGGTCAACAATATTATAATTGTAGCTGTTATCTTCAGTTGATCTTAATTTTGAAAACTATATGACAAAGGAAATATTAAAATTTCAAAAATGTTGAATTCATTGCTGTAAAAACCACAAACCGAAAAATCTAACGCCATCTCTAAAATTCGCCGTATATGGATTTATTGCGTTTTAAAATTGGGTTCCTCAAATATTATTACAAACAAAAAAAAAGCGCTTATATTACAACAGTAATACTTTAAACAGGTTAGAATTAATTGATTAAGCGTATTAGATCCTGTACTAGTCACTGCAAAGAATAAGTTACATGATGTATACCCCAAAACTATGTGTAAAAAATGCTACAAGTAATTAGCATTATTTTTTTGTTATAACTACTTAGTGTATCTTTAAAAAATCAGAGAAAACATTATCATTTACTAAAATATACGGTAAACAAAAAATAAATTTAGATATAAGAATATTTTCGCATTGCGATTGATTCCTTAATATCGTTTGCAATAATAGAAAAAAGAAAACAAGGTAATTCTCTACTACTGACTAATATGAAATTAATCCCACGGAAATTAGTGTTTTATCCCATCGTAATTTTTATACAGTTCTAAGGCAAAGAATAAATCGCAATTGATTTTGTAGAACTTAACAATGTGTAACGTAATAATTGCCGCAACAAAGTATCGACATTTCTTACCTTTAATATAACCTTCTGGAACACCTAATAAACCACAACACTTCGAGATAACATAGCACTAAAAGATACGCTCGGATGGTTACTAAGTCTTTGTTACCAACATTCTTAGCCGACCAATCAGGAAAAACGGATGCTGCTGTATTCATCATAGGGTAGCATCCGGACCAATCGCAATTGAAAGTATTTTCCGAGCGACCGCCTATCCATGTATTCACAAACAAAATTATTTTACAAATGTATACTTTTCAGTACGTTCCTACACAGTAGTTATCAATAAGTGCATATATATAAAGATAATTTTGCAGAAATGGAGGAGAATGAAAATTTAAACAAAAATGCGAAAAGTATCGGGTATATATATTTGATTTTAATTCGTTAATTTAAAAAAATATATATTAATTTTATTGTAAGAGTCATTTTATCAAAGGAATGACAAATTTATCACAAAAATAAATTTTTATTTTACTGATAAGGACATTCTATTTAACAATAACTTTTCCTGTTTTATCCTATCATTACATTATTTGGGTTATTTTAGATTTTCCGCTATTTGTGTCCCTTATATTAGCAATAGATACCAAAGAAACAATATTTACGATAGAATCATGCATTCCGTTGGCTTAATGGGATGTGAAGCAATTTAATGCTGCAGCCAGAAATTATTAATTGATACAGCAAAATAATATGCCAATATTTTATTTTCTTGACATGAATTTTTGTATCATAGTTCTACAAGTTCAGAAGAAAATGGTGCAGGTAGAAATGTTGACACCATATTTTTAAATTAATAGAAAAATTAGTTTAGCTAGCATATAATTTTGGTGTTTTGCAGATTCATTGATTGATTTATCAGATAGCAGTGGCGTGGATGAATATATATAAATACATATAGCAGATACATTTATTTATATTTTAGCACCTTTATTAATATGAGAGTTATAAGGCTTTATAAATAGTCAGATCGTATGTAATTCGGATTTTAATCGCGTAACCGTGGTCGAGGAATTTGTCTGAAAGAAACCTACTCAGATTGGTATATACATACATAGGTAGAGATGATTTGAATGTAAAGACTACAGAATGTTGGTACCCCCAAATTAATAAAGGAATTTCTACCCGATTTTCTCTGGTCCACATTATCAATGATGCGAATAGTCTTCTTTTGCAGCAAAAGTAGCGGTTTTAAATTGAATTTGTGCCCCAAAACGATAGTAAAACCATAGTATTCGGTTCTCAATGTACAATTAATCTCCACCTTCGAAGATTAACTCTTTTCTCGCCTGTACTATTTGCTATATATGGCGTTAGTGCCACAAATAACTATTTTTTAGAATGCGGTCATCTTCCCGATACCAAACCGCGTGTTGTAGCAAAAGTACAGACGTCATAATAAATAGTGATGTACTTAAGAAATAAAAATAATCACACAAGGCAACTAATTCTAATGCAATGCTAGACGGTCCATTGATAAGAACAACTCATTCGAATTTTAGTAACGTCAGCAATCAAAAGTTCCAACCCTTCCCTTACATCGAAAAAGCAATTTACTTTTAATTTCATTGGGTCGCACACCATACGAAACAAGATTAACAAAAATATAAAAATGAAAACGTACATGATGAGCTAAAAATTTCTTGTATTAATTGGCGCATAAAATATATTAATTCATAAAGATCTCATAGAAAGCAATAAATTGTTTAATTAAAACTCTTGACTTGCATCGGTATTAAGGTATCACTTTGGTACCATGGCCAAAGTTTTGCAACTTGGACGATGTGTATCCAGGACCACTGAATTTCAAGAGTGTGTAATTTTGAGGCCACTGTTAAAGGTTTCGCTACCAACCCTAAGTAGAACCGTGACTCCCGAAATAAATGCTAATTTTCTAACCTCGTTAAATATTTCTATTACGTTGTTATGTTTATAACAACTCATTGAATTTATTGAGTATGGAGCGTACCTTATTTTGCTATGTATTTGGATAATTTTATGAATAGAGAATGTTTCAAAATACTTGGAAGTAAACTAAAATATGTCGTTCTCATCCATTACTGAAAGGCTTAATAGTGGTTGCTCGTATTGTTCCTCTCGAAAATATACATTCCTGATTTTCTGAATATATGCTCAAAATACTTTTTTTTCATGAAATGTTAAGTTATATTTTTTGGCTTGTAAAAATCTTCGATGTCTTTGGAAATACCGACATTGGAAAACCTGTTTTCCACAAAGCCAATTTTTGTATAAACCCTACCAAAATGGTAAATTCCACCGATAATACGATTCGGTCAGTAACGGTTCTGTAGCTCTGCATGAATTATCTTTTTTAATTATTTATAGCCTGTGCTGACAAAGTTATAAACTTCTGTCAACCATTTGACGTGTTAGTAATACAAACTTGTTTATTCTTGTACTTGCATAATTATTAATCATAATGGAAGAGAGAATAGCAAGAGAGAGAATTCTATTGCATCACTATTGGGAAATGGGTCTCAGTGTAAAAACGGCAGCTGAGCACATTAATGAAAATGTAGGAAAAGATACGGTTCACAAAAATATTGCAGCAATTTGGTTTGAAGAATGTTGTCGAGGTCTCAGTAGACTAACCGATGAAAAACGTACAGATGGGCCATCTCAAGTAGACGAAGGTGCTCTGAGAGAAGCAGTTCAGAACAATCCTAAATTAAGTTCGGAAATTGTCAACAAGAGTTGGCCCCGTAAGATCCGGGTTTCGTTCAAAAAAAGTCTCGAATGGATCCGCATGATTTGACTGATACACAAACTCAACGCAAATTTGAGGTTTGTCAATTTGTCTTAATGATAATCCATTTGACATGACCACATGACCGAGAATCGTAACAAGTGATGACAACTCAATTTTTTACATAATCCAGACAGAACAAAAACGTGAGTTTGTAGATTCGGTGGAATTTTGAAGGAATTTTGCATTATGAAAAATTTCAAAGCATAGAAGAAATTTTGCCTCGTCTCCCATACAGTCTGAATGTTGCTTCACCTGATTATAGACTGTTTCTTTCGCAACTTTTTTGAAAAAGTAAAAACCGCTTATCGAGACTTTTTCCCTCTAAATCAACAGAGATGTATCGACATCAAATTAAGGAATTGGCCGAAAAATAGACACATGTTATACAAAATAATAGATTATATTTCGATGAACAAATGTTTCTTGCTTTTTCTAACTTTTAGTTTTCTTACTTAATATATTATCTACAAAGACTCATGGGACAACCTGCTAGATACATCGATATATTAAAGCGGTATTTTAAGAAGCGTATATTTAAGGGATTACCAAAAAAACAAAAGCAGACATTTCGAAACAGATCGACATACATAACTACGCGTATATTCCCGTTTTATTGTTGTTTGCTAATAGCAGTGTGTACAGTATGCCTGTAGCTTTTAGACGGGCGTTTAAAAAAGTGCAAAACAGATGTCTGTGCGTAGCTGAAGGAAGGGCGGTGACTGGGCCGCAAGGCGGCGTTATCTCGCTAATAATTCTTGGGTGGTCGAAGAAGCTATGACATATGTTATGCAACAATTTAATGGATTCATGTTTATTTAACAAACTGACAGTAATACGTCACATATCGTTGGTATATATGCATTCACGGAGCGAAGAATGAATGCTGCATCTCCTCTCTCTAATTGCCCCTCGTTCTTTCCATCGTTTCCGTCAAATGACGTCAGATTCAGTTAGTATGAAATATTACTTCTAAAATGCAGTACTAAGTTTATGCGTGTATCGAAGGATATTCTTTGGATTGGACCAACAAAGAAAAAAAACGCACCAATTTCTTTGTATTGCTCGTTTTATTTAGTTAACCAGTATTTCACACCAAATTCAATGCTTCTTCACGGTTCTAAATGTAAACATGAAGTGGAAAAATGTATTGCCATAAATATTTAAAAAAAGTGATATGTCTGATGTTGCAGTTAAAAACAAAAGAAAAAGTAAATGACTACAGCATGTGTTCTGGCAGGATTGGAATGACAATTTTTAAAAATTGATATCAGTTTTGTTACACCTTCTTTCAATATTTATCTTCACATGACAAAATACATATTACTCTATAATATATATATATATAAGTAAATAGTATTCCACCAAATGGGATTATGTGGAAACGATTTTTTTTGCGCTTTGTGTTTGTCAGTGGCAGCTATCTTGAATTTTTTAAATGGCAACCTAGATTTAGTTCCGTATCCTCATCAGGTAATTGATACAATACGGTACATCATAAGCTTATTTATTCTAAAATAACAAAGAAAAGTCAAAATAAAACAAATACTTCAAATTGATAGAATACTTCAAATGAATAGAACAAACAAGGGAGTTGATTGAAAAAAGTCCAATAACTGCTCAAATTGCTCTCCATTTACTTCTCGGCAATATCTAAGTCTATCAACTAAAGCGCCCAGTGCATTCTACAGATATTTATCTAATGTTGTTGGCCTATTATGATACACAACACTCTTCAAATATTTCCAGAAGAAAAGGTCCATGGGAGTCATATCTGGGGACTTAGGAGGCCATTCAATTGGATCCCTCTGGCCAATCCATTGCTCTGGGAAATTATAATTTACGAATGCACGAAGTTGCTGGGTGCAACACTTGCACATTTATAGGATTTGAATTATTCTCTTTTATTTTTGGTACAATTTGATTTTGTAATAGTTCCAAGTAACCCACAGATGTTAATGTACCATGTATAAAGAACGGGCCGATGACGTTTCCATCCAAAACTCCACACCAAACCATTTTTTTTAGAAATTGCATATGAGATTCGAAGTTGACATGAGGAGGCAGGGTGTCAGTATCTGCAGTTATGCCTGTTTACTGAGCCATTTAACATAAATGTAGCTTACTCTCAGAAAACAATATTTCTTACAAAATTTTAATCAGTTTCAGTTGTTTCCGTCATAATAAAATCGTCTTCTAAGAGTTTATGAACTAAATGTGATTGGTATGGATGCTACTTAGACTGCTTTAATATTTTTCTTATTGATCCTTCAGATACATCATAATCTGCTGCAACTTGCCTGATTGTGGTTTGTGGCGTTTCAAGTACATCCAGTAACAATTGTAATGAAATGTCGTCAGTTGTTCGTCAAGTGTTGGACGATTTTTTACACTTTTTGTCTATCAAATGGTTATACTATTTTGCTGATTGGAGGCCTGTTTGGATAGCTCGTCGTTAAACATAGGACAATAATTAATAACTCGATACGCCCAATCTCAAACAAATTCACTTTTATTACCGTTTACCCATCTGAAGTTATGACAGACAGTTTTATTATTTTTCTTTTATCCTTTGATAGGTAATATAAACACACCTGTTTCCAACTACATAATCCCATTTGATGCAATACTATTTACGCACTCTATATAACTATGTATGTACGTGAGAACCATAAAGAATAGCTCAAATGAGCAGTTCCAGATGAACTGTTCCCTGATTTTAGTCCATTCCGTAAAGGAAAGGAAAGCTTTAGAAATATGCCTACACTAACTTATTCGCCTATTCTGCGATAACAATATCTTAATATCAAATGCTCTTCTATATGTATGTACTACTCTCTACTCTACTCTCTACTTTTACATAGAGAACCTGTAAATTCCTTCTATATATACAAAGAATTACGTAGGTACCTAAAACTACATTATAAAAGTTCTTTAGAGTAACATTAAATGCGCAAGCTAAACTAGAAATTGATTACTCTTGTTTAAATAAATTATTAGGTATTGTGAGTTTTAGCCGCTAAATTAAAAAATATCAAGACCACAGCTAAGGCAAACAATATGGAGAAAGAAAAAATAAAATACATATATAAAGGCTACTTATTTATAACCTAAAATATACCAAAACAGACGTAATGTGAAAAAATATATGATCTCAATGAAACTTAAAACGCTGCATCCCAAAAAGAGACCAGCCATTCCCCCGATGGATACTGTAAAGGCGATATTATACCAAAAGGTTAACAAGAAACTTATAAAATACCTAAAACGTCGGAAAATCCAAAAATAACATCTCTCTTAAGTCGCATTCGGGGATATTCCTTAAGGCCCCATTGCAAATTCGATCCTAGGAACCATTGTCTCGTATCTGCATGTTCTATGAAGTAATTCGATTCTTCACAATTTGGATAACAAGAGCATTGCTTTCTTAACGAGATCAATATTTCTGGAAAAAGCACTTTACCCTGAATTCAAATGTTTTGGTAAACTTTCAAGCTTTACCTTTATACTTCGCCAAGCAGTGCAATCCTGAGACGTTACAAATACGATCTCCATCTAGAAAATAAGTAACTACAGAAATAAAAATATAGTAAACAATATGCAAATAGTCTAATATGTTTTTTAAGCCTTAATATAATGGTGACGATAACCACAAAGTCCACCAAAGTACATGCAATGAACGATCGCCCAATCAGAAAGGAGCACGCCTAATTTTACATGAAGAGCTCAAAACATGTAATTTATTGATAAGACCAATTGTTATACGTGGAGTGGAAATAATTGACAAAGTCCTACTAGGAACACTTAGGACTTTTTGAACAAAAATCAAAGAGTTGATACGATAAGCGAAAGAATATGGGGTTACAACGAAAGTAGAGAACAGTGATTGGGCTGTAAATAGAAAGCAAATAATCGATCCGTTAGTGGCGAAATGAGGACCACATTGCAAGTAAGAAGAGACAAATTATGATTAAAATAAATGAGAAAAATAAAGGTAGATTTATAAAAGTGGGGCAACGAAGATGATGTGGTTTTGATCTTCCCAAGAAATGGATCTGCATAGCTCTACAAACCAATTTTCGTCGCTGTAGATAAAGATTTTAAAAGCTCATTTTTTACGAGCTTAAGTAAAACCTTAGCTTTATATCAACCAAGCTGTCGATAATACCTGGATGCATCTCTACACTTCAGAAGATGATAATCAAAGCTTTTGTTTGGCTGTGTAAAATTAACGTCCATCTATCGCCGAGAACTTGCCGTGTTCGTGAATGTTTTTCGAGAAGTTCCAACAAGAATCTAGCGAACTTCCTCGGCTTCCCGAGCACAAAAACTTCAATTGAATAAAATGGTGTTCACATTTATAGATACCTCTTTTGCTAGACAAACCACTAACTAGAATTTGGTGGTGGTTACAGAAATTGAAGTATTGCAACGGAAAAGTGTATTTACTTCAATGAGGGCTTTGTTGAAAAACTAGCAATTTAACCGAACAAAATATCAATGTTATGTTTCACTAATCTTATCATCTAAGTAAAACTGAAAAAAAATACCGATTCTCCTGTAAAAATGCGGGATGCAACCACATAATTTATTAGCCAAACTTGCCCTACATTCCATTCTGCATAATACGTAAGAATAAACAGGTGACCTTCGAAGGTTGCTTTCATCGTAGAACCTACATTTCCTTTGAGGAATAGACAAGTGGCGAACCCTTTCGGTACTATAAAGCGTCAACGCCGTTACATAGAGTTGAAGAAAGTAACCGTTTGAAGAGTGTCTAAATTTACTGGCAACATCTCCCACCTCATAGGGTCCATGCAAGTAAACCTAAAATCACAAACTTTTAATTCTCCTCAAAATTGACCATGTAACATTTTCTTTCTCACTAAAAATCCAGTCGACATATTAACAACGTTGGTGAAAACTTCTCCATCTAAGGGATTGTTAGAAAATTCCGGTAACTTGTCAACAAGTTTCCATTTATTTGCTTTCCAATAACTAAAATTAATACGTCCTAAGTCCATGTGTGCCTCATCAATCCTTTAATCCGGTTAATTAATTATTAGCAATTATATGACTGAATAATATTTTTACAATGAGGTCCAATTATCTCAAGTTTATCTTATACATAGTTCTTTGAAGGTCATCGTAAAAGCAACAACTCAAAGAACTGAAAGATAAGACCAAAAGTCCCAGAAATTTGAAATGTGGGTAAAAGGATGCAGTTACAATCGAACGTCGCTATATGGAGTTAAGTCCACCCTCCGTGAGTCACAGTAAGTACATCTAAGACATCTGTAACATTGTGGGACGATAGCAGCAAAATTCAAGTGTTTATAGAGGAATTGAAAAAACAACTGCAAACCAAACCAGATGCTCTTTATAAGGTCGTGAAACATCCGCCACAATAGAGTCCACCTTCGCGAAACCCATCAAGTTAAAAGTGACATCAAGTCCTTACTGATCTGTCTTCGATATTAATGCCAATATCCAGAGGAGTTCTTACGTCCAGATCAGACGATTAATGTAGAATTCTACTTTGACGTTCTAAGGTGGCTAAGGAAGTATACGATATGGAAATAGGTTGAGGTTCAGGTTCAATAGGTAGATGCTCTTCTTCGGCATCATTATTATTTTCACATTTACTTCAATCCATCGCATATCGTAGCTCTAAAAACTTTATAGAAGTAGAAGTGGAAACGGAACCAGAACTCGTGCCAGGCGTAGGAGAATAACATTTTACCAAAAATAATAGCTTTTTAGTACTAAGGCCTGCTTGACACGAAGCATATCTCACGCTAGAAGCAGCGTTAGTCCGACTGAGATATCGGTACGGGGATGGGTACCGACATCTTTTCTCTTGCTCGCCTTACCTCAAATTAATTCCCTGACCGCACGTGCCCTGTGTAAAAGGCAAATATAATTATAAACTAAATAATCTTAAAAAATGCAGGGTATTTTGCGCCACTCAAATTCTAGCTCCCAAAGCGCTAGCTTCTTTGGCTTGCTGGTTAATCCGCCGATAGACACGATGATATAATTTACGACAAATTTCAAAATTAATTCAAAAAAAAGTTAGCGCTACCTTCAGCTCTCATTTTTTCTAAAGCACAGAGATGTGATCTTACATTTCAGGAACTTTTGGATATTACGTCGCTAAGACCTCACTGCATATTAAAAATTCATATACTGGAACTCACGCGGGTGAATTATAAGTAGCCAGTTGCGAATTAAAGCTACAGCAAATTCCCACTTCGGTAACCGTTTTCTGCAAATAATAATGCCTACCATTCACCGCAGAGTTAGTTACCGTGGGATTAAATTCGAACTGCAATTGTAGTAAGACGTTCAAATAATCATCGCTAGATATGCCATCGTACGATGTTACTTTATCAAAAGTAGAGTAAGTAGCTTGCGCCAATGACACGAGAAATTCTCTCAATGCTACCTTGTTTTTCGCTGAAGACTTACGCACATATTCATCTAATAACGCTTCACTAATCTTCGAGTCTGGGCAAATCGTTGCGCTTGGGAAAGAGGTATTCCAAGCAAAACGGTTCCTTTCCATCGATATAACGGTTGGATTTTCTCGATATCTAAGTAATGTTGAACCACTTAATAGCAAAGTACCATAGACTCCGCCCACTATTAGACAGCACCATGCCAAAACTTCTGTGTAATGGAGATTTTTTTCGGCTACATGATTAAAACCGTGAATATTGCTTTGACTAAAAAAGTATAGCACGTATCGTATCACAACGTTAGGTGCTTTAGCTATATTTTTCAAATTCACCAACATGTTTATAAGCCCCGTTAGGAAATCATGCGAGTGAACTTATTGCACTGCTTACATTGTCAGGAATAGAAGCATGTATTATATAACTACGTAAAATTCACATCCTTTATTATCGGAAATATCGATAACACACAAACACTTATCGCAGCACATCCTACGAACAATAACAACAACAATTGTATCATTATACATAATAGCCTGAATTAGAGAAGATACCGATTTAATTATAAATAAATAATAAGCATATAGCATGAAAGTTAGAACCACACAAAGGATATATATAGATGTTTTCGATATTGTTCATTTGATGGGAAAAACATACACCTGCATCGCTAAATAATAATAAATACCACTTCTGAGAAGATTCCACATGCAGACCCTTACTTTAAAAAAAAGCACATAAATCTAACTATTTTATGGCAATTTTCATTTATTTAGTATAAAATAAAACATAATTCGGAGGGTTATGGTTTTTTTTTAATTCCTTCTTATGCTGGTTACAACAAGTACGAGATTAATATGAATTATGTTGGAGATTTATTAACAGGTTTGACAATTCAAATTATATTTGATGTTTATTGATGTAACCATTTAACATTGAAAATTATTTTCGTACTAGACAAAACAATAGTCTTATTCTATGCACTTATGTCTGGATGAATTTCGTCTTACGTATTTTGCAATATCATATCTTGATTTTATCTTGATCAACGGATTGTTGCCTTTGGTAAATTTCGTGAAACTGGTGTAGTAAGTCGCAAACCCGATAGTGGTAGATTCAAGAAAAGAACTGCTGAAACTATTGCAGATGTGAGAAGGTATACAGATCGTTCACCTAAAAAGTCAATTAGAAAGCTTTCAGGCCATCTGATTCTTGTCAGCGTAATCTTTCAAAATTAAATGAATAGCGATAATGTCATTGACAAATCCTCTTTCTCAGAAGAAGCTTAGTTCCACCTTAATAAGTTTAGTAAAAAACAAACCATGCATATGGTTCTTAAAACATTGTTGATTGTTTTATCTTTCCGCACCTGACTAATTAGAAAATTCCGAAATTTGGAAGGTATTTAATAAGATACGTTCCAAAATTCGGCAACTCAGATGTAGATTAAATCGATATGTCCAATGTGCTACATTAGATATGGATTGGATGTATAATGTGTCCATATGTGCGCGGGTGGTCCTCCCTAACATGTGTTAGCAAAGAAATCTAATGGATATTTGTTTGTTTAAATCCAGTACAGCGACGTATACGTATATCATGTTCCAAAAGAGGGTTATCTCGAGAAAGATACATTACACGTATTCATATTTATGAATTTCTATTGAAAATAATCTCTTCGTTGAAATCTAGTTTAGGTATGAGTATGTTATTTATTCATAATATAAAATTGAACTGGGAAGAGAAGTATATCTAATCATTTATTGACGACTCAACATTTTTGGGTGTAGTATTAGTATTGAGCAAAAATCATCCACATTTTTTTTTAACGACAACCGTCGTTTTCTTTTTATTTTGATAAATCACATAACCAAATTCTCAAATAAAAGTCGTTTAAAGAATGGAAAACAAAAATTTTATCAAAAACGAAAAGCAGAAAGGTGAATACCGTTATTCAAGAAACAAGCAGCATTTAAATTAAATGTTCGAAATACTATCAACCTGTTCATAAATTTTACTGCTAACAAAAATCCTAGCCTGGGGTATTTAAAATCAGAAATCTATGTTGATAGAACATAAAATCTAGAAGATTTGATATCCTTCACAAGGTACAAAATGATAAATTTTCTTATTGTCAAGAGGAAAATGAATCGCATTTCAAGCTTTTGATTTCAAGGAAACAATTAGTTCATTTCTTGAATAACAAAATTTATCTTTACTTTGTTCTGTTTTCCACACCTTAAATGACTTTTTTTCGAAAATTTTGTTGTGTGAAGTATTAAAATTTTGACGATACCATTTTGACAAGATAACATGCAAGAGCTCAAAAAGAACAATATTCTTAAAGATATATGCTTTTAATGCATTTCTTATTTATTGTAGGTTTGGTATCAAAGATAATCCTACATCACCTTGAAGTTTTTGATTGCATTGATGGAGATATTAAAAAAAGGTGTAAATTTGATATTACATTACATCTCTTATAGTTTGTTCAAGGCACACCGATTCCGTACATTTTGCAGTGATTCTTTGATGTACTTGCACCATTATTTCATCCCCTCTTTCCATAACATGTTTATATGTAACCTAAGTTGTTTTGTCAAATATACACCTTCCATCGTTTTCTGGATTGTATTGGTTCTTATACAAGCTTCCTCCGTATTATATTAATACAAATGTACCAGGATGTCCAACAGGCTTTGTGCATAATACATTAATTAAGAAAACCAAATTCATCGAAATACATTCCATTATTTTTTCCTGCGCCAACGAGATCCGTGGACTGGAGCATTATTTTGGTGCATCAAAATGCTGTTTCTGTTGATTACAACAAGGTAACAAGTATGTATTTCTTAAATTCTATCTAGTTGCTCGCAATGTAGTCTTTCATTTATCTCTCCTTTCAAGAACCAAATGAAAGTGCAAAACCTCTTGAAAATTCCACCAAACGCACAGCATGACTTTTTGTCCGAATCGGTCTTGACGAATCACAGGAGGTGCCTTTTCTCTTCAGGAAAATTTGTGATTTTTAATACAAAAAGTTCTCCTTGATCTTATTAATTTATTAAACAAATGTTGTTATAAGGAAAATATAAGTAAGTAAGCAATGTATGTATTGTCAAAAAGAAATCCTTCACCATCTTCTATATTCAAATAAATCGAAATTATATATTATTAACAACCTTTCTTCTGCTACGTTTCAAGTAGCTAAGAAATCTGATGCCAGGACACTCAAACAGAACAGTGTAGAAAAATGAAAATGTTATTACCATAGCAAATTCTCCCAAAAATCTGTACACCTGAAAAGTATGAAATGATTTCTGATTTTGACGAAAACATTAATAATTTTTCTTACCATGCTAAAATCGGAGAAATATATAGGCTGCTTTAAGGCTCCAACTAGTAAAAATTGCAAAATTAAATGCCATATAAATATAGAATAGCTTAACTTTCCTAAGATCTGAAAGACAGGATTCGATAGAAAGGAATTTACTGGACCTGAAATGATCAAAGTTACTTTTCCATCAAAGTTTCCTTTTTAATTGGCAAATTTTGTGTTGAACTACATAGAAAAGCCCAAAGGATTGCTTTCACCTGTATCAACAGAGAAGCTACCAAAAGAAAAATCACTCACCTCCATAACTGTGCTTACAAGCCCACACAACCCACATCAAACCAATGGTCCACGAAGATCTAGAGAAAGCTAAATAAAAACTAGCCTCAAGTCTATCATAATCATGATTTTCTAATTGAAACGGATGATTTCCAAGGATGGTAACCAGCATCAAGACGATACTCCACATCCAACCTACAGTAGCTGTTACCGGATGTAATTTGAATTTAATGTGCTTGGTTTTATGTAATAGGCCTCCCAAGAGGATTCCTAAAATATAAGTTGAAGATCTAACATGGGGAGCGATGTAGTGATACGCAAAGTAATCGGAATAGAGAAGTTGATTACTGAAAAAAAATATAACAAAAGGCGTAGTAAAATTCCTTATTTAGAAAAGAAATATTTATCCTTACGATACTAGCATTCCAGCGCCATATTTATTTATCCATGCCAAATAGAAGTTAATCATCACGCTAATGATGTAAATGATGATCAAATTAATCCATCCTAACATTTTCCATTTCCACAATGGGTATATTAACAACGGAGACAACATGTAGTAAATGAAATCATCAGTTAGGTACCAACTTTGTACAATGCACTAAAATATCGACAATGAAAAAATTTAAATAGTATTTAATATTTAATATTAGCATCTGGATTCGTTTTAAATGCACACCGGACATCAGTAGTGGCAACCGTAGATGATAAAAGATTATCATGAACTATCAATTGTAATTTGTTCTTTTTGGCTACTTGAAAGCAAATTTCATAACCCTTAAGTGACCTCCGACGACAAATCAGCAAGCCGTGAAGTGTTCCTAGTTTTCTTTTTTAGAATGAATGATTTTAACATTCATCAAATCTGTGATATAACCGGTGCCAACCTCTCAAAACATATAATTTTTCGATGCACACTGTTGGGAACATTATGACACGGTGTCTATTTCAAACGGGTCTCTAGTGGCTTACTAGAGTTTTCGGATTCACATAATTTTGAATATTTAAAATCGCCGACCACCAAAACGTTTGACATGGTTTCTGAAGCGCTAAGGCGGCTCTCCTCCACAACGGTCCAGAACCGATAAATTGAATCAAGGTCGCATAAATAAGCACTGCTACCATGTACGATGGAGTCAATCGAATAAATCGATATACCATGAAGAAAATCCAATTCAATTTCCCATTGGTCAAATTCAATAACTCTAGAGTGTGATAAGCTACTAGAACACCACTAAGCATGAAGAAGGAATCTACGGAAACCGTTCCTCCAATAATAATAGTGCTTGAATACTCTAAGATCCACTATAAACGAAGAAATCAATCATGGAAATAAAGCAATAATATAATCAATTAACTTTACCTCCATTAATTCCAAGGAGTTTACCGACGGAGCAAATAACATCATTAAGAAACTATGACCCATGACAACGTAAGCTATACTCAAAAATCTTATGCCATCCAAACATCTTAAACCAGGTTGCTCATCTTCTCGATAGAGAAAAATATATTTAGCGTTTCGATAGCTAGAAAATATATCCACAAAACCTGAATTTTTCAACCCTAAAAAGATTTTATCTTCGTCACTTTTATGACAATAAACATGATTACGGGAAATAAAATGCACTTACTAGATTTGTCGTTTGAGTACACATCTATCAAACCGCACACTAAATTTATACAAACGATTCCCAAAATTATTGTTCTAAAATTTTAAAGAATTTATTAATGACTTTGTTATATGTAAGGGAGGGCGAGACACAGAGAATCTATTAAACAATAGGCTTATATACCCTAACATACAATAGCTAAATACTACAATTAGCTAAATACTCACGAAGAAATTACATTTAATGTCTACTACACTAATTGTGAGTCACCCCTCCGCTTGTTTCAAATCGCAAAATTTGCCAGTACAATGGAAACAAATATCGTTCCGATTTTTTTCTTTTTCATTGGCTAAGAAAAAGTAACAGTGCCCCGTGATATCTCCGTGCTTCGCCTCTCCCTTCACATAATTTTATGTGTATTTACAAAACAACATATTGCTTGATCGTCATTATGGGAGCTTCTTTCATACTGAAACAATCCAACTCCTCGAGTGTAACATCAATATCCAAGCCTTCGGTTAAAAGGATTATATTCTTCCTAAAATGTTGCAACACATCTCGATACGTGCATGAATCAGGGATGCAAACTGACCAATATACTCCAGCATCCTGTACAACCGGCTTCAGTTTTTCAAATCTCTACAATAGCAAGCAGTTCCAGATATGGAATGAAGTTTGTGTTAAAAATCCAAAATGAAATACAACCTTAGCAGATATGCCCCTAAACGATAACATTTTCTGAAGGATTCTAAGTGGGGGAGTTATCTTCAGTGTGCACTGCTTTCCTCTAATAATACCTGAATATGTCGCTGCTTCTATATGAATACATTGCTTAAATGAGCCAAAATCCATTAAGTTTCCTATTAGTATTCCAGCTTGAAGTTTGGAAGATGAATCTATCACTAGAACAAAAAATAGCAGTTGAGTATTTTTTTGTTTTTGATGATTTAACTACGATAATTCTTCTTTGTAACATTTTCGACATTTCTGAATCAAAAAAATCGCTAAAAAAAATTATAACCTGCTCAATGAGATGTTGTATACAGAAATTGTATATTTATAAGCTGAAAGGTAACAAAATATAGGCAGAGACCACTTCCTTTCAGAAATTATAATAAAGCTTTGAACTTAATTAGAAAGTCAATGAAATGATCAAAATATTTTTTGGAATGAAGCATTACTTACAACAAATTTCACATATGCTGGATGTTTTATTCACAATACTGTAAGACTTGTACCAAAATCTTCATCCAGAAAAGGGAGAACCTCGCGAATCTATTTTCAATAGATTAAGAGGGGACCTAATCGATTACGGAGCATTTAGCAAAACCTGACCAAAATCTTGAATTATTGACAATACGAAGGAAACTGCCTGGAGTTACAACTGCAAAATGCTTTAAGATCTAGTCGTGAAATTGAAGCTGTATCAGGAATTTTAAGATACTAACCTTAGAGTACTTTAAAGAAATATAAAATTAGGAAGCAACACCAACTACAACCGTCAGATCCTCAACGATGATTGCAATTTTGCTACTGGTATGGTCACAAAGTCACAAAGAGGACCAGTTGCTTTTTTCAGGAATGTGATTTGGATAGGTCAGGTCGCGTTAGGGTAGATGGTTTTTGGAAAGAAAGGGACCTCAAAAGAAACCAAGAAACCTGTACGCAAATCAGTTATTGCATCAACCTTAATAGACGGTAATGGGGCATGAGTTTTAAGTGAAAAACATAAATTAAAAATACAAACTTTTGAGATGAAAGTATTGCGAAGAATATAGGGTATAACGTGTCGGGACAAGTTAAAAAATTCTGAAATCAGCAATCGAATCGGCGTGGTCTCCATTTTAAAAATTATTGAATCTAATCAGTTATACTGGTTCGGGCATGTAGTGGGAATGATTCAGGACAGAGTGGTAGAAAAAGCGTAGAAAATAGGAGTGCAAAGGAGTAGAAGGAACGGTGGAGAACATGGCAAAACAAAGGGACGGTTTGACGAAGATTTGACCAAAAGGAACCCAAAACTCGACGTTTTGCCCACAATCATATGGGGCTTCTTCAGGAGAGGCAACAGTTAGCATAGTAACTCAACATGTAAACCACGCCAGAGATGAAACTAACTCAGCATGTAAACCCTGCCCCAGCGAAAATCAACTGGCATAGTTGTTATTGAGGATTTGTCTACGCCATTGCATTCTACTCAAAAAGGTATCGAAAGGAGCAAAATTCACTCATTTTTTGAGTGTATAACTATATAACAATACTCACTTAAACACCATGATTTTTACATCCTACTTAATTTTTTCAAATTTATTTGATAAAATAGTTAAATAACAAATATGTATTCTTCTTCCGTGGATATATGTACGTATGCAGCAATTCATACGCAAGTATAAAAAAAAGTAATTACTCTTTAAAGCCCATGGTTCAAATGCTCGTAATGAATCTTTAAACTGCAAGGTATGATTCAAACAGAGTTCATTTTCGACATCATTTATTGCGTAGATATTTAAAATTTGATTCATGATCAATCCCTGCCGCGAATTGAGCTTAACTTGACTTTTTTGCCTCTTCCTCTCTTCATACTTAATTTTATCCGTTTTATGTGAAATAACGGGCGACACTTCAGGGCTATTCGTGTTGATAATTTCATTTTTACCGCTATCCGTTTCGTTAAGAGCATTTGCATGCAAAAGAATAATGTACTGCACAATCACCGATAACAACATATTCTGCTATAGAACTGCATAAAATTCATCCGCAAGCAGATCTTTTAAAGAATTCGCGGTATCAACTACTAATTAAATTCTCTATTAAAAGTTTTTCAAGTGAAATAACATACTTCCTTGACGTATTGAGCAGTGGATAACAAAGAGTTAACAAATAATTATATCGTTTCAAAAATTTAAATTGTGGAGTATTCGTTTGAATATCACAAATCAATAACTTGACATAACTAAACATTATTTATTTTCAGTCTGCAACGAACTGCAATACAACTTTTTCTTTCTTCTTGTCAAACTTCTTTTATTACGGGGACAGTCTGAAAAATGTCAACCCTCGATACTTTTTAAACATTCGAGCCATGTTCGACTTTCAGTTGCTGTTTAACAATCGTTTATGTTAATCGATGTTTCTGTGAAAATGGAAGAAGTTTTGCCACTAAAAGTTAAAGACATTTTTCATAATAGTAAATATTCAAGACACACCATGTATTAAAAATGAAATGATTCGTGTCTATGAACGTACAATACATTATTTGACACATTGAGATTAAGATTTTTGAATGAATAAATTTGAGTACGGTGCCTTAATGGGATTTACTTGAAAAATGTGTAGAACATCTGCAACTACGTACGTGATATTTACGTAAATGACCCTCTTCTTTTTGACCCATACGTACATTTCTAGAATTTTCTGAACGGCATTCAGGCATTTTCAAATTTATTCTTCCATAAAAAGTGGGTAAAACATTTTAGTGAAAGGGACAAGATTACGGCAGTTATTTTTTTTGCGCATTTATGCAAACAAGGAATTTTTAGTCTGATGAATGCACAGTGTAATTCTGTAAAAAACTTGTTAATGCGTCAATTTAATTTAAAAGAATTTGACAGTTTGTACAGCTTTATGATCATTGTTTAAATAATCAAGTCAAAATATGAAAATTAATAAATGAATAAATAAATAATTAAATTCGTCATATTTCTTTTTTTCAATTAAGATACAAAAGCCGACCTTTTATATTTGTTGTGAACTCTTTTTCCCAAAGCCTAATATGGTAACCCTATACCAAGGTAGGGTGCATTACTCAGAACTCGCCAAGCTAAAACTTAACGAATTAAGGTTTGAAACGATAAACCATCCACCCTCTTCACTAGGTCTGGTTCTCGGTGACTTTTTGTGTTTTCTAGGCTCAAAGTTTCGTCGACAGACGCCGATTTTTTCGAATGAAGGGTCACCGCATTCGTAAACAGCTATATGCAAAACAAGATGTCAACTACTATTTAGACGGATTAAAGGTATAACCGTTAAAGTTGCATTCGGGGCGAGCAAAAAGATTACTCGGGGTAGGGTTATCAGAGGGAGAGATAGATCGGCGATGCTTCGAGACTAAGTGAAACGAAGATTCATCAAAATAAGACGGACGCTAGGTATTTTAAAGAAAAATACCAACTCCGATTATTTCAAACAAAAAAGAAAGCATATCTATATTGATAATTAAAGTTCGCCACTTTCCGTGCGCTTCGCAATTAACAGAGACTAGACAGACTCGTGTATTGTCGACTCTCGGGAAAACCAGTAGGCAACACGAACCATCATGAGACGAATAAACATGAGTCTGTCTAGTCTCTGCTAATTTCGTGAAGCGCACGGAAAGTGGCGAACTCTACCGATAATTGAGCAATATATTAACATTAAAATATTGGATAACAGATGAGAAATAATAAAAGAATGTTAATGACAAAAAACTATGATTCTTAAATTTGTTGACTAGGAATACTTGTGTGGTTGTAGGATAGAATTCTGATTCAAGATGTGGATGTGCTTTTCAAACAAAAGCGGTTAGTTGACTTTCACAGGTGATTAGTTGGCTTCTCCAGGTGTTTAGTTAGCTTCTCCAGGTGCTTAGTTGATTTTTCCAGGTGGTTTGAAAAATGCATGCTTAATCACCATAAAATAAATAACTCGGTAATTTGCTTAACCAAAGAAAATCTGCATTAATAAGGAAGTTAAGTGATGATCAGTACACGCAAAAGTACAATTAATTTGGTCTGAAGGACTGTAAATAAGAAAATTCGAAATAATTAATTGGCTTTGATAACTAAAACGCAAAAAATGATGGAAATACTGAAAACACAACGAGTGATTGTTGCAATGAAGTTTAGATTTAACTTTTCTTTTAGGATATCCGGTTAATTAAGATAGTTTTTGTACTTCTTTGAGAATTGATAACACCACGTTTTTGGACAGGATGATGATGTGAGAGACGATTGAGATATCTATCTGTGTGTGGGTTTTCGGAAAACAGAATGTCTCAGTGGAACGCCAGAACGCCGGTGTAGGAATGTAAGGCAACCGTCTGATTCGACCTTCATAGTAAAGCGTGTAGAATCATCAGAAACGATAGAAAATTGTCGTGCCTATGAAGGCAGATGACAAAGCCGTCATCAACGTACCTGTACCAACACTTTGGCTTAAGATGTGAAATAATAGGGCTTGTTCAAAGGCTTTTATAAAGATACTGGCGACGAGAGGACATAAAGGAGATAGCTGCGTCTGAGCAACTATCAACTACATTATAGTGAGCAAAAGAAATCAAAAATTTTCTGATAATACAAAGATTTTTATTACGTAAGGTAAATGTCGGGTAACAGATTTTTAGATTCGGTAATTTTCTGTTGTAAACAGATTCTCCAACAAAATAAATAAAGAAATCATTATCGTAAGACAATAATATCGCTTACGTGGAATTTTTTTACTGCTATTGTTACTCAATAGACATTTTGTTATTGTGCTGGAAACAGAGCGTATTTATTTGTCAAACAACAATTATCTGGTATTAATGTTATAGGTCATAGGTTACTCAATCGCTTTAAATGTATAAATTGTTAAACCTAAATTCGTGCAAATAGTAAACGAATCGCATATCAAACTGTATACATCGCTTCGAGTGCTATTTTAAACCGGAAACAAAATGTTACGTTTACGGAAGAAGTGTGCGTTAAATTCGATTAGACATTATGTAAGTTGTATGTGTATTTTTTGCTGAAAATGATTAATATTATCTCGCGATCCCAAAATAAATACGTATGTGTACATTGCTTGACTTTTACTATATATGTACCTGTACAGTCAAAGACAACATTAAGATAAAAAAATTATATAAAAATATTGCATACATGCAACTACAGGTCTTACGTCAGGTACAGAAAAATACTAAATTTAAATGTGAAAATGAAGAGTTTCGTTAAACCCGAAAAGTTCTAACTAGCCATTTCCGTGGAAAACCTGTATAACTTACTCTGACGACATTTATTTTACAAACGCTCTCGCTTGAATACTTATCTTATGGTCAAATTTCTACATAGCTCGTCAAAAGCAGGTGTTTTTGGTAATTACTTGACGTTGGCTGCGAAAGCTATTATTAAAGGGAATTTAGTTATGCGTTAGAAAGAAATAGCTGACTTAAGGATATCTATTTGTCAATAACATTCATTAATAAGCAACATACGATAAATTTTCGATTTTCTAGGGTACCAAACGTATAATAGCCATTAGACGGGAAGATCAGAGCGTTTGGGAAAGAAGAGCTCCATTTTCTCCCGGTCACGTACGGAATCTAGTGCGCAAAGGAATAAAAGTAATAGTTCAACCCAGCAACAGACGGGCATATCCCATGCAAGCTTACATGAACTCAGGAGCGGTAGTTCAAGAGGACATCTCGGAAGCAAGCGTTATATTCGGCGTTAAACAAGTGCCCATCGATCAGTTAATCCCAGATAAAACCTATTGTCTCTTCTCGCACACAATTAAAGCCCAAGAAACGAACATGCCACTTCTAGACGCTGTGCTAGAGAAACGAATACGGCTACTAGATTACGAAAAGTTGACAGACCAGAGTGGAAATAGAGTTGTGGCTTTCGGGAAAATGGCCGGCCTAGCAGGAACTGTTAATATCATGCATGGTCTCGGATTGCGATTGCTAGCGTTAGGTCATCATACACCCTTCATGCATATTGGCCCCGCGCATAACTATAGAAATTCTAGCATGGCTAAGCAAGCAATAAGGGACGCCGGTTACGAAATCGCACTGGGGTTGATGCCGAAATCGATTGGGCCGTTAACTTTCGTATTCACCGGCTCGGGAAACGTCTCGCAAGGATCTCAGGAAGTCTTTCAAGAACTTCCACATGAATACGTTGCTCCCGCATTGCTACGCAAAGCTGCCGAACATGGAAGTTTGAATAAGGTCTATGCGTGTGAGGTAAGTAACGTTAACGTCTAGTCGTTCCAGTAATTTCTATTGCTTCACGTGTACGATTTTCCAAATTTGATGTGCGTTGTTTTTGGCATGATTTTTACAATGCGATAAGTAGTTAGAGATTTTCATATATGTAAGTTAATTTTGTACTTTTTGATTGTACCTGACAGTATCACCCTGATGAAGAACCAAAAAGCACTGTTTCTAATAAAGAAAACAACATTTAGACCTCTACAACTTTTTGCCTTTCTAATTTGTAAAGTCAGTTGGCGGCGATACTTTTTAATAGTTACGTAGTAGTCCGTTACTTCTGAGAAAAAAATTATATAACAATATTTATAATGAAACAAGCTATCAATATCCACAATGTGTAGACGTGCGTTTCAATTTTCCACAGAGTTATACTGATGAACCGCAATACGACGGAAAGCGCGTCTACACATGGTAGATATTGATAGCTTATTTCATTATTATTAATTACCCTTGATGTGATACCAGTAGTCGAAGCCTGTTACCCTCGCAGAACGGTAAGCATGACGTTGGCAAACAGAAACAATGTGTTCTACTATACAACTAGCGTCAAATTTTTTTAAATCTTAACGTTCCAGCACATCGTGTTCGCTTACGCGTTCAACATTTTGAAAACTCACTCGAAAAATGTTGGTGTTACATATAAAGAAAATTACACGAATTGGGTTTTCCTAACTTTTTTGTCTTTCTAATTGGTGGACTCTTTTGAGTGGCGTTACAATTTAGTAGATACTCTATAAAATGTATTACATTATCCTACCATTAGGTAACCATTCCACAGCAAGCGCAATTCTAAAACACCACTAAGTTGGGACATTCTATTAAAAAATTAAAAAAAGAAAATATTGACATCGTTTGACCAAAATATAAGATTTTTTTGACGTCAGTGTAAACTACATCACTTAAAAATTAAACACATAACAACAAAGATAATCTCCAACTGTGTTTCTTCATAAGTTAATCCAAATCGCCAGTATCAAAAATATAAAGATTGCTGTAGTTCACGTGTTACTTACAATTCATCGAAATTACTGCTGCTGCGTACTTACATATATGAAAATACGTCGTATGTAGCGAAATACTTTATTATGCAATAATCAACGCTGAGCTCTTTGATAAAATTGCGAAAAATTATAAAAATGATATAAATAGAATGAATTGATAAAATAAATTGTATGCAGTACATATATTTGTATGTAAAAGTATAAAAATAGAACAGCTAAGAATACAGTGAATTACATCACCATACATCAAATTAAACTACAATAAATTTACGCCACTACTTAATTTGAAAGCAGTAATGTTGTAATTAACGAACATTAAGTAATGAATAATGAATTATCTCCTGATAATTGAAACTTGATGGGTTATAAAAGATATTTTGTTTTCAATCCAAATGAAACATCGTGCAAAATATCTCCACAATTTGCTTTTCGAAGAAATGCTTGGACCGGTTCATTTTATTTTTTAAAAATAAACAAATTTATGTCAATTTTAAGTTTCCCCAGTGACATCATCGACAATGTTAATTGTTTAAATGACAACACGCAATTTCTTTTAATTACCACCACACCAACAAATTTTTAAAAACATAGAGAAGTGCCATCCTTACAAAATACGAAGGTAATTCAGTAATTATCGAAATAAATTGCTATAGCTCAAAGCGTTTAATTTGATCAATACAAAGTTTTGGCTACTTTTCATCATACTCCTCAACAATACATATATTTGTCCCATCGTTCTTCTAATTTGTGAATGCCTTTGGTGCAAAATTCTTTGGGTTGATCTCAAAGGCGCTTGTGCACTTGATCTTTAACTTCTTGATTGCATCGAAAATATTTCCATCGTAAAGCCTGTTTAACCCAAACAAATGGAAGTCCGATAGGGCGAGGTCGGGGGTTGAAGTGTATCTTGAGTTAGTTGTGCCGTATGTAGGCGCGCATTATCATGAAGCAAAATCTCACCTTCAGTTAAGACTCCACGATGTTTCGTACGAACGGCAGGTCTTACTTGGTTGGTACAGCATCACTGTAACACTGGCTGTTAATAGTTCGTTGATCACCGATATATAAATGGGCCCCTGCGAATTCCAGAATAGTGTATGCATGGTCTTAAATTTCTTCCGAGAGGGAAAATCCGTGTGCTTCCACTCAATGCTTTGCCGCTTAAACTGCGGATCAAAATGCATCATCGCATGTGACAATTCTGGTTTCTCTGTGGGTGTTTTGTTTTGGAACTCATCTCGCACATTGTAAACGTTCGAACGGTTCAAATAATGTATCATTTCATGGTACCATTAGACAATTAAATGATTTATCAAAATAAAAAAAATAAAACGTCGTTACAAGAACCGGGGGAAACTTGAAATTGATGCAAAAATGTTTATTTAAAAAAAAATAAAATTGACCTGTCCGAATATTTCTTCATAAACATATTACTTGAAATTAAAACTATCCAAACAGTATTATTCATCCTAGGTACGTCGTCATAATTACTTAGAACGCGCAGATGGAGGTAAATTCGACGCCGCAGAATACGAAGAACACCCAGAACGTTACGTATCAACATTTAGTAAGCGCATTGCTCCGTACGCGTCCGTCATAGTCAACGGAAACTACTGGGCCGTAAACAGTCCAAAACTAATTACAATACCAGATGCGAAATATCTTCTGAGATCGGCTCATACACCTTGGCTTCCCACGTCGGTGGGTGCCCCAGCACTTCCGCACAGAATGTTGGCGATATGCGATATATCCGCCGATCCTGGTGGTTCAATCGAATTCATGAACGAATGTACGACCATAGATACTCCGTTCTGCCTATACGACGCGGACAGGAACAAAGATATGAAAAGCTTTAAAGGTCCCGGTGTTTTGGTGTGTAGCATAGACAATATGCCGACGCAGATTCCTCGGGAAAGTACTGATATGTTCGGAGATCTGTTATTGCCGTACGCTTTAGACATTATTAAATCAGACGCCACTAAGCCTTTAGAAAACGAAACGTTTTTACCAACTGTGCATGGAGTAAGTAGTTGAAGACGCTGCCAATTTAAAACGTAAGCTTAAAATAGTTCGGTTTTAGGCTATAATCGCGAGCAATGGACAACTTACCAGCAATTTCGAGTATATCAAGGAATTGAGAAAGAACGCAATGTAAGTAAATAAATAGAATAAAAATAATTCAAGCTACCAACATCCGCCATGCACAGACGCACGTTTCCTGGTGAGTCTACCTTTGTGGAAGCCGAGACGCAAACAGCGATGCGAGTAGAGATACGCTCAGAACCACGTTGATGATGTTGGGTAGACAGAAACATGTTGGTTAGCGTTCTCTCTTCTTAGATTGCTTTTGCCGTGAGTGATTCCCCCAATACCATGAGTAACTGTATTGGCAGTATTTTTTTGGTTATTATTTCTCTATGCATTTTTCGATGAGCTAAAACTCGTCATATTTATATATTTATGTACTTGATATTTTTCCACCAACATTAAATTCTCCCAAGTCAATTATTTATTAGTAGATTTCAGCCTCAACATCTAATACTGTATTACTAATATTTCTTTTGTTTTTTACCATGAATTTCCTCTGCATAATTATTTTAACATTTATGTTGTCATCCAGTATTTTCAGCGCATTTTGTTCAATTATACTACTAAAGATAGTTTTGTTCTCTTGTTTTATCATTTCAGTCTCCACACCGACAATAATAATTCTGAGTTTTTTCAGCTTATTAATACTTACATCCCAATTAGTCGAAGCTTCACTATACACAATCTCTCTCACGTAACCCCCTAGAAATTAATTTAAAGGTGTCAGATTAGGAGATCTTGCTGAATATGCTATTGACACTTCTCTTCCAATCTACCCGCTTCTATACGTTTCGTGCAACAGCTGCCTTAGTGCCACACAATATATTATATATATCTCTTATATTAAAAATATAAGAGAAGTAAAATTAAATATCCATCTTATTTCACCTCTCTTTTGCAGCAAAAGTCTACATAAAGCTGATGGAGTCGTTCCTGGCGCTACTTCCAAAAAGGTAGCGGTGCTTGGAGCTGGCCGAGTATCTGCACCTCTAATAGAATATCTGTATAGAGATAAGAATATTCATATTGTCATTGCATCAGAGCAACAGGAGCAATGCGATGCACTTGCCAGACAATACCCCGGAGTAGAAAGTACCTATTTGAACGCTATCGATAATCCATCAGCTTTACAGGAGATTATCAAAGAGGCCGATGTAGCAGTATCTATTTTACCGGCGAATATGCACCATTTAGTGGCAAAAGCTTGCATTGAAGAGAAAACCAACATGGTAACCGCTAGTTACGTAAGCGATAGCGTTCAGCAGCTACATGCCCAAGCTCTGGAAGCTGGCGTCACGATTTTAAACGAGATAGGTCTAGATCCAGGAATCGACCACCTGTTAGCTCTGGAATGTATCCAAGACGTTCACGCGCATGGCGGAAGAATCACTTCTTTCGTCTCTTATTGTGGTGGACTCCCAGCACCAGAATTTAGCAACAATCCTCTCAGATATAAATTCTCTTGGTCGCCGCAGAAAGCATTGCTAAATACTATCTCGGCGGCAAAATATCTCAGCAAAGGACAAATAGTAGAAATCAGCGAGGGGGGTGAACTTATGGATAGTACCAAAGATTTGGACTTCCTGCCAGGATTCAATTTAGAAGGTTTTCCTAATAGAGATAGTACAATATACGGAAAATATTACGGCTTACACGAAGCTGTGACGATATTAAGAGGCACCCTAAGGTATAAGGGATTCACAGAGGCCGCAAGGGCGCTACAATATTTAGGACTAATCGATCCTATTCCCAATCCGATTTTACACAGACAAGGACCTGATATCACGTGGAGGGAGCTAATTTGTAGTCTCGTTGGAGTCGAAGACTCGGACATGCTCACTGATAATTTGAAACAACAAATTGCTGAAAGGACAGGCTCGGAATATTCGGTAGAGGTGCTGGAAGAGCTGGAAATGCTTAGCGATACCGGTGTTATAAAATGTGGATCAGCCTTGGACACGTTGACGCATTATTTATCTACTAAGTTAGCATTAGGTGAGTATTAAAAAAAAATTATAAATGCACAAATATACAAATGTTACAATCCTCCTTTTCGTATCCCCAGGAAAGGATGAACGCGATCTGGTCATCCTCAGGCACGAAATAAGCATTGTCTGGCCTGATAATAGCAAAGAAGAAAGGGGCATCAATTTAGTGGTGTATGGAGATGCCAATGGACATTCTGCCATGGCAAAGACGGTTGGATTTCCGGCGGCTATTGCAACGAAAATGATTCTTGATGGTAAGATACTTATAACTACACTGTACACGTATAGATACCATTCTAAACGTCAATTTTTTAGGTGAAATTCAAGAGAAAGGCGTGATTCTTCCATTTGCTCCAGAAATATACCGAACTGTATTATCCAGATTGCGTATTGAAGGGCTTAACAGTCGGGAAACCTCCAAGTTTATTTAGAGGAGTAATGATTTCAAAATGCTAATGATACTCGATCGAATATTAAATTATTTAATTTATTCATTAGAAATACCTGTCTATGTATATATCTTTTCTTAATTAAAGTAAATATATAATAACAAATTGTTGAACTATGTATTTTAACTGTTTTATACTATCATTAAAACAAAAGAAAAACACCTTTCGCGAAGTTGTTTTATTTGAAAGTGTATGGATTAAAATTTGAACAATTGAAGTGAGGCAGGGAGAACCAACATGTCACAAAGTAAGCCTAGGCCCTGGAAATATGAGTTATTCATTGCTGTTAGACAGAAAATAATAAAGGAAATTGCATCGTAGGTAACAGGATGTCTTATTTTCAGCAATAAAATCCATATTAAATTAAAACGAAGATTTGATGTTATTGGATGCATTCATTCTATTGATATAGAAGTAAGAAAGGAATTACAAATATCGATGCCTCCTTTCCTCAAGAAAACAATATTTTAATGGAAGTTTATGTATATGTACATAAATTTAAAAACGACATAGGAATTAATGTGTATAATAATGTTGATGGTTGGCAATTCTAACGAGTTGAGGTTTGTAGGTTGGTAT
>LR737386.1:14542608-14800594 GCA_902655005.2 Marronus borbonicus
TAGGACATTGTGTTCAGCGTCCTTAACTGGGTAATCGGATATCAACAAATAATAAAATTGTCAATTTTTAAATTACCTGCTTTCGGATTTATAATTTTCAAGACTTTCTTAGTATTGTATATATGTTACTTTTTAAAGTTGTTCTCTCTAAATGTAAAAGTAGGCTCGAAAATGGTTAATGATTGTTATTATAATTGTACTAGTAGTGATTTCAACATTTTCAACTAGTCTGGTGACGTTTGAAACACCCCATGGTCGTAATATGCGTAACTAAATATGAAAAAGCATGACTACTCATGCTAATGCTATGTGTTTTTCCCGTATAGATAGATTTATGTAGTGTATTGGTAATATTTATTAGAGTGGCGACATTGCGTGCAGTTTATCATTGGCGTTACGTTCAGTAGCAGGCTAAGTCTCGCATTTGTGTGACTCGCCACGTAAGAGATAGGCAGAGAGCAATGGCAGTACTGGCCAACGAAACCAATTTAGAAAAATATATCATAGTTAATTCCTATTACAATCGTACTTGACGATTAACAAAATATTACTTTCAATTTATCTACGCTACTGCAAATACCCGACCGAAGCTTGGCTGATTAACACTCGGTAGCAAACTGCACCGAACGTCCTCACTTTAGACTAATATTGGTAATGGACGATAAACGTAGGACACTGATAAGAGAGATTCGAGAAGAAATACAGTGTTCCCAAGATGAACCACGTGTTTATATTTGAAGTGTTAATTTTGTTAATTAATAAATACAGTTTCAACTAGTATTTGTGCTACTTTTTGATATATTATAACAATTTGCCAAAATTCTGTCTCGAAATATGTGCAAGAAATAGTAAAATTATTTAAATAAATATATTATGGTACTACGTCGTTATTGAATGACAGATTTCTGTATATTTGAAAAATATGAATAATTAATATTAGTTCAGGAATTTTTTAATAGATGGCGCTATACATTATTTAAAAATATAATTCTATTTTAGCGTATTAGCGAAAAGGAATATAAACTATGTAATATATAAGCTTTAAAAAAAGGATTACAAACACATTCGACTTTAGATAAAAAAATGGAACATATGACTTGTTCAGAAAGCAATCCAAAATAGAGCGCCTATAGCGAAACCCATGTGACTTCTGTTAAGTATGCAACTCATTTAGCAGTATAATAATCAAAAATAAAATTCCCGTTTACATGCTGACAAATAAAATTTGATATGATACATTTGTATTATATATTATATTGCAAAAGCTATAATAAATGTTGAAATTGTTGGCCATTATTCTCTAAACAAATATCTATTCATCGGCAAATACATTTTGAAGCTCTTCTAGAGTAATAATATTAACGTCTTGTCGTATTGCTGCTTGCAACTCCTCTAAATCATGTAATCGATTTCTAAACACTTTATTCTTTCAATTGCCAAACAAATAGAAATCCGACGGTGTAAGATCTGGAGAGCGTGGGAGCCATAGATTTTCGCTTATCACCCTACTGTTAAGAAATTATCTTAAATGTTCCTGACTATTTCTAGCTCCATGTGCTAATACATTATCTTTTCGAAAGCAGCCTTGTTGCAATTCATGTAGTGTAGTCGTGGTATAAATTCATTTAATATGGCCCAGTATCTTTTACCTGTAATAGTTTCATGGAAAAATATTGGTCCATTGCTATCCAAATTCCTCCATTTATAGGAAGTAAATCGGTTTCGACAAATTCATGATGATTATCAGTAACCCAAGTACTGTAGTTCTGTGAATTAAACGCAGTAATAAAATAAAGACGAAAACAATCAACACAATGACACCGTGGGCCATATACACTACATGAGTACGTTATAGTCGTGGCAGTTTTCAAAAGCGCACCTAAATCTATTAACAATAGGTTTCATCTCACTACTTTCGATTAACCGATTAAAATTTTGCTGATAGATCCAAAAAATATCTTCAAACCATTGATCTAGTTAAAAGTTTCAATCAAAATTTATTCTTAAGAATTAATGCGGTTTTAAATGCTGAAGATCCTGTTAATTTCATTACAGTGAAAACTTTTCGCTAAAAATAAAACTTTCTACAACTGAAACATTCTGAATTATTCATATTTTAATCGATGTGAAAACTTATCTAACATCAAACATAAACAAAATGACACAAAGCAGACAAAAACTATAGGCGATGCATACGTTAAATCAGAAAGGAAAGGGGTACAAACACAAGGAAGCCAAAAGAAAAAAATATGTATAAACATTCAAGGAGATCTATATTCAAACTTAAACAAATAATTATCAGCATGAGTGAAACTAATATAAATATTTCAAATAGTATATTTTCTAAATTAATTGTCATTATCTTATCATCTATTATAAAAAAAAAACAAACATAAATGAACGTTAAACTCATAAAATATATAATATTTACAAAGAAATCATCTTATGCAGTAACAGTGTCTGTGTCACTTTGAGGCAGTGAATACGGTTTCTGTTTGCGTTGGCGTCTTCTTTCGCGACGTTCGCCCATGACGAGGCGTAGCTGTTCTAATTTCCCGCGCGTTCTTAAATTCTGATCCTCACTGCATGTAGAAACCGTCGGTCCACCTTCTTGTTCCGGTAAAGGGTTCGTCTCCTCCATATTTCGCCGATTCACCCGCCTCAATTCCGGCGCCGAACACAGAAGATCGTTTAATATGTGAACGATGGTTGCGACGTCTCTTCGCGGTTGTCCTACCGGATCTTGTAACGCTGGATTCAACGCACCACTAAATGTACCTGAGTAAACACTACCTCGCCTGCCTGTAAAACAAAAAAAAAATCATTTACTGCGGGAAAACACACAGATGCACAACTTTAAAAACATAACTTTTTATATGGAAGACCTATATATTACTGCGTTTTTTGGGTTGCGTCTCTTCAATTCATGTTAACTTGCTTCGGTGCTCCCTAGACCTATGTAGCTTCCTTTTTATATAATTGCGATAATTTGACATTTTTGAGGAATATTAATGTTTTATTAACGCCCTGCATTTTAAGCGTCTTATATGCCAATGTGCCTATTCAAATTTCTTCGATTGAGTTTTTTTTAAATTTTCAGCAATACGCCAAAAATATATATATATCAACTAGAAATCGTAGCCAAATTTAATTCATATTATTTTATTTCTTTTTAATAACACTTTCTGTACATTTTGCCAAAATCCATGCCTGCACATCCCCAAACAGCTTTCTCCAATGACAAAGGATATCGGCCGGTCATGAGTTATTGTTACGCCTGCGCTCCTAGAACGTCTTAAGATGTTTACCCCTAGAATTCGCCAAATTTGGAGCAAGGAAAACTACGGAAAACCTTACTCTGAGAGCGACAAGCCGAGGGTGAGTCCGGTACTCTGAAATTGCTAGCACAGTGCGCTAGGCGCTGCGTCACCAGTCCCGATGAGGTTATCAAATTTTTTCGCCCAAAAACATGCAGCGCTGTGACAAAATACTATAAACCTTTGCGTTTTAGTATCGGGGATCAGGATGATAAATAATTTGGATTGTTTCAATTTCTGGGGTATAAAAGAAAACGATTTCATATTTTCTTGTAATTTATAGGAATTGAAATATTTCTAAATGAATGCCCAAGATTGCTGTATTATAATTTTACGCTTTCAAAAAAAACCTAAGACCAACAAAACGCGTTTCATAAATTTAGCAAACCTCAAAAATATGGAGTAATTCGACAATAATTTCAAATGATTATATATCAGAATTATTAAATATAAATTTGCCTTCGAAATGGTGAGTGTCCTCAGTACATCAGCGATTCTTTGTTTCAGAAAGCTTAATACAAACTTTCCAATCTACGCTGTACCATTGCCATCGAATCTATAAATCAGAAAAAAAGCAAATTTAACTTGTATTCGATGAAAGAATTACTAAATATTGCTTGCGTAAGTTCAGCATTAAAACTTTTCAATTCAATTACATTATTAGAAGTGTACACGCTGTGTACGACAGATGAACACTTTTAGCTTGTTTACTGCAAGCGATGGATTATAAATTTCAATATAGGAAAATTGGTGAATTTCGATTTGCCGAGACTCTGGCATTCTCGAAACATTACAATAAAAAAATAAACAGATACTGCGAGAGTACTTTGAAATCTCAACATAAAGATAATGTCGCTCGTCAAAAATATTCTGGTAATATAATTGCGCACGCATTGAAAGATACTTTTGAAAGTTTCAACCATGTTGGACGCTCAGTTGTTGTTTAACAGTTGTTTATGTCAGACGATGTTAGTATTTCTGTAAAAATGAAAAAAAAGCGAATACTGAGCCATAATTAAATGTTTGCATTTAAAAGACAAAATGTGCGCAAATTAGTGGACAGATGGACGCTGTTCACGGAGATTCTGCACCAGCATTTGCACTAATAAAATCTTGGCCAGGTGTATTTAAGCGTGGCTGTACGAAAAAGTTCACTGGTTATAAATGGCATAAGTAAGCTAATAAAACTTCGTAAAATGTATGCCTACAATGCAGCTATTAAAGCAAGGGGAGGACGCATATATTGTTTTATTGGTATTTCTTGTATATTAATGCCAGTAGAGATTTCTGAAGAAAATTACAGTTTGCTCCAATTAATTTGCACAGTACTGTAACTTCTTAACTAACTTAAGTTCGTAATAGCGAACACTGCGATTTTACAGTAATTAATAGGTTGTGTTTTTCTCTATAACTCGAGCTTGTTTGCAACCTGTTCGATTTTTTGAATTTTTGCTGTATTTATAATTACATAGTCATCAAGTCACCATTAACAACGTATAAATTAAGTGGTGAAGAGAATCAGGCTATTCACTTGTTATTTTGGTAAATAATAGTCGAGGTAATAGGGATAATCGAATTACGCTTATAGTCACAACAAAGCACAACTTGACTTTAAATTGCACTTGGTTTGCAAAATGTAGAAACAACAATCGCAACGGGAAGTCTGAATCTTGAAAAAAATCTCCATCTTTCGTGTGCAAGTACTACATTTAAGCTAAGTACCTTCGTCTCGGCCAGAAAAGACATCCGCCGAAAGTCTCCTTAGCGTATGCTGTAAATTTCTGGAAGCTTGCATAAGACTGGGCGGTCTACTTGGAGGTGGTCCTCCCGTGTTAGAGGGCGGAGGTTTCGTCCCGGAAACTGTACTTAGCTGAAGCTGTATAAGCATCATGTGGTCTCCCAATCGCATGCTGAGATTCAAAGGTGCCTTGCCGCATAGGAACTCATTCACCTGAGTATCATTTAAAGATTCTAAAGCTTGCATAATTCCCATTTCCGGACGTTGCGTCTGAAAAACGAACAAACAAATTCATTGAATTCGAATACATAATTTGTTTCTAAATTTAATTATTACTACTTGCATAACTAATTAAATTGAATTGTAACGTTACTGCCAATACTACGAAAACCATTAATCATTAAGTGTTACCGAACAATACACAATCAATAGCAATCTAATGCGCACAGTAACTGATAAACCATTTCTTAACTTGTCGGCCAATGATATAATTGTATGCGTACTTGCAAACATACAACTTCCATCAACATATTTGTTTAATTGGTGTAAATAATAATAAACATAGAAAAAATGTGCGATTTATCTAATTTTTACAATAAAAATTGTAACAAAACAAAACCTATTTTTTTACGAATTTTGAGATACTCTTTTATATCTTTAGCCGCAGAAAAACCTTTCCTATTAGTTCAATTACTTTTAAGAGAAGCTACTTCATGCCTTAAAGCATTTTAAACTAATTCGAGTACCTTTAATATAACTAGCGCCCTATTTCTAATATATCAACTAATTTTGCTTGATTCACCTTGGGAAGGGCTTGAAGCACTTTCAGCAGCGCTCTGATTACTTTAAGGGCTTCAAATACTTTACTGGCTTCTATGCAACATAATCACAACAACTCTAATTATGTCTATAACTTTCAAATCTCAATTGTAAAAGTGCAAATTATTCTTACATATTTCATATTTTGGTTGCTATTATTATTTCTTTAATTAATAAATTATGGTGTGTTCGTTTAAATCGGCCAACAATATAGTGTTGTTTCAGATTTTATTTTATACTAATAATAATAAAATTAATTCATTGTCCAACAGTTACAACTAATAATAGAGCAAAAATAAAAATAAATGCATACATATTTTAATTTATATTATTAAAAAAATCAGAATAATGTAAATCCAGTGACCAGCATATTGAAGCGAATGATGAGGTATGGATAATATTGGTTCTAGAAAGTGGCAAGGAAAACGAAGAGGAAAGCGAGACGAACACGAAAATTACGAGAAAAAAGAAGGTGAGGAGTATCAGTAGCATGGACCAATTTCCAAACAATGCAGGCTCCAGGACATTAAAATCGTGATGCTAGTGATGCCAGACTATATCTATTAAGTAATCTGGAATAATCTAACCCTCATTCCAGATAGAGACCATCCTCCGTGGAACTTTTTTCCAAAAAAATCTGAAGATAAACATAGTAAGGGGACCGTACTTACCGATGCATACTTCAACTTGCTAGTGACGAAATTAAAGAAGAGGGTCCTTAGTAACTGAGTATTACGAAATTACTTAAATAAGCTTATAATAAAGCATAAGGTCTTAGAGGCTAATAAGTAGAGCTACTATATGCGAAGAGAAATCCATCGAAGGGCCAAACAAACCTCAAAAATCTTTGATAAACTCAAGTTAATAATAGAAGCTAATGGGCTTAGCAAAAGGCATTCTAGCTTCATTCAATATAAAAAATGGAATTAAATAATCACCAGAAACGGTATTATTTACAAAGAAGTCATCATTCTGACTAATTCTTCTTCTGTGTCAGAAGGTAATGTAAAAGGAATACAATCGTGGTGTGAGGTGGCTGTAGAAGGAGACGAAGTGATTAGATAAGTAGAGACAAACTTATTAGCATAACATGAACAATGTTTGGAATTCTAGATGTGTCCCCTTTGTCCTGAATATACCTAAATATTTGTTTTGGGTTGAACTTTATACATGTTTCAAAATGAGTCATAAGCTAAAGCAATCTGTATTGAGCAGAGTCTTTTAAATTCATGTTAGTATTCAACTCTAGTGGATTGATACATTGAAAATTGAGCAATGAACTTTTTGGGTGAACCTGGTACCAAAGATTCTATTTCTATTATTTATATAAAAACGAAAAAATACTATATTTAGGATTGAAAATTTGTATCACTTGCAGTGCCATAATAGAAATTGACGTATTTTTTTTGCTATCGTATAACTTGCCCAAAATTTAGTAGTATCAAATGCTGTACTACTTAATGCTACTTAGTAAGTGTAATACTGCTGAATTTGCAATTTACACTCGATGCTGCTGCAAATCTTTTAAATACACTAAACCATTTGTTTACATTACATCAAGGTCATCGTAGAAATGTAGATTTCACACGTAAAAATTCTAAAGCTAAACCATCGACACCAATAAGAGATAATTTGAATGAAATTAAGATTCAAAAAAAAAATTAAGTGCACCATTGTGAGAAGATCAAGTAATCACCTGAAAGCAATGTCAAATTTTTTTATTACAGAAATGGATGTCATTTGACAAACAGCTGATGTAATCTATCCACTTCACTAAAACAGTACCTACATGTTTAATCGAGAATCAAACTTGGAAATAGGGAAAACTACGGATGAAAATCATATAAACTTTTATAAAAAAAAAGGAATTGATTCTTTTAAGCATTGTTACAGACATTACAAATAATGTCAATAGAGTAATCAGACATGTTTTCTTCATAGTTCCATGAATTCCTACATTTGTAAAATGTGCATATCTATACAATCTTGCAAAACATGGTTCGAAAGTATAAAAGCAAATTATGAATTATGAAAATACTCACAACAAGTCCTGTTTCCACATTAGGTAGTAAAGTAACTTTTGAACCATCTGAGAGACCATGTTGTGTTATAATACCTTCTTGCAATTGCCTAGAACATAAAGATAGGCAATGATTAGTATTCCAACCAAATAATGCTCCTTTAATGTAGTGTGTTTGATAAAATATAAATAAATAAAGACACACTTGTCTCGAAATAATAAACATATCCTGTCTCTGGGTAATTTCAGCTTCTTTGATACCAGTTTCTTCAAATTTTCCACCGTTATATTTGGCTCCACGATAAGTGAAAAGTCGCCCCCCGTCGTGGGGCTTATTTGTATCGAAATTTGTGAGTGTTGGCCACACCCCTGAGAAATGGGGTTAGAGCTAGATTCGGCACTCTCTTCCATATCTATTTTGTCTATATTTACACACTAAGAACCAACTCGCACAAATACAACTTCACTTTAAAACACTACGAGTCGCCTTTGTTCCTAATTTGCCCTTATACACCATTTCCAAACTCATAAATCGCACAAAAAAAAAAACAATTACGGTATTGCTAGCTCGGTGGATCTGACAGGTTTTGGTTGCGCTGCAAGTGGGGTGTCCCGTGGCGGGTGGGGAGGAGAACACACAAATTGGGTAGACCACAAAGGCCTTATGTATAATGGGTTGTCTAACGCCATATGAATTTGATTATGTTTAAAAAAATATGTTTTTTTACAAACACTCATACAAGCAAAAAGGTAATAGCTGTATGGAAAGTTAAAAATACGTATCTTAAATTTGAGTGATACATATTGCAAATAATAGGCAAAATAATTTGATACTTTTACTTTGTCCAGTTTGTATTTCTATGTAAATAGGACAAGATAAGAATATTATGCCTGCTGAACTGTGCAGTGGTAACACCAACCTACACAAACCGATCTTTGTAAGGTCCGTTTTTCTTTACGGACGAATATCCGATGTAACATTTTCTTTCTAAATATGTTGAACATTATTAAAATTCAAACAATGCTTTTATCTGTAAAAGGAGATTTGTAACAAATGCTCAAAATTATCGTATAATGTTCGATAAATATCCGTAATTATGAGATATGGACAGATTGTCTACATTTAAACTTTTGCAGCATTGATGTAAATTATTGCAACATCCACTGTATATTCCAAAGGTATTACCCAAGGATTCATGAAAAAAAGGGAGCGAGATTGCATACAGTTTTAATTTGTTAGAAAAGAATAGATATATACATATCTCTGTTATCTTCACTTTGTTCAGTATATTAAGTTGCCTATCATAACTGTATCTTCATTTTTTTTTCATATCATAATACTTAATTTGAACAATAAAATATTAGGATTGAAAAAAAGCAATTAATTAACAAAATAACACAAAATATATAAAGTAAATAGTTTAAACTTCCGGAATACAATTTTCAAATTTTAATATAAAATTTGTATTACCTCCAATCAACGAAAGATGTCACAAATAACATGATCCCTTTACCTTCTTTGTTTTTATCAGGTTATGTTTACTTGTTTATTATCATGAACTTGTCTTGAAGCTAAAGTGATATTAGTGAGAGCGTCATGGAAAGAGGAAAACCATTACCAGGTTCAAGAGGTCCCAAGAATAAAATTACGCAACAACCGCCAGATTTATTTATTGCTTTGGGATCGAAGCAGTCATCTTCTCGAGATGATCCAAAGAGACCAGTACCTTTATCGAAACCTTCAACTTCACACTTACCACCAACTTCAAGCAAAGGTAATATAAGGAAAAACGTTATTCTAATGTTATTCTATTACATATCTTTTAGTGGGACAGCCTGAGAGGAAAAGAGAAGGTAGCTCATCCTCTTTACAAGCAGTTCCTCCATCGAAGAAAATGAAAGTCACTCTACCAAATAGACCACCCGGGGTGGCGGTCCCAGGTTTATCCAATTTATTACCTTCAGATCGTAATTTGAATCAAGTAGGAAGTGAACCTTGGGAGAATCTCGCTATAGATTGTGATTCATGTGATTTGACTGAGCTAGTATTAAACAATGCGCAATTAGGAAATTCTGATAAAGCTGTAATGTTGCAAAGGATTTTAAATATCACATATATTTTTTCTTTATTACTGTTATAGGTTTCCTATATATTAGGAGCTATTCGCACAATCAGAACACAGAGACTAAAACCATGCAAGGTCTTATATAGTAGCTTAGTGCTGATATGCCACTACAGACCTAATTTATTTGTAAATGAACATGTTGTAAATGCAATCATTAGTTCCATGAGACGTGACATAGCAGCAGGCCAAAAAACACCGACTAAAAACAACTTTTCCAATCAGATACTTTTCATAAATAGTCTAGTGTATGCGTTTACTGAGGTAGAACACTGGCCGGAAATATTCGTAAAGGTATTCCTAATGTATTTGTTAAATTTATTTTTTGATTCTGGTTGCAATTTAAAAATTAACATAATTAGAAACTTCTCTATTCCGTCTACTTTTATTCAAGAGGAATTTTACCAATCTCTTATTAGGAATAATTGTTCGGAATTAATTAAATAACTCATATGGTGCAAGATATTCCAATACTGGACACATTGTACATCTTAATTTTCTCATCTATCTATTAATTCAATAAATTTCATGATTTACAGCTGTATGTTGAGGATGCAGTCGGTGACAGAGTCTGGATAGACAATCCATTTTGTAAACCATTTGTTGAGAATATAAAAACTGCATTTGGCACGAAGCAACCACCAAAACTCCTTTTAGCTACAGAAACTTGGGCCCCTACGGGAAGAGATACCTCAAGTCCGCTAACGATTAACTCGAACGATGATGACGAGAGTAAGTAAAATCACGCAGAGTATGATCGAATTGTTGTTAAGTTTGTATTAAACTAGGTTTCAATGAACAAAAAGCGTTAGTTGATAGTTGGAATATACGCGTATATCCAAGATATACGCAATCGCAGGAGATTGTGGAGCAAATAGTTTTGGAGGCAATTAAAGAACAGTTAACAAGACGACAGCAACCGGATACCGTTACGAAGAATTTTGTTCGATTTTTAAGTATAGCTTGCGGTCTGGTTGAAATTCGTATAATATCCGTATCGAGGATTGAAAATTGGTTGCATAATCACAAGCTTATGAAGCCCGCTCAAGAATTGCTTGCGTACTTATGTTACAATTGTTCTGCAAATACGCAAAGGGATATCGAAGTGGTTGCGCAACTAAGTAAATTGCGACTTAAAAATAAACCCATGGTCACCTTCTTCAATAATTGCCTCAAAGAAATGGTGTTGTCTTTTCCAGAAAATTTATATCCACTATTAAAATATACTATCTACAATGAACTATCCAACACTAGGAATACAAACAACCTATTTGTAGTGGGAGCAATGTTTCAAGTTGCGCCCGACTCCAGTGCGGATGCTTTCACGGATATTTGTTTGGTAAGTTATATTTCTTAAAGTGATTCAAGTACCATTTTATTATATAAACAGTTATAGTCATGTTTCCACAATTACTTTGGTTTTATTAATGTTTTTAAACTTTCTCAAAAATGTTTAAAAGAATCATGTTAATTACACACGCTGCTATAACATATTAAGATTTGAAATTGATTTATGTCATGGTTTTTTAAATATTTACGAAAATGGAATTATAATTACAACAAAACATTTTCGAATGTTGGTTCTTTATTCGCTAAATATGGATTATGAATTTTTCGAAAATTTCTGAATGTACTTTTTTGTTATAAACATTTATAACCTCCTTTTAAGTTTATATTGAATTAAAACCGATGTTTTTCAAAATTCCTGGTAACGATATATCTGATCCATTGCATCCTAACTCAGTTTTCATTTCTGATTTGTAAATCTGCACAAGATTTTACAAGATATTCATTTAAATAACTTATAAGAGTATATATATCATTTTCAGGAATTATTATTAAACAAAGACGACTATCTACGATCTTTAAGAACTCTATTAAAAGAAATTAACAGAGTACTTCGCCACGACTTTAATCTATTGAATATAGTGCATTCGATGCTAAGGGAAAGGAAAGAAATCAGTAACCTAGTAAGAGAGTCGGAGTATCGGGAAAGAATGTTTTTATCAATAGCGGATTTGGTGTGCATGTGCATGTTACTCTGCGTAAATTCGCAAGTAAGAGACGCCGCCACGCAAAGTAAACGAGATGTAGCTATTCTTCAATCGTTTCAAATGCAAGTAAGCAATATACAAAGAGAAGCAGTCACTTGGCTTCACGATTCTGCATTGAGAGTGTTCAGACCCAGCATAAGCGATTTTCAATATGTTTTACATAAGGTCTTATTATTAGAGCAAGTCGATCATTATTGCAAGGTTGATTCATGGCCGGGAGAAAACGAACGGAATTTGTTCTTCAGGTTAACCAGCGAAGTGCCCTTATTAGAAGCTACACTTCTGCGAATACTATTAATCGGTATATCGAAGGAGCATCCGGTCAACGCTAACGAAATCATAGACATATGCGATCAATTGATAAGACGTTCCGGTAATTTGGGATCGGATTGTTTAGAACCTCTGGTAATGGACAAAATCGAAATTGTTGATTTCTTCTTAAATCTATGCAGCTACAATTATCCGGAAAATATTGGCTTACCGCCCGGATACATACCCCCCAAACTGGCAATATCCGCCTTGTACTGGAAAAGCTGGCTTATGTTACTCATCTTGGCTGCCCATAATCCAGCTAGCTTTGGGCAATTGGCTTGGACGAAGTACCCCATTCTGAGAATGTTTATGGAGATGTGTATAACTAAGTAAGTTATTATATTCTTACTTTTAGTAAATCTGTTAATTGAATTTGGAAATATTAAAATTCATTCCATATTGTAATCAATTTTAGCTACTTATATTTTTAACAAGTGACAACAAGTAACAAGTTTAGTAGTGAGTAATCAAGAATAACTAGAGCAACAAAAGATCTAAAAGTGTCAAGTAAAAAATAAATTGAACGTCAATAATTGATCACCTAACTTGTTTGTGTGACCACAGCATTTCAAATAAATGGCATTACCTCAAAAAGACTATGCAATTCGGGGTGCCGCAAAGCTCTATATTACATAAATCTCAAACAATCTCAGTTGATGTATCCTTTTTGCTGATAATACTACTTTGTTAGTCAAATCAATGGATTGCAAAAATGTTGTAGAGAGGAGCAGTTGGGCGTGTGGTACGGCGGACTCTTGGTTTTCCTTAAACAGGCTGATTCTAAACGACAGCAGATCTAAAATGGTTACAATTTCAAAAAGAGGCACTGGCACACTAAACAACCTAGAATCAATCAAATACTTGAGGCTTTTCCTAAAACAAAAACTTGGGTGGGAAAAACAATATCTCTTTTAAGAAATTTTACACTGAATGTTCCATGGAAATTAAAGATTTTAACTCTCTCATATCATTATATTTTTGAATGTCTTATGCACGTTAAAAGAATACAAATTGTTATACTATAAATGCTGCAATGTTTTGTTGTATTACAAAAAACAAAAATGATTTAAGTATTAAACATCCTCATCTTTGTACCATAAAAAAGATGTCTTAATAAAACTCTGCAGTATTCTCCCGCAACATATCAAGACTTAAGAACGAAATTGTTTAAACTTTCTATTAAAAAGATCTTATTACTTATTACACCAAAGATGCAATAGATGCAACTCCTCACTGTGTGTTCACGTTAAACATTTACCGTTCATGCAGTTAAATTTGTTTTATTAACTGTGTTGTATGGTTTTATTCTTTGACCTGTGTAAATACGTATTGTATGTAAACACCAATAAAGTATTTTATTATTATAATTTAAAAATATTATTTTAGCCATTTCTCATTTCCACCGCCTACTATGGTAACCGGAGAAGCAATAGACGATTACAATTCCAAGGAACAGCAAATACTGGCCCTAGAAAAACAGAAAATATTAGAATTCGAATCGCATTTGGCGGCAGCCAGCACCAAAGTGGAAATAAACGAACAGACAAGTTTACTCCTCCCGCAACTGATGGAATTGAATCCTCAAGGAGATATTAGAAGACCACCGCAGGTGGTTTTGGATCAGTTGCAAAGTCTTAACAACAGTCATCGTATGGGGCATTTATTATGTAGATCTAGACATCCGGATTTTCTGCTGGATATTATGTCTCGGCAAGGAGGCACGGCACATATGCCATGGTTGGCGGAATTGGTTCACAATTCCGAAGGAGCGTTAGCTCACCTACCTGTGCAATGCCTTTGCGAATACTTACTTTCGAACACCCCCACAGAAAAGTTAACGAAGCACAGCCAATTATTAGCTCATTTGAGAACGGTTGTTAATAGCGTTGATCCCCAAAACGCATGTGAAGTTTTGGAGTACTTATTGAGAAGGCTTTCCTCATCGCATGCTTCTAGCCGTATTCAGGCTATTAAAGGACTAACATTAGTACTAAATCCAAACGACGATCTCGAAATAACCAACGCGAATATAACCAATACACACTGGCTAACACATTTTATCTCACACTTCCCGCATTTAAGTCACGTTAAGACGTTACTCATACATTTGCTTTTACAAGCTATGCTAGTAGAAACCAATCCCATACACGTAGCTAACTACATAAATTTCCTGGCCACTCAAGGAATCGATGATGCCATGCCAGAACTTCCAGAGCTGATTCTAGATTTAGCTTCGTTGATCGTTGAAAGAAGCAGCATTACAACATATATCCTACCAGGAGAAAACATGCAAACCCTACAGGACTTGATATCGGTGTTCCACGTTTATCTACAAAGAGCTAGGCAACCAACAGATGATGCTTTTCACTGGTCCGAGAATCAGGATCAAGTAGTAGTATCCTGGGACAACGGCGATCAATGCACTTTACAAATATTGATCGTTCACGCTTCCATCATTCTTCTAACATACGGTCGTCCTATTGCGAATTGTGAAAATTTTGAGGCCTTGTTAGATACGTGGTTCCCTCTGAACGAAGAACAACCGAAAGCTTATCTTGTAGATACGTCGGAAGAAGCGCTACTGGTTCCGGATTGGTTGAAGCTTCGTATGATCCGATCTAACGTCCCTCGATTAGTGGATGCGGCCGTGGAAAAATTAGAAGCACCGCAGCTGGTGCTCTTCATTCAATCTTTCGGGATTCCGGTCATTTCCATAAGCAAGCTATTGCAGACGCTCGATAAGGCAACTCTTGGTGATTCTAAGATCGTCGTCGACGCTGTGCTTGATAAAAATTATATGGTGCAGTTGGTAGAGGTACAAAACAGGAGAGGCGCGATTGGTGGGGAAATATTCGTTCAGGCGTTGGAGATGCAAACGCCCGGCATGAAGGACGACGACGTAATCGATATCGGGGTACTTAGAAAACCTCTACCGTTAATATCGAGGAAATTAACTACTACAACGGATTATTCTACTCCGAATGTTATTAATGTTTTATCAAGGATTATTGATTCCAATTATCCCATTGATGATAAAGAAGATATTAGATACTTGACGAAGGTGAGACTAGTACTATTAATCTATTTGGTATTTTTAGCAAACATTAAAGGTACATCCGCACATTCTATACCACACAAAATGTTTAATAAATTCGGGACATACGATCAGTCACCAAAGTCTACATACACCAAGAAATCTTTTCTTAATGCTCAAATTAACCTTTCAAGCGCTGCAATAGACAATTAGAAATTGCATTCATAGTGTCTCCCATTTTCATTCGTATGCTGACTACACGTTATGATGGAAGGGAATATATTCGACATATGCACTGGATATCCAATTCCTACATGACGAATGTATACGAATCGTTGAGGGTTGACTATACAAATCTTCCAAATTTATTAAATAGATTTTGTGTGATGCAGAGTGGACCGATACCAGTCCTTGCTATCACTATTTATTGCCTCAATTATGGTAATGCTTTTAGGCTATAAAGGACGATCCATCAGTGGTGAATAGAATCATCGATTTCCTAGCCACGGTTCCACCTTTAACCGTTTTAAAATCCGCCTACCACAAAAAGTCACTTATAACCCTTTTCAGGCTCCTATTTACTAAAAACCACTGCAACGAAAAAACCCTCACGATCGCTACCAACATTTTGAGTGTAACTCAAGATAGTAATTGTTTATTAGTAATGAATCTAACGCAGTTTCTCCAACTGAATAGCAAATCTATCAAACGTGATACCGATCATGCATTTCTAAATCCGACTAAAATGAACGAAATGAATAAATATGACTACCTTTCTAAGGATGAACATGTACAGACGTTAGGAAAGGAGCTGGGTGAAATGCTACTAAGGAATACTGAACCGGAGAAAACTGGATTACTTGTTGATTGGTTATCTTCTGTTGAGTTACAAATAGCAGGTCCAAATGAAAAATTACAGGTACGAATCACGCATTTTCATTTTTCCTTGTTTATATTTTATTAAATTATTCTGTTGTGTATATTATTTTATTCAAACCCTACTACATATACAGTGCGTCCGAAAGGTCTAGTAACAGTAGTAGCACTGTTGTTTTTACAATGGCCTTGAAAAGTTCTGACGTCATATATTTTTACCTGATTAAAACATTTTATATGATATTTTTTGGTTTACAAAAATCCCACAGGACACAATCATGATAAAATGCTTATTATCTTCTTCATTTTCCAGATGGAGTTGCTGTTTTCCAAACAAAAGCTATCCTTCCGGCCACTACTAATATCTGTTCTTTTACAAAGAGCAAGTTGGCGAACGCTATCCAGCGTCGTTAACCATTTATTGAACAATAGGGAAATTGAATATTGCCCGGTATCCGTATTGGACTTTTTAACTGCTCTTACACAAAGTCCGAGGCTCTGGCAAGGCCGCGATAAGGCCACGCCCAAACATCATCATTTTGAAAATGTACTGCATTTAAACACACAAAAAGTAAGTTCCCATTAAAACGAATTTTTGCTTGGGATACTAAATTCGTTTTAATTACAGCTGCAACGACTTATAGATTACATACTACAAGAAGCGATGGAAACCAATGATGATCAGTGGAAGAGGAAAATGGAGTTAAGGGTCTCGCTGTTACAACAATCCATAAACAGTTCCCTAAAGCCCGTAGTACTGTATTTATTGGCGAAGACACAGAACTGTCAACAGGCCGAACATCTACTTATGATGCTATACATGTCCATTCCATGTATTAGACGATACTTATCCAGTGAACACAACCTCCCGCAACTTCACGCAGAAGGAGCATCAAGTGCTGTAGATGTAATATCTCATACATTAATAAGTGCCCTTACGGCAACGGCTAGAATTAAAGATTGGAACAGACGAAGTCAAGATTTGGAACTATGCGCGCGAAAATTAGCAGCCACCCATCCTGATTTAGCGCTGAGACAATTACCGATGATAGCCGGTAGTCTAAGAGGAAGAGCTCAATATGATTGGACGGTATTAAAAAGTCGCGGTCATTTTGTGCTTTTCGGCCAAGTACTAGGACTCTTGGAACTGTTACAACCATACGTTTTTCAAAAACCCGATACACTGTGTAACATACTAGACTCATATTTTCTCTTATTAAAATATCATGGTACGATGAAAGAACTAAATTATATCGTCAGCCGGATAGTTAGCTTTCTTCAAAATTGGATGATGAAAGACATTAAAAATGCGTTGAAATATCTGCAACAGAATGGACACGTTCTGAAGTAAGTCTTTTTTTTAATTTCTACATAAAATTGAACCTAAATGTTTTATAATATTCAAAGGAATCATACGTTTAATTTTATATAAAAAGCGGTACATGTTATTGATTTGTAATTATGATGTTAATGCTGTGTTATAATATACTTGTGTTCCTGTAAAAGCATCTGCGGAACATCTGGCTCTTGTAAATGCCGAAAAACGAACTAGACCAATGTAATATGTGCATTGGTCAACAATTGTTTAAGTTGATCTTTAGAAATGCATTTTATAAAAATTATAATACTCCCAACAATTTAGGTGTGGTGCATTTTTAATTGCAGCCAGTGTAATAAGCGTTAAAAAAAATAAGCTGCGTAAGGAACTAATAAACTATTTCATTATTTTCTTTTCAGCGATATTCAAATCTCTCAGCCCAGCGTTAGGCCATTACTTTCAAGTGTCTCATTTCCAACAATAGACCAAAGCAATTCAACCGAACAAATCCTAGTTGGAACGGCTACGGCACCAACACCAGATCCATTACCTCAGCATTGGCCGGCAATAGTCGCAGGATTGCAATCGCACGATCCTTTATCAGCTTTACAGGACCTAGACCATATAAGCAATAAGAAGCCACAATTGCTGCAGAACGTATCGCAGCATCTATATAACACTCTTAGCAGTCTCAATAGTTTAGTTCGGAATCTGTCACTGAATCTTGTGCTGAAGCTATTAAAACACAATCCCAACACGAGTTCCGAAGCTTTACCGTCCATTTTGTGCTGTTTAGAAAACCGAAATGCGGATGTTGTTGAGAGCATCATTAACCGCTTACCGGAAATCATTGTTACTATGCAAGAGTATGCTTTAGTTATTCTTACCAGGGTTTTTCAACTTGGAGTTAATTCTCACATAAATGCCAGTACTGGCATATGTAAAAGTATTGCGTTACTAAATTTACAATCTGGTAGTTAGAGTATGTTCTAGAATCCCTTTTGTATTTGAAATATTTTTTTATAGGTAAGATACAGTGTGATTAAAAAATGTGCATATCCCAAAAAAGATTTGAATAGCTTTATGATGTTATTAAACAATATACTTCAAATTGATAAAATATGCTGGAAGTATCATGTAAATAAATTATTAAAAACATATGACAATTTTTTTTTATATCCTATTTATTTTATTGTGTGGCTACAGCTTTATGTAACAGTAGCCACGAATGAACTGGCGCTTATAGACCTACCGTATTTTGCATGCAAAACCACCAGATGGCCGTATTATAAAACGACAAACAATATTTACGGCATCTAATCGTTAACGTACGTCTTTAATTTGCTTGGAAAATACGATGCATGAAGGATTTAGCAAGGTATTACCTCTGTCAGTGGCGTATGGCAGGCACGGTACGTGCCATGGTCGCCACTGGCAGGGGGCGCCATTTAGTGCACCCGTGTCAAATCAAATTAGAATGTTATTAATTTATTGAAATTAATAATTATTTTATTTTAGTTTTGAACAACAAAGTTTTACAATTAATATGAAAAATTAAATGGAAATGTTATAGCGCAAACTGTGTTGTCGAACTAGTCGGTTTGATAATTTTATCAGCCCTGTCTTTTTGTGACAAAAGTATATATAGTCTAGTTTGCATAACTTCACTGATTTGATACGTTTGAGTATCAAAAAAAGTATGTCCCTGAAGCCAAATCAAAAGGAGATAATGTAATAAAAATATTACATATTATTTTATTACATTAAAGTTAAGTTTTTCATGTTCAAATTGCAATAGTTCCCAATTATTACGTACCCTGCGTATAGCGTACAATCTATTATAACAAAACGTCTATGTGCCGCCTAGCTAAATGCATGGCTTTTCTTCTCATATACTTTCCGTTTGTAATGTATAGATTTGGGATACTTGGTGGCGTAGATAAAAGAGATGTAACTTTGTTGTAACACTGTGTATAATGCAAAAAGAAATATGGAAGCAACCTAACGCTGTCCTCTCCGAAGTAAAAACGATTTGGAATTGGTTGAGAAACGTCGAAGATATGAAGTAACATATCAAAGAGAAAATACACGATGAACTGCGAACTTGCTCCTTTTTTGAACTCACAATGGCAAATAATGTAACTAAGTATATGCCATAGCTTTTTATACAGGAAATATATGTACATACAAAATTTTGCTTTTATGATACGAAGTGTCGGTGTTTGCTACTTCAATAAATGGTATTTGTTGTTTCAATCAACCGTGTTCATTGCACAAATAAACAGTGTTTGTTGCCTCAATAAACGGCATTTGTTACCATTGTAAATAGTGTTTCTTACCTCGGGAAATTGTATTTGTTGCATCGATTTCACCGATTTTCTTTTCTTTTTATCGAATATTACGAAGAATTTTCGTGAAAGAAACCAATTACGATTAAAATATTACAAGCTACAGCATCCATCTCATAAGGATGATATGTTAAATACTACTTCCGCGGTCGTTGGTTTCCTTTAAAGAATTTGGGTTTCCGGGTTGAAACCGCGTCGTAATTGCATGAGAATGCCGACGTTTCGCTATCAATTGTATGGAGCTTCTTCTGGGCTGCTAATAATCTACAGAAAACGTAAACTACATCGACAAAATATAATTTGTTGTTTAAAAGATACGTGGTATTTGTTATTGGTTGTAATTTATAGTGTAAACCGTAATTTAAAGTTCCCTATATTTCCGAATGTGTATTTAACTTTTGACTAATAAAGTCAAATTGACAGAATAATATAACCTAAATGGTATAAAAACAATCAACAAGAATGGCTATTTTTAAAGCCGTTGGAAGGAATGTACCGTATCTAAAGCAACAATTTATTGCTTTATTAGGAAATACTAGTACATCAGTAAAGTTTATATGTGCTGTGGTAATTTTTAGTTATTGTCTATCATATTCAGAAGAAGCTGTAAATGTACTCTCTGTGACGCCTGGATTTTTAATGCCCCCGTCCTTTTGGATATGGACAGCGTTTACATTTTGTTTTTTAGAGGTGCACTTCTGGGAGGTGTTAGTTGATATAGTGACAGTTGGACTGTGCGGTAAACTAATTGAACCATTATGGGGTCAAATGGAAATGATGACATTCTTCGCTGTTGTTAACTTAGGAGTAGCAATTATTAGCACTGCATTTTACTTTATTTTGTATATGTGCACATTTAACACCGATCTATTGTTTACTGTACATATTCATGGACTCGCCGGATATATTGCTGGTGTATCTGTAGCAGTTAAACAGATCATGCCAGATCTTGTGTTAATTAAAACTCCTTTAGGAAAGCTGAGCAACAAAAATGTTCCATTATTGGTATTTTTTATGTCTTTAGTCCTATGGATTATTAGATTATTAGAAGGAACATATCCAACTATGTTTTTAAGTGGTTTACTCGTTAGTTGGATCTATCTTAGGTTTTATCAATGGCATAGTAATGGAAGTCGTGGAGATATGGCCGACTATTTCACATTTGCTAGGTAATATTTTTTATCAAAAGAAAACGGTATTGTAGTAGATATAAAAAAAACCTTTTTTTTTTAAATTATGTAATTATAATTTCTTTATAATTTATAAGTCATATGTGCTAACAATTAATACACAACAATATACTTATGTTTTATAGAAAACTAATCAGGAAATGAATTAATTTAATGTTTTAATATGTATTTTTAGCTTCCTTCCGAATGTAATACAACCTCCAATTGCAGTTGTTAGTAACACGATCTACGAAGCATTTGTAAAAATGGGTATTTGTAGAAAAGTCGTACGCAGATTTGACATGGCAAATCCCACTGGTGTTACAATTTCAGTGCCAGGGAGTGATCAGCATGATATGGAAAGAAGAAGGTTTGTATATTGTCTTTCGTTACATATAATGCTGAATATTACTAAATAGTCACTTAGTAAAGTAACTTTATTTTATAAAAATAAAGAAACAAGTGAAGCTGTTTTTGTAGTGTATTGCAAAATAGGAAGCTACATTTAGTAACGTTTTATGGGAAAGGATTTAGGTATATCTAAAATAGCGTGATTATGTATCTACTTTTTATTGTGTTTAACCAACTGATTCATTTAAAACAATGTAACAAGGTACTTGGTGGAGTTATAGTCGAAATAACATACATTCCATATCAGTATGAAATCCACAAAAGAAACATTCGTATTTGAGTCATACTGCTGTAAATATTGTCGAAATGATATCTGGAGGCAAAAGCCCGACAGCTAATAAAATGAAAGGAATATTAATCTTTCTGGTAAAATAGACATTTTTAATGCTTCATTACCGCGCGTCAGAACAGTATGTAGAAAATTTGCAAAATATCTCAAAAGCGGCTAGCTTTAAGTATAGGGAAGGCTATATAATTAACCCAAAATATTACTAGCAATTCGAAATTTAAAAAATATAGAAGCTATCCTGTATAAATTAGTCACTCGAAAAATAAAACCTATTGTTATAGCCTATAATGAAAATGTTTTTTGTAGCTATTTCTGCAGAACGCTGCAAAAACCACTTTTCGTAAATATTTGCAAAATAATTGATACTACTAAATATGTTTGTTTACTACGTCTTCCATAAAAAAAAAGCTTGGAACAACTTTTTTTGTTGCTCAACGTTGTGAAGCTAGAAGCTTTTCATAGATGGTTGTAAATTGTACTGTGATTCGTATTTTTCTCTTCAGACAAATTGCACTAAAGGCTCTTAGTGAACGCCTCTCGAAATCTCATGCTCAAGATAAGCAACCCCTCATCCCAAAATCGAATTTGAAGGTACCGATAGCCAGTGTGATGCAAGGAGTTGGTCCTTCGTCTTCTCCACAAGCCTCATTCAAACCTCCCGTCATACCCTCAACATTATCACCGCAAACGTAACGTGAATATATATAAATCAAATTGTGCATCAGATGTATAGTTAAATATTGTTACTTTATTTTGTAATATATGATTTATTGAATAAATATTTAGTTTGTAAGCGAATTTTTAAGGGTTTACCTGTAACATATATTTCCCATACAAGCTTCAGTAGCAGCTTGTTTTTTCGCTGCAAACTATTATTGAATAAATATCCAACAGTGTATGAGTAACATTTACTGTAATTACAATAGTGTGTATCGATGATTAAAAGACTGTGCCGGGCTAAAGATAATAACTGTTAATGTAAATTACGTATACAAATTAATTAGTTCCTGGTATTATAGAATACGGTTATTTTTGAATTAATTTTTCTTATAAGAACTTTAATTTGATGGCTAGTGTACATTGGTCTACATACAAGGGAAAGATAGAAAAGAAATAAATATTTAGGTTAAGTGGTCACTTGTAAGTTCACTGAAATTCCCTAATTGCCCAATAGCTGCTAATATCATGAATATCTTTTAGGTTGGTACCCAATACACTGAATTCGCGCAAAAACGTTAAGCTAAAATTTAAATTCTCTTAACGGCTTCTTTGTAATCGGTATTGTGAAGTGCCCTCAAATGATTTATTTCTGGAAACAATGTGCAGTAAGTGTGTAAATAAAATACGTCGGTATCCATAAGTGTTCGTGTAATACGTTAATCAAATTTAAACGATCCTTTGAAATTATGGACTCTCAACATTTAGGCACAGCTACGCCTTCTAAAAGTCTCTTGAATGTAGTACACAATAAATTTGCACATAGTACGTTCAATTCAGAAAGCCCCTTCAAGCGTCTAACTACTCATACGACGCCCCCTTCGCGTTATACAAAAATAAGAAATCCATTCGAAAGTCATTTATCCGAAAGACTACATACACATTTTTTTAGGTAAGATATTGTAGCCTGGCTCTAAAAAAATAGTTAAAAACCTATGTTTTCAGTCCATCAGTTTTTAAAGTGTCTAGTCCGAAAGTAAATGAAAAATTTCAGTGGACAATAGAAGAAATCTCTAGTTTTTACCCTGCAGATATTGACGAAGCTGCTACGGATCAGTACGAATGTCACGAACATGATTCTATGATGGAGTCGCATGCTCAAGAAAAAATTGATCTCTTTTTTAGCGAAGGTGTTGCTCCTAGTCCTTTTAATCAGCAGATTAAATCTATTCCTTTGATCTCCGAGACTGAAACCAGTTCTAAAGAAGCAAAAATAACCTGTGATGGTAAGAAGTACTATACAACACTAATTTCTAATGTCTGAATATATTCGATACCGTATTCAAAGCTGTGTATCTTAAAAACTATTGCGATACTAATTGGAATGTACACAACAAACTAAATATCATTTGCAGGATACTCCATTCAAAAGAACACTTGTGCTAAACTTCGAACTTGTAAGACCCCTTCAATTGTTTTAATTTCAAATGCGAATCACGATTAACTAGAAAATGGGTTAATTTCTCTTGTTCTTATTAGTTCATAGTTGTAAGTAAACGGTTTGAGGTTTTCACACTCTCCCTTTTCCAATAGTGTCAAGTAAAAGATTCACATTTTCACCCACACAAGTGTCAAATATTGTTTTACATTTTACCCTTGTAGATAGGTATCTACAACCTAGTGAGGAATAACCTTCGAATAATGTTGTATAATAAGTATGAAATATAATTTATAACTGTTATGGGAATATGATAAATTAAGAATTGTTATATGCATATTTTACTGCATATTTTGGTGGATGCGCCAGCAATTGAGTCTATACATTTTATTAGAAAGAGTGATAGAGGGCGTCTCTAACTTGCACATTAACAATTACACTTTTATTTACGAACGTAGTCTGAAAACTTTTTAGCCCGGTACAGACACCAGTATTTTTTTGTCAAATTCAATTTTAGTTCTCATCATAGTTTCCTTGTAAGTTTATACAATCTTGTAGACTTCCACGGTCGTTACTTTCTATTGTTTAAATCTAGGTTTCCGGGTTGAAACCGCTCCGTATTTACATGAATCTACCAACGTTTCACTCTGAGTTGCATAGAGCCTCCTTTGGGTTGCTGCATGTCGTACCGCTACTGTGAAAAGATGATGCTTGTAGCTCGGGGTTGGGTTTTTATAGAGTTGGATAGAGGCGGCGCGTAAAAGACCGCAAGCGCGAGACGGATTCAGGGAACAGGTTTGGGAGCAATCTAGTGCAAGGCTCGTGTTTCGCCACACGTGTGCTGATCGACTGCTTTTTCCCCGACGTATATACTATAAGAATTGGGAATCCGGTAAACACCCAGGGCATGTAAGGAAGAGGTTTAATCTTTGATTGACGGTAATAAATCGGAGATTTTTAACGGGGGTTTAAAATTGTTTTAATATTATGTCTCCGGAATAGTCTGCCTATTTTATCGGTAATACCTTGAATGTAGAGTAGAAATGCGGTGCTGACCGCGAGATCTTGACCGAAACCTCGCTTGCTGAAATTGTTTTCGATGAGGGAGTCGGTCATATCTCTCAATTCTCCGGCGAGAGCGTCAGCCTGAGAAATGGAAAAAGCCCGTTTAACTTATGTGTTTATGTTATGACTGCTTGAACATTTTGAAATGAGAGTCATCTATTTAATTCAACCTCCGTGGTCAAACGTATGTCTGGATATTGGGCGTTGAGGAAGGTTAGAAATTCGGATATGGTCCATGTGGCCAGATGACGGGAAGCTAGCGAGTGACGACGATCATTCTTCTCACAACAGCAGTACATGCAGCCCAGAAGAAGCTCCATGCAATTGAGAGGGAAATGTTGGCAGATTCGTGCAATTACGACGCAGTGTCAACCCGGATTCTTTAAAAGTAATTGATGTCTCGTTATGCAAAATAGGCGTTTACGAATCCGATGCAAAGCTGGGAGCCTAGGAAATAGAAAAACATCGCTGTGAGCCAGGTCTGGTAAATAGGATTGGTGATCTATCAGTTCGAGTCCCAATTCGCGAATTGTCAAGGTGGAACACAGCTTTATTTTTCTTCAATCGCGGCCTCAATTTCTACTTTCAGCTTGTGAAATAATTACGTAATGTGCATCCGTTATAGTTTTTTTCTGAAGGTATCTTTCAACACATGCTAAAGTGTATTACTAAAATATTTTTGACGAATAACATCGTCTTCGTGTTGGGGCTTGAAACTTTTCAGACTACTACTACATAATTTGAACAAGGTTGAGTATCATGAATTTTCATGAAAATGGCGATAATGGAAAGAGGGGTGGAATTAAACGGGTGTGCACAATAGAATTCATGGCTTATATCAATTGTCAGTCGACATGTTGTTTAGAAATCAACAATTTTAAAGGATAGCAAATATTAAAAATATATTGCGCTCAGATTATATACATACATAGATCCTATATTAGAAGTCAAAAATCCTGAAAAGAATACATATTGAAGTAGCACCGTTATAATATTTTGATTAATAAAACCAAGCTATTTTTCCTTCTTCCACATTATATTTACTCATCATAAAAAATATTTTGTTTAGGAGTTGCTCAAACTATGCTAAGTTTACCGATGAATTTACCGGAAGAATTAGAAAATGCGTTGAAACCATACTTTAATCAAGGACATTACAACAATATCCAGGACGCCGATATTGCTCTACACAAAAAACTCTTTGAGCCGGAAGAAATTGACAGCATCCACGGAAGCGTTGAAAGTTCACCTCCCCACTCTCTTGTCTTATCACCGATCGCCCCGCCCAATGAATGTGACCTCGAAAGCCGATTCCATTCCCCTTTCAAACTAGGCGACTGCAATTTATCACCCATAGGAACTAACGTATCGGTAACTAACGACGATAGCAAATGCGCATCAAGATTAAACTTCTCTGGGTATATGAGCGTCGATAGCTCATTAAATATAGTTCCGGATGTTTTCGATCAAATGCCTAAAAATGAAAGCATTAATTTTGGTAAGTAAAGATTTTCGAAACTCGAGCAAGCGCAGTTTATGAAGTCTAATGTAAAGGTGTTTGTACAATACTATCGGAATTTTTATAGCGTTGTTTAGGAAATAAAATCAAGTTAATATATCAATCATTGTTTGAATTTATTATCCGATCTGTTGAAATAAAAAAAAAATAGCGCAATTTAGAGTGCTTTTGAAATGAACGAGCCCTGCACAACATAAAATTATATTGAAGTGTTATATTTTTTTTATAGTGTTCTTTATGCCCCCTCTCTAATACGCGTAAATTTGTTAAGTTAGTTTTCGGATAATAATTTGAGATTTTTGCAAAATATCGATGTATTTTTAACGCCCAATTCTTGAAGTCTTCTGGAATGTAATTGATACACAAAAAAATAACGATGATCTACTGAAAACACCAACAGATACTTCATCAAATAAAATTTGAACGAATTAAAGATGGAGTAGTACAGGGTGCTTCAGAAATAACTTTCAATTCGTAAAAGGTAAGTCGCTGTTACGGAGTAGGAACTAAGAATTGTAATGATTTTACTACAAGTCGGGATTCTTGCAAAATTCACGTCTAACAAATTTTTGATTACGGATCTATGGGTAACTACACGCGTACTAATATTACAAATAAGTTTAAATTCAAGTAAGCATTGATATTTATTATCGCTCCCAAAACAATGGTTGTTGCTGTAATCCAGACATTAGAAATAATTTGTGCCTTAAAATACTAGAGGTGAGCCATCATTAGCAATCGTTAGACTTTGTTTTGCTTGACGTAATGGCAGTCAGTCGTAAACCTGTCTAGTGCGTAGTACGTATCTAAGTAACAATGAATCGAAATTTAACTACAGAGCGGCGTATATTTATTTTGCAAACAAGGCGGAAATATGACCATTTCCCATTTCGACTAAAGGTAATGCGACAAGCAATCTCACCAAAAATAAGCTGCAAGTAACGTTAATTAGCCACGGAAAGCTTATTTTCAACGCTTGCTTCCGTAGATCAAATACCTGAATATATCACTGCAAATTTTTGCTGGAATAATAAGACCAGCAATTTCCATTTCTTTGGACGATAGAGCTGAAAGCATGTTTTCTTGCCTTTTTATTTCAATATTTATCCAGCTGTGATACAGTTTTAAGGTTTATATTTTTCAACACATACACACGTGACGTGACCAGTTGCAAGCGAACTTGTCAAGATAGCACAGCTTAAGACTGTTCACACGTTTCATGACGCGTTTCAAATGAAAAGAAAAATTGAGCGATAAAGTTTGACTGGATCAAACCAGGACACTTGTATGCTTGAAGATATTTTATGTTGTTCAGAACTTGTCTCCGAATAACAAATTATCTTTCACTTCCGCGCTAGGCGGACACTAATTTAAAGCAAATTAAGAATGCTGGTGTTAACAACTTTTATTACATTACCATAATTTCTAATTTTATTTATTAAATAAAGTGAATATGAAGTGTTATGTTATGTTGAAATTACAAAAGAAATTTAGTCTGGTAATAGTGTTCTTTTAGGCCTTATATTTCTTCGCCGGGCATAGTATTTTCAGTAAATTCTAGGTCAAGTGCGTGTATTTGGCTTATCTTTCCTTTATAATTTTTAAAATTAGAAGCAAAAAGAAATTCCCTTTCTATTTTTAGATATGACATCCTCACCGCACAGAGAAATCTTGAGCGATTCCACTGTTAATTGGGATATAGAATACAAACATATCGCTACGGATACACCGAACAAAAGAAGAGAAATGGATGTTTCAAATTCGAATACACCAAAATCCAAAATATTTACCAGTCAAAGAAAGAAACTATCAGATAGTTTTCTTAAAGAGGACGAATTTAGTGATAAGGAAAATGATATATCCATAGAAGAATTTGATATTGATGAAGTCGTTTATGTAAGCACAACAAAAGCGCAAGACACTACGGATGCTGGATATCATACCGGTATTTTAGTTTCTAATGATCTCTCTTGGGGTCAAGATAGAAATTTATTCGCATCAACTCCAACGAAAACGAAAAAATGAGCGAATTCAAACTTTAAAGGTTAGTAATGGTAATTTTAACGTATATTACAACTATTACGCTTTCAAAAATGTACTGTAGTTCGTGTTCTCTTAAACACTGCCTTTTTTACATATATATATATATATCTATATGAACTTATAGCTCTTAATCGTTTATGTATATAATTTTGTTTTTTATAATCAATAAATTATATGTTAATATTAATATCGCATGAATTAAAATGAATTCCAGGTTTCTGTAGTGGTTACAAACTATTTATAACTGGGTAATTTTTTTGCGAGACCACTTACAGATATAAAAAAATCTTTTGCATGTCTTATTAAGGAAATATAAACACGAAATTAATTATTGATTCTTTAATTCAGGCATGAACAAAGTGCAATAGAGAGAGCATGAATTTCCTTAGTAAATTCGATATCTTCTATACATTGTACTTTACTTAATTTTTCATTTGTTCATGTTTATTTTCTTCTTCGATTTTTGTTGAATTAAATTGATATATATATAAATATATATAGAATTTAAATTTTATATATACACGTACTGTAATAATGTACGAAGACTTAGTAGAATATTTCTATTTTTATATCCTATATGTTAATAATGGGTAAAACCAAAATATTATTGAGAACCTTATCCAACATTTTTGTAACAATACATGTGTCTACTACTCTGTTGTCATTTGTTGAAAGATATTGCAATCATACAATTTGTTAGAACTTTTCAAAACCAAACCCATTATTAATTGAAATACGTAAGAACTGACATGCATTTTAAGCATATTTTATGGTTTAAATACTAAATTATTGTTTTTTTATGTTTGATATATTTTTTTGATTTTTATGCCATATAATTAAGACTTTAAATTTTTAGTATTTTGTGTATTTATGATGTGCAATCAACTATAAAAATAAACATTCCCTTAAGCGTACAACTTGTATTCATTTATAGCCAATTCGATGGAATATCTTAAATTCGTTCCAACTCGCTGATGACACCCTAAATTTAGCCGCGCAATACCAAGATGTTTCAACTACATTATCTACCGGTAAAGTATCGGCACACTGCACTACACAAGTAAAACTGAGACATGTGGAAAATACGGAAAGATGAACCAAAAAGTCTCTTGTATCATTGTAGTTTGAAACATCGCCATGCGCCTTAAACTTTGTTCCTTTCATGTAAATAGTTTCGTAAGCGTCTAACACTCGCGAGAAAATTTCGGTGTTGTGTTATCCTACCATATCTGCAACACCTAATGTGCTCATTAAATCCGGTGCTTATCGTTCCTTTCGTTTGACCAATATAGGCTTTGTCATAGTTACTACATACAATTTTATATATTCCTTTCATGTCCGGCTTATCTTTCGGATTGCCAAGAGCGTATTTCGCGGACTGCAACGTAGAAATGATCTTTAAGGAAACGTTCGCAACGTTTGCAAATAGGTAAAAACCATTTACAAAGGATTTATAATGAAAAAGTGGCTTTCAAACCAACATTCAAACATACCTACGAAATGGAGAGGAGAAGCGATTGGATTTTTGTTTATGGGTTGGTGAAAATTACCTCGTAGATAGAAGTTTTCAGAAACGTTATTTTTTACCGTTGAAGGAAATTTTTGTACTAGCGGTAATGCTTTATCACAAAATAGTCGTTTTGGGCTCTTGAAATTCCACACGAAATCAACGTTTTCAAAAGTTTCAAAAAGTAATTTTTTGTGGAATTTTTTATGATCAAATCGTTGGTCCATATTTTATTGGTGAACATTTAAATAAACACGTTTATCTGCATCTTTTGGAAGGTTTTCTATTATCATTTTTTGGGATACTTTCGAACCAAAAGTGTGACGCTGCAGTTTTTCCCAAGACGGGTGCCCTGCCGATTCCACACTTCTGGTACGGCAGTTTTTGACAAATCACTTCGGAGAAAGATGGGATGGGATGGGAAGATTTGGTAATTATAATAATTTTCTAAAACATGTTTGAGTTCGCTATTATTGACAATCCAAAGTACAAAGTGTAGTGCGCCGTCCATACTATCAGGATTTATTATAAATTTTTGTGGATCCAACTTGAAAATATGAAACTTAAAATTTAATTTTGAATTATAAACAATTTTTTCACGGTAAGTTAATTTCCTTGAAAAGGAGAATTTTTCACAAAGGATAACTTTTTGCCATAAAATTAATTATAGATTTTTTTCCCTCTTATCAACTCCAACCTGGAGCACATACCTGCATGCTGTCATAATATGGGAAAAAAAACATTGCTGGAGCATGTATGTGTCTACAAGGTAAATTACAATTTACAATAACGTTACAATACAATGCACTAGTTAGCAGGTGCTATCTTTGTGGTATTAAACATATAAGTGTTGTGGCAAATATTTGGATCCATTCGAATATCTTTAACACGGCTACTTGTATTCGGTTTGACCGGAAATTACATTAATTTTAATTAATCAATTAATCTCAAGCGGAACACCACATATCAAGTTCAATACCTTTTTATTCAACCTGACCTTTCATTTAAAATGGAAAAGTTACGATGATAATTCCCCATTATTAAAACGCCACCGTAAATTGAACAATGTTTATTGTATAAACAAATTTATGTAAATATAACACGCTAATCTATTTATATAAATGTAGTTGTTGGTCAGTTTATTCTCAAAATACATTTTCAATAGCATTTATAACATTACAATATATATTATAGATACATACGTATATACTTATATTTTAATTTTTATTATAAAAAAGACATGATGGCCAAAAGTATTGTTTTTCACCTTTGTTCTGGTACATACTTAGATGCATAAAATTTGAAACTAGACTAGAATTGTTATATGAAGTATTAGTTAATTTATTTTCGTTATATACTTATGCCCTTTCTTTCTCTTTATGATTATTAGGTATTAAAAGTAACTCGCTAATTCTACTAAAAATAAAAAGTGGTAGTTAGATTTAGAAAACAATCTAGTTGATACTATATAAAATTGATAGAAGAATTGTGCTAAATCTATTTGTTACATGACCTTTAATAGGATCAACTTATATTTCTAAAATAAATAACTTAACGTAATGTAACTTTGTGACTGACCATACAAGCGCACACACCATAGGTACTATGTTAACTGTTAATAAAGAATAATATCTGTTACTTTGATTGATCGTTTACATATTTGTATTCTTGAAACAGGTAACACACATTCCGATATATTTGGAAAGATTGCATGAAATATAAGCGAATTTTATTTATGCATTCTTAATATTAAAAATATATCCACACAGATACTACAAAATATGCAGGATATCATAGACCTGTTTCATAATAATATATAGATGGTGGGATCTTTGAAATTAAGAGCTAATCAGAGTATAAATTTATTAAATCAAAATTGATTATACTAAAGTAGAAAGAGAACGTTTATTATAAATTTAAATTTTAATTTTCAAATTCTATATTGAAAAGTAGAAGGAAATTGAAGTAAATGTGCGGGTCAGGCGTGATATCACTTGCATTAAATTGTATCTCGAAGTGGTTGATTTCGTGCCGTCTCACGACTAAACCGTAAATGTCAATATTAATTGTAGGTATCTAAATCTATCTAGCGAATATGATTGTTTATTTAGTGATCACACATAATCAATACTAAAGAATAATTTAAAATACAAATTTCTACAAATTTGTTTCACTTCTTGTTTTGTTATAATTCACATTTTCAGTGACCGAATTTTTTACAATCCAAATCAATACGATACATATGATTACTACCCCATGACACAATAAATTGGAAATAGAGTAATTATTTTACTTTTGTTTTTTTTTATTGTTAGTATCAAAGATGGATATTCTAAAACAGCGGTTTGCAAAGTGGTTTCTATGGACCCCCAGAGGTCCTTGTGGCCGTTGAGGGGGCCTGTGGCAAATTAAAATCAATTTGGCGAGTCCGCGAGAGGTTTAATATAAAGTAAAAAAATTATGGCCCATTTTCATTATCACGAAAGTTAACAGTAGCAATAAATAAATTGTTAGCCATTTTTACGTCGTTTCTTTACACAGCTGGACGAGTCAACTTTGACAGGAAACGAAGCTTTTTTTAGCTTATGTTAGATTTGCAATTGAATTGTTATTATACATTAAATTATAAATTACCTTTTTTAATTTAATTAATTATAAATTACCAAATGTCGCTTATTTATTTAATATTAGGAAATAAATGAAGGTAACTTTTTTACCTAAAACGTTTTTTATAATTTATATATTAATAAATTGATTATTTTCACGCTAATAGATTCTCAAAATCAGAAAAATATAAATCAATAAAGTAAAACACAGACCATACTTATATTATCTCAACATTCTTAAGTAAGTAAACGACATTTGCATAATAGTATGGCATATGCCTGCAACAATTATAATAATTTTGGAAGAACTTATTGTTTTATTCATGAAATTCCTACTTAATAAATAACAAGTCAGTCTACCCTTTAAAAATTGGTTCTTATAATAAATGTATGCATAGTTGGCTGGTTCAATCTTGAGAGTCACGTGACATTTTCATACAAGATAACTTAATAATCACATGCCACAATGCAATGATAAGAGGGCCTCCGCTTGACTGTGGAAGAGTTACCTGTTATGCGTTCGAGGCCTACCACGATCAACTCGCGGTATATATTCGAACATTAGAGAATTAATGGCGCTTTACCCTTGACAGTGAGGAGGTGATAGCAACAAAGCCATGGGACATTTTAGACACACCAAAAGGCTTCTAAAGTTATGACAAGCTTAAACGCTTTTATACCTCACAAGACTGATGCGACATGTAAGAAAAGAAGTACAATATACCGGGTGTGCCAAATTGAGTAGGATTGCATGGGTAACTTTCCTCGTCATTGAAGATAGGTTAAAGGGTTTTCAAATAGATTTTAAGTAAAACTGCAAAACATTACCCATTTAGCCAACCATCTACATTGATGAGAAAGTTGCCCATACAGTCTCACTCAATCGAGGACACCTTTCTATATTGGCTTCCCTTGGTGAAATGCTTAGTTTCCTTAATTTTTCCGGTTTAATTACACTTTTAAGAGAACATCGAACCTGACACCACCAAGTACAATTTCTAACAGCTGGATTGAAGATAAAGTATGGGCTTTGCATTCTGGAAATTCGATCACGTGATTGACAAGATTCAACGAACTAACTATACGCGATATTTTGAGTGTACGACACAAAAATCTTGATTCCCTGATGTCTCTTCACTCGATGGTGTAGCTACGATGAATGAGCGGCTCACGATCTGTTAAAAATTTATTTGAAATGCGGTCTCTGTGTCATACACTAAGCACTTTTGTTATACGCCCACGTATTGAATAAACTTAGGCCAGATAAACGCCGATAGTATGCCGGCGAATATTCCAGAGATCAAGGCAGCCCCGCCGAACATTCCTGCTACTGATGCGTACTGCGGTTCCACACATCTATAACAGAATTATTGTCACTAATTAGATTTTATTAGAGTGAATACAAAAAATATTTGTCGGTTTGGGTCACTTGAATTGTTGCAGCATTATTTAACATTATATACTTTGTATTTTGTTACAAAAAAAAAGCGTCTACTTTGATATTAATGTACTTACATGAAAAACGAGTTATACGAAAATAAACGACATAGAATGAATATTGTGGGTTAGAAGATTGTTATTACGCCAAGATAATTACCGTTTCGCTTATATAATAACCCACCTTGGTACATACTGCATACCAATGGAACTGAAGTAACCGCTTGTAAATCCCATTGTTATTGCTACTATCCAATAAAACCAGTCATGCGTAACAAGCACGGGAAGTATACGGGTAATCCCATCTACTTGATAATTGCATAATAGATAAAAAGGGATGTAGAGGAATCTACACAGAACCGGAATACAAAGAAACCTAGGAGAAGGCTAAAAGATAGAAGTTATGTGATTTAAAAGAGCAACATGTTGGAAGTTCTCCACTTACCCAAATAATGTAATTTGACGTTAAGCTACCGATCATTGCGAGCAGATTAAATGTGAGGAAACATGTAATGTCGGTAAACATATCTTGTATAAAGAAGTTTGTATTGTATGGTCGAATATCTACAAGATAAACAGTAGAAAAATTTGCTTTGTTGGGATGCAACATCCATACTTACTAGCTTGTACAGCCGGAAAAAGCGATAGTGTTACGAAGAACACTAAAAATACATTGGCTAACTGGGGAAGCGCTTGTCCAAATATCTTCAAATACGGTATCCTTCTCGTGGAGGCATTTTTGTTCTTTTTCATTTCAGCTTCCTTTTTTTCTTTTAGTTCGTGGTGTCGATAAAATCTCTAGTTGCACAGAAAATAAAATTAAAAACATTCGAAAATATTCCCATTTCTTAATCGAATAGCCCGCATATTGTAATAATTAATGTATCTTTTTTAGTTTCAAGGTATACTGTGTGAGCCGGGAGAACCGCACCAAACTTCTACACGTAAAAATAACTCAAAACAATTAAAAGAAATTCATTATACGATTGCGTGTTCAAAAATACCGACACTGGGCTTCTACACATTGTCTGCTTCGTCTACAAACGGCGTCCGATTGTTGTTTTTGGAGGAATGGTTACTTGAGCGCTAATTGTTCGTGAGCTGATCATTGCAGTGTCTTCCATTAGATTTAGAATATTGTCTATTTCATTTAAACCTTGTTTGTCATAAGTTTAAAACAAGTAAAAATTGGTTAACAGTTGTTGGAGGGTTTTGAGATATTTTTACGAGTGTAGAATAGACTTCTAAAGTTTGGTGGTCTTCCCGACTCAGCCTGTATATGCAGTGTGATCCGTTTAATAAGTCACACTGTGTATATGTATTTCCTCTTTGCCCGTTAATGTACTTTAGTACTTTAGTACTAATGTACTAAAGGTTAAAATAATAACGTAGGTTTGTACGGCCAGAGTTAGTTAAAACTGACATGGTTAACCCGGAACACGTTTAGTACTTTAAGAATTTCTCATAAATGCTCACGAAAGCGCTCGCGAAAGAAAAAAAAAATGTTTAATTAAATTTGGTCAGACCACAGCAAACAGACCTCATTTTTATAACATTTTTTGTGTTACTGTACTTTCAAATGCATCCTTTTAATTTATGCCGCTCTAAGCGGTTTTCAGCTTTTCCATTAAGGACGACACATTCCCGATATCACATAGCCAAAGTTATCATATCATTTTATCGTTAGGATTTAAATTACGACATTTTTACGACTAGGAGTATATACGACATATAGTAAATCGAATTCACGTATACTTACATTTAAAGGCAGTGCAAAGTAAGTATCAAAACAAAGCAGCAACACGAAAAGAGCCGTTATAAAGTAATAAATAGCCTGCATTCTCTTATTAGATGATAAAAGAGATGAAAGAATGGAGACTGTGGCAGTGAATGTGCCGCTAATATTAGTTCCAAGTATAACCGCACCAGTGAACTTCGGAGGTAGCTTCGCAGCCATACCAAAAATTGTATTTTGGTAGATTCCGTTCATCACTGAAACAAAAAAAGTACATTGTACAACGTAGCGCTAAATTTCTATCAATAAGTAGGCAGGGCCGGTTCTAGGCGGTTATCATGGTAGGCGACTACCTACGACGGCAAAGCTGCCTGAAATAGAGCACAAAAAAATAAATACAATCCACAAAAAACATCCGAATTTAGAATGTAAATAGGTGATCAGTACACTGGAACTGAGATATAAGCTACTAAATAGCCATAACGACTCTTTTAAATTTTTGTATGATGTTCACAGACTTACAAACTTATAAAAATGAATCACTGACGCATTGCTAACGGTCTCGAAAGTGCCTTGACATGACAGATGGTGATTCCTCCAATTTTAACGCTGGCTGACGAAATAAGCATTGTTTCTTCATTTTTAACAAAGACAGAAGGTCTAGTTGACGGTCTTAAATTCATTTCTTCGTTCAAAATTGGACCAAATTTGAGCATTGCTTTAAGGAAGCTGTTTGCACGTAGTACATTGGATACCTTTTAAGTTTTTACAAAAACCACGAGAAAAACATTTTTTTAATACAAATCGTTTTACTATTTTTCGACATATTCGTTATTAAGATTTATACACTTTTGGATACGTTCGAAGCAATTCTCGGTGCATTTCTTCCACTCTGAAGGTGGTATCTTCAAAACGTGGTTTTTAAGATGATAAAAATCCTGTCTTACGCATTTGGGGACAAAAATATGTCATTAGGTGATAAATCAGGTGAATACGAGCAATGAGATATTAACTCGATGTTTTTTCTCTTCAAGTAATCAATTGTTTGACGTGCTGTGTGAGAGTTGTTATTGTTATGAGTTATGATTAGATATGAGCCAGACAGGTGAAATTATTACTTTTTTTGCACCGTATAGACTTCATCATCTTTAGTTATAATACGTATGTTGGCCTGCGGATCGGCGATCGCCTCTATCGTCGACGCTTGAGATGTAATGGCGCGCGATACATTCGTCCATGCTTATGCTCTGTGCGCACTCATTTAAATTGTTTTATTACGTTGGTAACTTTTTCCAATTTGTCTGAATAAAATGATGAGGCTTCTAACCACGTCTCCCGATCTTGTTACGACTGGAGATGGAAGTTCACATATGGAAATTCCGCAACGAAATATTTCGAGATATATTTTGTTCCACTTTCATTAAATTCATCACTGATGGACGCCTGACCACGGTCTTTTCTGATGGTGCTTCGTAAAGCAAAAGTTGAACGTCCCTTTTTTACGTCACGACTTAGATAATCCAGTATTAGCACATTGAAGTAATTTTATTAATCTACGATATATTTCTTGTATCTAGAGAGTTCGTAATGGAATCATCCAACATGCTATAAAAAATTACTTACCGTTCAAAATTACAACAGATACCATAGTTATCCAGAAAAAGGCACCAGGCCACGCACTTGAGTCTACCATGGCCAATACGATTGTGAACACAAAAATTATCACTTCTATGCAAATACTCCAAACAATACGCGTCGTTAAATTGCCTCTGTAACAACAAAATTGTGTCAAATACTACCACGTATTTGCAGAAGATTGTCACTATTACCCAAGTTGTACGAAGATGTTCAACCAGTTGAAAACAACGTTAGGCACTTGAGCGGCAAAACCTAAATATTGAAGAAAACTAGTTTTGTACGCCGTATCTTCCTGTCTCGTATAGTTGTAGTCCAATTTATAATTTGTAAAGTACTGAAAAAAATGTTTTAAATAAGAAAAAAAATTAACGCTCATATTAAACAAACTCATTTATGTCTCACTGAATACATACGGAAACTTACATCATTTGCATTGATAAACATATTCCAAGGCATTAACGTTCCAATCCCGTGTAAAATAAATATAAAATATACTATATGATATCTGTCTAATGGTGCATTAAGTTGTAAACTGGCGTCGTCCATTGTTAACTTTTGAAAGTTCAATTCCTCTTCGGGTAAATTGGATTCCTCCCAAGACGGTTGAAGCCGGACGGGTTGTTGCAAGGCCGTTTTCTCACCGGCTTCGGCTGAAAGACAACGCGTGAAGTTAATTTCAGGAACTGAAAGAGATAATGAAATTGCTAACAGGGAGGATACCTTTATTAAGTTCTAAGATGTATCAATGTCGAAAATTCTGTAGGGGAAAAAAATTCAACCATAAAAGTAACCAAGAGCATTTAATTAAAAACAGTTTTAATGTTCGGAATTGACAGCTACAGAGCGCAACTAATACGAGAATGTTGGCAAACATAATTTTTGAAACATTTAAAAGGAATGGTGGCTTTTTTAATGATGAATTCTTTTAAATAAAATAAAGGTATATATCCGAAAGAATTCGTGATAATTTCAGTTTGTCTTAATGGATTCTTAAGCACTTGGATGGTTTTAAAGAGAAATTTGAGAAAATTAGAAAACGTTATAAGAGAATGGCGAAAACCGGATGTTACTAACTATTTTCCTTTCAAAATTATAACTTTCCGATTAGTATTATGCTTATGGCTACATACTACCCAACCTGAGACGAATAAACACGAGTGTATCTTATCGCTGCAAAAAAGCAGTCATTTCCTCTACCTTACCCATCTGTGGCGGGATGTTGGCGCGAAACTGGAGAAGTGAGGCGTGCTCTTACTCGACGCTATCCATCCTTAAACGGACACTTGGTATATGCGATTTCAAATTGAAATTATTGCAGTACTTATAGTTTATCATCGTAAGATAATAAATAAAGGAATTGTGGCTTGCGGTGGGTGAACAAAAGAAAACAGCCTGCATGTACCCATAAGAAAAATGACAAAAAGGTCGCCTGCATATTAATGTTTTTAATTATGTAACGTAGGTACCTACACAAAAATGACGTTGATGTGTAGATTAGTTATGGAGTAGGCTAGACTTATAAATTAATTAAAAAATAACAAGATTGTTAACATTATTACTATATAAATTGAATTTAATCTCCGCTTGATTGGGTATAATTACATAAACAATATTTATCAAGATTGGTGACATAATCAAACATATTATTATCGTAACGCATTACTGAAGGACATTTTTTATATGGTTGATAAATATGCGAATTAACAATAATAATGCTGCAATATTGCTTTTTCTTGTACGTGAACTCACATATATACGTGTGTAAATATACATAGACCGTCTCCGGAAAGGTTTGTGCAAAATGTTATCACAAATGTCCTAAACGAAAATATTGTGATTTAACCCGAGTTATTTTAGTATAAAAGTGAAATACACGGCGTTAAAGTTGTTACAATCCGCATCCGCACAGAGCTATGAGGCAATTATAACGTTAACATGGTAGCGGTTTATAGTAATCCTAAGACAGGAAATTGAAATTGGCAAACATACCACATTGAAGATGTTACTTTGCGCAAATTGGAATCTATATTGCACTAACAAAATACAGAAATAAGCCTACAAGGTGGCAGTTTTCGTATACGTATATAATGTAGGTACTACTTTTACGATATTTTGCGAAACGCTACGAAATAATTCGATTTAATTGATCAATCAGAAAAAATGCGTTTATAAATACGATTTGTTTTATGATTGGTGTAACTGCTTATTGAACGCTATCGACGCGACGCCGGCGTTTTGCTTTAGGCACCTGTCACCTGGGTTTTTTTTTTATATAAATACCTGTCATAACTTTTAAGTGGGTACTTTCAAATGAAAATATGATTGGCATCAATAAGCGCGAACTTTCTACCCTTCCAAGTAGCCAGCTAAACGTAGTCGCATTGCGCTGGCAATCAAAATTGTTAGGAAGCGATTGCTTCTGATGAAGTTGAATAATCTGAGGGTAAAACGTATATATACCCTTTATTATCTTCAAAAATGTATAAACATCACATAACAATTTGTCACAAAGATATATCCCAACAATTACGTAGTTCAAATCGCTTCACATAGCCATTATTGTGGCCATTACTGATAGCTGATGCTAAGCAGTTCCAACATAGGTACTCGCACGGATTCAGAGAAGGGCTTTGTTATTAACAACCAACAATTTATAATATACGATATAAAAGTGGTAACAAAATTGCTCATACTGATGCCTTATCGTGATTTCCACTTACAAAGATTGAAGATGCAAACGAAGTGAAATTAAACTATTTTTCCAATTTAGAGGAGGTAAACCATTCTGAGCTGCCGATATTAGCAGAGAAACGCATAAGGATGCAATTTTATTGAAGGTTTGGCCGCCCAACACTAAAGACCAATGATTTCATTGCAAAAAAAAAAAACTAAAAGTTTTCAACATTGGCAACAAAAAGGTCCCTGGTTCATGTTTACTTTTGCGAATTTGCAATACTTTTTTGTCATGTGCGATACCATAGCCAATAAAATAAGAAATTCAGCGGACGCAATTATTGTGGAATAATTGCAAGAACGTCTGCTAGATGCTACACTGCACAATACATCGATAGCTTTAAGGAGCGAGCGGCATGTTTTGTGGCGCTTTCATTTTCCGCTACTAACGCGGAATATGCTGAGCAGTATGGTGTTCAATTCAGAAGTAAATTCGTCTGCTGAATGCAACTACAGGTACACTGCTACCACACTAAATTAGATATTGGGAATCTATCAACCATAAAAGCGAAGCTTAAGTTGGCGCCAAAATCAGGACCGGATGATAAGATTTATTTTTTCTTCTCTGTCAAGCGTAATAATTTATATAAAAAAACTAATAGTTCAGCAATACAATCAATGGGATATAAATTAGTTAAATTAGGAGTTAGTTTCGGTGAAATTCGGCATATGCCTACTTAAGATATATATAACCCAAATATAATATGAGGTTAAAAGAAAAAAACCGGAATAATGAGTGTATATACTTATATTATGTACTACCTTTATGTACAACAATTCCATTATTGTCCCAAACTAAGTGATCCTCCTGAGAATACATGTGTGTTGCCTTGTGTCGATATCATAAATAAGTCGTAAAACTCGTCGCTTTTATTGCATTCTGGAAAAAGAAAATTAAAATTAAATTTGAACACTGTATATTTTCTAATTTTAATATCAAAGTTAATACTGCCTTATAAATTATAGCAAGTCAAACCACGTGCACATTCGGAGGTTATATGTATACAATACTATGCAAATAGATATATGGAAGACTAATTTTAAACTAGCAGCAAACACATATATATATATATACATGCGCATGTACAAACATATACACATGTATAATGTACATATGGTTGTTAGCAAATGTGATATGTCGTTGCTTGCTAGATAAAGAAAAATATATATACACCGTGAATTTCGTAATTTTATGATTAATCCGCGAATCTAACTTTTGCTACAATCAATCAAAAACAGGCTGTATATTCATTTGTTAGTTTCGACGAGTTCCTGGGTTTGCAAGGTGTGTGGTACGGAATCGAAAGATTCACATCAGCTGCAACTACCAACAACATGGCATCAGTAGTGAATGGCGAGTCGAAATGCCGAATTAACAATATCAGCGCAAGTTCAACGGGATCGATGTGATTTGAGTAGCGCTTGTTCAAAAAGTGTTAGTGTTTAGTCTGATATGAATGTTTTCGTCTTTCCACCAACCAGAGTGAATAAATTATTCTTAGTCAATAATTACGACTAAATACCCAATTGATTTGATGAAAGTTCCAAGTATCTTTGGTACTGATTACATCAAAATTATGAATTATAATACTTACTAACAATGGCAGGAAATCTGTAATCGCTGCAGCCATACCGGCTTGCTTTAGATAACAAGATATTAAAATGTCCTTTTGCAACTACCACTTCGATAAATCTATCACGAATTTAATCACGATTATTGATCAACCTTTATTAATGAATAACGATCATAATTATTCGTTATTCATAAGTTTGTGATTACTGGATTTAATCATTAGTCATGTAGTTGTCTTGATGATTATGATTGATTGATTTTTTTCCCATAATCATTCATCATGGCGATGATTAATATTTGCCCAACTCTGGGGAGCACGCTGTCTGGAAAATTGAGTTTGGAATCGAGTTTGAGCTTGCATTTTGTTTGTATTTTCGAGACCAATGATACAACTTCCTGAATTAACATTGGAATAATGAAATGCTCAATGATAATTTTCACTTTCCAATGAGTTAAGATTTCCAAACTAACGAGTACTAAAAAACATGCTTCGGTTCACCAACAGCATACAAAGATACAGATGTGTAAGGTTGTTTCCAACTTATGGAATAATCGTAGTTATCATAGCGCATCTGCGTAGCATAAAAAAAGCCACACAAAGCGTTCACCGAACGATAATTCAACTTAATGGCGAACTGTGATCGAACCATTAACGAGTGGTTGACTAGCTTTAGTTATAAATAAAGCTGATGAAGCCGCACGGGATCGCTTTTAGACATGCCATGCAATAGGTTTTATCGTTCTGGCATATGAGAAAAATCTGAAACCTACGCATAATTTGAAAGACAAGCAGAAATATATGAAACGTATGTGTACAAATAGAATTCGATATCGGAATGCTGCGAAACCTTCCGAGACTGAATTTGTGCACTGTTATTGCCTACCGATAAGCACGAACGGATAGCTATGCCAGCAACGACGTACAGTTACACAATGTTTCTTGCAGATCTAATGTCTACGCTTAATCTATATAATACATAGTTTAGCACCCGTAACTATTATACATACATACATAGGTTCTACACAACTATTGAAAGTATCAAAGATAGCAATTGTTATACGATTTAACAACTTTTTCCCGCCGAAATCAAGACATATCAATTCTTTTACAATTGATAATGCTGAATGCAGATAAGGATAGAAGAGCATTTTCGTTGTTACGAGACAAATTTCTAAAACTGAACAATGCAAAGATTAAAGGAATTTTGTAGATTGACATTAGAAAGGTTCTCTGGAATCTCTGAATTTTATTGAAACTCTTGATGAAAAGGAATCGAACGCTTGGAGAGCATTGAAAAATGCAAAAACAGTCGAAGATTCGCTGCAAACATTCAAATGGGATGTAATACACTTCTTAAGATACACTTTTTGCATTTACACTTACAGTTTTTTTCAGAAAATCTCGGCAATTTTTGTGATGGAGAACACTTTCGTTGTTGCTATAATGGAGAAGCATTATTCTAATAAGGCGACTGAGAATTGATTACTGCCGGCGGTTAACTACGAAATCAAATAAAGCATATAAGAGAATATTTTGGATACAAATCAGCAGCTGGAAAAACGTAAAAAGATAAAAGAAGAAAGGGGTCGGTCGTGCACCCTGAAGCACCCCAAAGGTGAATAACCTTTTTTAAGCAATTCTTCGATTCTTCGAGTCTACAGATGGTAGCAGCTCAGCCGCCATAGTAGATGCCTCATTTTGAATTTGAAAATTCTAACTGCAAATGTTAGAAAAGTTCGTCTAAAAATGTTTAAAACGGGATATTAGGCCAGGATATATAAAGCTTAGAAAGTACTGTTTGCATAAACACCCAATATCCCAAAAAATTTAATATTTGGGGTGGAATTTTTAGCAAGGGAATAATAGGGTCATTTGAAATTGTGAGAAGTTTGACTTTAATTAGTCCAGGTCAAGGTATTTGGTTCCAGCAGGATGGGTGCCCGTCTCGTTTTGGGTTAAATGTTAGGGAATATTTGGCTTGCATCTTTCGCAAGTTCTTTAACTTTTGGAATTATTAATGCCTATTAATATTAGTGAATGTTTTGTTTGATTTTTAACTAATAAGTTAGATTGACGGTTGATATTTATAAATAATTTATGAAAACAGAAAGATGTCACAGTTATTGCTACTAATTAAAAAATTTTTTTTTTAAATTGTGATGAACGTACAGATAGCTATGTTCGTAGCGGACTATGAACACCTGGTATCTCAAGAAAATAAAGCCGGATCAAAACAAACGAAAACGTTTTTTATCATTGGTTCTTAATTATGACATTTCCTGCTCATGCTCTTTTATACTGTTACAAAGAATCTTTAAACCAAAGAAATTAGCCTTTTTCGAGGGAATTATTTTTTCACTCCCAAAAAGTACGCGTTTCTAACGAAAGAAATCATTTTTTTTTAATATTCTTTCAACTCAAAGTACAATTGTTTTATTTAAAAGAATATTTCATTAATTCAAAAAACCTACAGAACACAAACAACGTCCATTATTTCTTTAAACGAATGTTTATATTTAATGAGACATTTACTCCAATTGACATTAGGGACATTAGGCTAGGATGCATAATGCTTAGGAAATATAGTTAATATTTTCGTGTTTTAAAAATAGATTAGTCCTAATATGTTTGGAGCCAGAAGACCCAAAATGAATGTACCAGAAGAAGTAAAAAACTTACAATAGGATATATGAACCTACAGCGGATGGCAATCTCAGAAGGCGCATTCGCAGATGATGTAGTACTGATGGCAAAGAACGAACAAGATCTACAATTAAATTTAGATATATGGAACTCTGTACTGAATGAGAATGGAATGAAAATAAACAAAAATAAAACGAAAGTAATGGCAATAGGAGAAGAACCAGTATTAATGAAGATACAAATTGAAGGGACAAAAATAGAACAAGTAAAAACTTTTCAATACTTGGGAGTTACAATTGATGAAAGCGGGTCGCAAGAAGCTGATATTAATAAAAGAATAGAAAAGACAACGAAACTGTATTATGCTATGAGCAGTAGATTTATAAATAAAAAGGAAATATCTAGTACAACAAAAATGAAGATATTTAAATCTATCTACCGACCGATCCTAACGTTTGGCTGTGAATCATGGATATTGAATCAAAAACAGAAAAGTAAAGTACAAGCTGCTGAGATGCGATATCTGAGAAGAGTACGAAGAGTTACCAAATACGATAGAATGAAAAACGAGGACATAAGAAAAGACCTAGAGATAACGCCAATTTTAGAATTTATTGAACAAAGACAACTAGGATGGTGGGGACATCTACAAAGGATGAGCAGTACAAGACAACCGAAAAAAATATGGGAAGCAAGAATTGCAAAGAATAGAAGAAGAGGTAGACCAAAACAGACATGGAATATGGTAATTGCAGAAATTTTGAAAAAGAAAGGTGTAACATGGACAGATGCAGCTAAGATAGCAAAGGACAGGGCGAAATGGAAGAAATTTGTGGACAGCTGAAGAAGAGATACTGCCTACACCGTTTAACGGTAGACAGGCTTTGGATTATATATATGTTTGGAGCCATATAGTTTTACGTTTGTCTCTTACAGCTTCGAACACCTTAAATAGACGTGAACTAAAAATAAGAATTGATTTAATTTTGCCTTTTTTGAGAATAAACTGGCGTTGCAAAACCATTCAGTCATCCTGCATATGTGTGTAGACCCCAAAATTAGTTAGAATGGTTTATTGAATTAAATGTCTTTGAGGAAATCAAATAGATGAACAATCATTACAGAAATTGGACGATGTAGCATTAAAAGAACCGAAAGTTTAGAAAATGGTTGGATTTATATACAAACGATGATGTAATTCTGTTTGCTGAAATTTGTTCCCCGGCACGTATTCTTATTTGCTTATGTAAGGTAAAGTAACTTAAACTACTTTTCAGAAGAGCTCATCAACGGCTTCTGCCTTAAGTGATAACTAGTACCAGTCTTGCGATCCCTACGAACCTTTTAAAGGAAATACTGCAAGAATCTTTTGTAGGGGAAGACATTTGATTGTACTACGACACGTGCAGTGCCCTTAATCGAACAAAGAAAACCGATTTAGTGAGTCTGATAGTTAAAGAAATCTTTCATAATAGAATTCCGTCAGTACCTAGGAAATAAACCCATGAATTTTGTACGTTTGCCAACTTAATGTGTAAAACTGTAGTAGACAATTTCGATAGAATCTATTTCATGTTGTTGTACGCCTATAGATTAAAACGCAATTATTCAACTTTAGTAATGCGTACAGCTACAGTATAATATTATTTTATTAAAATTACTACGTAGCAGTGACGGCTCTGGTGCGAAGGAGAAACTGGCGCCATTTTAATGCAAATGCAGACCGCTACGGGAATGTTGTCGTTACTTTGTAGTTTATGATAGGCATAAAAGTTATATATTTTGTATTAAAAGCTATGTTAAAATAAAGTTTGACATTGGCTTATTTGGAGTTTATTTTGTTTAAAATTCTATATACAACCAAACTAAGTTCTAGTCAATATTTGAAATGATAATGTTTATTCAATTATTTACAGAAATCATTAACAACGTTTTTTTTTTTTCTATTTCGCTTGGTATTACAGGAACCTTTCCATCCTAATAAAATGTTGACTGTCGAATTGCAATGATACTACTTTTATAATATAAAGTTTGCTCCATCGAGAAAGTAACTTAGCGCTATGATGCTGGGAAAGTTACATTAATGCATCTGTTCATTTTACTTACTTACTACTACAAGTCGATACTATGCAGGTACCTCCGATTAAATTCAAAGGCACAACGCTGTTTTTATTTACTTAATTTAAAATACAATTTAATATGCAGATTACGTATGGCCATGCAATAGCAAAACTTGATTTATAAGGAAATTGATGCTAATTGAATATTACCTTACTACTTTACGTCAGCTTAATACGTAATTTGCCATTTCGTTACATACCTACGCACATATAACTGGAATGTTTGCCGTATTATATTTATGAACCATTGTTTAAAAAATTTTGGGGCATTGCGAATATCATAAAAATATTTGTTTTTAATATTTCGAGGACGTAGTTCGAGGAATAAAACTCATATTCGCCCACAAGTATAGGAATACATACATATTTACCTGAATGTAGTTCAAAGATGAAGGGTGATACTACGCCCAATAAGAAAACCTCTTAAATTGATTTTCGTTTAGCAATAAGTGAGTTCATCGTTGACGTCATTTCGCATTTGGTTTGATAGGCGATGTTCTGTAATTTTGTCTATCGATCTGCATGTACAGTGGCCGATTTATGTCTTGTCTCCCCCCGATGCAACGATTAAATATCAATACCATCTTCCGCGTGGCAAGGCCAAGTACGTCGGCAATTAAAAGCACAAACCCCCGTTTATTGGAAATACCCACCATAAACTAAAATGGGAATAATAAAATCTACCTGGGAATCCTACAATAATCCAACCGCACGGCTACGAGTGGTAGAAAGTTTAGTCCAGGGAGAGACAAAACATAAAACTGTCTGTACAACCCTATTGATATACGAAAACCGTTTTAAACTTAAAGGTATACAACCAATATTCGTCAGAGTTTTAACGGCTACCTTAAATTAATTACATTTGCAGATATATGGATGTGGAAGAGGATAATAATAAAATAATAAGATAACGCTATGTACTTTGGATTTCTGGCGAGGCTATTATAATGCGATCAACACCATTCTTATCTTGTTATTAATAAGTTTCCAGCACTTTCTTAGGGTCATTTTCGATCCTTTATCTAACGGTGCACTTGAAATTTTTGTGATGTTTTGGTTCCTTCTGCCCATCAGTGTATTTTCTTCCGATTTCAACCATATACAACGTCTTTTCGATAGTACGCTTTAATTGACAAAGAAGACATTTTAGATCTAAATAAGGCAGCCATGAAATTTAAATTGTTCATTCGTAATAGAAAAATGTACTCCAATTACATTTCTATCCAGAACGAGAACGGGCACATCGTAGATCCAAAATCTTAGCCCAAAATGGATCGTTTGCCGAGAATATTTTAGAAATGGTATGTTTTCGCAAAGTTTATGTAAATCTTGTATTTTCTAGATAAACAATACATCGCACGCGAAGTGACATCAGAGTGTTCTTTACTCCAGATTCGAGTATCGAAAACTTTACATCGAAATAAACAAAACAAAGTCCATGTTAGCCATAGCCTGGTGCTAATTTAAGACGATTGGAGAATTGCAACTAGTTAGTGGGAAGATTAGAAGGTAAACAGAATTATCTGCTCAGATGAATCAAAATTTACCAATCCTGGAATTTTTAACCGCAAAACGCAGTACAGAATTCCAAAAACCAAATAGAACAAGTAGACTATAACATCGTTTTGGATAGAACGTATGGATAAACGTTTTGGGAAATCCTCTCATATAGTACCAGTTATTTATGAAGAAACATCAACGCATCCAATTTCTTAGACAGCAATATTTCGTGGTCCACATTCTGAATTTTTCACAAATATAATCAAAAATATTTTTTTTTGCAATTTTTTTACATGATAAACTATTTACGACAAATGTTAAAGAGCATTTAAAACAAGAGATTAAAATGAGGCTCCAGGCATATAAACAAAACAACAAAACAAAAACTTTGAGGAAGAAATTTTTGATAGCAAAAAAGCAGTCATTTATTGCGACGATCGTAAGGCTATCCCGCCACCTCCGGATTTTGAAATTTCCTATACGCTATATGTGCAGTTTTGTGCCGCCAAAAGAACATTTCGTGCTTTAATTGGCAAGGCTAGAGATATGTCAGCCCCGACACCTCGGCATTTTAAAATTTTGTGTTCTGTGTTGCTTTGTGCAGCAAAAAAGAAAATTTTGTGCTTTCATATTAAGCGAGTTAAACGTTTTGAATTTCGGGCAAGGCATATCCAACCTCGCCACCCCCAGATTTTGAAATTTTGCATGCGTATTAATTTTGTACCGTGAAAGAAAATTTTGTGCTTCAATAACTCACTTAATATGGACGCACAAAACTTTCTAAATGAATAATTAGTAATACTAAACTACCGGTGCCGCTACCTAACGCGTTTCGCCGTTTACGGCTCATCGGCACACTTTGCGAGCTGGTGGTTCGATCGTAGAAGTCTTATACCGGTTATATTACGTGTTAAATCCCTATGTTCGCACCTGACCATCAACACCCGATATATACGAAATGACAATATGAGAATATTTAAACCTAGAAATTCTAATTAAAATGTATAGAATAGAATATAAGTACACATTCAACAACTCTGTGAGGGTAGGAAGCGCCGGCTGGTCGGAAATTCACAATGTCCCCCTGTCTGGCATGTTCCCAGCCTCGCCAAAAAGAAACCGTTATAACTCCGTTAATATTAAAGCGTAAAATTTTCTCTTTGCGACACAAAACGGCACAAAATGCTAGGAAATGTTACAATTCGAGGATGGCGGAGCATGCAGCCTATTAATTTGGTCATGAATGATGGATATATTCCACCCCCGCAGTAAGCACCTTGACATTAGACACCATTTCGTTAGAGAAAAGATTGAAATTGATTGAGTTCAACTAATGCTAATCAATTTCAAAAACATGGTGAAAAATATATTCGCCAAGCAAAGATCTGGATAAGAAACAACACAATTCACATTGCCATAATATGAATCTGAAAAATTAGTGGAAGTGTTGGTAATACTGAATTACATACATATATTTGTTAATTTATATCATTGCAATAAAATTAAGTGTTCAATTAACAATATGACAGTAAAAGAAATTATACATGTAATGGGGGGTTCTTCACTTCTAGCAAGAACCTTGACGTAATTTTCGATTGAGCATTGAGAGAGAGCATTCGTCCAAACAAATTTTAATTGAGTTAATGCATAAGTCATAAAGATAAACATGATCAGCGAACGTGATCTTTGACGTGCGGCGTTCCTTTTGTCGCTACCGTTTCACACAAGCTTATTCAATTAAAGAACGCTACGCATACGACCTTTCGACAGGGCATGTTAACTGCGGTCGGATTACTTCAATTTAGCGCTTTATTGGATGATATACAAGATGAAATGACCCCGTCGATTGTCCAAATAATAAAATTGATGATGTACTTCCTATTAGACACCTATGTGACGATTTTTTTTTATTTCCCATTCAAAACCGATGGAATGTTATTATATAAGGTGGAATTACGTCCATGGAACTGAAGATTATCTTATGAAATATTTGAAGATTAAAACGGTACAAGGTTATTTCATAGATCAAATGTTTCACACAAAAATTTTGTAGTCGATTGCAGTATGTTTAAACACGTATAATCTCGGCTAGTATTTGTCGTCGGAATATACGGTACATGTGGTGCAGGTTATTTCCGGAATCTTCGGCATTCTGTACCTACAAAGGATCATCATTATCAAACCTCCTCTCGTAAGGTCCATCTCCACGGTAAGTCACAAGTATGTCAAATATTCCATCGATTTGCAGAGTGTATGCACGTCGTAATATGGATTTCGAGCGATTTCCATAATTAAAATTTGTTGCCTTAGGTTACTTTTACAAGTATTTGAGGAATGTTACGGATTACTGATATAGCAAAGACATGCTTGTATACCACTTCAGCATTTGCTGTAAGAGATGTGTATTCCTATTGCATAAAATATGTGAATTAAAAAAATCGGAGACATAGAATTTGGTTCTCAATACAATATTGCAAAAACCTTGAAATTTCCGGTAAAAAAGAAATAGAAAATACATTTTATGAATTGGAAGAAGCTGCAAGGATACGTATATAATTTCGAAGGAAATCTCGAAGTTGAAATATAGGGAAGGCCGTCAATTGCAGCAAAACACTAATTAGATAAATGAATGAGCAATGGAAGTAACTCTTTCGAGTCGAAAACACGAGAAATATCTAAACAGCAGAAATAAGAATATATGGATGTGAAATCTAGAACCTAACGAAAGAAATTAAATTAATTTAATGTGTGGGAGAGAAATATGGAGACGAAGAACAAATAAAGGGATAAAAGAACTAAGCACAGCTGCACAGTGGATCATATCAAAGTACAAAATTGAGGTGGTTAAGACATGTTGGTAGAATGCCAGAGCACAGACAAGTAGAGAGTATTGCTGGAAGGACAAGGACGATGAGAGAGGAGACTAGAGAAGAAATGGCTAGATGCTTTGGAAGATCTTGAGATAACCGATTGTAAGAATACAGCACAAAATGGATCCCAATGGAAAAAATTATTAAAGAGATGGAAGAATTGTAATATTAAGAATCCTAACAGACAGGTAAAACTCAGTCAGTATAAATCAGAAGCTTAAACAGTTTTTAGAATTATTTTATTAATCCGTATATATAACAGAATTGATCAAAAGAAAGTACATCAAGCAATAATAAAAATAAAAGATAAGTAAAGTAAAGTCCACCACCTCCATTAAACTAAAAATAAGTCAAAAAATTTAAAAAGAAAAACAATCAGTCCGTGGCGCACTTACAGGTTTAGTATTTTCTCCCGGGGCCTTTGTCAATATATGAGGTAACGCTCACTTTTATTCAAATTAAATCATAAGAACCATCAAAGTAAAAGATAAAGATACAAAAAAAAATGAAATAAATGATGAAAACAACTTTGGACAAGTAAGTTAATGCGACGGATGGGGTTGCCGATCGCCACAAATTTTTTCAAAACGCGGAACAAAGTTTGACATTGCTATTCTCATTTCTCGCACCACATCAATTTTTGAGTGATATTTGGTTTTTATTACGACTTTGCATAAATAGGTTGTCGCAAAGGTAATTAGGATCCTTCCAGCTGTTGAATTCAGAGTTCATTTCTGATTGATATCCAAAACTCCATTAAATCGGAAGAAGCAAACTTTGTCTTCAGGCTGTTGTCGCAGTGGATTCTGGTGGAGCTTAAGCACGAGAGGGAGCTTGGATCCACGCAAATTTCTCGACATTGTCTCAAAATACTTGGAATATTCTGTGTGTTTCGAGTTCATGTTGTTTATTTCTTTCTCGAAAGTGCTACAAGCTACGGGAACGATCTAATATAGATGTTCTCGAAAGTTCACTTAGCTTCGAAACCGTTTCGAAGTGTTCATTCTAGGATATTTCAGACCGCTATGTTTGCCCGCGTTTGCAGGAATGCCTCGCGACGCCTTTGTTTACTCTGTGTGGCGGTGCACACTTAGGAAACTCCTGGATTAGTAAATAGCGCCCTCTAAAAAATCAACACTGTAGTCGTTTACCCAAGAACCGTAGACTTCTATCAATCAGATACAAATCGCATCTACATATACCTATATAGAAGTCACAGGTACGTGTTGGTTCTTCAAGCTAACAACAATACGAAATATGACACCTAGTTATGTTTTATTTGTCCTTCCAATTAAATAAAGTACCAAAACCTAAGGGTTTTTTTTACAATTAACACGATTAATTAATTATTCACACTTACGTTAACCAAACATAAAAGTTAATTAATTTTAACGTATCCAATTTTATAAAATTAGAAAACCTCCAATTAATTAAGAACGTAATTTCGCCGGGAGAATTAAATGCTTACGAAACCATTTATACGTAAATATCTTTTAGGGTACGGATAGAACAAGGCATGTTAGAACTAACATTTTTTTCTTACATCACTCGGTCGTTCGACGATAATTTTTTAAGGAGGTAATAGATAGGTAAAAAAATACCAGGTTTCGTTTATGTGTTGTGCTACACTTGACGATTCGATTCTTCCGTAGCGGTAATGACCTAAATGTTCTCTGAATCATATTTTCTAAAAGGTTTCTGAGTGTATTTTGCGATGAAACGCGCGTTCATATATTGTCTCATAAACATTTTACGAATACCTTTCCATATTCCGTGAAAGAGACGTTTCACAAATTTCTTATCGCTGGTTTTTGCCGAAATTAAGGTCGTGGAATTTCTTACGTAATGCCTTTCTTACGGATGCGATCAACATCTGCAGAAGAGTAACCGTTGGAATTGGCTACATTTTTTATAAATTCATGCTCTTTATTATATCCATTTTTATTCAATGGCAATTTTACCAATAAACTAATTAAGAAACTAACCGCGGCTATTTTTATTGTGCACAGTAGAATCTGCCATAATGTATCTATCAGTATTGGTTTCCTTTCCATAGACAACGAGAATCCACGAATTCCCGAAACTATTGTTCCAAATTAATCAAATAATTTGTAAGGTACGTAGTATGCCGATTCTTTAGTGTTTACTAGCAAATTATTATTGCCATATTTTCACCTACATCAAAAGAGGGTTACTTCCAGTTTTTGAGAAAATGTCATTAACTTTGTGCAACATGAAATCATCCTTTGTCTTCAAAAATACATAGAAGTAAATGGGCAAAACGTTAAACATTACTAGAAACGTTAATAGAAAAATATTTGTTAATTACCCACTTGGCATTTTTCAAAATTCACAGATAATTTACGCTAGTAGTTCCGGCAATAAAGGACATTTTGACCAGTTTCTTAGCGTAAATAAAAAATGAAAGAGAAATGTGCCTATATTAACGTGTATATTAAATATTCTACAACATACTATCTTTAAGACAAGAAAAATTAACACCGAAGATAAACAACAATCATTAAGCTATAGAATTGTACCACGATTTCAACAAAATTATTCATTTACGACAATATAGCCTAAAAAGGCCAAGTGAGTAACTATTATGTAGTGCACTACATGTACAGCATGTAATAATTCAGTCTCACCAATAGATGTTGATCTAGTGAAGATAGGACAGCCGCTAGTTTCTGCGTAGTACGATGATTAGGACGATAGCGCGAACCTCGTGTTACTCTCAGTTGTAATGGGGCAACGGGTAAATACTGAATCTTGCTGAAAATTAGGTAAAACTACAACGAGAACTAACGAAATCTAAAGATCTCGTCCGTCGGATCTGTCGAAATGCAGATTCGATCGCAAAAGTGCGTAAACTTATGGCGCGAAATCGACGAATGACCCTTCGAATGATGACAAAGAGTTAAACATGAATAAAGAGGCGAGTGGGGAAGAGGAAGGTTTGTGCAAAGTTCGTGCTACACAATGTTACGGATGAGCAGAGAACAATTGAACAGAGTGCGAAAGCTTTGTTTGGAATTCGTGCGACAATGTAAATTTTCTTAACTGTATTGACACTTGTGGATGAATCATGGATGTTTTATAATCCTGAAACGAAGCGTCGTTAGAAAAACACGACCAGCATGCAGTCGGTTGGAAAAACAATGGGCTGGAAAATCATCACCAAACCCCAAAAAGTTTCGTTTGCAAAAATCCAGAAGCAAAAACCATGCTGATTACGTTTTTAGTCAGACAGGTAGTAATCCATAAAGAGTTTGTAGAGCGCTACCACAATTAAAGAAAAGCGTAGATGGTTCTTGTTACATCACAATGCAGCATCACATTCTTCACTAGTTGTGAAGGCATTTCTCACAAAATAAGGAGTTGTTCAGATTAATCACTCATCCTATTCACCGAATTGAACACCAGCGGATTTTGTGAACTGAAAACTGTCCTTAACGAGAAGCAATTTCAAGACGTAGAAAATATTCAGAAAAATGTAACCGCCAAATTGAACACTATTTGTTGATTATTTTGGAAAACTTGTAGAACGTTACAATAAGCATACTAATGTCAATGGAAATTAATTTGAATAAATATTAGCGTTGAACATAATGATGAAGTCGATAGAAGTCAATGAATGCAAGACAATGACATGACAAACATGTAATTTAAGTAGTCTCGGAATCTACCTCACTTTTGATTCCCTAGCTATTAATGCCCCGTTTTATTTTTAAAAATAGAATGACATTTCCAATCGCTTCTTGCAAAGGCATAAAGTATTTATAAAATCAGGTCGATTGTCGTATAGGTCGCAACCGTTGATTTTTTTGTTATTGGTGATTGGAAACTTATTAAAACAGTATTGCAAATATAGGAAGTAAGACGATGTATGACAAATACGTATTTATAACTACAAGAAAACTTGTTTTCAAATGAATGTGAACAATTTGAAAGATTGTGACCTCTAGCGTATACGTACATCAACAAGTATGAAACTTGGCAGCAGCCGATTATTTTCATCTTAAATGAGAACCATCTACATAAATCATTCAAGAGAAAATGATTACAACAATAAAGCAAGCTTCAGAACCATAATATTTATTTTATTTGTTTGTTTATATTGTCATACGTTCTCTACAAGATTTAAACCTGTACCATGCATATAGTTTACAAATAAAAACATTCGAGCAGTTGTATGAAATTAGTTCCACGAAATCAGTCACGTACTTCTACGTCCATCTGTATAACCAGAAACAGTTTTGATGATATCGTCGTCTGTTGAGGATGTAGTAGCTGGTGTTTTGTATTTAAAGCCAAGTAAAAAGCAAAACCGCTTTCAGGGTCACCCTGACCTTTTTCTAATGTAAAAAGATTATTTGTATGTAAGGATATTTTTCTATTTCCTGCACTGCAGTAACGCACAGACATGTTTCTGCTTACCCGGCTGACGCTTGTCCGTGAGTAGCGTATTTTTTCCCTGCTTGCGGCTGGCCATATCTCGCTAACTGTATGTAAATGTGGTGATACAAACATTTTTTTAAATATTTTCAAGACTCCCAAGTTGCCGCAAAATGACGACATTGTTATGCTGATAATTAATAAGTTTGGTTAATGATACTTTATAATTGCGTTTGTTATAAAGTGGTAGGGGAAGCATATTTTTTATCACATAAAAGTCAGTATAACTTAGTGAATGTCAACCGATTCTCAAAAAAATTGGCTCATTGTGAAGAGAATATCTGTAAATTATAAGAGCTGTAACGAAGTGCTTTCAAAAAAGAACTAAAAAAACATTAATTCTGACATAATAACCCTAACATTATTAAAACCATAATAATTTATAACCAAATACACTAAAACATGCCTAGAAATAATAATGCTGCTAATACAGCTACACATTGTATTGGTGGAATCACTTACGGCAAAAGCAGTGTCAGGAGAGGGAACGCTAACCAACGGACATGTTTCTCTCTCGACTTATATCACTCTCAGGTATATCTCTTGGTACCACCAAGAATCGAAAAGATACACCTACCGTTTAGAAAGCAACGACAAAATACGGATACAGTTCTCCAATCAACTTCCGATCAGTTCCTGGACTGCTGAACTAGAGAGAGCGCCGCACCTGAGTGTTGCAGGTAGCTGCACATGTAAATGATTCCTCAGGCTTGACATGATGCATTTAAAGTACATAAAAAAATGCCTAGAAACGATAACCAAAATATAATGCTAATAATGCAGCTAAAACAGCTGGCATCGGTGAAGAATCCACCGATCTGCTAACACGATATCATGAAAGTCGAGTGTAGAGATATAAGGAAGCCACGAGAGCAGAGAAAAGACGAAGACCAACAACAACCAGCAGGATACGCATACCTTCCATACATAGCCGGAGTCACCGACAGGCTAAAAAAGACACTAGAGGAGAAAAACATCGCCACACGTTTCAACACGGTGACCAAAATCGACCAGCTACTCCCTCCTAACAAGGACGTGTTACCGAAACTAAGATCAAAAGGCATATACGAACTGAAATGCCAATGTGGAAAAAGCTACATCGGTCAAACAGGACGGAGTATTCAGTGCAGAGTAAAAGAACACGAGAGAGACGCACGCCTTAGGCATATTGAAAAATCTGCAGTAGCAGAACACCTGCACCAACAAGGAGACCACCGCATAAGCTACAGCGACGTCAAGGTCTTAGCCAGGACCAGCCACTACTACCCGAGGATAATACACGAATCCATAGAAATAATGAAGAACACCAACAAGTTCAATCGCGAAGATGGATACAAAATCAGCAACACGTGGAGGTTAGCACTACGAAGTCGTCATACAACGAACGATGCGATTCAGCGGAACGGAACGGTTATGGATCAGCAAAGCGGAACAAAAATAGGATATATAACGAGCAGCAAAAGACAACAACAGCAGTCTTTAGAAATCTCCTGAAGAAGCTGACAGGATAGTCAGCGAAACGTCAAGTTAAATATCAGCTACACGACATCACCCGAAAGACATTTCTACAACGATATCATGAACTTTATTGATTATATCGTTCGTAGACACCTCAATGAAGCGAGCTGACTCGTCCACATCCAAGACGGTCGTTCGACCCCGCTTAAATTCATTAAATTAGTATCTGATGACAGTCATCGAAGGTGCGTGGTCCTTATAAACTGCATTAAACTTCTCTTTCATTTCTGCGTACGCTTTCCCATCCCAAAAATAAATCGAATTACTGATTCCATGATTCCACAAATACATAGACGTCGATTCAAGGGAGTACTCAGTCGGTAACGCAGATTTTGAGTCAAAGTACCATCAATTCGCAACACTGGTACTTCTCACAGTATCCCCGTATAATCCAGATCCGAATAATTGGAATTAATTTATCCATATTTGTTAATTTTTGTTTCCGTAAAAGCGGTTTCCGTACAGCGATTCTTGCATGCAATCCGGCTGCTTTTAACGCTTACAGGTTTTTGCAGTGCTGTTCTTTTTCTATCTCGTTTGTTCCTTATTACTATTTCTACCTCGGCTGGTGTTGTTAGATTGGGCCTTCCAGTTCTTTTTTTATTTAACAAAGTACCTGTTATGCTAAATTTTGTTAATGTTGTAGCCAACTGTTCTTCTATTTCTCTAATTTTAATTCTTTATCGACGTCTATGCTACTTTTGCCAATTTTGGGATGGCTAATAGTCAATGATCGGGTTTCAATCGATAACACAGATTCCTTGGGCGGCGCAAATACACTTTCTCGTAAAAGCACACTAAATTTTATCCACTGATATTAAACACATGAAGATGAAGGGAAACTAACTAATAAAGGAAATAAATATACAAATACCCTCGATTACATCTTCAACAGAGTTCTCCTATTATCATAGCATAATGCCATTGTGTGATTTGTGATTTCTTAATATTTGTATTTATTGCATTGTGCGTACTTGAATAATAATTAGGGCTTTATGATATGTTATTGTATTAGCACACTTATAAATAAATCTTTCTCTAAAATAAATGGCTACATATTCTCATCTATTGGTATTCTTTTGGGCTCATTTGACATATCTCAAATAAGTATAAAGTTAGAGTAGAGAAGCGATAGTGGCGATATGTTCTTATTGATTGTATTGTATTGTAATTATCTTAGGCAGTGATAACGCAGCAATTCTTGATGGTACATACGCGGGATGATAAATCGATTAATTGTCTAGTCATCCTAGACAATTGATTTTAACCGTCATAGCAGAGTTATTTCCATGCTGATATATCTTAAGAATACAATAGGCGTCTTTTTTTGAGATAACAAAAATGGAGTACAGAGTACTTTTAATTTTTACATATACGTCACCCAGATGATTAATGGTTCTATTGTTGGCGAATGAATTACACTATCGTTTGCAGCTAACATTGGAAGTAGCTGTCTCCCAAGAGTAGTTTCTTCTTTACTTTTTCATTTTCTAAGTGCAATTACATTACGTGAAGGTCATTGAATACTTTTCTCTTTAGAAGTAGATACAAATATGAGTCGCTTGTTTCAAAATTAAAAAATTTATTAAGAAAAGTTGTTCAGAATTAACAGCTACACTCTAATATAAAACCGCGGCCTCTTATCTCAAAGGTGCTCAAACTTTCTGCATTACTACAATTTCATATATGGTGCATACTTTTTAACATACGTTGTATATAACGAAAAGGTGCATAACATACAAAAGATAAATTGAAACATCCTCGGTAAGAAAATAAGTGCCGTAACAATCCTAGCAAGGATAATAAGGTATGTAATTGTGCAATTTAGCGTAGCGGTAAGCATTAACTAGATGAGAACTCTTTGCAATAAGTACGAGGACTGCTGGGGTTTATTGAGGGATATTCCATGAATATTACGCTGATTAAAAGTAGGGTAATGGAAAGGAGTCAGGAGCGTACTTTTCGTTTAAAGTTAGGTGTAAAATGTGCTTGGCTAAACGTCTAAAAGTGTGCTTCATTAAATAATCCAGCTACACGGGTGTTAGATAGATAAATTTGAACTCGTAGAAATCTGGACTTAAGTAAAAAAAAGAAACCCTGATTGATCATCAACGGATACTAGAAACTATTGAAATGTCTACATGTAGTAGACCCGCAACAATTTTTGAAAATTTTGCCCTTAAAGGTGTAAAATAAGAAAACCTTCTTTGGGAGTTATTTTTCAGTTTACAAAGATGAAATTGGGTACTTAGGCTTCTGGTTAGAGAAAGAATTTCGGAACTTACTCATACAAAATTGTTCACTCTAAAAATTGATTTTCCAAAAATGATGAGATATGTTTTTTATAACTAGGAGCTTGTATACAACCTTTCGGGTTATTGATTTTAAATATTTTTAGAATACCGGTATAAAAGTTCACCACCGATTTTACCCAATAATTCTCCAAAAACACTAAAATAGTACTTTTTTATTTCTACCCAAAACTAAATAACAATTTCCATGTTTCTAACTTGAAACGATTTGGAAATAGGTGGATTGATCGTGCGAGGCTATACCATGGCCAGCTCGTAATTCCGACTTTAATCCCCTCGATTTTCATTTTGGGGGTATGGAAAAGTGTATGCTGTAAAACTAAAGAATGAAGAGCAATTATGGAACAGGCATGCATCAAACATCATTGACACAAAAATCGGAAAAGTGTATCCAAGAACAACGCCATCAATTCGAACACCTCCTTTAGAACGAAGTACCTTATATATTTTTTTAATTTAATCATTGTTTTTCTTTGTTATGTTGTTGTTAACAGAGCTATCGAAGAAAAATAAATTTTCTAAAAAAAAATATTTCAAACTTACAGGATATTGAAAGACTTACGGACATGAGTATATAGTAGTAGTTTTTCTTAATGTCAGCCGCTATATATACAAAACATACATATATTGTAATGTACCTTGTATAATTATTCTTTCATGTTTGTTTGGAGCTATAATCGTTCTTTGTTGTTCTTACTTATCCTTTACTAAATAATGCATCTAAATATTCATTTGTATTGTCAACAGTTTATTTACTTGTTATTCTCTTGCAGATTTGTTTGCTTATATTCAATATGTATCATTATCGTTCGAACTATAGTCCGTCTAGAAAGTATCCGGAATTTATTATTTTTCTTAATTTTAATATATTTCTTTTTTGTTACGTCCTAAGACAAAAGTAATGCATCAAATAGGTTGTGCCGACTGTAGGCCATGGCAAAAATCATATAACAACACCAGCTGTCAAATATTGTTGATTATCAACAAGCTTAATATTTGTGAAAGAATGTCGCAAGTAGAAAGAAGAAAATTGGTGGAATATTTATACAGAAAAGGTGTTCAAAACGTTAAAAAATTAGTGCAATTGACTGAACTCGGAAAAAGTGCGGTATGAGACAATAAAGAGGATAAAAAATAGGAGAGATGAGCCACGGACCAGTTTCTGGAAGACCGCGTAAGATTAGCGAAAACAATCTAAACGCTCTAGTGACTTTAGGACGACAAAACCCGCGCCTAGGGTTTCGAAAACTGGCTAACAGATTTGAAAATCAACGTCAAATAAGAGTGTGTCCAGAAACTGTCCGCATTTCACTGAGAAGACAAGGTTACTTATCAAGGAAATCAAAAAAAAAACCTGCAATGACACCCTTACAAAAGCAACGAAGAATAGACTTTTGTCAACGATTTCGAGACGATAATTTTAGTGATGTTTTTATATCTGACGAAAGTTGTTTTCATCTTGGTGCAAATCATTTAAAAATCCTATCAAGAGAAAATGTTACCGTTCAAATTTCCAAATTTCCCATAAAAATAATGGTTTGGCGAGCAATCTCTCAGCGTGGTGCTACACCTCTCTGTATAATTGATGGCACCGTTAATAGTGCAAAGTATTGTGAAATTCTTAATGGCTTTCTGGTTGAAACGGCTCGTGCTTTATATCCCGAAGGGTAGTGTTTTCAACAGGATAATGCAAGATGCCACACTTCTGAATACACTAAAGCTTGGATGCTAGAACAAAACTTGGCAACAATTCCATGGCCAGCAGCTTCCCCAGATCTTAGTCCCATCGAAAACATATGGGGACTAATGAAAATTGAAGTAGAACGAGCAGCACCACGAAATAAAGAAGATTTGATTCGGTCAGTTTTACAAGCCTGGACCACTATCACCGAAAAGTATAGCGTCGACCTGGTTTCGGGATTACCTGAACGTTTAGTTAAGTGTTTACAGTTAAATGGAGATTGTATTAGTAAATGAGATGAATTATTTGTTGTGATTTTATTATTCAAGTAATAAAAATATATACCGTAAAATTATAGCTGTGCTTTTTGTTTTCCGGATACTTTCTAGACGGACTATATTTGTCCACATTCATTAAATCTCTGTTCTTAGAATTAAATGGATATTAGATTACTTTCATTGTATTCCGAGTTAGACTTTCAATTTATTCTGAAAAACTCATTATAAATATATGACCACTTTGTAGTTCAGGCGGTTCAGCTTAAGTCTAAAACTAGTTGGAGTAAAAGCTCTGCAACAAACCATACATTTCAACCCTAAGAAAAGTTTTAATAAAATAATGCAAGTAACAAAGTGTTGTGTCTCTTCATCTCAAATAACTATTAATATACAAACAAACTTTTTTAAACTTTTCGATTATATCATACTGTAAAAGTTTAATGGTTATCAACTTATCTTTCTAGGTGTGAACAATTATAAACACACTTGTATTGATTGACTTTATCACGATATACTGTTTGTTTTGGAATAAATTCAACAGATTTTCAATAGATGTGGGTTTGATATTTATTTATGCTAATATAGTAAATTACATGTTCTCCGTAGGATGCAGCGCCCTGATCTGGGAATTGCTTGGGCGTCGTAGCAAATTGGCAATTTTTACAGTTACGAGATAATAAAATTTCGACTGTATTAACCGACTACGATACTCGCAATGGATTTCTGAACTTACCTAGCATACTAATAAGAGTACAATCAAAACGAGAATGACATTTTGCACCACCCCATTAACAGATTAAAATTTTCCGTAAGCAATTGTAAAGTTATACATCATTCTTTCCATGTTTTCAGTTAAAAAGTCATCAAGAACAGATTTCATTAATTACAATCATACTTTCGTTGTAATATACAAGGGTAGTCTGAACAGTTTCAAGCCTCAACATGAAATATTTTTCACTTCATGTTGAGGCTTGAATTATATATTATTTATTATATATGTATGTACAGCGTGTCTTACTGGGAACTGCATCGAACCATATACGAAAGAGTATAAATTGGAAAATTTTGAAAACTTAGCATTTAAAATTAATACGTTTTAAGATATTTAAGAAAATGTGTACTGTAGCACAACTTCCTTATAAAAAAAGGATCCGTCAGTTATATACAGCAGCGCTGGGCATTTTGAAGTCCATAGAAGTAAACGTATGCGAAGTCGAATTCACATTCGAATCGTCCCCTTACCGATTCTCGATTACATCACAATGATATTTATGTTCGATGGGGCAAAAGTAAACTTAGACGGCTGGCAAGCGACGAAGTAGTATGTATGTGAACAAGGCACACCTTCATTCAGGTTTACTGCATATCGTCCAGATTTGCTTTTGTGCTATTGTATATGAATATGAATTGCGGTGCAATCGAAAATTCGGCAAGTGAAAGATTCGAAAGCGAATTCGACTTGATTCCTTTACTTTTATCGACTTGAAAATGCAGTCATTATGCTCGGCACCAAACAAAAACAGATATTTTATCGAAAAAAAAAACTTTATTAATATTCACCTTTAAGTTTTCAGCACATTTGCATTCAAAGAAACATTTATTTCAATCTGAAGTGGATATTTCAAAAACATGTATTTTAAATGCTTCAACGGCATCTTCCGGTGTCGAAAATGGCTCGCCACGCAATTTGAGTTTTACCAAAAGGGAGCAGGAAGAAGTCATTAGGTGCTAAGTCAGGCGAATACAGACAATGGGTCATTAATTCAATGTTGTTCTCCTCAATAATCGACTGTTCAATGTGCTGTGTGAGAGTTGGCGTTGTCGTGGTAAAGGACTTAACGCAAACAAATGGTTGACACCAATCAGGGTTTTTTTGAACCTCAAGAGCAACGATACCAACAGGGCCTCGGACGAAAAAAGCAATCGTTGTTGTTGAAAAAAGCAAGTTTGTTAGTTCTGGTTCATTTTGGAACACCCAAACAGTGAATTGTTGTTTTGTTTCTGATTCGTATGAATATATCCAGGTTTCGTCACCTGTTAGGATATACGTTGGTAGAAGCACCACGGTTGAATTTTTGAGGCATTTTTTTGCACCAACTTACACGAGCCATTTCTGGAGCTTTGGTTAAATTGTTTGGAATCCAACGACCGCAAAGTTTCTTCACTACTAAATGCTGATGTAAAATCCTTTGTATTTCATTTTTACCAATGCCCAAAGATGCTTCTATCTCTCGACATATCACATGTCGATTCTCTTCAACGATTTCTCGCACAGTATTAATGTTTGCCGGCAGCAGTTGATGGACGACCTTCACGAGATTTGTCACTGACACTAGTACGTCCACACTTAAATTCTGCAAACCAGTCATAAACTATGGTTTTAGATGGTGCTTCATCACCAAAGGCAGAATAAAGTCAATCGATGCATTGTTGTTGAGTTAAGGCATCATTGCACGAAAATGTTCACCAGAAATGTCAATTTTTTCACCAAATTTCTTTGAAACGCTAATAACACCATTGACAGAAAAAGATAATATACGGCAAGTGCCCTCTAATGGTCAATTCTGCAAATTCTTACGATTCCCCACGTATATATACTATCAAGAAACGACCTTTGCTAATAAATAATGTTAGTTTTAAATATCACATGTCATATGCAGGACGCTAGATTTACTCTTTCGATTAAATTTTTATATCAAAAAATCTCAAATGATTACACATAGATATCGGCTTTTATTGTTTCTTTACACCGTCATCCTCTTTGCGAAATTACACTCGCGACAGATAAGCTGTTAAAGTAGTACTTTATAAAACCTCTCATCGTTTATTACAATATAAACACTTAAACTTCCAATTAACACTCAAAGCTTTTGCGTAAAAGCCAGGTGTATGTACCTACATTATATGCAATTCCTATTCATTCATCCTATTGTTTTTGCAAATATAATTTTTAATGTATAACACAAACAACGTACAAAATTGACCATTTGAAATAGATTTCATTTCATTTATATCTCGAAATTACTAATTTCACGGAAGAAAAGCTCAAATTCAGAAGTAGTTACCTTAGTTTAGCTGAATAAGAAAATATGTATTTTTTATTAATACAATGCAAAACACGTAAAATTGTTAAAAATCGGAGTTATCCTAGATAGAAAATAAATCCAGAAATTTTAATTTATGTAGTTATCTTAAAGCATTTATAAATAATTTACTTAGTAACTTATTTATAAATGATTATCGTTATCTGCTGCATTATTGGGTTGGTCGTTATTCGGCGGGAACACGTGCGATGCTATAGGCGAAATCGATTATTTCTTTGTCGCTTTCTTTCACCTACCTTATTGCGAGATGTAGACGATAATGTTGTTAACTGTACTTTCGATATCACCCAACCGGTCTTCCTAACATCTAAAGCAATCCTACAACTAATTCACGAAAAATTGTGAACACGTGGTTAACAATGCTGTCTCTCCGTACGCCAGACAAGTTGTACAGTACTCGACGACACCGGCCATTTTACTAAATGTCTGAAGTCTGAACCGCTCAATCCCTCCAATCCATCGGGGGCATTATGCACTTGTGCGCGCGTTGGGATAGCATGCCAAGCACCCAAGAAACCAAAACGGATTCTTTATTATACACAGTATGTCCATCGAAATGACGATTCGATTTTTTGATGATTTAATTGATTAATTTGATCCACTATCTTGTTGTATTTGGAGAAATTGCATTTTCTGAAGTAGAGAATTTATTAATATAATCCACCTTTTACAATTTAAACTTGTACGAATACGTCCCTGTGAACCATCCGGCTCGCACAGGGATTATAAGGGTTGGGTTACATATCTTTTCTGAAGATCGAGTGCTATTTAACAATCCAAATCGTTATGTCTGTGTACAGATTCCAACGTCGATATCTCAGACATATGCATAACATATTGAATCATAATAATTTATTCTTACATTAGCGAAAAATTTGATAGATTTGGTGATTTTTCACTAGTTGTAGTGATTTTTGAATTAATCTAGTGATTTAGTGAAAACAAAAATGAATACTAAGTTTCGTCAAGAAATATGTAGGTAATAACACTACGTAGGCTTTCACGGTCGGTATAACTACTACTGCTATTAACTTCTTCCGAGTTTTGCTGTGTGTCAAAACATTCGCTCAACGTTTCACCGTTCATGCTGAGGGCTTCTTCATGGTAACTAAATTGAACAGCGAAACGTCGAGCAAAAGTTTTGACACCCGTCGAAGAAGCTAATAGTAGTAGCAAATACGTAGGTATTTAAGTTCAATTATTTATGTATGTAACCAAAGTTCCTGCCACAGTATGAAAAAGTTTGACAAACTAAACTGATTTAGTGATTTTACAAGTAAGTTTAAGCAAACTTGAAATTTTGTCGCACTTTTGTTATTACGTTGAATTATTAACGTTACAAACAAAATCCCTTTCGGGTGCAAGACATATTGTGGATGATACAATGTAGATAAACTATAATTACAAGAAATTTGAATTGAAGATTTACAACAATTCGCACCTGTTACATTTAAAATTTAACTAATCAGAAACGAATTCGCATCACTGATGGAAGTAGAGACGCCTCTAAAAATTAGAAACTGATCTGGTTTAATCAATATAGTTTGTCAAACTTATTAATAGTGTGAGAAAAGCTTAAGCTGTTTATGTATAGTTTATATATTGTGAGGATTTAGTATTCTAGTTACTTTTCGAAATAATATATATACATAGTATATAATATGAGAATTAAATTTCCGATATCTCCGTTTAATTTAATAGATTTTTCACCAGCCAACTTGGCGCTTAATCTACTTAAGATTCGGAGGATTTTTCTCTTAAGATAATCATAGATAATATCAAAACTTATACTGGTTTCGATATTTATTTAGAGATTAAGAAATTAATACTTCAAGATATTGATCAATTTGAAATTTAGCATATTTCAAATTACATTTGTCAATAACTTTTTCAATTTTTTATTTTGTAGTTGATGGATTTTCACAGACAGTTCAATAGCTTTCATTGTTCAATTTTGGTGGAATAGACCAAGATTATGTTGGTGGCCGTGAATGAGAAAATAGTTGCTGGCAAACTAAAAACGTTATGATATAAATGGATATAAACATAGGACAAATCAGAAAGGAAGCTATGTTGATAGACGTAAAAGTACCTAGAATGTAATAAAAATTGATGAAAAAACATGTTCTAAACTGCACTATTAGAAGTATTGAAATAGATCCACAAATTGATCAATTTTAAGATATGTGTCAATACTAGAAATAAAATGAAAGTTAACCAATTTTAAGTTTTATAAATTGAACAATTTCTTAGTAGAAATGTCTTTCGGGTGATGTCGTGTAGTTAATATTTTACTTGACGTTTCGCTGACCGTCCTGTCAGCTTCTTCAGAAGATGTCTAAAGACTGTCTTTAGAATGAATTAGTTATGTAAGAAGCAAAAAGAAGATGAAGAGGTAAGAAAACAAAAAAAACAAAAAAAAATAAATAAAAAATGTATGTATCCAACTAAATATAAAACGTCTTTGTATACATATACTTGAAGAGGTTGACAACACGTTGGCAACAAAACATCGCAGAAAAAAAAAAAAGAATCCTAAAAACTTTTTTTTGTTTCTCTCTTTAAAGCATATTTTTATCCACTGTCTAATTTTTAGGGGACCATTTTTGTTTTACCATTAAGTTTAATGTTTCAACAAGTAAATACATACAATTTTAAACATCTATCTTAAATACGTAAGGTAACTAACTTGCCTTTATTTAACCCGTACTATAAAAAATATAGAATTATATACGATGCATTCTACGTCATCAGGTGTAATCCAAAGAAGTCAACAGATTTTACGGCAAAATAAAACGCTAGTAATAACGAATAATTTCCTTATAATTAATAAATTAACATCGTATCACATTATACGCTAACTTTTCTATCAGAAAGAGTTCTTACATTTTAGAGCTTTTTAACAATGAACAGTTTTTGTACAATTCACTTAAGTGTAGGTACTAAGACAATCATCAAAACCATGTTTCCGTTTGATACCTATTTGTCCTTTCCATTTCTCGAATTAACTTTTCCGCCTCCTCTTTGCTAAGATTACCCTGTTCGATACAGGTACTTACAAAAGCATTCCTAACTTCTTGTGGCATATTTTTCGAATTTCCAGCGACAAAAATATACGCTTTCTTATCTTTTAAAGCATTCCAAATAGTGCTTGCTTCTTCTAGTAGTTTGTGTTGAACGTATCTGTAATAAAGACAAAATTACAAACTCTACCGTTCGTTTTGATTAAAATGATAACATGCAATACACTGATATATGCAGAATGTTCTAAAACCTGAAGTAAATTTTTCTAATGAATGAAGTGCATGCTTTACAAAAGCCATTTTCAAAAATTATGTTTACATAAAATTCATTCCTAACTGATATGATTACTTACACTTTATTCTCCTGATCTCTTGAAAATGCGCATATTAATCTTAGTTTGTTTTCTTTTTCTAAAGCAAGGAGTTCGTCACTGCAATGAAAATCACTATTCTTCCCTCGACAACCAAAGAACAAAATTAAATTATGTGCAGATGCAGTATTGTATGCCACACGTTCTTGGATGTAGTTCCTGAATGGAGCCAAACCTGTTCCAGGTCCCACCATAATAACTGTATCATTCTAAATAGATATAAAAGCATAATGTTAGATGAAATACAGCGACGGAAAAAAAACCGGAAATACTTAAATATCTCCAGTAAAATTGCACGTATTGTTAGGAAATTCGATACTTGTAGGTGACTAATTATGAGGACTAAAATGGAAATATCGGTATTTTAATATTACCTCCTTACTTGCAAGTATTAATGCAGATATTTATGTATTTCGTAGACTTTTGCCCATCACAGTATATTTGGACGTAGATCATAACTTACAGTATCCTTGGGGAACGAGAAACTACCCCTCTTCAACCATACTGAAATCTTATCATCTACTTTTAAGTCTGCCAAGTAATTCGAGCAGAGTCCTAGTCTCTCTGTGACCAATTTAGTTTTATATTTAACCACCGCTACCAAAATATGTATTTCATTTCTATACTTAGCATAACTGCTTGCAATTGAGAAATCTCTTGGTTTGATTGGCGTTAATATTTCGAACAATATTTCCCCATTCAAATTTTTTGTTGCATGTGGAAAATCTCGTAAAACTTCTACGATGTTTCTCCTAGGTCGATTGCAATAACTATAGAGATCCTCCTGCCCCTCAGCTGTAGTAAACTCCAAACATTTTTCTTTTTCCAAATCGCTGTCCGTCAATTGCGCTAATATGTTAAATGTGTATCTGAAAATTACGTAATTTTTAGAGAAAATTGTTAAAAAGAAACAATATAAATACCTTCTGGGAATAGCCGTCAAATCGAAATATTCTTCGCAAAGCTGTTGAAAGGTCACTTTGTATTTCAGCGGCCTAGGAATGGGAATTTCAGAAGTTACTTCGGCAATATCAAATACAGAATCAGGCTTAATATTAACGTTGTTTTCGTTCAGCACTTTTTGTAGCTCACGAACTTGTATTGGCAAATTTTTCGGTCGTAAACAAAGCACATCACCGGGTCCATAACGTTCTCCATTTGTTTTAAATTTTATCAACCGTACATCCTAACAACAAAAATTGCTATTGAGTTTTTGAAATAACAAGATAATTACCTAATTATTTTATAAATCGATACATTATTTTTTAAATCATCGCCCCTGTTTGAAAATGTATTCTTTTGTTTTTTAAAAGTCAGGCAGGCACCCCATTGTGTTGAAAAAACATTGTTGCATGTTGTTGTAAACGAATATCGTCTAACAGACCTGGTAAAATGTTCTCGCAAGAATTACTGTAATTTCCACCATTCATTATTCTTTAAAAAAATATGGATTGATGATTCTTTTTCTTATCCAAACATTTACAGACCAATGTCTTTGTTGATTCTGTCCAAGTAAAATATGAGGACTCTCATAGTGCCGATAATGAAAGTTGTGGTGATTGGAAACTCCTTGTTGGTTGAAACAAGCTTCATCGGTAAACAAAACATTATGGAAAATATCAGGAGTACTCTGAATTTGGTGTAATGCTCACGTGAAAAAAATTAACTTTCATTTGAACGGGTTGTAGGTGGTATGGATACAACTTGTATCTTCCAAGACATCTATGCACAGAGGATTAGGTGTGACGCCTATTTTTTGACAACAGACATGTACTGGTGGTAGGATTATTCTCAAATTCCAGCAACAATTGTTCTTTCTGTTGTTAGGCAAGTTTTCAAGATTGACCGGCATGCAAAGAACATTTTGGAGTGATACATCATGTCTCCACAGCACCTGTTTCTACATTTTGGATTGTTTTGTGGTCTGGATGAGGCATGAGGTAAGTTACTTTAAATTGATAGGATTTTTCTAATTATATGGCTATTCTTGTCATTGTATCAAAGTTTAATTTTACCTGGAAATGTAGTGGCGCTGTTGTCCTAATATTATCTTTTATGGTGACATAGAACTCGTCTGGTAATCTTGACGAATCATAAATAGAATTGTAGCTCTCTACCAGTAACAAATCTGCTTTTGTACTTAATGACACTTTCCACCTAAACATCAATATCAACATGAGCACAATGTTCTTTTTCTTAACAAGATGTTTTACCTTGGAGTAATTGCAGAATTTCTACTTAAAGGATATATTCCTTCAGGTAAGGGAAATATTTTTAGAAGATTAGACCATAATGATTCAATCCAAACATCGGCTACTGCATCATATCCAAAGTCGTGTTGATCATCACCCAGACCTAATGATATTATCATTTGTGCGCCCAACTGTGATAACCTTTTGTTCAATCTCTTCGCAGCAAAATTAAATTTTACATAGCTCGAATCACCCAATCCTAGCACAGCGTATCTATTAAGTTAATCATCTTTTAATTCAATTTTAAATGCGATTGGATACATACATGAAAAGATAAGCTAACAATTACTCAACCTCAAATTTACTAACGAGTCCCGGGCTAAGTTTTTTCGAAGAAGGAATTTCCAAAAATTCTTCATGTTATCCGGTTCCTCACCCTGACCAGTAGTCGAACATACAAAAACTACACACTTCTCACTTATTAGTTCCAAAATGTTATAATTGTCCATACACAACACTGAACCAGTGAAGAAATACTTCTTTGATTCACGCCAAATCCTTTCAGCTAAATCTTGAGCATTACCTGTCTGAGAACCATACAATATAGTTATTCTTTCATTTTGATATGCCATTGTATTGCATTCCAAAGATCAAAATATAGGTTAAAAACGTCAATTTTTGAATTCTACATAGAGTTCTAAAGTTTAAATAAAACCTCACTAGGAATTCACGCTAAAAGCAAAAATTGCACTCTATCACTCTTCAACAAGAACGAGACTTACTTGTTTTAATAGTAAATATACAGCAATCAATATTTATTTACGTTACATGCGAACCAGAACACATTTGCCTCGAAACTAAAAGCGTGTAACCGGAATAGACGGACCATTTAGTATCTATTAATACAGTGTCATCTATAATTTTGGAATTTAAACATTGGCGAAACTATAGCTAAGCTACATTCCGTTCGATGGAACTACCAGAAATAATGCATATAAAATAACATAGCTTACTTCGGTTCATAAGTTCATATGGACTAAATGAGCTTTGTTCGCGGTACAATTCGCGTGCGCAATTGAAACCTTGACATTCGCGGGTTACATAATAATAAAACCCAATTTTCAAGTACGTATTGCAGAAATAATAGGTTTTGCAAATCATGTCATGTCGTAACACAAAGATAAGCTACACCTATTTGTCGAAGAAATTTCTAGCGCTATTTACTGGTGACTTGCTCACGGAATGGTGATATGAATCTAGAATAATAATCTACATTACGTACGTTAAATGCCGGAGTACTTTCTAATCCATTCTTCCAAGAAAATTTCCAATACAAGTTGCAACTTCGTATTGATAAGTTTTGTTGTGCATTTGCTTAAATTAAACTGAAATTTGCAAAAATAAAGAAGGAATATATTTAGAGACTCGCTATAACCCCAAGTAGTGATTGACTGCACAAAAACTTTTTGTATAATGTTTATGATATTCTATATCTTTTTATAGGAATGTTTATTCTTTCCACAGTTTAGATACTGGATATTGCAGTCGCCACGAGTGATGGTAAGCGGTGGGAGTAAGTTCGGGCAGCAGTAGAATTGGCTCTCCATAAAACTTCACTATACCATTGGCGTAACGGTTAATATTTAATAATGCAACTTTAATATTTAATAAAATGCTTTTATGAGAATAGGAAGCCTGCGGACAATATGTTTACTATTGAGGAACGTTACAGCAACAAAATATAATTCTTATAACGATATTTTAATGACTTAATAAGCATTTAACAAATCCCAATAACTCACAGAGCATAGGATCCCCTTAATTGTTTGTCTTTAAAGAAATCTTAAAGATGATAATAACAAAGGAGGAATATTATTTAAATGGTTTTGTTACGTTCTCCTAGTTTGAAGAACAATGCCGCTAGTCGTCTGCTTCGGTGTATCTTTCTTGTAAGGCGAAAGGACCAATTGCTTATATGTAATTCTTATGTGTTTACTCGCTTAATCAGATATATCTCAGATTAAACGCAGTACGTAGATATACAAAATATGTTTATTAAATAAAAAATTCAAATACATAAATAGCATACTATATGGATTTCATAATTCGGTTCCTTCTTTGTGTACGCATTCAAATGTATCGGGACATTCAGTGTCTAACGCTAGGGCCACCACAAAACCCTACCGGAGCATGAGCGTCTGGTTGGGCGACAGCAGCAAATAGCCGATCACTACCGCAAAAAGATGCTATAAAACTCACAGCTACCCAGACGCTCGCGTTATTTCGTCTACTTATTTGATACACCACCTCTAGTATCTTGCTCCGAGCTGCTGTCCCCATGTATAAGCGGAAAAATCAGAAACCAACGATAGTGCGGGTCTGAGCGCTGCGTGACTCGCAAGCGTAAGAGAGAAGGCAGGCAGTCGTGGTAGTTCGTACGTTCGACTTCCGACGAAGTTTCGATAACTTGTACGTAAGTGTACGTTACCGGGGGTAACTGGCGGACATTCCTTACCTAGCGCTCGATCTGATACATGAATTAGCAGGAGCTTCATCAAACAGATATAATAAATGACTATTAAAGATATTTTTAATTAGAACATTGACGAATTTTGAATATTTGCGAACTTTATAAGAAATTATACGTATTTTTACATTGAATGCGTACACGTTAAAGTTTAAATGGTGCTAAATATGAAATATCTAAATTTATACAAGGCAAAACAAAGGAAACATTCAATTTATCATAAAATAGACACAAACAAAATATTACTTTCACATAAATAAAAATGGTTATATTAATAAAACAAAAAATAAAATGTTAAGTCCTTAACAGGTTTATTAAACTTAAGCATTATAACATACTACTATCATTATTTACATTAATAATTAAGTTTTCTGTGGTTTCATCAACTAGAGTTTCAGATTGTAAATATTTATTTTTGATATTGACGATGTGTTTGCAGCTTTGTTCCCAATCTTCAGATCAGTTCTATAGGGTTCAGGTCCGGATGATATGGCAGAAACGTGTCCTTTGCGTGCTAGAATTTAATCGAACTTGTAACTTATATATCAATGTTTATTTTGTTTAATTATTTGATACACCTGTGGCTTTAACATTGTATTACCGCAGACAATATTTGTTTATGTTAACCAATCTATCTTTTCAGCTTTCTCACTAGTACTCGTTAGAGCGTGATCTTTTTTTCGTTGTGATAGATTACAATAACAGAATTTGTAGGAAAGTTTGGCATAAGATCTTCTTTCTACCATTTTCTTTCTACCATTTATGTCTGATGGTAAACACCGGCTTTTATGCCGGACTTGAATATCAGCAGGCAATTAGGAATAAAGTCATCCCATTGTTTTATTCCTGGATGGCGGTTCCACACTTAATTTCTTTTCAATTTCATGGGTTTTAGTAATTTACAATAATTTAATGGGAAATATTCAAACCATCTATAAGCTAGTGAATCCACAACAATTGAATGAAGTGAAGAGAGATTTTGAATTCTTTCACCTGCATGAAATGTTCAATACTACAGTTTGGAGTTGGGGATCAGAACAGTGTACATAAGAAAGAGACTGTCTGTCCTGTTTGTGGAAGTAACTTATTTTGCTTAGTCGTATCAGTAAGTTATATTTACGATTTATTGAAAAATAAACTGATTTAAATAAAGTGTTGATTAATTTATGATCTCTGAAAAATTATTAATAAATTGAATTATAAGAATTAATAGTGTCGCTATGAATCAAATTTTAATTTTTGATATTTGATAGGCGCCATCTACGAATCAGATCCTAAAATAGCAGTAGATGTTAGCTGAGCACTAACAGATGCTATTGGAAAGTCGGTAATGCAGATTCCACAATTATAAAGATGGTTACAGAGACACAAATATTTTGGACTATATTTATGAAATAAAGCGTAATACACGTACACCATTTAATCATTAATATTCAAAAATAAATCTTACTTTTTACAAAACTCTGACAAAAAGCTTCTGGAAAATTGCGTTAAAGTAGACATTACATTAATCATTATCTACTCGGTGCGAATAGGGAACCCATTCAACTAGCACTTGATTTGCAAGTCTAGATGTTGCCCTTAAAACATAGGTGCCAGCACAATGCAGGAGTACCGTCTCTCTACTCTTTGAACTGCACCCTTAATAAGCCTTTCTTATATATTTAATTAATTAAGTATATGCATACAATATATCAGTTATCATATATCACAGTTCATTTATAATAAAAATAAAGTTCATTTTATGATGCATAAAATGCATATATCTTCATTGTAGGTATCTTCTTGGCTCTAATAGTATTTCTGAATTTATATCTATCATTTATATGAACCTTTTATTCCCGTTTACAATTTATATGTTTAGTTTTTCAGAAAGATTATTTTTTTTTAGTAAGTTGGTATGTTTTTTGTAAATAAATTCGATTGGTGACATTTCGAAAATTATTACATCTGTCATTTTACGCTGACAGATGCGTAGAATACATACTGATTGCTCGTCGCTCGCGATCTTTGAACCACTAGGATCGACAGAGTAAGGGATACATTCTGCCCCAAGTATGGACAAGTAGTTTATTGTGTGAAATTTTTAAATCAAATCCCGGTCATAAAATTTGTATAATATATGTATAGTGCTAGATACTAATATTATGCTTAATATATGTTGACTTCAAGTAATATTTGAAGAAACAAGAAGTAGTACATACAAATGTTTCAATGTAAATTTGAGCTTCTTGCGATAAAAGGGATACATTTTAACTTCAAATTTAAGAAAATGTAGTGATAATGTGAACAAATATAAAATTACTGCATTCTAAGTATTCTAAGTATTCTAGGTATTTTTTTTAAGTTAGTAAACAGTAATTTGTGTGAAATATTCTACATTGCCTGTGAACATCTTATGAATTTCACCGATGTCTTTTTTTAAATAATAAAAAAAATAAAAAACATTCATTAGTTAATCTACATACATACATCACTATTTATTTATGTAGAGAAGTTCAACAACGAAAGCGCTTTTAGCTATTTAGATAGGAGTGTAGATAAACGGTACACAAATTACATATATATTTTTTTGAATTTATTTTCTTCTATGATTATTATTTTTGTGATTTAATTCATTTTTAATATTAAAATAAAAATATTAAAACCCAACCGGCCTGCTTGTATAGCCCCATTATTATTATTATTATTATAACATAAATAATACAATATACCAAGTGAAATTGAAAAAATTTGAATGCATAGTACCACGCGATGGGGAACTATAAAATAATAGAAAAGGTCTTATTCACTAATGTGCGTAAGCCTTTTGTTTCCAAAATACAGGATCTTAGAAGTTTTAGTTTAGTTAGAATTTTTTTTTCTAATTTGTTTCGATTATGAAGATATAATTGAACTAACATTTATGAATTTTACCGAGCAGTTGTAGTTGGCTATGAAATTAAGACGCATATTAAATTAATATTGTAATAATTTATTCAAGTCTGTCGTGTTCTCATTACGTTTTAGTTTGATTCCGTTGTTTGTCGTTTTAATAAATTGCTTTTAAAAATGCTTCTCGATACTTTTGAAGAATACAGGGACATAATTATGTGTTATGGCGAAGCTGGGTCAAATTCTTCCGAAGCTTAACGCATCTATCGGGAAAGATATTCATTAAGACACGTTGTCAATGTTATTGGGATGCCAATAAATGTTTCCTTTGGGCTTTAATTTATTGGTTTTATAGTGTTAAAAAAATATGTTTTCAGTTGTTGCTTCTGTCTCTTCTTAAACGTAAAAACTTGTCCAGTAGAGGAACAAGTAAAGATTTCTGACTTCATATTGGTAGTTTTTATTTTACTCTTAACATCTCCTAACAAATTATGCTACTTTAGCGGTTACTCATTGATAAAGTCTACTAATTTAAAAAAGAAACAAAGATTAACTAAACTTATCTGCTATATATGTATATATTTTTAATTTAAATGAAAACATATAGTAGATAATAAAAATAAATATAAATAAAAAATGCAGTGTATATACGACTAACTTTGAGTCAGATCCTCTTAATTTCACACATTTTTGTCTATGAGACTTTTTGTTTATAGGGTGCTATCATGAGTTAACATTATTCATCACTTTAACGTATTTTAATTAAGTTAATTTATAAAGTAATCTGCAGCGTCTAGAATGAATTTTTAATTCTTACATCCATATACACCTACGTAAACTTACGCTAAGATTTTACGTTCGCAATTTATCTGTTTGCAGCGCCCATTATGCCTCAAAGCTTATCGTGAGTTCGAGAAATTGCACCCGTTACGAACACCATTATTTTCTATATTTACGAAAATTATGAAGTTACGTGCACTCTGACCTTTCGTAACCTTTTCGTCGGAAATGCAATTTACTTACTACTTAATTAGTTCCAATCTTGAGAAGTTTCCAGACCCTCATCGCGCGGATACTTTACCCCGAAGTCTTACCGTGGGTACCTTTTGTTTTTATTTGCTCCAATGATGCACGATATAAATATTGTTGTAGTATCAGCTCTCAACGGCTTATCTTCTGAAAGCTTTAAGCTATAAACCAAAGTGTTTGGCGATTAATTGATAAAAGTATAGTGTTGTCATTTGAGAAATCTTTTTGTTTTAAATTTGACCTTAGCCGCTTTCCTTTCATAGAGCGGAGCAGTTTGACCGCAGCATTTCGATCATCTGTAAAACCGATGATTGGTAACAGTTGATCAAAATACTGCTCCGCTCTGTGAAAGGAAAGTAGCTTTTAACCGCCAAATTTTGACACTACAAAAACAAAATAACGGACATATTACATGCAAACAGAAAACAACAAATCTGTATTTAATAATTCAATAACAACATATTACCTTCATTACTTAGAGCTTTTGTTCTCCTTTTCACGGCCCTGGTGTAAAGGATGGTATTTATTTGAATCTTTTATTATACCTTGTGGAAATCTTTACACTCATAATGCTTTCTTTATGCTCGAGGCAGTTTTTGGCAATCTTCCTCGGCGGCGCGCTAGGGAGAGAGCGACGTGTGTGAGAGCCATTTTATACCATTAATTTTTTATAAGATTCGGAAACGGTGCGTCTAATAGGGTAAGTTATATATTAGGAGCGGGATAGATTCTATAAAAAGAGGATAATGCTTCGCGATATTCCTTTGGGATCTTATGAAGTGCGACACCTTTGACTATTGTTACTTGCGTGTCTATTTAATTTTATAATTAGTAAATGAGAAAAAGAAGAAAAGTGGTTGAGAGCTTGATTTCTGGGCCCATAAGGCCGCAAGACCGCAGGCTCTCCTTTAAAAAACGCAATAGAATTTAGGATTACAAGATTTTATTATAGCTCCGGAGTTAATTTTAGAATGTTTGTGTTTTGTCTTATCATATTTATCTTATATTTTTATTAATTTTGGATAGTAGTCTTCCATATGTTCGACTTTACGAGTAATAGTGCACATTTCATGATGATCATTTCATTCGCGTTTGAATATTTTTTTTGCAATTCACATTTAATTAGTCTCACATTTAATTTTACATAATTTTTTATATTTTTAAATATTGTTATTTAATCTCAAGTATTTCGACAAAAAAAAAATTAAAAATGTGCTTAACAATTGAATATAATTCTTAAATTATAATTGTCTAATAACTAACTATACAAACTAATTTTATCATATTTTATAATTCTCGTTCTATCATATGGAATTTACTTTTTAGCTGGCCTGATGATATGTTTGTAGACACGACACCGGTCGCAATTTTATCATATTACAGAATTTGTGAGAAAAGGACCCGATCATTTATTTTACCTTACTCTCGTATAACCCAGTTGCATTAGATCGGTGTTCCTTTATACGTTTATAGCGTTTCATAACAAGAAAAGTATAACTGGTGAACACTAACAATAAGTATTATCTGACAAAAATTACGCCTGTTCATAATAGCATTCAGCTTTACTTTATGGTTGTATAAAATAGCCAATTTTTGTGGAAAATGACCAACTACGACCAAATTTTTTGCGTTCTTTTTAATAGCCGTTAGCCATTAGAATAGAAGCGGCTTTTGCTGGAGTTCTTTCATTTTGGTATTATAAATATTTACTATTTACAAAATCGAAGAGATAATCGTCGACTAGGTAACCTACACGATTCGCATCCAATATGTATTTATTTGCAGGATTTATTGCTTTTGTGTAGGACGCGAATGACAGGAGAGACATAAATCAATCAAGCCAGTGTAACATCTATCTAAAGCTAGCCCAACGGCGAGCAAGTTGATTGACACGGTTTCCAATATACGTGGAGTTTTTAATTAAAGAAGAAGATGCAACGGCAAGCAATAATTTAACGCGAAAGTGTATGGATCGCGCAAGGTCGTGTGTAATTCCAAATGCAAGATACAGCGCTGTACATGGCAAAATCAATATGCTTTCAAGACTAAACTGCTCCCATTAGCTGTGAGATTTGCTTCACTTTATTTGTTTTCTTTTATAACAAGAATAATTTGTTTTTTTATAATTTCAATTTAACAGAGTGTCAATTTAACGTCGCAAGAAACAATTTTGAGCTTTTTCTTATCCAACTTTATCCTATGATTTTTTTTTTATCTCTATACGTAGTAAAGGCCTTTGTGCTAATATTCAGAGTGTATAAAAGAAGAAAGAAACGCACAGGTATGTATATAGTGTGGATGTGAGGGTAACGCCTACCCCATGTAAAGCGACAGAAAAAAATGCGAGGTATAAAAACAACAGTGAAAGGCTGATATGTTTATCATAAGCATTATGTAAAAGTTCCACAATTTCGCCGGAAACCCGCCATAAGAAATCTTTGATGTTAAATTGCATACTAATCACCTAGCCTAATGTAGTTTCTTCCAAAATTGGACCTCATTTCAATTCTTTAATTTAATCTGAATATAACATCGTAGATCGGGAGAATTGTATTCTAAACTTTGGCATTGGTAGAACGAATTTCGGATTTAATTACATTTTGTACTTTGGCAACGTCACAAATCAAGCGTGGTATACGTAGCTTCAAGCAACCTTACGGAGAACACCATACGAATGTGCGCTCTTGTCGCACTTTATGTAATAGTTCCCTAATCGGCGAAATATTACGTTAAATTGAGAATATGTACGTTTGTACTAGGTGTTATGTTTAACGTACGAGAAAGTTAGAATGTGGCGAAAATTGCATGCAGTGTAAGTAATGGATACATACTATGTTAGTGCAGAGTTGAGTGCTTAATGAAACAGCACACATCATGAGTTCTCCAAACTAAATGACTAAGTGTACCCAGTAGGAAAGTAATGTTAGGGTAATACAAAATGTTCTGTATACGTCACGTCATAAATACAAGAGTCTAATACCTCTTCTCTATTTGTTTTTCTGTAGTTTGAAGGAAAATCCATTTATTTTAAGCAATCGTTAACGATTGTATTTGTCAATAAATTAGCAACTTTGTTAAACTCAAAAACTAAACCAGTAAAGAGCATCGGGTAACTCAAGTTTGATGTGGATGTGAATAACAAGGTTAAAAGAATATAAAACGAAAAACACTGCTATCTTCGTTGCGTTTCCAATAAGTCTTTGAGGTGGCGCTTACAGAATTCATCATCTTCCAGAATATTAACTATAAAAAATATTTCATAACTAAAAATATAACATTAAGCAAAAAGAAAATAATAGATTTTACAGCTATAAAATTATATGAAAAAGAATTTGCGACAACTAGTCTTATAAAAATAAAATTAAATTTCATGATTGTAAGTTTTTTTCTATTTTTAAACTTTGTAATTGTTCTGTAGTCTTTATTCTTTACCCTATTGTTGGTATTCGTTACTTAACAGGAATTTCGTTTGTCTTGAACATACGTTGAAGGCGAATTTTCTAATTTTCTAATATAAAAATGCCTGTTAATTGCATAAGAACACACAGGAAATCTTTAAATTTAAATCATTTCTTATTACCTAAAGGCTTTTGAGACGTCATCAGTTAGTTTGCAATTTTATTGGTTGGAAGGATTTACTGCAAATTCTATTTTAACCTAACTACATACTTTGTTCATACAAGTATTTATTTAATGCAACCAAGTGTATGATTGCATCAGGACCGCGCTGTGGAGATCAGCCGCCCGTGTTCAAAATGAAATTTGCCACTTCCTGCTCAAGTTCTAGCAATACTGATAAGGAAAGCCTCCAGGTATCAAATTCAGAATAGGAAGAAACTTGGTAGGGATGCATGTAGAGTATGTTTAGATATGCAAGAAAAAGCTTTTTTTATTGGCGGAAATTCACTCCACCGAAAATTGATCAATTTTACGAGTACGAGTTACTTGATATCGGAAGTTCCTTGGTAATACGGTACTGCGAAATATACAGAGTGTTGTATTTAAACGCAACATTTGTGTTATGGGTATATTTGATATAATATGGAAAAAAGCTTTAAATAAAAATTGTTCGCTGTTTAATTCTAAAATCGCTTATACTTTTCCAGCTAATCAGAGCTCCTTTAAATCTTAATTTAATATAAAAAACGGATTTTTTATTAGCTCATTTAATGAGGTGTTCATAAACATCTAAAACATGGAAAATAATACTCTTTAGCCTTTGTAATATGAGAAAAAGGAAACTATGATTTGAATTAATGTACCTGTTTAAATTGCCTCATTTTTGGCACACTATCAAACAGATATATTTACACCTATGTGGTTACCAGTTTTCGTTGATTTTTTTAATTTCTAGCCGCTTTTCCGAATTATATAATTCTACGCTCACTTCTGAAATTGTTTTGTTTTTTTATTTTGCCCTCAAGCAAATAATAATGTATTATCTGTAAGTAAATCTATGCGTGTCTTTTGAAATATCACTTATTATAGTGTTAATGTAAATTAAAAATAGAAACGGTTCCAACATCGAGCTCTGAAGAACACCCGATGGTGACCCGTTTCTTAATGGATTTTTGTACACTGATGTCTATTAGATAAACCTCGAGTAATTCCTGAAGGTTGAGGTACACGGCTTCTACTTCTTTGTTCGATTCTAAATTTATTGCCCTTAGAAAACAAAATTAATATATCTACAATTTAATGCATGTCATGCATTCTTATGTTCTTACCTGGTATAACCATAAACATATTTCACGACAATAAGAAAGGACCCCTATTAAATAAAACCCATGCTTCTTATACGATCATAGTTCATTGTTCTAAATCGTCTAATGAAATTCGTTACCAATTATAGATGGGCAATTTAGGAGTAGAATAATATTAGCCTGATAGACTAATAGTATTCTAATAGTGATAGACTCACTTTATCATGCATTAAAACAAAACCGGGAAATACACGAGTTATGCTTCAGACAGAATACCGATATAAAGGATTAGCGATATGAGGTTAGCTAAATACAACCTAAGTGCGTTTCAAAAGCATCAAAGATCCATGTAATGTTTGTCAGCTTAACTGACTTTGTAAAACACGGCTATCATTGCTAGAAATATTGTATCTACCGTCTAGAAATACAGCTGTGCCCTGTTGTTCATCATCTCGGTTCTGATGATTTTCGTAGGGAGTTAACCGATTGTTCCGATAAGGTCTTGAGAGTACAGGACCATTGCTAGATTACTTCTGGAAAAAAATCAGATCCTTTTATCCTCTTGTTTACAAATCTTCTATATATGTCCTTTCGAGTAGAGAGTCTAATTCATGTTTTAATTTCTGACGTGTCATAGATAATAAAAATAAAGTTACAGTGCTTTACAAATTTCATTAGAATTCAATTCCGAAGGGTTTTTTCAAATTTTGTTAGTAGAGTGGATGTTATTAAGAATAGAATAGAATTAATTAGAAATAGTAACCTAGATTTACCTTTAACAATGGAACAACGAATTGGGTAAAACAAGCGAAATAACTGTATTGTACATTTCACCGTAGCTATAATATACACATGGAGGGAAAAATAGAAAACTAACGAAACCCAACGATACAATTTTGTTATTTCAATTGTACAGAGAGTAAACACTTTTTTTCAACCAACGGTAGGTAAAATCCGAAAGTCGCTACCCTGTCACTCACTCCGTAAACTACAACACATCGTTCGATAAATAGAATCCCGTCCATCTCCTCTTTTTGCACACGTGTTTTATGGAAAAAGCGCCTGTCGGTTCGATGCATTCCTCTGTAAGTCCAGTTAAATGGGCGCATTTCTTTTATTTGCTCGGCGGGCGAATGATGGGCGATAAAACACGTGCACAAAAGAAAACCCTACAGTTTATCAAATCTGCCATTTGGGAAATTTAAGATTTTAAAAGTTTATTGGGCATATTTTTAGGAGGTACAATGCGCTGACGTTTTAGGGATGTAATATTCAATCCGATCGTTGTGGTAAAGTAGATGGAAAAGGTTATTTAGTGAATTTACTTATCTGATTTTATTGTTTTCTTTTCCTTTCAATTGGGTGAAGTTTTACTATAATTCAAACGGAAATTTCCTGTAACACGCAAATAAAATCATCTTCATCTTCAAGAAAAAAAAAAAACTGGTAGAGATTATTCCATTGTTTTTCAGAATATTCCATAAGCGTTGCTTCTTGATGACGTTCCAAGTACTTCAAGATGATTTCAAAGGCAACTTTTGCTGCGGAATGATTCGACATGTTTTCAATAACTTCTTCATTATCGTCCTCATGTTCGTCCATAGCTGTACAGTTATTGTGTACAACAGAAATGATTTGGTCGTCTATGATATTTTCGTTCGAAGCCTCAAATACGCCAAGGTCTTCCAGCCACTCTTCTTCTTCAAGCAATTGGATATCCCGTTGCAAGACCTGTAGGTCTCGAAGAGTTTCCACAATGTCTTCATCCATTGTCACCGGTTCCATTGCCATTGGTTCTACTGCTTCTGGTTTCAATGTCGTTGATTCCGGTACTTTCATCTCTGTTGTTTGCGTCAATGGTATTAAATATTTTTCCATTCTTTTTGAAGTGTAGTTTGTTTATCCATCGAGAACAGATCTTTTTCACACGTAAATGTTCATGCGAAATCGATATGCCGAAGGATGCTTCTATCTTACATGTTACATGCCGTTCATGGCTTTTAGAGCAATAACCGATTTTGGTCGATATTCACGAAAATCATCACTGATAGAGCATGACCACCACGAAATTTTGAAAACATCTAAACGGTCATTTCTGATGGCGTTTTATTGCCAAAACTTGAACGAAATGATTAGAGGGATTGTTTTTGAGTTGCTTTTACAATGATCAGAAAAAGACCTTCACGTGAGATTTTGTTTTTTTCTCTTTACTATCACGGCTCCAACAATAACAAATCTCATATTTTCGAAAATAGTAATGTAAAATCTAGTGGTCGTTTGTAAAAACTGCAGATGATACCCTCGCATTTAGAGAAATTATCACATTTATGAGTATTTTCATTGTAGTTCATCACTTCTGGAGAATAAATAAACCTTGTTGAAAGGTTAACTCACCTTGTTACAATGGTTCAAAGCTAACTACATATTTGAAATCGTGCCATTATATATGTCTTCGTAGTCATATGCGGTATTACAAAGACCATAATTTCATTCTTTTAGCAAGTGTTTCATAGAATGAGGAAGCTTTGTATCTCATACAACAGTTCTTTTCAAATTTATATCTACATCTGTATGCAAGTATAATAGGGTACGTCAGATGCCTGGTACTCTCAAATGCATTTCCCACGCTGACAAGCTATTCCAGAATGAATGGAAAATGATGTGCTTAGTTGTTAAAGTGGTTGTATAGAGGGCATTTTACGGAAATTTAGCAGCGCTCCGCAAAATATATTCAAATACGGCTGTTCGCTTAATGTATCGTACAAAATCCGTTGTATCTATAACAGCATGTTTCACCGAGGACTGACTGCATCGATCGATATACGACACTAGATTAATTGGAAATTGGAAAAATTTGAAAACTTGCCTGTACACTAAAGCCCATATGTGTTATTGGACTAAAATATTTTTAATAATCTGACATTTGCGGTTATTCCGGAAATAGCTATTAGAAATATTTTAGTCCAAGTTGCAGAATTTTATGATGTATTGTCTTTCATATATAGATCGATGCAGTTCCCGGTGGGGCAGCCTGTATATGTGTGTAGGAAATTATGCATGTAGCGTAAACGTTATTTATGTAACGTTGTATTTAATTTCTTGAAGTAATTAGTTCTTAATAAACAAAGCTAGACTAGTTAATTAATGATTATTGTCATCGCATTAGACTCTACTAGACTGGCTTTTTTACCGGAAGCCGTCCCAATATGATGATTTTATTTACACGTTTACATACAAATCAGATGTTTCTTATTATTTAATTTGGAAAATGGCTAGAACTCTGTATTTCCAACATTTCATTTCAATTACATAATAACAGAACTTGTGGATAGATCAATTTTAATATCGATCACGTAAACAGGATAATAGTAAATTATATCGATGCATAAATATCAGTTTTATGCCGTATTTATGCAATCTCATGATTGTATCTCATGATGAGTAACGCACGATCAGGTAAATTTGGACCAACGCCAAAGTTTAAACAAGGCTTCTAGGGCACGCAAAATATAATCTACCATTACACCAGGAACTAACAACCGGAAATGTAGACCATAATTGCTAAGTATGTAGGAATTAGTTTCGTATATCAAATGTTAAACAAGCAAACGTACGAGATTATTGGATCCTCGATCTGCGGTACGATGAATGTAAATGGTTCGTGTTATGTAGCGTTCTTGATTTCTGATAGCATAAACAGAAAATAAATGTTATTTACGCTAGATTAACAAGTTACTTCTAATAACAGGCGTATTAAAGTAGTTTGGCTAATACGTTTTCTCTTAAAGAGAAATTGAAATTTTGCGGAACTGTTGGCCGCATAGGGTACTATTAGAATCCGAATAAATTTTACGAAAATATTATACTGCGTGTCCCACAATTACGCTCAGACATTCAAATGGAAAAAGCGCCGGAACTTAATTTTTTTAATACAACTAATTCACATTTTTTTATTTCTTCGCTAAAATGAAAATAACAAGTAATTTGCAAAAATCTCTATGTGCTCCGATTTATTGGCTAACGCAGTGACAATCTATTGAACACTTTATCCTCACAAAGGACTTATGTACCTCGTGGGGTCGTTATCACACCTGCAGTGTAATATACTCATATGTAGAGATGAGCAAGGTAGGGGAAATTAGCAGAGACTAGATAGGCTCGTGTTTATTCGTCTCATGAGAATGGGTTAGTGTTGTCTGCTGGTTCCCCAATAGTCGACAAAACACGAGTCTGTCTAGACGCTGCAAACCTACCTTGATCATCTCTACTCATATGTAACGAGTAAGCCTGCAGAAACAAGTTGCGAAACCAACACGAATAAACACGAGTCTGTCTAATCTCTGCTAATTTCGTGAAGCGCAAATCGTTTCTGTAGGTTTAGTAATGAGATGGGTCAAATAAAGTTACTGTTTATGTCTTTTTTTGCCTCGTAATTTCTAAAATGTTTAACCTATCGCTACACTAATACAAGCGCTTGCAACAAGTCTTAATCTTAAAGTTTAAAATCTGTGCACCCTTTGAATCGCTACCCCCGAAGCACACGTCTAACGCCTTTACTACCAGCGATAACGAAAGGTATTCACGTTCAACCAAGAACATAATTCGCAAAGTCGTATACTACACCATAAAAACACATCCACGGTGCAGGAGATTGCGTGAATTCGAGGCAAATTAAAAACCCCATAAAATGGAAGATCCCGCGCATTCAGCCAATCCGGCTAATTCCTCAGATATAGAAGTTGTTCGCCGGATAAATTAAGGAATTATGTCCGCGGCTCAAGATCGTGTACAGTAATTTGAATTAAGGCCGTGAAATTAATTCCAGCCAGCTTAATAAAGATATAATCATAAACTTGAATTTAGTTTGGAACCACTCGTAAATTTATAAGTGGACAAGATGTTAGGAGATTAGAACATGGTCGCAGCTCTTCTTGAATGCAGGGGTTAAATACTTGCATACTTGAATGCAGGGGTTAAATACTTGTTTATTAAGTCTTGTGGGTTTAAGTTAATATATTTTAGAAAAATGTGTAACTTACGCATCGAAAATAATTTATACCACTGACAGAGGTGGGAATACCCTTCTGTAAAAACAAGAATTAAATATTTACGGAATAATGACGAGAGTAGTCTGAAAAGTTTTATGCCTCAAGATTAATGATACTTACGGAGAAAAATTCATGAATTGGTTAGTCAACCCATTCTATTCACCAGATCTGGGCCGCGGTCACTTCTTTCTGCGTCTTAGGTTCAAAGCTTTGCCCAGAGGATAAATATTTTAATCGAATGAGAAAGCCTTCATATTCGTAAGCGCCTATTTGGCAGAACAATATGCCAACTACTATCTGGATAAATTAAAGAAATGTGAGCATCGCTGGGAAAGGACTTACAAGGAGACTGTGTTGAGATGTGGGGGGTGAAAAATTTTTAGACTAGCCTACTAATATAAATTCTCCTTAAAATTAAGTAATTCTGTGCAAATATGGCAATCCTACGATAAGCCTTAAACAATCCCTACCCATAACTTTTAACTTTTAACAAATAATGTTCATTGTAAATTATCAAGACGTTGCTACTTTTAAATTAACTTGAGTCTGAGTGCAGCAAATTAAACGAATAATTTCAATTAGACGAGTTTATAGGAAGATTGAAAAATATTTTGCAGATGTAACCCGATTTGAAATTCAAATGTTACATGTTCATTTGCGAAAAGTTAAAATTGAATTCAAATCCGATTACCAAGAATGAAACCAACTCAATCTACCGCAGAAGTTTGGTCCGGTGCATATTGCACTACCGCACTTATACAACGATGAAAATTGAATATATTCGAGGAACATGTACATAGTTCATCTTCGTAAACCTAATATAACCCGACAGAACGCCATCAATACGAATATGATTAAGTACACAATGGGGCTATTTTAACGGGGCCACGTTAGTTTACGTACGCAAGTGTTGAATTAGATTGTATGATGTATAGATCGTTGAATAAATATATACAAGGTGACGGTGCCTCTCCAGATAGTGATATTAAACATATTTGAATACATGGAAATAATGTTACGGGTAGATAATGATATTTGTAACTGAGTTTCGGAATATGTAATATTTCATTTGGATATCGTACCAGCTTCTGGTGTTAAAATTGGATCACCACATTTAATTATTTCGATAACCAGAGCTTCGAGAAATTACAATTTTAAAGTATCTTTAATAAATAAATCTTTATTTCCAGTTAATACCCCGTAAGCACCCATCCTTTTAGCTCGATTCCCGCAAGTGATAATACTTTAAAATCATGAAATGACCATCTAGGGAATAACACTGCCAAACTCTTGGCTGCGTTGATGGAGATCTTCTATCGGAAGTGCCACTTTTCCAGGTCCTGGATGTCTTTAAGCCGTCAATGAAATGATAAACATCATCGGCGTACAAGGCAGAAATGTCGTGTATGAATATCGAGAAGATTCTTATTATGCTTGGGTACCATCCAGAAATCTGCATTTTGAGAAGAACAACCTTCGTGACAGACTTAGTCAAAGGCTTTGGTAATCCCTAGAAATACTGCTGACATGTCAATTATTGAGATTTAATTGGTGCAAGCTTGAATATCAAACATTAATCCTTAGGGATTTGCAAGGCCCCATTTTCAAGGAAATTGTTAGAAAGAGTCCTGTTTCTAATTATAGCAATGTATAACATGTTCACAAAGGTTTTTAATATTTTGCTTTAATTGAGAAATTAAATGAAATAGTTACGAAACTTGAAACTGTCAAACATCTTAATTCTCGTTCATTAATAATAGAAAAATGTGCCTACGAAGAGAAACGATTTTTTAGAAGCAATAATAACGAAGCTAGCAACAGTAGCTCGTTAATTTGAATCATCCTGTATACGAGCTTTTATAACTGCAAATATCGGATGTCGATTGCTCATTTGTCCCAAATAAAAGTAGATCAGCTAAAATCGTATATATATTTTTTTTCTTCGCCGACAGTCTATAATATTATTGTAATCTGCTAAAAGACTGGTCGTCCATAAACGTCTTCAATTATTTCTCTAACCCATTTACGTGAAATGTGAAGGCAATAAATTAAGATACCGATAGAAGTCTGACTTAAATTTATAATAAATCTATCCGGTTTTTCTAATTTATGTTTCATAAAAATATATTTGAGGTAACATGTTCGAGTACTGAAATGTTACGAAACGATAATGGAATAGAGCGTATTTATTTGAAAATCGAATAAAGCGGAGCGTAAATGATGTATGGTTCGTTATGTCGACATTTTGCACTTGATATTACTTTAACTTGATTGATATGTGTATGTATACAATTAAGATTGGAATTGTATCGTTTTATGGTTATAAATAATATCACCAGTTCTGACTGAACTATGTAGGCCCAGCCCAGGTTATAAAATATTCTTTCTTATTGGTGTCTTGCTTCAAATGGGTTTAGGTAGGTGCACTTCGAAAGTTTAATTCTTCAGTTAACAATTTTTCGCTGCATTAAAAATAAATCGTTGCATACGATTCTGTTTTTTGCAACCGTGAAAATGTTTAACTTGAAAAATTGAAATTTTGTAGAACTGTTGGCTGCGAACGGGAAGTATTAGAATCCGAATAAATTTTTTTGAAAATATGTATTATATAGTGTGTCCTACAATTACGCTTAAACTCTCAAATGGAGTAAGTGTTAAGACTTAATTTTTTTAAAATACAGCTACCTATTTTTCTCTTTCTTGCTCTTATAAAATCCCCATATAATTACACTTGTTTGGCAGTCCATTCCTTGCAAATTTGTCTTCATTTCTTCAGATAATATTGAGCAAAATAATACAAGCTCTTGAGACCATATTAAAATAAATTGGGGCGATCAAAGTCCCCAAAGGGAGTAGGCAACATCTCAGTGGGCGAAACCCAAGCAGAAATAGTGGAAGTACTGTCACCTCCAAGAAGTAAAATATTTAAAGGGCCTATTGAGATTCAGTTGCGAGATCATATTCCCCGATCTGTTGAAACTTTGAGAAGCTGGGAGATCGGCTTGACCCCTGATTTTAACCGTAGTTGCTAAGAAGAAGAAACCGCAGAAGATCCACCAAATCGCTACTAGTGAAGAGGAAGACAACGATCAACCCAGCAGAAGTCCTGAATTATCAAGATCCATTCTGGATCTATGCTTCCAACTGTCGAATCTCTCTGCCCAAGGTCAAAAGGTATCAAGAACAGAAAAGAACGCAAAGAGAACGTTTCTTTCATTTCACTCCCACCATTAATTCAGAAGAGGGTTAAAAAGAACTTTGTGTTAAAAAACAAAACGTTATGTGCAATTGCTTTATTGTTAGTGGACTAAATAACAGATGTTTTTGAAACATTGTGTAACAGTGAAGTATTTCCAGTCCAAAGTGTTATTGACTAATTTGAAGATACGTATCTACACGAATTATGGGAGCTACATCGAATTTTGTGAGATGGTTTGCTTAAAACTAATAACTTTGTAGAAAGGTTTCGACTACGCTAAATATCTGCAAAATAACTAAAAGTCTGTTACAATTATTGTATTCTTGGTGCTACTATATCAAGTCCTGCCTATCTTGGAGAGTTCATATTTAAGAACTTACATTAAAGATGAGTAACTTCTGAGTCGCTTCAAGAGTAAGAAGGTTGTGTTGTGAAGGGTCGTTTTTGTGTTCCCGGATTAGGCAGTTTTCAATTTTTTTGTTGTTTTTTTATCACATATTTAATAACAAAACATATTTGACAGTTTACAGCAGTATTTCTCAAATATCTAATAAAATTCTTAACAAGACAAGGGAAATCCTTATAAATTATTCCTGAAGAAACGTTCGCTGTACACGGGGATAATTATTCTTGAAAGTTGTGAATGGTAAAAATTGTTTAAGCAATGACGCGATCACTTCCCTTGAAGTTAGCTTACAGCATCCTATAAAATACTTATTAAGATGTAGCAATAGTCGTATATTAGAAAGACAGTTGCATATACAGATATCTCGTTTCATTTATTTGTATTTGTATCTAGTGCCAAGTTCCGTTTGTTGGAGGTCGAGTTGAACGCTAATTACTTGAGACTATTAATTGACTTGGAAACTAATTTAAACTAGTCTAACTGCAATAACTGGGTAATATCGGACACATGTTGGAGTAAGCACTCCGCATATTAGGAACCAGATCGAAACATTACCAGCTTTGTAAATTTTATTTGTAAAAAGGATAAAATGGTTCTTTTGATACTTTTCCGGGAAAATTGAAATATACATGGTCAAGAATTTATCATCGAACGGAAATAATTACTTTCTTAATTTTCTTTAATTATGGAGAAATTTTATATTTTTATATTTCCTAATTAAACCTGAAGATTACTTATAAATTCCTAGATTATTGCGTGTTCAGTTTTGTTTTGAATAAGTTGTGGAACAAAGTAAAATTTCGCAGATATATCCCAAATATAACGAGAAAAATATGTTTTAGCGTTTGAAATTTTCCATACAAAGGAGTTTTTGACGTCAAATTTGTTCATATTTAACTTGCCGGGTTATAAAATTGCCCTAAAACGATACAAGACTTTCCCGAAAACTTGTATTTCTTATACGAGTAGTACTAAACAAAGAATACACGGTTATTTGTGTCTCCTATACAGGAAAAAGAGCTTTTCGCAAAATAAAAGAAAAAGAAGGCCAGCGAACGTTCAGACCGAAGTTATTAAATTAGCATCTCCGCCAGAAAGAGAAGTAATTGTAGAGTACCTCTGTTATCGCTTGAATTTTTCCTAGTACGGCGGGGAATCGCATTGAGCTAATTGACTTAATAAATTATAAAACAATATCCCGAAGATTTTGATTACGCTAATTAATAAAGTTTTTCGTCTCTTTAACATAAAGTCTTTGTAAACATTTGCCTGTAGTGAATTTCAATTTAAAAATCGAAACGAGGCGACAAGGAAATTATGCAAAGATGAAGAGTTTTCATCAGTTCTAGAGACCACAATCTTATTCAAATTTTGTATTATGCGATTAAGAATCTATTGGGTAGCTTTCGCGTTTAATTCCTTTAGACACTTTGTGAACGCTGTTTTAATTATGGGAATTTCTTATTGATTCTATTATGTAGCTATTTACAAAACGATATAATAAGATGATTTTGCTGTAAGCATTTCATTTGTACGCGTAGGTTTCATGAATAGAGCTGGTATTCTGCGCTCCCCGACAGGACGGGATCCGTTGTAGTAAGTACGTATACATAGTATCAAACTGCTGAATGCGCGAAGTTAATATTAGCGCCGATCGGTGATGCACTATTCTGCAGCTATTACGGAAAATCAGAGAAGATTTGAAGATATTTCCATTGAAATTGATAAAAAAAAAAATTATTACAATTATAAAGGATTACTTGACGCAATAGAAAACTTTCGTACTACCGTTAATAGAGTCACTGCAAGTACTGGACGAAGTCAGTAAAATACTACACGATATAAACGACGCAAAAAACTGTCGTGTTTAAGGAAAGGGAGGGCGGGCACAAACTTGTGATGGTTCGGAAACTCACACACACGGCACTGCCACCTCACACAATCACTCGGCACAAACGTTCTCAGTTATCAACTCTTTGATTCACCTAGCGGTGGCAGTCCCCTGAATCCAATCTCACCAAGCTGAATCATGTATGGAAGGCCCTCCTCAACAATCTCACTTATTCAACTAGTAAATTAACGGACGATAACACTGCCACCAATCTAGCTGATGATGATCACAAGATAATTTTATATTTATTTAATGTAAAATTAAGATTATTTCCCTACAGAAATGAAATATTAAAAGCATTCTTGCAAGATCTCTAATCCAATCAGTATGTACCATGTTCAACACTATGCTTTTAAACGACACGAATTTTTCAATCAATTTTAGTTCACCTCCTAGCTTATTGCGGAGAGTTTAGTCGTTAAAGATATATTTAGAATTAAGCCTTTTGCATTCATAGTTTACTTTTGCTTTTGAGTGTAAGTATTTCAACAAGTTTGTTTTCTCCTTTTTGTCCTGTAGTAATTAGATTTGTATTATCTGTCGGGCAAATAAATATAATTATTATTGAAATAACAAAGTAGATGCGTGATTTGCTAATTGTCGATGACCTTGTATACGCAAAAATATTTTTAAAATATGCTTTAAGATGTTTGTTAAGTTATCAGAAGATTTTAATTTCCTATTATTTATAGTATAGGCGCAATTTCACAATTCCAGAAGTTTGGGACACTCTGTACACCCTTAAAAGTTATGGGAAGTTTAGTTATTTTGAGGATTGCAAGCTCTACTTAATAAGAAAATTTTGCAATGCGATTTGTAGAGGATACTTGATGATGTCAAATCTCTTTCAGATTCTCGGAAAAAACATTTAACAATATACCTTAATAACGTATTTATTTTGGTCTTTACCGACACTTGTATTGTTTTGTTTATACATTTTCTTCGTTGCTTTTTTTTTTAAATGTTCGATCGTGAGTTTTACAACATTTATTAAGTAATCCTATACGTAAGTCGTATCTTATCCAACTAAGCTCTGGCACTTTGATTATTTAAATTTCCAGTATTCACTTTGAACAATCGTTCTTTAAGATGTTTCTGGCGCATCATATTCCATGCTTTACGTTGCTTGAACAACATAACCATTTAATTCATTTAAAGTGTATGTGTATAGCAGCAATGAAAAAGAATTGAAAAAACTTTATATAGGTACCCAAGATCCTACAGAATCTGCATTTTCACGAAATAGTAAACTGTTGGAATTTTAAATGCACCTATCTGACAAATTTCCACTGCTGTCTAATTAATTACTTTATGAATGTAAACTAAAAATTAAAAGCTCACTAGAATTTCCATAAACAGAACAGTGTAGCGGATAAATTTTAAAGTTGCAAGTCTTTCATGCGGATGTAATTCGCTTGACGTAGGCACTCAAGTTATGAATATTTAAAACGTAAAAAGTTGTAATTAACTTCAATAACTTGAATAATTACTATGCGACTAGCTGTAAAAGTTTACTTCCACTTCTCGCGCTTTTAACCCCAATCATAATTAAAAAAAGGAAAGGAATCATGGTGGATAGAGCGTCTTCAATTTATTAATTAATCCTACACGGCTGTGGTTGGAAATGTTTGATAGAAAATATAGTTAGTAAAATATTAGGATGCAAAGGATCTTTACACATTAATTTTCTTATTCTATTCCTTGCTAACAAAATTAAGCCGGGTTCTTTTAGTGTAGTGCGAAATTAGTGTGTGAATTAAGATGTTAAAGTTCGCACATTGTAGATTAAATAGACTGATATTATCCTGGAAAATTATGAACGCATCTAATTTTAATACAACCACTGTGCATCAGTGCAATTGATTAATCATTCGTGTTAAAATGAGAAACTCGACAGTCAAAGTCGGTAGATCTTTTAAATTATGTAAACGCTATTTAGGTCTGTATTTTTAGCGATTTAGCGTTTAGGGTCATATTTTCTTCAAGGGATACTTTAAATAGCGTACATTATATAAGTTATATTAAAAAGAAAATAGATTAGCAGTGTTTACCAATATAGGGCTAAGCACGAGTTTATCATATTAAAATCACTATCCTTATAGTTCCTCCATTTTTGCGTTGTACGTATTGAATTTTTCATCTGGAAACAAGATAAATGAAAGGTTGAAATAAAAAAAGATTCAATTCTGGCAAAATCCTGTATTTTAAAAATATCAGGCGACCGGTTTCATATTTAGGAAAAGGTCTTCAGACCAGATTACATGATAAAGGGCTCTAATGATTTCTAAATAATTATACAATCACGTTGTTGATCAGCTTTTCATTTTTCAACATGGATTCATCAAGTGAAGATCGACGGCAGCCAATTTATGCTCATTTGCACAATATGTTTCGGACACTTTAGATGTACGATGCCAGGTTGATACAATCTCTACTGATTTTACTAAAGCGTTTGAAACTGTGCAACCGATTTAATTCTTGGTAAACTGGAAACTTTTGGAATTTCTAATGACTTAATACAAGTCTTTGGATCATATTGCTCTGGCAGGTCTAACTTTGTCGAATGCCATAGTTTTGCGTCGAGTTGCTACGTTTCGAAGTCCGGGTTTCTGCTGTTTTTTATATTTCTAGACGATATAACTAACAATAAGTGTGTTTCATACCACTGATTATTTTGTGCGGATGGCCCTTAAATTTCTCGTAAGATTGATAACGATCAGGATTGTGAAATATTACAGAAAGACTTGACGTCCGCTGAAGAATGGTGTTTCAATAATAAGTTAGTGTTAAACGCCAAAAAAGTATATGGTTATGTGCTTTGCAAGAAAACAGAGTTCTCATACAGTACTTATGAAACACTACTGGAACGATCTAAATTACATAAAGATCTTGATGTAACTTTCGATATGAAATTAGTTTTCAATTGGCATGTTGAAGATACTTATTCATATTCATTAAAACTGCTTAGTTTCCTCACAAGAAACACGAGACATGTGATTGGCTTTTTTTCTACTGTACTGTTGGATAATAATTATTACTATTATTATGATTTCTGAGGTTCCCTATTCAGCGTTTATTTCTGCATCAATTTAGATATATGCAATAAAAGGTCATCAAGAAATCGTTAAAAGCATTTAATATTAACAACGATAAACCGTATTTCTTCCTCACTAGCTTGAAATTAAGATTTAAATTTAAAGGAAATTACTTCATCTTCACCTCATCCTAACAGTTCATATCCAAAGAAGAAAGGCTTGATACCGAGACGAGAGAAGTTTTTATCTTGAATAAAAGGAACAAAATAACTGTAACAGCTACAGCAGATAGTAATTCGCGTCGAACGCCTTCGATAGCGAGCGCGGTTTATTTACTTTTTGCGAATAACAATTTAAACTCTAAATATTAAAATCGAAGGCAAGAGCTTCCAGAGCTACGGCATAGATATTGGAGTTCTGCAGTGTGCTCTACAGAAAGGCAAAGAAAAAGCGGAGGAGATTTTAAGATTTCAATAGTTTATAATTAAATGGACACTGGCTGTCCCAGTACTTTCGCAGAACATTGTCGCGATAAATATATGTATATTTTTATATCTAGTACTAATCAGATAATTCCTGTTTATAACACTCAACAACAAAGACAATTGAATGAAGACAATAAACACACCGATGTATAAATTCATTAACACTGTAGCATTCCATCTCCATCAAGACGTGTTTTAAGTTTGGACAATGAGTATGGGGTAATTCTTTAACTTCTGGTCTTGGCATATTGCATAGCTTCGGTCCCCACTAATCCAATATATCTGTGTATGGCCAGTGCGGCGTTGCTAAAGTCATTCGTCGTGTATTCGTCTTTGTTGTCGTGGACATCTATTAGTACATGTAGGATGTAAAGTGAGACTTACATGACTCAGGATACTGTAAATTAGGCAGCAGCCGAATCGTTGTTTTAAAATCTAGAAATACTCTGGATGGCTCGATCGATAAATCTATGATGATAGAACACCATAGCTCAGAAGGGAGTGGAATGTAGAGAAGCATGCGGTCCTAGTAGCGCTGTGAGTTGCTGTTTTCTCCAATCTTCTCAATGCATGCAAGGTTGATGTAAGTTGATGGTAGTTTGTCAACATTTTAATTTTGTACCTAGGTCCAGGAAATTAATGTTAGAGCCCTCATTGATGTTTCTAGGGGTGAGTACGAGCTTTATTCGATTTGTTGGCAATAAATCAATCACTGGCGTGACTAATGGCTCGTATTGTGGAATCCTCGAGGTCCTGTAGAGTAGGCGTCCGGATAATCAAGGATGTCATCAGCATATAAGCATTATTTGGGCGCCCCTGACATAACTAGGTAGGTCGTTAATAAAGATATTAAACAGCAGGAGGCTGATGACCGATGTTTGCTCTAGATAAATCCAACGTGCTGATACGAGTGAGCTCATCTTAGTCGAATACAGAGGTAACTATTGATAACCTTAAGAGTACCTGTTGAAACTGAGCGCCCTCTTCTAAAACCATGCTGCTCTTTTGTTAGAAAGTCCTCCTCAAAGTAGATCACCAGTCTATCCACCATTGCTTGTTCGAAGATTTTTGACACGACTGGAGAAATGTTTGGGCGGTGGCTTTCATGTTGGTTTGAATCTCTCTTTTTGAAGATAAATACTACTTTAGCTATTTTTAGCTGTGGGAAAACGTCTTGGCCCACGCAGATGTTGAAGGTGTATGTTAGAGTTTCACTGATTTCAGTGCAGATTTGTTTGGGTAGGTATGTAAGTGTATTATATACATTTCAGGTACTTTTGGATTTTAGACTTGCAATGGTTATCTCTACTTCTTCTTTTGCAAGTTTCAGCTTACCCAAGAGGTCTCTTGCTGATACCAGAATTTGAACACTGTTTCGCTGTTAGTTGTTCGACAGTACAGAATTAATTATGGAGACTTTCGGCCGACTAACAGGTTAATTAAAAAAAAAAGCATGGGTAATCCATTGAAGAAAATGCAGTTTACGTTACTTCCGGTGAAACCGAGAGTTGGGTAGATGCGCCGATAATTTCTAAAAGTTAGGCCCTTCGAACAAAATCAGTCTGCAAATTACAAATTTTGAATCTGCTTAGTTTTTGATATTCGCCTAACGTTAGCTCATCCTGAGACACCCTGCATAGGGTATTCTATTTAAAATAACGAAGTTGAAACCGGTTCCTGTATAACCGGAAGTTTTAGATAATCTAATATTTTAGTTCAATCGTACATGTAGATTTTAGTATATTACCAGGTTATATAGTCAGAATCTTCCGGTGTATGCCCTTTCATATATCGATCGATTGTAGTTCCTCTCGAGACAGCCTGTATACATCAGTAGATTATTGTAATTTATGCCGAAAGGTCCCTCGATACACAGTCTTTGTGAGAGACACTAACTTGATTACGTGTAGACGAATTACCTAACTTACTATTGTAGACGTTGCCGTTCGGACAACAATATCTAATCGAATCTTGGCATTGTGATAGATAATAAACGACGTTATTTCGAAGGCTCACCTGTCGAGTATGAGTTTAACGCGTTCAAATTACTTCACGTCCAATAAATGTGCTCGCAAGACGTGAAAATGTAAGAAGAAAAAGTTTCGAAGTCAGGAATAATTCTTACCAAACACGTCTAATCGTTACAGAAAAGTGGCAAGAAAGTTGACAAAACCAAGTGACTAGCCTGTTTGCGCCGCACAATTACATTAGAGCCCGCTCAAAAACCTTTCAAAGTCGGCTCGTATCTGGCGAATCGTAGAAAGATTATAGGAGACGTATCCGTGTTGTAAGTTCGGTAAGTTAGTTTTGTAACAAGACGTTCTTATCGTCACCTCCTTCAATGTGACAAAATCTACGTTCTACTCGGTATAATATAATGACGGGATGAAGTTTTCCTTTTTGCGCCAACTTTTCCGAACAAACACTGATATCCAATCCGTAACTCGGGAATATGGGAATCCTCTTTTCAGTCACATCGCACACCTTCCAATTTAACTTCGTAAAACTGTCAGTCGCATGGGATTATATCCTTTCATTCATATTAATAACTGGTTAGATGAAATGGAAAAAATTTTCGTTGAAGTATAAATTCCAAGATTGACGGATGAGCTATGCTATTTTCCGGTTACCGTTTTTCTGAAGAATATTAAAAATGTAAATAGTTCCACTGTAATAAAGTAATTTATTCTACTTCACAAAGAGAAAGAAACTTCTTGATTCAAACAAATATACATTAACTCAACCAAATCATAATTTTAAATGGCGGGAGATGTCTTTTTAAGCTAGAGACATTTGTTTTAACAAATTTATTTGATTCAAACATATAGTCTCTCGAAACAAATAGTTTGATTTGAAAATATATCTATTTGATTTGATATACGTACTTAATATGTTTGATTCAACAATATAAAAGAACTCCGTCAGTTTGTAGCACATATTTCTTCCTTTTCCATTTATATACTTTGACAAACATATTATTCCGTTGGTATTACTATTCCACAGAAATGATTAGTATGACAAATGCTTTATTTCTTTTAGAGAAGAAAGCATCCATTTATGAACACAATATGCTAAAAATTCACAGTCTTTTGAAAAACCATTTTACTAACATTGCGACAAACCAACAAAAGTACATAGAAGGCAAGTATATGCCGAAAATTAATCTCCATTTTGTAGTAACGCGGTGCTTTTATTCATGTGAATAAATGCCAACTCTCTGAACTACCATTTACTTTTTCCATTACGATAAGGTAATATCAAAACCCTCCTGAAGTGGCCGCAAACAAAAGCTGTAAAACTTATATCTTACAGATTTCTCTTAAGCTATTTCGAGATTACTCACATGTCTCAGGAGCCTCTAAAATGAGTCTGATTAGATTAAGTTAGGTCTCGGTTAGTATTTACCATGAAACCATGACACTTTTATAGCGACTCGTCAACTCCCACCTAAGCTTAGGTAGAGTTAACCCAGAATGAGAAGTACATATTAGCTGCGAACAACAAGGTGAGGGTGCTTAAAAGAGCAGAAATGGAATGAAAATAGTTTTGTGAAAGAAAAATAATAGCAATCTCTTCTCCAAAAAAAAAACAATATACCATTGTCGACTATTTTTTTATTTAATAAATGTTCAATTTAATTTGAATGAAATGAATTATCATCTACGGAATATAGTATCACTCCAGCTACGACACGCAACAACGGGTACAGTTAATGCCAACGTTATTTGAATGATTGGTATATTTAAAATGGGACTCTTTTTATGAATGTAAAAGTTATGAATAATTGACCGAATTGTTGCAGCATCTTCCCCAGGAACTATACTTTGGACTTTTACGTGGTTCCTTTTTACGAGGAGTAGAAAAAGACGTAGCCTTTGCCTGAATGTATATTCTCACACTCTTTCGCGTTACTTTTATATGCTTTTTCAGATACATCTGTCGTAGCAAGTAATCTGGCCTTATAATGTTTCAAGGGAGTACTTAGCTTATCGTCATCTGCTTCTTGTTTCATAAATTTCAAAACGTTGGTGATACCTCTGCCTTGGCTGTTGATAACTCGCTGACGCCGTCGCTACAATTTGTACAATTATAAAATATATACATTTACTTTATTTATTTGTACTTAAACTTTACCGCTGTAGCAATATATTCCTTTCAAATGTCTTGAAAAAGACAGTGTTGCTACTAACAAATGGAACTATAAAAGCCTAGAATAACAAAACAACTGAAATGAATCAAACGAGCTGTAACCTAATCTGACCTAATTGAAGCTTGGCACGCTACTGAGTTATACGTACTTCTTATTTTAGGTTCATTTTACCTGTAATTTCTTTTGCCTGAAGAAGACGAACGACGAGGTGCAATTTGCACTTGGCGTCAAATGATATGGTGGACTCGGCGGTGGCAGTTGTTAGGGCGGGCAAATCCGTCTCCTGCAGCTTGGCTGTTCACCTCCCTGAGCGATCGGAGAAATACACTTTTGTATGTAGATACATACATGTTGATAAATGCACAATTATCACTTCCTTCATTCCTTGCAAGAAAATAACATTGCCTTAAACTCTACTAAACATACTCAACCCCCTCCTAACAGACCAGTAATCTATCGATCCCGAAGGAGGGTATAAAACAAATGAAGCATAATAATTAATGTAAATGAAAGTTACATGGGAACGTTACGCTGCGATATTTGACTTTAATAGCGTGCAACGATGCAGCACTTAATCACTGGTTATCCCCTGCTTTATACAAGTCATTCGGAAAATGTCCAAAGCTATTACTCGCAACTAGTGGTATTATCTTGAAACTATTTCCTGTTATCTACTTTAGTGCCAACGGAAAACTTCTACAACGTAGGAGGTGGAATTCCATGGAATGCTTCTCAAGGCTGAGTAGCAAAAGTATATTTCGAATGAAAGTACATGGATTTTAGGATGAAGTGCTAAATTCATTAATCTTTAATTTCACCGAATAAGCGATAAAAGTAATGGATAATATAACAATCTTACTATCTATGGAAGGTTAATAACAATAAGAACGAGCCATTGATTTATTCTTCATTCCTAAATGACTTTAATGAATTACCTTTAATATCGCTTCCCAAATGTAATTCTTCACGTCTACAAAAATAGGGTTTTAGTTCATTTGAAATCATTTCATTTTATGGCCAACTTAGCAATAAATGCAAACTCAGTTGAAATAAAATCAGTTTTATTATTTGGCACTTTCATGTTTAAAATAGCCTGAATGTTATCACTTGATGGATGCATTTAAACAATGTCCTAAATGGGTAACAGATTTCTGAAAGAAATTACACTTACTGATGTTGATCCTTAAACCGCAATCTTTAATTTTACTGAAAATTTGTCTAATCCTTGGAGATGTTCAATTTCCTTTGACCCCGTAACCAGAATATCGTCCATAAATACAACAACCCCCGGCATATTGACAGAGCTAATATCCATCAATTTCTGAAATTGCGACCAAACTACAAATTGTCCATACAATTTACCACCGGTCAAATTTGAAAAAATACTCTCTAGTTTGTGCATAGGATACTTATGGATATGCAAATTAGGGTTAACAGATACATTGAAATCGCCACATATGCGAGCTCCCCCGTTTTCTGTTCAAAATAGGAACAATTGGATTTGCTCAATCGCTCTAATCAATTTGAGTCCTTCCTTAACTAACCTCCCCAATTTATTTTCGACTTTAATTTTCAAATTGTAAACCAATGGACGCGCTTTGCAAAAGGCAGGGGTCGCGTTCTCCTTTAAAACAAAATTATGTCCAATAAAAACCGTTTTTATTACAATTTCTTTTGGTGCAAGGATATCCAAAGGCATATATTTAGACGCGAGTTTTTTTTATTTTCGAGTTGGAATGTATCGATCCTTAATTACGCTATATTAGTTGTGTACGTGTGACGCACTATTATTTCATTTTATGCTTAGACGCAGTGCCATATTACCACAAAGCCATAATTCTTGCTTTATATTATAAAAACGTAAATCACAATTTCTAATAATATACTTGTCACTTCTTCTGACATGAAAGGATAACAAAATAAACACCATTAGTTACAGTACACGTTCAGTTTGCCCGCTGATAAATACTTCCAATTATCTCTACTCTCTTTTTCATAGAAATTCCTGCATTATACATTTTCGAGGAAAGTGTTATCTCTAAACAAATATTTATTTTAATAACCTAGATTACTACAAATCGAATATCAATACTTTTGAGTAATGTACAGTTGAAGGTATGTAGGGACTTGGAAACACTAAGCAAGATATAATGAAGTAAGACAATATTGCGGTGGAAATGGTTCGAATCTAATATCGCAAATCTTGTAATGCGACACCTCTCGAAGCACTCCGAAATTCGAAAATGGCGTACGGCGAATAGTTTTAGTCTAATACGAGAAATTAATTCAGTGACGTCGGTGAATGATAGCGATCTCAACTCCTAACGATCGTTGTTGCAACAGTTGTGCAAGGATTAACATTTAAAATTGCGAGCAATGCTTCCATTATATTTCATCCTGTATGGAATATTTTATTTCATAATATACGGAGACGTTTCAAATTGTGAATTAAAAAAAAATATTAATCTTTTATTTTTTTTTTTTAATTTGATGAAAAATTGTGTCTAAAATATACCTACAAATACTTAATTTAACTTATATTTAGTAACAAGTGTTTGCATGTAAGCTCGTGTAAGCACAGGGAGAGCTAAAATTCAGTAACAGAAGTGAACGATGCGTATAGTTACATATATCGATGTTCACGCCTCTACGTAAATATCGAGATAGACAGTGTGCGTCGCTCATCATGGAAAAGAAAATTCGAAATGAATAACTATAATTGTAACCACTTTTTTACAGTATGTAGTAAAATATCAACATGTTACAACAGCTTGTAGTCATTATTTCAAAATGTTTGTAACTAAATCTCTATTGAAATTAGGGCAGGAAAATAAAATAATATTAATACGTTTTTGCAAGTTTCACTTGTTGCATATTTATGTTTCATTGAACAAACATGTAGGTGTTTAGTATACATATTAGTACAAATTGTCGCACCATACTGTGTGACCACTTATTCATTGTAGTGAAATTTTCGATTTTTGGACTGTCCCGTAATTTCGTAATGTTCTAACAATTGTCTCTGTTCTAGCGTCATAATTCGCCACAATTATCTTTCAACTACATCTTCCTATTTATTATATTCTTATATTTGTTGATTTGTACAAATTTTTGATTAAGGGAAAGGGATTTAAATGTTTAAAATACCATTAGAATATTCTTTAATATAGTTACAGGTAAAGTTTGTCACTTTCCGTGAGCTTCGCAGGCGTCGGTATGGGAGTGGTTGTTCGTCTTATTGCAGTAGTAACGCATCCAGTATGTGTTTGCCGACCGCTTGGAATACACGCGAGCGTAGCAAAGTACTGCGTATACGTTATACGTAATAAAATGTCGTCGATAAGTGGAACAAGGAAACGACCATTGTCAGATAAAGTGAATGAGTTTATTAAAGATTTCCCAGATTTAATATACGGTGGCCCAAAAGTAAAATGTTTAGTTTGCCATGTACGCAAGACCATGTGGGAAGTCCTACGCATAGCGTAACTATGATTGTGAGTAATCTGGCGTTTACTTTACTTATACTTAATTTTGGAAGAAATACGCCGGTTCTACATTATTGAGTCAGACAACTTTACGAATCTGTGCGTAACCATTTAGAAAGAAAAATAAAGCCGAACTGAAAGATAAAAAAATTGTGGTTATGTGTAGACGAAACAACTAACTGTTAAAAAGTGCTGTATTTAATGTGATGGCACGTAAAATCGAACCACATCAACCATCATCTTCAATTTTGCTAGCATCCAAACGAGTAGAACAATGTAATGCCGACAGAATTTCACAAGTGATATTAAATACATTGGAAAATTTTGAAATATGTAATTGCAATTGTATTTTTATGTCTCAGTATTATTCCGCTTATTTTGGTATAATCAAATATAAACGTTTAAACATAAGGTGCAGTAGAATCCTTTATCGATGATCCTTATTTATATATCTTAAGAACTGATGAAATTAGGTATTCTCAAATTTCTCTGTACGACTGTGTCTTGAAACTTCAATACAAATGTGTCTTTTTATTTTATAAGAAATTCCTTTTGAATACTGATTTTCTTGATGAAAGGTGGCATTTTAATACAACGGCGAACTTGCTTGGTGTTTGTCACGAAACTAGCAACTTATATTATTATATACTGTGTGTCTGTAAAAGTTGGCAACAAATTGGAAACTTTTTTATTATACGTTTCTCAAAAAATTTTATTCTTGATAAAAGTTGCTGCATGAACCCAAACATACGGTAAACATAGCAGATCCACTCTGAGGTTAACAATAACAGTGCTAACAGCGCTTCTTTGGAAACCCCTCAAGAGTAAACTACCCTTATTCTGAAAGATACGCAGAAATTTTATTAGGAAAATTTGTTTGTGATGTAGAGATATATGGTAGTCAAATACAAAATTTCGGTCAAGCACGCTCAATTATGATATTTCGTCATTTTTCGTTTTTTTTTTTTAACTAGATGCAAATTGTTGATTAAATTGCTATATGATAACACTTGTACTGAATCAAGTAGGTATGGAAAATTTTCGAAACAAATACGTAACTAATGTCAGTAAGCGTCAAATCGTCAGTTGGAATTGTAATAAATAATAACAATGCCATTGAAATTGAGTGTTCAAGATAAAATTGAAATTGTTCTAATTGTTGGAGATAACTACAAAACTTTTAGGGAAGCTGCCGAAATCTTTAATTACAGACACCCAGATAAAAACATACATTTTGCAACAGTAAGTAAAATAATAAAAAAATTCAAGGCTTATGGAAATGTTGAGAATAGATTCAAAAAGAAACATCAAGCATGGGTTGCTACTGACGAAATTCAAAACCAAGTAATGCTCTCAGCTGTAGAAAATCCTAAATATTCGTTAAGGAAAAGGTCAGCCTTGTTTGGTGTAAGTAAAGATGTTGTTGCAAAAATATTAAAATCAAACAAATTTAAACCTTACAAACCCCAGTTCAGTCATACTCTAAAAGCAGGAGATTTTGATAGAAGGTTTGAATTTTGTGCTTGGTTCCAAGGAGAATTAGAAGATAATCATGGTATGGCAAGATGTATACTTTTTACTGACGAGGCAACGTTTACTTCGAATGGGATAGTCAGCTCACAAAATAGTCGCTGGTGGAACGACGTTAATCCACAGTTTACTGTCCGAACTCGTGATCAATGTATGGTGTGGCATCTTTAAAAATAGACTAGTTGGACCTTTCTTCTTTCGCCAAACTATGAACGCACAACGTTACTTAGAATTTCTAAACACTTCATTGGTTGGTTTTCTTAATGAGCTGCCCAGAAACGAAAGACAACAAATATGGTACCTACATGATGGAGCAACATGCCATAGTACGAGAAATGTTCGCGAGTTTCTCTTGCATATTTTTAATGGAAGAGTAATTGGAAGATTTTTGGATGCTGCTTGGCCCCCAAGGTCTCCGGACCTGACCCCATTAGATTTTTTTTTATGGGGATACTTGAAGCAAAAAGTGTACCTTAAAAGACCATTTGAAAATGTTGATCATTTAGAAAGAACTATTAGGGAAACATGTAATGGTATAACTCCGGCTGTTATTAGAAATGTAATAAAAGAATTTTCTCGAAGAACAATTACCTGCTTAGAAAGGAACGGTGGATATGTGGAAACACATGTGCAGTGAGGAAAAAGTGAATCTGCATTTTTCCTTCTCATGCTTTAATGTGTAATGTTGCATTTTGGAAATAAATGTTTCTATTATAATTAGATATTTATTATTGATATTTTATAGAATGTTAACATCGAAATGAAAAACAGTTAAAAACAATTAGTACAAGTGTTATCATATAGCAATTTAATCAACAATTTGCATCTAGTTAAAAAAAAAAAACGAAAAATGACGAAATATCATAATTGAGCGTGCTTGACCGAAATTTTGTATTTGACTATATCTCTACATCACAAACAAATTTTCCTAATAAAATTTCTGCGTATCTTTCAGAATAAGGGTAGTTTACTCTTGAGGGGTTTCCAAAGAAGCGCTGTTAGCACTGTTATTGTTAACCTCAGAGTGGATCTGCTATGTTTACCGTATGTTTGGGTTCATGCAGCAACTTTTACCCAAGAATAAAATTTTTTGAGAAACGTATAATAAAAAAGTTTCCAATTTGTTGCCAACTTTTACAGACACACAGTATATATGTATTATTTTTTCGCAACTACAACGTTAGTTCAATTCATTTCACTTCCTTTTCCTTTCTTCGAAGAGTGCCTCCTTATCGATCATTCTCACTTCAAGGTCTAGTGGAAATGGAGCATCATGTGTGTGGTTGGCGACAATAAATGGCGCGTACATGTTTTTGAAGAAGCTATTAATTGTAGTTTTTATTGTATACTGCGGTGTCTGACACAACTATTTCCTATTTATTGCATGTTCTCTGTTGCTCTTAATACCATACTTAAATACTGTATTAATAAATATTGATATACGATGGGAATTCCAACAGGTTGCAATCTTCGAGTGTAGCTTTAACAAATTCATCTTTTTTAAAATCAATCTATTAGGGCACTGACTTCTTAGGAATATGATAAAATAAATTTTATTTATAATACAATAAGCAAACTATTGATAATATTGGTAGTAAATTGATCAGTAAATTAACCAGCATTTAGGTAGCTACTACGTTTAGGTGTGCATATTGTATGCGCTTCAAACGTATTTGTTGTTTTACAGAAAGAAGTTATTGTAAATGGTGCAATTTTGAAATACATTATAATTAAGAAGTAAGCCTGCAGAAACGAGTGCGCACAGTTTGGCGGCGATGATATATTTCGAAAGTGGTCGGACATATCCGAAGTCCGGATTCATACGCGCACGGGTAGTATGTGTATGTATGGGTTGGATTGACCTTTTTAAATTTGCGAACATCGCATCATTAGATGCAGAACGCTCATTTTCCAAATACACCAACATATCTTTACCACGCTGTAGGAGTGTGACTGGGTTATCAATGGAAGCCATACTAATGATACAATACTACAGCGAATTTTTGCGTCAGTTTACATCAACAACACAATCAAACTAAAATAGTTTGATTCTACATGCATTATTTTTAATATTATATCCGTACGCTACTAGGAAAGCACTCGTTCCTGCAGATTAAGAAGTGCTTATTAAGAAGTAATACTTATATTAGTGCGATTCTTCTTAGCACAATCTCTAGATGAAAAGGGAACAAGAATACTGTCTATATTTTAATTCTCCACTGTAAATACGACTACATTTTGTAAAAAAATCTTTGAACTATTGTAATTAGCTATTATGTTTTACTGTAGACTAGACTACTCCTAAATCTACATGTACATACTTTATTTCCTTCTTGTTAACAATATGTCCACTTATTTTCTTTTACATTTTTAAAGATATTTCCATTACAAACAAACTAACAATATGTGCCCAGTTGTAATGTATATATTCGCAAAAAATTATTTATATGGTTTTAAAAAATTTCTCTGCGGTATTTTTTCCCATGTACTCTCCGTTTCTTTTATCTACACAACATTTTTTTAGAAATCTTACACCAAATGGAAAATTAATAGTGTAGTAGTATAATGTAAAAGTAATTTTCCCTGTAGTTTTTACACTTCACGGAGATTTCATGCTCGAAACCAAGGCCAAGCATATTATGCGCGCTATCTTTGCTCTTGGTCCTTTCCTGGCACACAAAATAACCGTTTCAGGGTGCCACAGCTACCCCAAATAGCGAATATAAAAAGCAGAGATTTTCATGCCTGAAAGTATGTATCTACGGTCGTCAAAGTTTCAGTATTAAATTATATGTAAATAGCATACGGCATATAAATATGCTACTATTTATAAACTTCTACTGTTATTTTCAAGAAACTAGTTAGATGTGGAAAAAAGTTGTTTGTCAGAAGTGGGATTCGAACCCACGCCCACAGAGTGGACTGCGACCTGAACGCAGCGCCTTAGACCACTCGGCCATCCTGACATGTTATGTTCGTTTGCTTCAGTTTTAAAAACATGATAAGCGCTGTAATCCGATGTATCGATTTGATTTTATGACGTAAGTAATAGCGGTAATAGAGAATTTCCTAGTTATTTAGTTATTTTTACATTTAAAAGAAATTGTAAAAATATACATATATCTCGTGTTTTCCTTTTTAATTGGTTTTTGTTCAAATATTTACATTCAGATCATTCGTTTTTTTTTTAATTTTTATTTCTTTTTAATTAATTTAGTTCATTTACTTTGAACTTTGTGAGAAATATCTCTATTTGTACACCTTAATTGGCGCCTTATTTGAGGAACATACACATAATAATTACCCAATTCAATTTTTAAATCAATTATTAAAAAAGGAATTTACTAATTTCAAATAAGGACGATGTTTGCAATCAAAATAAAGCGAAAAAGAATATATGGCGATATCATATACTGAACAACTTTCAGAAGGATTGCAAAAACTGTTACAATTGCACATAAGCCGAGTTATACAAATAGAACCTTTTTCAGGCAAACTAAAGAGCCCATAAACTATAATAAACAAACATCCAGTTTACAAAATAGTTGTCAGCATTGTAAAAAGGAGTTTATATATGTAGGTCAAACGCAACAATACTTAGGAAAGGAAATATATTCACAAGTATACTATAAGCTCATAAAACTTTGGGTCTACTGTTTTAGCGAAACATGCGTTAGATAACAATCATAGTTAACTTTGATGAAACCAAAATCTTAAATATTGAGGAAAACTATTAGAAAGGATTAGAGAAATGTGGCGAATAGAAAACCATAAACATTCAATAAAACATAAAAATTATCTAAATAGCCTTAGTAACATATACAATGACATAATATTAAATAAAGGGGACAGTTGAGTCGCGTACCTGTATATGTAGAATTTTAAAAATAGATCGAATTTATAGAAAAACTAAACTAGGTATAAAGCAAAATATCGACAATATACATAAATAGAGTAGGCAAATTTGGGTGCGTACCATCGGCGCAGCTGCGAAACACTAGTCAGTATCTAGTTTGCGGTCGCCTGGAGCGTACGTAGATTGAGAAAACAGCTATCAATAAAGACGGTGAATATGTTCATTAAGGGTTATCCGGATTTGACTTACGACGGCGTAAAAATTAAATGTTTAGTGTGCAATATATATCTAACGCGTTGGTCATAAACACAATGTGCATAGTGCAAACTATAATAATATCAAAACCGGTGTCGTCGCAAAATACGAACAATTCTTATTCGATTTATGCACAATGATGATTCATTTATTTCATTTTGGAACAAATACGCCAATATTACATTACCGAGCAGGACCACGTTACGAAATTTTTACCATCTGTGTGTGTACATTTAGAAAATAAGATTAAGGCTGAACTGAAAAATAAAAAAGTGTGCTTGTGTATGGATAAAACAATTGATTGCAAAAAGAACTGTACTTAATGCTATGGTGCTCAAAATGGAACCACATCGATCGTCATCTTCAATTTTATTAGCTTCTAGACGAAAGAAGAATGTACTGCCCAAGTAATTTCAAAAATGGTGCTAAGCACATTGGAAAAGTTTGAAATATCCAGAAATGAAATCTTAATGTTTATGACAGATGTGTCGCAACCATGCTTTCTGTAGGCGGGTCTCTTAAGGAACAGTATGGTAACTTTTTACATATTAGATGTAAAATTCATGCTCTACATGTTGTGGCAGAGACCATTCCTAATTGCGAGTATAAAAGCAGTGTTTCTGAAATCCCCAAAACGTATTCGCGAATTTCACAGACTGTGTTCTCATACCCCTGAACCATCAGAACCGATCCTTACACGTTGGGGAATATGGTTATAAGCGGCATTTTACTAACATAAATATTTTGAGAGTATAAAGAAGGTGATTTTATTATTCAATCCGAAAGAATGTGCAGCTATAAAAACAAGTCAGAAAAATTTAAAGATAGGTTAAAAGTGATTTACAAACTATTCACATCAATTACATGGGAGTAGTGCAAGCAATAGAAAAATTACAAAGTTCTGTCGTTATAGGTATCACTGCAAATTGTGAAAAATGAGTGTTCTAATTAAATTTGAAAGTGTTTTAGACAAAGATTCAGATTTTGCCACACTTAGACAAATTTGTGAAGGTTCGTCTGCAGATGCGTTAAGTTGTTTCAAAGATTTTTTAAATTATGCAAACATCACTAGATGTAAAGTAATCGTTTTCTTTGTACAAGAACATATTTTCCTCACGGCGGACGCGTTTTGCAGAAATAACTTTGGAAACGTACCTTATGTTAAAAGTATTTAATCTCGCTTCTCCAGTTTTTAAAGTTACGGAAGACGCTTAAGACGGTAAGTTTTTTTTTAATCATCGAATTACATACACTCTCGATTTTGTTTTTATGCATATGACTAGAGATAGCAATTTGCCGTGTTCATTCAGTAACATAGAGATAATTTATCCAGGTCGGTTCATAATCTACAAAAACCATCTTAAAAACTTTTTTGTATCTAGCACCGGAACGGCACCGTTCGCGATAATATATCTCTGCATACTGACTCCCTTCGCATACAAGAATCCATTTGTTAGTTAAGCCGTTGGTGCGCACCGGAATTTGCCCACTCTATACATAAATATCATTCTGTGTCTGTCTGTCAAATAAGCATCGTGTTTAACAATTACATCTACAACTTTAATATAATTTTAAAATTTTAACTCGCATCCATTAAGATGTACAAGACAATTTTTTGTTTGAACCCTTCTGGTAGGCAGGTAATACAAAAAAGGGCGTTGTATGGGTATGTTATTTTAGCGTGATGGATTAGTATTGTTCAACTTCTACAGCCATTATTGTAAATGCAAATGCAATGTATTCTAGATGGAAACATTTTATAGTCCGATTGCACGTTTGTTATTTTTAAAGCTTCATTTGTTATGCGTATATAACGGCTTAACTTCTATAATTAAATCGTATATTTATTAAAGTTAATATATGTATTTCATGCCATTTTGCATGGCATTCTGTCCGCGTCAGTGTGATATTTATGACCTCATATTTTTTAACCGTCACCAGCGTCAGATATTATTAGAGCGTACGGTTTCTTTGTGTGTATGCAGTTCCACAAAGCGTGCTTCTATTCTTCGTTCTTTTTATATAGGAATCCTATGAATTGTAAAACCCAGATTCTGATGAACCTCGAGCAGTTCTGCTGTGTTTGCCGTAAATCCATCAATTCCAGGAGGAAGTTATTTTAGAATTATTTTTTTTTGTTATTGTTTCCAGGCATTTTCTGATGTGTTCTGTTTGTATACATCACGGTAAGCCTGTGGGAATCCTTTGTATGTGAAGTTTCCCAAAGCCCTCCTTGCGCACGTCATTTCATGGTAAGCAGTTTAAGAACTGCTCGAAGAGTGACTTGGGGAACAGTACCCCCTTTATGTCGCTGCTTTCTAAACAGCAGGCATGTGTCTTTTGGTACTAGAGGGATGAACAAGTCGCACTATTAATGGGTTAAATGGGACAAACTAGAGTGATCAAACCATTTTAGTAAGATCACCGGTATGACTTCCTCGAATTTTCTAATTTTCACCTCTATTTCCATTAATCCATTAGTTCATTAGTTATGAAACAGGAGTAGTTTCTTCACTTCTCACTCAAAATCAGGAACTGATCGCACCGCTCTTGAATAGGCCCAGAAATAATTCGGTGTCTGTTAGAACGAATTGATTCGGAACTAGTTTTGTGGTTGTTGGAATGCAAATTCCCTCTGCGCATGCTCCACACGATTCCGAATTGATTCTAACTTCTTCAAACTTTTCACATGCCAGTTAGGCCTAGAGCTTCGTAATATTTTTTCATTTGTTCCTGTCTTTGGCTTTTTCTTTCTTCTAAAATCACCTATTTCTGTCTTCTCTTATTACCCCACGGTTCTCTCCATAATATTTGTTTTATTTCTCTGCCATCCTTTTTATGTGCCCCATTCATTGAAGTCTTCCTGATATAATAGTTGGGTCTATTTAAGGTTCCAATTAATTAATTATCCAAGTTTATACGTATGTATATAGATCTATTTTTCTTTATACTTTGTAACGTTGCTTCTACTACAAAATACCAAATGCAAAATGGAAATAGCATCTGCATAGCTTCTAATTGAATATGTATATTTCTCGTTACAAAAACAAAACAATAAATTTAAAACAATATTATTTTTATATAATGTATAGAACCCGTTGTATAGAAATCTGTTACTACATTTGCAACGGTTTACAAGGGAGGAATTCGTTTATATGAAACAAATGAATGGCATGAATGAGTACATTTAATTAGCTACCGAAGCGCATTCTCTGCAATTTGAAAATCTCCGCAATTTTCATTTCCCAGATAATATCGATAACTGAAATGTTCCAACAAATTCATTTTTCGCGAAAGAAATTTATCCACATATGAAATTAATTTTAGAGGATTGATCCATTTAATTTAATCTATTTTGCTAATTTGGTGCGATAAAGTGAAAATTGAAACTGAATGTGAATTAAGTAAAATTAATGATTCCGCTACTCGACACTATCAAAGCTATCATTAACAGAGTGGTGATTACTCAATTTGAATGTAGAAAACCACAGGCACTGACCACGAAAGGCAAAGCGTTTCAAATTAAACTGTGGGTGTGTGCGATAATACGCTGAAAAGCAACTACAACATGTTTGTATTCGTATGTTAAACGTTGCAATCGATACCGTTATTTAAAAACGAGGGACTTTGATACTTTCTCAGAGAAAACGTAAAATTAAATAGGTGGCATCTTAGAAAAATTTGTAACTCTATCAAAATTAAAATGGAAGTAAGCGAAATTTAAGTACCGAAAAAATTTATATGTTTATTACACGAAAGAAATAGATGCTTAAAAAGAATATTTTTACACAATTGTCTAGTTTATACTTTACCGATGGCTAAATTTCAAAATTATTATTGTAAATATCTTCTGCATCTTAGTTACCACCTATAAGATTAAAATGGCATTCTGGCAATATAATTGCGCGTACGTTGAAGGATTTTTTTTAAATTTCAAGCTACCTCTGAAGCTCAGTTGTTGTTTAATGATTTGTGTCAGTGGAAAACATCCATTGTAGTTATTAAACTTTTACCTTTGACAGGCTATGGCCTTGGTATATGCACCTACACAAATTTCCATTTTTCAAATTTGAGACGCCGTAGCGTCAGAACAGTTAGAGCTATGGAATTGAGGTTTCTCTTGGTTTTAAAGTGCTCTTCAAGACTCAAAGTAATGATATATTTGAAGGGCGGAATTCCGCCGATCTAACGGTGCCACTTCATGGTCGCATATTTGCAGAATATAATATCAACCCGCTACCTTTAACGGTTTATGGATTTGTAGAAATTTGTCATGTATGAAAACCACGGAAAAACAAATGTACCAATTATACAGAGATCAAAGTGCATAGATCCCCCATTTAGATAGCTCTAACCGTTCGGAAGTTATGGTCGTTTGAAGTTTTCGGACCAACAAAAGCAGCGTCCGAACTGGGCCCAAAATCGATATCGGTCTAGTTTTCGCCGATTTTATTCTGAAATATGGGTTATTGATTGGTGAGTTTGATGGTTTTCTGATTGGAAATTAACCGCAGAATCGATTGCGAGAACCCTCTAGCCCTTTTGGTTAGGGAGCTATCGACTCTACACCACCATTTGCTATTGTTGAATTTTGGACTGCTGAATTTAATCGCCTTGATTGACGATGAACTTTAGGGGCAGCCACAGACTGCACCCATTACCGATAACATCGGAATAGTTCACCAAATGGTGCTAGATGACCGCCGAATTAAGTTTAGAGGCTCTGGGTATTTCCAAAGAACGTGTTTGACGTATGTTGCTGCGTTTGCTCACTCAGGATCAAAAACGCTTTCGTAGAAATGAATGAACATTTCTAGAGCGGTGAGAATGCGCGATATACAATGATTGATTTAAAATGAACAACAATTCCCAATATCGCAGCTTCTAAAGTAGTATTTCAGACATTTACTAATAATAACACCGTTCGGCTTGTGCAAATCATTTGTTTACATGAGACATTCGCAGCAGTCAACCTACAATACATTCCTTAGTCACAATCACTTCGTAAATAAATCACCGTTCCGCTTGCAAACAATATCCACTATATACGAAGGCGAACTAATTAGGTTAGGAAAGCGTGGAAATGCCTATTCCTTCATTGGTTAAATACCGTGCAATTGAAGTCACACTGTCGAATTTCAGCAGTTTATAATTTCTATGTACCGCTGGCGCTGTTCAGCTGCTAGGCCACGGCACTTGCATAACATTTCAAACTCGATTACGTATTTCTCCACTCCAGGCGCCATCAACAAACATTTATTTATTTACCTCGCTATGAGTTGCGTCGGGATTCGCATATTTAATTTTCCTTGATGAAATTTTATGTGACTTCCCATACAAATAAAAAATGTATATTCGACCGCGCATTTGCCGCGTTCACCCCGAAAAAAGGGTAGCGGAAAATATCCAATTCTGGAAATGAAGGTACGCTGAATTTTAAGAACTGGATTAAATTCTATGACAACATAAGCATTTCTCTTCAGAAAGGTTTATGTCCCTATAAATCATTTATAATAACAATAAATTATTTTTACTTAAGGAATGTTAGATCTAAGTATTCATAGAACCTGCAGGACGAAGATTTGGGCATGAAAAGTTTAACCACGCATTGAATGCTGCGGTTGCTCTCTCAGAACCAAAAACGTAACACGACTGTCTTCTTTCTATTCATTACACTAAAATATATAATAATAATCCATTAAGATTTCGTAACAACGTGTGATCTCAAAAATACCCCCAAAGATCTTTCTACGAGACCATAGGCAAAGCTTTCAAAAGGAAACGTAATTTGTTAGAATATATATCATGTTAAGCAAATGAAAAATTACGCAGCACGTTTATTAAGAGAAATTGGGGTTGGCGTAATGCGTTAGCGTGAGTGGATGTAGGTGTTTTCATCCAGGTCCAAGATCAAATTAAATAATTTCTTCAGTGGCTTGTAAGGTAGTAACACATTAATTTACGTATTATATGAGATTATGTCCTTCACGAATAGGTAAGAAAAGCTTGAGGCTTCTAAGAATAACGTATTACATTCGTATATACATATTAGGATGCTTCTTGTGTACTGTCTACTTTTATCCAGCTTTATTTACATTTCTAAAATTTTTTACCTAAGTAATTTATAATCGCATTCCACAGTATTTTACGTACAATTTCGATAAGTAAATACACTGTTTGCAGCAAGAAATGCATGCAAATGCGAATTTACTAAAGCACATTCCCTAATAGATGGTTTCAGTTCACACGATTTTACGGAGTTCATAAATTTATTTAAGAAGATATTTCAAGATAACGCAAAGGGAACGTTATGCAGAAGACCCGTTAAAACCTTGTCAAGACAAAGAAAATTGAAATGCATACGTGCACACAAATTTCAACAGCATTCGTGTGCTTTCGTGGAGTAGACAAGACCGAAATAAGGTATTAACTGAAACGAGAAGTGGCAGACCAGCCTGAAACGCTTCACTTGTCCGGATCGTCTTGGAAAAACTTTCGTTGAATAGTACTGCAATTACACAATCTTAAAAGAGTCCGCCCTTCAGGAGAACCATTTTAATTGCTTATCGCAGCGTATACTGTAACATTTCTAGCGTATAACGTTGACGCGGTTTGTTTTACTGGTCCTCGTTTCTTCTACGTGATTTTGGTATGATAATAATTCATTTTTGCTTTTTTTTTTTATATATCGTTTTCAAGAGCTGTATATCCTTTAAATCTGGTGCTTATCGCTCGTTTCATTTGTCGTATATATTTAGGCTTTATCACAATCACCCTATGGGATTTTATAAATTCCTGAGCATACCTCTTCGTATCCGGTTTATCTTTCGAATTGCCTGCGAGTTGCGAAACGGGCCCGATTCAAATAACAAATAGCTCATTACCGCTATGGAAGGATCGAATCGTGTAGCATAACGAACAACAGCAAACGAAACCGAGCATACGGTACTAAACTAGAAAAGCCTCATAAAAATTAAAAACGTAACTTTGCAGCGAGAATTAGATGCTTACGAAATCATTTGTATACGACCTTCACACCATAGCAAGCATAATTTACTTAAGAAAATCATACAAAATCAATTGCTTTAACTTAATCTCAAAACCCACGAAAAAGTCGGCGAGAACTATGTGATCGATCGACTTCACCTCGTTATTTGGTGCTTTTTTGTTCACAAAATTTGAAATTGAAATCATACAAAAAGTAAATTTCCAAACTTTTTTTGCAAATAACAACGTGATCAACGTTTTTGAGAAAAATCATAAAACACTAATGTTTTAAAAAGCTATCTTTTAATAGCAGTAGTGTAAAGAAGAAAGCTTCCACAACTGTCATCGATTATCCCCGCCGATACAATTACTTTCTCAGGATACTGAATATGTGCTTCATGTATCCAGTGTGAGTCCGAGTTAGTGAAATAAAGCATTAGAGAATAAACAGCGAGTAAACATTATCACAATTGAAAATTTCAATTTCAAAGTAAAAATATCAAAAATCACATAAAGAATACAAATAGAAAAAGTTGATCTAATATAATTGACACATCATACTCGATTTTGTCATTTGCATTCGAAAAGGATCTCCTCCTGTGTTTCACAAGGGAAATACCTCTAGAAGAGTATTACTGTTTCTATAAAGAAAAAAAAAAGAAAAAGTAATCATAACTAGCCAACTGGATGTATAAAGAAATAACTTAAATATTCAAATTCAAATGTAGTTTTATCGCCTTGCAAGAGAAACCCAGAACAATACTCATATACAACTTTTATGCAGCAGGTGAACAGCAACATCCTATTTGGCAGCAAGTTTCGTTATTAATAACAACTACTACTATAAACTTATATCTAGAAATGTTATACAACTCCAGGGAGTTCTCCGGATGCGTTCTTCTTATGATTTATTACGTAAATGTATCACTCCAGTTGGAGTTCTAGTTCTAGAAACCGCTAGTACATAAATATGTAAAATCTGCTGGGTTCGTATGCATTAATTCAAAAACATTTAGGAAGAAATAAATGGGATAACGTTTATTATCATTAGTTATGTTAATAAAGCTTAAAATAAGGAGCTTTTTGGTGTTCCATTTTTCTTTTTATTTTTATAGACCATAATGCGAAGATGTTGTACGTGCTTAAGTTTCGTATTAAGCATTAAGCTCTTAAAACTTAATGGAATACATTATAGTCTGCAGTTTCATCACGTCCTAGCTATTCTTATAACTTGCATATTTAAATTAAACTCTGCAGCTTCGATGACGGGAATAGGTTCCCTAGGAGACGTTTCATATTAAATTCTAGAGGGTAGTACGATCCTTGTTGTTGTTATTAAATCTACGACCGATTTCATAATTGCAAGAATTTTACTTATTACAGACGTATATAAGTTCAAAAACGCTCTTTCATTACTGCTGCTTTTCACAAGTAATACTAGTGGTTTTTCGAATGAATAAAAGAAGCATTTTAAACATCTTCATAAAATGGCTTTATACGCTCTACCTCTACAAGAGAACTCTAGATTTTGGATTTATTAAAATGATTTCAATTAGTTTGTCTCCCATTCAACAATGAGTACTGTTTTAAAAGTATCTACCTGTTTTCAGGTTCGCACTATCTGACTCGGATGTAAAAAAGAAATAAAAGTGTTCACATAGAGCAAGACAATGAAAGAGAGGCTAAAAAATGCTAGAATGGATTTATTGCAATTTATTATGATGGTAGTCTGAAAGGTTTCGTGCTTGATACTAAAACAACTACTTTTTTGTCAAATTCAGTTATTCTCAATATAGTCTCATTGTAACTTTATACACTTTCCTAGCGATGCTCTCACCTCTTTAATTCACTGTACGAAACTGATTCCTTTATTCGAAGAAAATCTGTGTCCTTCGAGCAAAACCTTCAGCCTAAGAAACAGAAAGTAGTCATTGGGAGGCAGCTATGGTGAATAAAGTGGGTGATTTATCAATTTGAATTCGCTATCATTTTCTTAGCCGATGGAACAGTTTTCGCATTTTCGGAGTCGATTCACCCTTCGCAGTGCGTTGTTTCGACTAGGCCTTGGCTTCAGGAGTGTACCGGTATATTCAAGTTTCATCTACATTTATGAATCGTCGCTAGAACTCTGACTAATTTCTCTGAAACTGCTGCAACAGGGCTTCGAACATCGAATGCGTTTTTGGTCCTGAGTGAGCAAGCGTGACACCATCGGCCAGTGACTGTTGTGAGGTTTGAAACTTTATAGTACTATCGTAAATCAATAACAGAAGGTTTAGCGAAATTCATCCATTTTGATGAAATTACATATAGCTCCTGTGAACGTTGCAAGGTTTGATAATCTTGCCCACTGGTCAATCCATAAAGGTGACCACAAAGAGTATTCACTAATTTATTGCGGAAAGGGAAAAGTGCCTCTTTGTTTATTGAAATTTGAAAATTATTTGAAGAAGTTCGGTGCTAATCCCTTAGAAGCTATTGTTTAAGTTTATTAAAAATATACTCAATATTCAAGGTTTATTAACAATAGACCTTGGATTTTTCAACATAACTACAGCATTTAGGAGTTATGTTGAACGTTAACAAAAAGAGAATAGCGGTTTTAGTTCAAATAGCGTCGAGACAAACATAATACACAGTTTAAATACAAATATTCAGTGAAACAGCGGCTAATTATTACAAACAAGGGAAAATGCATTTGTACCGTGGGCGTGGTAGATTTTAAGGTTTAACATTAATTGAACATATAAGATGACCTACATAACGCCCCTCGAAATGAATCATGCGCTTCCTTCAAGATGAATAATGAAAATTTATGCAACACTAGGTTTAGGAGTTTAATGCGTTAATTTATCGCCTTATTATACAATCTCGGTTCATTGACGCGATGTATACTTATATATTCAAATATGGCACGGGCGTACAATTACATTTGGCCATACTGACGAACAGTAAATATCAAAATCTGTAACTAGTTTATCTTCGAGTTTAACATTTATCATTTTATCAATCACGCAGCTTTCACCCGCATAATTTGTTTACGTCAATTATTGCTTGCAACATCTAACGTTGCTTACTGATACATGACAAGATATTTAAATAAAATCAGATTCAATAGCAAATCAAGTAGCAAGGACTGTGGGTAAGTATGGCAGAAAGTACTATAGTATCGGCACACTCCGCACCACACAAATTTAATTCGGAATATAAGGCGCGAGGATGCGCGGATGCTTATAATCACTCGTTCGACCGAATGATGTGAGAAATGAAACTCTAATTCTAACATACACATCTTAACGATAAGACATGCGAAAAATACGGAAAGATAGACAAAGGGATCTCTTGCCATTGTAGTACAAAACATAAAGCATGTGTATCCCTACCCTAATAAATCGAACAGAAATGAGTATGACAACGGTCGGTTCCCTTTATTCATCGAATTTGTGTTCCTTTTTATGTAAGCGTCTAATTCCCTCGGCGATTTCGTTTATATGTTGTGCTACACTTGACGATTCTATTCTACCGTATCTGTAACACCTAATGTGTTTATTGAATCTGGTGCCTATTGTTCTTTTCGTTTGACTTTGCTTTATCACAGTCACTGCATGCAATTTTATAATAAATTTCCTTCATCTTTCGGTACCGCACTGCTTCTGACATTTATAAATATTTATGTTTTTGTGCTACATTAAGGAGAAGTTTATTTGAAAAATGGCGTGTCGCAACGAACAAACTGAAGAATTGTCATTGTCAACTTCAAAAAATAAAAACTTCAAGGTGAATATGTCCCAAAATACTGACCTTTAGTCTGTCAGACTAGTTAGTAAACAAAACTGAAAATAAAAGCAATCGTGGCTTATCAGAAAGGTGATTTAATACAGCGACAATAATCTTTTTATCGTTGTACATACTAAAAATTGAAGTAATGTGGTATCAGAAAACATAGCCTTTTCATTGTTGCTTACATCTTCACTCACACCAGTAATAAATCAGTAGTAGATAGCAACAATGATGTGACGTGATGATGTTCCGCTAAAGATTCAAGGTTATTGTTTACTATAATGTCTCTGATTTTTCAAGGCGAGTCTTATATATCAATAGATTAAATAAAATAATAAATACACATATAATAATATTGTGCACAATAAATAACAAATATATTTCATAATAATTCTCTCTCTGAGTTTGCTCTGGTCTACTTTTAAACAAAGTCTCAGTTCCAGATGCGAGCAAGTCTGTTGTTGAAGAAATTTACACCTGCTACTATTGATGGTGATTTTATTTGAAAGCAATGGCTCGATTTAGCATAAACTCCTAGCATTCCTAGTGCTGTATTGCACAAATTTGTACAAATATATTGATGTTAATGTAAGAGTGCCATGCGTATGAAAAATATTTCTGCACTACTTGTGATATGGTACATCTGATTATGTATTTTTTGTATGTAAAAATTCTATTCAAATTGCTTGCCTGATTCCAAGCCAACATGTTATAACTCAGTACAGAAAACACATGCGCATAATATATATATATATAAAAGAACCCCGGAAGTGAAGAGTATAGATTAGTAAAAGAATTTGCACATAATTTTTCCACAAGTGATCCTTGCTTGGTTAGAAGTACAGTCTTTGTACATGAACTCTTAGGTTAATTAATGTAGTTTATGAGGATGCGAAGAAGCCTAATCTATTAAGTTTATACAATATGAAAATGCTAAAATGTATAAAATAATAATGAATTAAAAAAAAAGAGTATGTATTCAATTTTCAAATGAATATTAGTTCTCGGTGTAATATGGTACATGTCCGCGAAATGTAAAGGCAAATATTAAACAAAAGTTCGGAATAATGGACGGCATTTGAAGTTATACTTAAGTAAACAGTATTATTAATAGGTTCACGAAGAATAGGTTCACGAGTCTTTTTATTTGTATTAAACAGAAAATAATTAAAAACTACAGTTTGCATTCTGAACTTAAAACATTTTTTCAAAAGTGGTCACTTCACGGATTATTAAAAGGAAAGTTTAAGTATTGCAAGAATACAGAATTATCACTTACGCTTAGCAGAACTTCTAAAAACTATTTTTTCCAATACTTTCTAGTGATAAAGGTTATTGGGAAAGGCGAATCAACTAATTGCATATAACTGTGAATCAAAATAATATTAACAGTTCCCACTCCTCTCAAATTTAAGCCAACTAGTTCCATGGGAAAAACACGGCAGCCGGTTTTAGAGAACCTTATTAATTATATGATCATATGAAGAAGGATGCAAGAGTATTTACATTACCTCAAAAATGACAATGGAATATTTCCGAATTTCAAGATTCAATTTGAATTCGAATTCAAGATTCAGATTATAAAATGTAGGAACAATGCTGGTGTAGGTGTTAGAGATGAAAGAGTATAATATTGAATTTAAAAGGAGTGTAATTACATTAAAAAATCAAGCTTCTCGCGAAATTTTAAAACAGAAAGCAATAAATCGAGGAAAAAATCAAAAACAACATTCCAAACTTCGCGACCATAAAATACTGGTTAATCATGAACGCAGCCAACTATTCATATTTATCTTAACATAAGTTTATGGAGGCCATCGCATCCTATACAAACACTATCCAACAATATGGTGACTTTCTATACAACAGCAATTCCTTACATAACGAACGGCTAATAAACTGGGGTGTTTGGATAACTTGTTATGTAAACTGAAAGCGCCGAACTCGCGGGAAATATAGGTACATAAATCGAATATTTATTCCAACCTATACACGTTAATCTAAACGAAAATCTGGCTCTAGAATCCAGAGTTCTCTTTCCTACTGTTAAAGTGTCGTTAGTCATATTACTATAATCTTGAATATATACGAAAGGCAGTTCACTAAATATTGTGCTTTTCGCAGTTCTTTGGGGTATAACATTCAGAATAGATGCTAACGGAATATCCAGTTGCTTTGCTTTAGGATAATATAAAGGTAAATTTTGGATCAAAGGGACTTTGCGTTTTGATTCTAATATTTCTGAAGTATCATGCCACATTTTATGACCTAAATTTAAACGACGCAGAAGAAAACAAGCATTGAAGTGCATTAGAAATATATTTAAAAACTTATCAAGTTTAATGTTAGCATCATGACTGGTAAAAATGTCAGACCACGATTCATCACGAATGCTATCATAGAATTATACATTATTATTAGAACTAAAAATTCTCTTACGTACTGTAGTGTTTCAGTTACTTAAACTACTTGGTAAAATCTATTATGTAACACGTCTTCAAGTTCGTTAACACAATTGAAAATGATTGATTTCAAACAATTTAGTGGTGAAGATGAAGATGGTGTAGACAGGCCTTCGTTTGTCTGTACAAAAACGCATAAACACACCCGATGGCCATAATCCAAGCTTCGTTAAGTCTTCTAGCTGCTGGAGAGGAACAGTTATTTTGAACGATGGATATTTTTCAGGAAATTTGGAATTTATGTTTTGTCATTTAATTCCAGGGAAACCCTTTTTCGAATGATTTTCGATATCTTCGCATTTATTTTTGTATATAAGCCACAAACTTGTAGATCACCTCCTTTAGTTAGTTAGCTCCTTTCCGAGTGATACTTGTTACTATCCCCGAGACAGACTAATTGGGAATTTACTACCCGCACGAGTCCGACGCTCGCCGGAAGGAGACCGGCTGGCCGTACCAGCCTTCCTTCCCCCATGCTCCTCACGTTAGACAAGTTCCCTTCTCAATCTTTGATGGGTGACGGTCGGTACCTGTCTCTTGTAACCTGCCTCACATCTTGTTCGCCGGGGTCTAAGCTGCGCAAGACGATAACTATTGACCCGTCAGAGCCTAGGCCGCCTAAGTGCAACAACTATCGGCCCCTCCGTGCCTAGGCTGCCAAGTACAGGCAACTATCGACCAGCAGCGCAAGTAGAATCGACCGTGAGGTATAATCGACCCGCCCGTGATATAAGCCTATGCAACGGGGATGGGCGGACCAGATTTCTACCCAAATCATGCCTGCCTGGGTGTTCGTTAACAAACCACAATGGCTCCTGGTAAGGAGCTCCTGGCATTAGGGTGCCTCTTCTCCTATGTTTATATGCCCCTGCCATGGCCGTTACTCTGATTGTGACCAACTAGAGATTGGATAGTGCGGCCGTAGGACTATGAGTAAACGGCATGGCGTAACCGCTTAGCCCTGAGATGGTAGTTAACTTTTGGAATTCACTTTTCTATTTTTTTTTTGTATTAGTATAAAATCATTTTCAGTAATGGTTTCAGATTCAGGTATTGCATATCTCTTTTCCGGGCCATTTATTGATTGTTTCTATTTATTCATTTCATTGATTGGTTTATTTGTATCTCAGGTGTTATTGCCGATTGGTAAGTTTTTTGATGTTTACATGCCTAAATCGAGAGTTGTTTTCTTCTTTCAAAGATGTAACTTCAGTTACAGATACGTTACAATTTTTACTTAATTTTTCCACTAAGCAATCTAGGTTTTTGCTACATATTTTAATTTCGTTAGCACCGGTGGTGTGTGATGACGTAACGTTGGGCAGCTCACGACAATTCGAGTTTCTTGTGTATTTTGTACTATGTAACGGACACACACAAAGAAGTCGAATTGTCGTGATCGGCCCAGCGCTACGTCCTTACCCACCGCCGTTGCTCACTACGTGGTGGTTCTGTAGACTCTACACTCAAAGACTCAAAACTAGATTATTTTCAAATATGTTTCTCAATAACTTGCAAACTATATTTTGTTTATAGGAACTTTTCTTGTTATTGTTCTGTCTATGAATTTATAACTCGCCCGTCGGCGAACAATATCAAGATGGCTTGCGCAGCATGCTAGAGTGCATAATATTCCTCTTTCCATCGCGGAGTCCGCTCATTAACTCGGCATGAGCTCGTTTTTCATCATTCACACACGCGTATGTATCCGCCTCCTTCTAATCTCTTCCTGTCTGACTGACGGTTGACGCTCGCGGCGCGCACACGTACTTGATTGTGATTAATATTCTCTAGATTCGGACTTACGGTTTGAGATTAAGGGTTAACCATAAAAATGAGACCTCATTGTGTTACGACGAGCCGGAAATGTGAAATACGTGCGGCGTGACGCCGAGGCAAAGTGAAACGGATGCCGGGGAAAGCTTTATCTCGTATAGAATTAGTTCAAAGACTTAATAAATTACGTCATTTCATAAAAGTTTTTCTTGTATCCTATATCTGCGGTTCAAATGGGAACGATGCAAAAACTTGAAGATAATTTATTAAACTGTGCTTTCGGTTAAGTATGTCCTTGGACATTTTTTTTAAACCTCTCTTACGTCTTCATACGTTTACGTAACTATTTTATACATTTAAACAAAAGCAATTGGTCCTCGCTCTTCGCGGGAAAGATACACCGAAGCAGACGACGCATTGTTCTTCAAACCAGGAGAACGTAACACTGTCTTTAGATTTATTAATTGGGAGTTATGTTCCAAATACAATTCAGGAGCCGGAAATTCCATAACAATTCATCGATGAAGGAGTGTTGGGTAATAGTTCGTCGACAAATAATTGCCTGGCCGGAAAACTAGGCCTCGACAGTAAAATTTTGACAAACAATTCGTTGAATGGAAACAAGCAGCATAATGCTCGGGTGTTTATTATTTTTTTTATTTGTCTTTGTCTTTTCAATGTGCAAACTAGCAGCTTCTTCCTTTGTTCAACTATTTCCTATAGTTTTCAGTTGAAAACATTGGGCAAACATGCTGCAGTAGCCCGGCTAAATCCAATAGATGCGGTAGAGATATGACCTATTAGATAGTTTCGTTTTTTCTACTTCCTTGGCATCTGCAATACGGATATGCTCTATGTTTTTAGAACAGTTTCTCCAAGCATCATATTATTATTATTATTATTATTATTATAAAGAGGTGGTCCCTAGTGGTTTTCTGCACTGCCTATTGTGCCCTCTGAATTCCGTAGGATTCCTGTGGCCTTTACAAAGTCTACAATTTTCTTCGGCTCTAAGTTTTTCTGGATCAATCTTTTGGACCGCTAAGCATCTGTGTTCTATGCTGTTGTATGCATCGCAGTGGCTGATAAGGTGCAGAGAAGGAGCTTCTTCTTCTTCATCGCATCTTCTGCATAATGGTTCAGGTACGAGTCTCATTTTGTGTGTGTGGATGCTTGTTTAGTGACCTGTTACGCAATTGCCCAGTAATTCCTCAGACATTTCTTTTGAGGGTACGTAGATGTCTTTTAATCTCCATCATAGCTACCTCCAAATGGATCTTAAAGGAACGTTCGGGGCTGGTCAGCGGAAGTGCTCTGCTATTCTTAGGTAGTCGCTATTCCTTTTCATTGTTTGGTATGTTAGAATGCCAGAGTACCCATACCATTTTTAATGTATTTTTTTCTCCGAGTATATTCAGTAACTGAATACATTCCTGTACCATTCTTGATGCTGTTTTGGACACATTAAGTGTTTTTAGAGCTGTTTAGCTGTCGGTTACTAAACTTCCAAGCTGCAAACATAAATGAAATACCAAAATAATATGTCAAAAATCAATTAAAATTTCAATTCAATCAACCAGTGGTTCGTAAAATGCTCTTTTTTTCATGACTCTCCCACGTCGGCATGTAGTAATCTTGCAGAACAGCTTTCAACTATATAGTGGTCGGATAGTTTCCGACCATTTGGTATGAACTGTGTTGTAGAAGCAAAGCACAGTGCTGTACACCACTGTCTCAGTACTTTGCGAAATTTTACGATTACAAGCAAAAGAGTTACTGTGATCGAAGCAATTGTTTTGCGAAAGCATTTTTCTATGTACATATCCATGTCTTTGTGTTTTCATGTTGTTGAATACAACAATAAATTTAGATGACAGATACTTATGAATAATCATAACTACCAAGATTCTCTTAGAACAATACAGTTTTACTCTAACTTGACTGTTTTTGAAAGTATTTTATGAGGTAAAACATTTGGGAGCGCTTTTCATATTTCCAATCAGTCTGCTAACGTAAACTTTAATAATAAGCTACCACAATCTACGTACGCACTTCGATATCCTGGCACGTGACTCATAAACATGCTTTAAACTTTATTTTCATCTCGATCATGTGCGCATAAAAAATAGTTTTTATGTTAGGAAGTAGACACTACACAAAAAGTGGGGCAGCATAAATAAATTATTGGGGATTTTATGGTTCCCAAATAAAATTTCAATCAATTTTGAATGCGTCAATCGATTGCTGGTCTAAAAAAAGATATTGGCGTATTCATAACCAACCGCGGTTACAAAACTGCAGGCCTCGATCATATCGAGTATATCGTTTTTTTTTTCTTTATCACGGTTTATATGGGCATCTTGTTCGTTTGTTTTAATATAAAATTCCATTTCACTATGAAGTAGATTCAAAGTATATTGCTGTTTGAAGAAGTTATAAATAATCGTTATCATCTTCCTCAATTACTTGATTTTTTATTATTGCATTTTATTTCGTGGCTTTCGTAAAAACTAATAAACTCACTCAACGTATCAAATGCTGTAAAACCATTTATTTCTCTTCCACCCTGACGGAACATTCCGCAAGTAGCTAAATGTTAGGTCTTGGTTTAGCTTTGCCATATTATGTTATTTTTCCATTATGTCGTGGCCTAATTCATTTTAATCCATCAACTCTGTCTTATAATCTCTTTAAAGCCCCGGTCGGTATTTTCTTACTTTCAGCAAGCACCGTTGGAGAACCGAACGAAGTAATAAAGCACAACATAATTTTTTTATGGACATAATATTATTTTGTCTTGTATTTTTTAAACAAGAATGGGGAGAATTGATGTTCTTCAATGGGTTTAAATGAGGCGTTTATATTCTCGAGGGTTAGTTAGTAAGGATCCAGAAGTTGAGGGTCTCTGTTGTTGCTCTTTCGTTTTTAATGAAGCGGTAATTATGAGTTAGTTATTTTAAATAGGAATGCTGTATACACAGAAAGTTTTTTTTTGTATAGAATATGTAATTTTTGTTAGAAACTGCAAACATTACATTGAGGAGTACTTACTACATAATTAACTGTAAATATATTCCAATAATATACCTACAACATGCTTCAAACCTAAATGATTCCTTCAATTTATTGGTATTAAATCGCATCTCAGCGAATGAAGGGAAATATTTTGTAACGATGATAATTAACAAACACAGCAATGAAGATAAGAAAGACACCAGAGGGTTGTGCTGGCTTGATTCAAGTGGTAATGACCAGCGTTCGTGTGAACAGGGTTACGCCAATATAGATGTATATAATATTGTACTAATGATCATACCAGAATGCGTTGAATGATTTTATTTCAAAATATTCGTTATCTTCTAATCTTTCTTCTAACTAGTTGCTGAAGTAATTATGTTTATAGCTTCACCCAGCACCTGTAGATCTCACGCGAAAATATCCTAAGGTTCATTCTCACCAATCCTGGACAGTAAATCAGTTGGAGCCCTTATATTAGTACTTCCAAATGAAACTATAAATCTTGAATTATATCGCGAACTGATACGCGTAACCATAAACAATAACCGCTCAAGCAGGTAGGAGCAAGGAGCAATTAACGGTGTTCTTCATAAGTCTATATAAGAATTTCATGCAGAGAACGTCCCTACGCTTACTCAAAGAGACAATATGCAATCGAGACAACATATTATCTTATACACCCCATCACTCTTACGCTAAATGCGCACCAAAACCAATGTGTTAGAAATGGACAACTAAGGAAGCATACTCAGCATTACTTAAAACGAAGGCAAAGTATAGTGATTTAAGCAAGGTTTTGAACCTTGAAAACCAAGTGACTTATAAGCGTTTGAGCATTCAGTCTAGATGTGGAACTTGAAGATCAAACACAACTCCGAGGTTCACAACATTTGTTGATGTCAAGAGTAAGTTTATATTTCTTACACCATTTAGATATGATATTCAGGTTGTGCTGAAGTATATGAGCATCATCAGGCGCGGCCATCTTAGAGTATGTCTTGATACCATCAGCATAGCTGAGAACAGGATAGTTCATCTGGAGGAGCAAGTCGTTAATAAGAAGTAGGAAGAAGAGTGGACCTTTTACACTCTTGGCCAAACATTGGCCCGCAATACTTACCTGATCTTTGGGCAAACTATCTACTTTTGTTGTGCACCGACCTTTAACGAACATTCCTTGAATATTGGCTTACCTGATCTTCCACCTGCACCGACCGAATTGGTTCATCATCGACTTGCTTATGTCACTCAAGTGTTTACTGTTAAGCGTAATTTGATTTTCATTTCCCGATTGTCGATTAACGCTTGACTGATTTTGCTGACTTAGAGCCAATTGTAGCTAACCGTCACGAATATTGCGTCGACCGTTCGACATTGTACATACTGAAGGCTAACCATTACCCAACCAAGTGTGCTACTAGGGTAACCAAGTATAACGTAACGCTCTGCCTCTTAAAAATAATATGTGAACCAAAATGACGTAGTTCGATTGAAAGGGTAGAAAGAAAATTACATTTCTTCTACAGCGTAATTTTCTAATACTATATTCTTCGGCGGTTGTTTGGAGTTTTTCCAGGAACATCTTATTCCCCGATTAAACTTTGTATTGGGAAAATAGATGAAGCAAAAATTGTTTCTTTTTTAATAATTATTACATTATTTTAGTATAACGCAAGAACTAAGAAAATTCGTAAATACAAAAATTAAATGCTCTCTTGCACCTATCTATGCGGCAACGTTTGTAAATACCACATATACTCCTTGAATGTAGAAAATCGATATTGTTTGATTCTTTAAGACACCCTGCCTTGCTGTTGCAAGGAAGATGTGAAATATCTCCACCTGAACGTAACGCAATAGGAAGCGTTCCTTTGTACGATTTCCTTGAAGCTTGCCTCTTTATAGAGACTTGAAAGACTGTGTTAGATGCGTTAGTTCAACACTTGTAATTTTCGCTGCCTTTACATACATGTTTCTACTTGTTTACTCAAAGGTATAATTGGATGTTGTGAGATGATATCTACTTTTGGTGTGGTAACCTTTGAGATGTGCGAAACCTTTAGACGCATACCGTTTTGAAGTATAACACCTATATATGTATGTGTAACCTGTGTGACAATATGAATACATTCTTTGAGTTTTTGCTGTTCGAGTTGAAGGCCTTTTGTAAAGATTTATTTATATACGCTTGAAATCGCTTTTAAAGAAAATCTTCTTGTACTGACAGTTGGGTTTTCTGCAATTAGAATTCTTGTAGTTGTGGTGGTAATTCATGGCCTCCCATAATCTTACTGCCTATTCCTTGTAAAGGCATATGCAGCCTTTAAGAAGCTTAATAATTTACTCATGCTGTGGTTTTGAGACCACGTTGCATGGAATTGCCTTGCCTAAAACATACAACAAACCAATACCAATTTTTGTTTTAATAATTCATCTGGATAAGGAAAGCAAGGAACGAAATGAAAAAATAAAACTAGGGTTCTGGAAAATAAAGCAAACAACAAAGATGACTGTGCCCATGTATGTACATAGATGATGGGACATTGTTCATAGATACGGAAGAAAATGTAGAGTATAGCTCAAACGTCTTAAAGAAGGAACTGCCAATAGTAGATTGTAGCAAAGGAGAACAGAAGACACAGTACCCAAATAGATGGAGAAATAATGGAGCATGGATGATAATTGAAGCAAATTAAAAGATTGTCAAGAAAATATATAAACAAATTTAAATAGAAAAATATATAATTCGAAGAGGGCAACATTCTTGGTGAAACAGAAAATACAAAAGAACATCGAAAGAGAAGTAATTACAAAAGCAATAAATGTCCTATAGTTACGAATCCTGGACACTAACAGAAAGAAATAAATCAAGAATAAATATCGTATATTTCAGGTTCCTAACAATATGGAACAAAATTAGAAATGTAATAATTAGAGATAATTTAAAAATAAAATCATTACCAGACAAAATGAAAGACAAACATATAAGGTTTGGTCATATTAGTTGTATACCAGATGCAGGAATGAGCAAAAAAGTGCATGAAGCCAGGATAATAGGAAAGAGTGCAAAGAGAAGACCACAAAAACCATGGAATTACGGAATAAGAGAAGCAGCAGCAAAAAGAGGATTGAATTTTAATGAGGCAAGAGACCGAGAACAGAGAAAAATTGAGAGAAACGATCAAGGTAAGGAAATGAATTTACCACATAAGACCGTAAAACGAACGGTAAAAAGGCGGAGGATTAAGCGAAGTAAGTAATACCTGGCTGACTATTTTGCACATTTTTGTATTTATTATAAAACTTGCCCTGCTAAAAATTTTCCCTACAAAGCTGAGTCAATAGCATAATATTCTTTCTTATATTTTTAATCTTGAATTCTGTTTAGATTCATTGTAACGTCTGCTAACTTAGAGTGTATTTTTCTTCAATTATGTCTATTATTTCTCTTATTTTCTCATAAGAAATATATACTAATAGACACTAACAGAATTCAGTAGCAGCCTTTCCAAGTGTCTCATCCAAATATTGCAATTCTAATCTGAAGCATAGATATTATCTAAAGACGTAGTACTCGAACTTTTAATAAAACCTTGAGCATTAATGGCTTTCCACCGCTTACAGATTCTTATCTGTTCAATAAAAGATGGCACCGGCTTCTCGTAAGCTCGTTTACCACCGATATGCCGTCCATCGTGGCGCGCCAGAGAAATGTGTGATTATTTTTCCAAGGATTACGAAGGATTTGAATGGGCTATCCCTAGGCGCAACAACGAAACACGATTACAGTTAGAGCTGTTTGGGAACATTTCGTCCTCCATATCCTTTCACGTTCGGTGTGCACTTTAAGAGACCTTGAATTAACTTTCAACAATTATGGCGATGATAAAATTTTAGGTCACCACCGTCGATATAATCTCGGCAAGCTTGCGGTGTAGTAATTCACCGCTTTCTTGTCTATATTACGCTGTGGGTGTTGTAGAGAGAACGATATCGTAATCTCTGCTTTCATTACATTCATAAAAATACTGTAATGTATTAGCTATTAAGCGTAATTGAACTATAATGTTTTATAAAGTAGTTGAAACGTAAAAATTACAAAAATAAAATGCGAAAGTGTACTGTTAATATATCGCAGCGACTGGTATTATATGTGTAATGCAATATGCGAGGGCGGTATGATAAATACCTGTATGAAGAAAGACAGTGCAATTGTTTTACATCTTAACCATGTAGAAATAACCGTCATTAATGATCTTAAAACAATTTTCAAATTTTTGCAAACAAAGCATGGTTCAGCAAGACTTCCGAAAACACTAGTCTACAGTGATTCGGACCTATAATTGTCAATGCATTTGCTCATAAATTCAGTTCCTCTTATCTTTCTTATGGTAAAGTTGATCATAAGCACATCAGTGTTCCTTTTACATTATCCGTTGTTTCTGTAACTGATCTCATTAATATGTCTTCAGTTGCTCACAATTACAACGCTGGTGACAACCTTAAATGTTTCAAGTTTAGTTAGGTCTTCAGGTGTTCCACAGATTTCCAATTTGTGTCCATTATTATTCAATCTGCACCTCAAGGACTTACTTACGTCTGCATCTTGCCCTTTTCTAGCCTATGCAAAAAAATAGGCCTTTGTTTCGGTAATGGTTTTCTGAAGTTTGAAAAAAGAAAGAATCTCAAGGGGCCAAGTCTGGTGAATGTGATGTGTGGAACGTCAATCCGTACCGTGACTGGACTGGTTTTGCTGTCGCAACTGCCGATGAGTGGGTCGTGGCGTTATCATGATGGTAGAGAATTCTTTTCTTCGCTAGGTGGGGTCTTTTTCACTTTAGTTCAGCTTCGAATTGATCCAATAGATCACCATTGTACTGTCTCGTGTTTGTCCGAATCCCAAAAGATTGTCGTCGTAATTTTTTCTAGCTGATGGAATCGTCTTCGCTTTCTATCGTGTACCGTTCGTCGGGAAGTTTTGCCCTGTCTGATCTTTCGTTTCTGGGGTGTAATATGTGTCTATGTCTCACCTAACGCCGCAAAAACTCACTCCAAATTTTGCTTTTCGTGATTTCGTTTTTGATCAATCGCCAGCAGACGCGACGTCCATCTCGCCGATATTTTGCGCCCGTTTAATTGAGATGTTAGTAGATGTAGTAAGACATTAGCAATCAAAAAAATGTTCACTAATTCTTTGGCAGAAAACGTGGAAATACAACCATTAACTTGCAAAAACTTTCATTAATTTGGGTTGTAATGCTCGTACAGTAAGCGATACCAGTCACATACGATGCGTTCCTCTCTAGTATTATTACTAGAGAGGAACGCTGTTGCGATATTATTTTATTAGGTTAGGAAGTGTTCCAAGTTGATAGATGTACTATGTTAGTTCTTTTTAATTGCGAAGTGGAGCAGTGTTGGTGACGTTTTCCCTCGAATATTCCACAGTCTGGGTTCTCAGCCACGTCGTACACTGAGTAAGATAGGTTTCGTAAAAAGAATGGCCATTAAAGAATTTGTACTGCGAGAAATCAAAATTACTAACGCAAATCAAAATTATATTTCTTAATTTGAAAATCTCTTAATCATTTCAGATTCAGACAAGCATTCTGTTTTTCGTATGTAACAATCAAAATGTATCATCGTTATGTTTAGTAATCTACAGACGATATTTACAAACATTATCAAGGAATAAACAATCCCTTTCGATAACGAGCATCGTCTTCAAAATTCATCGAGAAAAGTTTTAAAATTAAATCTCTTAATGGGTACTTCAAGTTTACGCTCAGTAATAACATTTGGAAAAATCTCGAAATTTAATATTCCATTTAAAAATTAGCTTTCGGTTAGGAATTAAAATAAGTTTCTGTATTTATTTAATTTAAAGAAATTTTATAAATTTGTAAGGAGAATATAATTTCAAAATTTCATCTAAAATAAAATAGTATCTCACATATGCATAATTTGTTCAATTTATCTCTTAATCGTCTTTCAATTTGCAAAGAAACAAGCAGATCTCACCATTCAAATACAAAGAATTTAATTTTATTCATTTTTTAAAACAAGTCTCATTATAATATAAATATATAAATACAAAAAATAAAAGTAAGATAAAGTAAAAACAAGAAAGTCTAAAACGTGCAGAACAAACAAATAAAAGGGCTAGCTGTTATTTAGTAATAACGTCTGTAATATCGTAGCCTCTCTACCAATTAATATTTCTTTAATTCTCTCCTTAAAATTATTAAATTGAAGATCTTTAAATTCGTTAGGCAATTCCTTATAGAACTTATTTCCCCAACGGGAAATTCTACTTGCTTACACTGCGCCATAATGTTTTAATTGAATTTTGTGTATGACTCGCTCAAAAACGAATCAATTCCCAAGACTCTAAGACCGCAATACATTACACAGACGAAGGGGATGAATAACAATAGTCTGTGGGTTGAAACAATTTCCGTCATTTATCGATCGGTGGACCTCCGTGCAGCTCCAAACGAATAGCTGCGAAATGCAGTCAGGTCCTTATTTGAAATTTAAATCATAATATACTTCTCTCTATGCGGCGGTGGCGGCATTCGATGTGTCTAAAATCCACGATAACGCAGCGGGCATAAATTAGCGCCAACAGAAATTTCATTTCAATATCGTACATCAACCCCAGAGCGAAGAAAATGATTGCATTGGAGAAAAGGACGACCCAACGAGCGAAATGTGTCACTGGATCTTGTGAGGAAATTTAGATAACATTCATGAATTCAATTTTATGCAGAGACATGGAAAAATGCACAAATGCACGTGTATATTTAGCATGTACATATGTCGGCTCCAAGAGGAACGTTTAACATAATCAATATGAGGAGTCTTTTTTCAAACTTAAGATAAAATCGATACCAAATTTCGTGGTAAAGATTCTTTAAATGAATGGGGAAAATGTTATTAAACTGCATGTGTTTAAGCATGTCCAATGTTTTGACGTAAACTAATGGTTAGGGACTCGTCGCAGTAAATTTTAAATGATTTTAACAGCTTCTGCCTTTAATATATTGCTGGAATATCAAATGAGAGCTTGTTAAAGATGTTAAAAGGAGTAGTACAGGAAACAATGTAATTGCGTCTGCCTTGTTGTATAAAATTAGCTTAACTCCAAAAGTAAGTTAATGCAAGAGGCAGACGTCGTTTCTACTGGGATTAAGAATAATTAATTGTTTTCCCAATTACTATGGTATAAAAAAAATGTTTTATCGTCAGGTAAATTGCGTTAATTATTAATATTATGTTATAAAAGGCAAGAAACTTTACTTCTGTCGCCTAGATACTGCTGTTTTTAAAAGCTGCAATATTTTAAATTTGTTAAAAAAAATTAGAAATTACTTCATTTCATTAATTAAATAAATAAAAAGCATAAAAATGGAAAAGGCAGACACTTTCAATGCTGATTTTTCGGAGGCAGACGATTTGTAATTGACTAGCAAAGAATTTCCTGAAACAGCATATGTACGGATTAAAAGGTATTATCTTCATCAAACTTTCACAAGGGGCTCAGGATGGACTTATTATTATTATAATAAGTCCGCATATTATACTATTATTTTAGATACTCTCATCCGAACTAGTTAGGATGGACTTTATTTGAAATTCATGCAATGAACTTTTAAAAGACGTAGATTACTTTCGTGTTTCAGCCGCTTGTTGGAAATTTATGCTCTACAGGGCTATAATAGGGGATGAATGGTATTATGAGAGTACCGCCTGTTTTAAGGTTAGAAACAAGGAAATTGTTGAATAAAAAGGAAATACTATTTTAGTGTTTTTGAAAAATTAGGATGTAAAATCGTTGGTGGTTTAAAATATTTAAAATTAATAACACGAAAAGTTGCCAGTTAGAAAATGTCATAATTTTTGGACCAATCCTTAAGAGAGTAAATTGAGAGTGGTTTTGAAATTCGATAGTATTTCTTTGTTTCTAATCAGAAGTCTTTGTACTAAGTTTCATCTTTCTAACTTAAAAAAAAATTACGAGGGTTCCAATCGAGCTTTCCCTGTTTTACACCCTTAAGGGCCAAATTTCCAAAAACTATTTCACAAAAGAACGTACTGTCCAAATTTCGCGTTTGTGGTTTCAATAGTTCCACCTCTGCGTTGACGAGTCAGTCAATTAGGAATTTTCTTTTTATAGCTGGTAACGAACATTCTAATGTTTTTATAACAATGATGAATCCTTCGCAACAGCTAGTGAAGATGAAAGTGTGACAGAAAATTATATTGACAATTAAATAAATATTGAATTAAATTAAAAATGAAAATATAAAATCCAAATAATAATTTACCTCATTAATTTTATTTAAAAATATATCACTGTAGAGTGTATCGGTTATGCGGCACATAGAAGTAATTGGAAAAAAGGATAACAGATTTGTTCGAGGTATGTCAAGGTATGTCAAGGTTGCTTACAACAGAGGTATAAAATAAAGTTTTCAAAAGGGACATACTCTAAAAGTATCTGCAGGTGCGCATTACGAAGCTTAAAATTTTTGATGCGGAAATACAAAAGTGGTTGATATGCTGCCCAAAGCCCAAACGACTATGAAAAATGACTCCAAGATCGCAAAATTCATTAACTCTTAGAAGTGCTTGGCTGTTAATGGAGTCAGTGGAAAGAATTGAGTTAAACTTTTTGTGAATGATATGTAGCAGCACTTGTTCACATTGACCAGCACTTTGAAGAGGCAAATCAATCGGTGATCGGATTAAGGTTACGCTGTAGCTCAATAACGTCATTCCAGTTCTTAATAGGCATAAATATTTTTAAATGATCTGCATACGCAAGAATAGGGCAAGATACAGAAGCAAGAAAATCATTAAGGTAGAGATTGAATAATAATGGATCCAAATTCGAACCTTGTGGAGTACCTGAAGACGGACTAAATTCGAAAGATTGGAATCCATTATAAAAAGCATAATTGCTTCTGTTGCTCAAATAGGACTTTAGAAGTGGAATAAGTGATGGACTGAAGCCAAAAACACAACATTTCTGAAGGAAAACACTATGCTCTAATGTGTCGAATGCTTTACTGATATGTGTATATCACGTCTACTTGTCCTTGCATGTCAAGTTGCTGGCTAATAAATTGGGTATCAATGATGAAATCATATACGGAAATTGCCACCAGCTCTTTAACTATAACTTATTATATATTATTTAAAAGTCAATACACTTCATTACAGCTGGTGGAATGTTTCTTCAACTTACAGTTATCATCATGCGATGATATATGTATGCTACCAGCTAAATCTATCTAATATCTCACACCAAATAAATTGTCTTAACGCTTATATTAGCTTTATTCGTAGTACCTTGTATAGTTTACTTTTTATCAGCTATCGATTTAAATTTGAAAGCTCTGACATATAGGACGATTCAGGAGAAAAAGGAAATATTTAGAAGATGTGGTGAGGAGACCAAATTATTACGTTAACATTGTCAGTTTTTAGACTCCATCGAGTGTCAAGGATACCCTCCGTTTCCACAATAACTTTAAATGGCGGACTTGCATCAAATAATAAATTTCGATATGAAAAAATATTTATGCTTTTAAATTTTTTTCTCGGGGTACCAGGTTCGAGCTCCGGACTCGTCACTCTCAGCGTAAAATTTGTGGTAGTTTTCCTTACTCCGGCTGATGTCCCTTGTAATTGATGAAAGCTGTTGGGGGACGTGAAGGCATGGATTATTAATATTTTTTTTGAGACTCACTATCGTGACACGGAGTAATGTATTAGGGTTGTATAGATTTTACGTACCAACGCTTATCTTATTAAAATGAGGTAAATGCTGTTCTTTTATATTGCCAATACGAATTATGCTGACATTTTTTTATGTACACCACTGGAATACCATGTGAATTTAACTAATGTCAATTAAATATCCCTCTGTGTGAGATTAAATTGGAATGAAAATGGTTCTTTAACGGTCCATAATGATAGTGAATGAAAAATAAACTCATGATCTATTGATGCCTTACGTTGATTGTTAGTTAACATAATGTCTAAAGGACCAGGAATATTCACTAGAAATATACCTATCCATCTGCCTGTGGTATTTTGCAGCATTCGACTGTTATTTGGGAATATTCTGCATATTTACTAGAATTGGCTGTGTAATACATATAATTTCTAAGAAAGCTAGATTTACCTTTGGACAGAAGTTATTTTGCCGGAACGAAAAATTAAAGTTAGTCAATGTAAAAAAATTCTGATTTTACACTTAAGTAAAAATCGTTTTGATACAATATTTTACATCGCTATTAAATCTTGGCATGAAACTCTTTCGTGATTACTTCAAGTCTGCAAAACTTATTTTATATTGGTGATAGACAACTATTGATTGAAAGCTATCCTCGTACATTTAGCACATTCCCCGCCGGTTAAAAGCCATGTTTTTTATGGCGAATACTTCCTCTGTGGGACCTAAATATATGCAACGTGCCAGATAGTCTATTTTTACATCCGACGAATTTCCGTAATTTAATTCGCATTAAAGGCAACAGAGTGTAAAGTACATACTCTCGGCGAAAGCGAAATGTAAGCAACGAAAGTGGATATCATAGTAGTCGTTTGTATATAGCGATAATTTTTTAAAATTTCATTAATCGTAGACCTATCAGCAAGTTACCGGGTTCACTACTTGCGCTCGGGTCATACAAATGCGTTCGTATGCATGTATAAAACGAAACTTGCTCAGAAAATCCAATAAACCGTCTAAAATATGCTTGTCTCTTGGAAATATATCAAAAGAATACTTCGATGCTCTTACGTATAACTTTCGAAGTTATGTGTGTTACCTACGTATATATCAAATAAAAATTCTTCCTCTTAGAATAGAAGATACATCTTGAATTTATGTACCAACTTGAAATGGGAACATTACATGAGCCATGAAGATCATCCAGAGGCTGAAAATAGGTGATATTGAGAGCTATCGTCTAAGCTCTTAATATCTGTTTTACCGACTGATAAACAATAAGGTTTCGCTAATACTAGTTTATTAAGCATTTAATTAGGACTGTTAAACATTCTTGATGCGACAATATAGAGCGTTACCTCATGATATATTCGAAATAAAGCCTGGTGGAGGCAAAAATCAATTTATAGAATCACGTTAATGGCTTCCGTTCATCTATCTTCTCGAAATCATCGTGTTGCTCTTAAGGAATCAAGAACATAAATTCTCATTATTCGATTAATTTCTACAGTTTTATCGGTTAAACTGCATATCTAAATATTTTCCTCCACTTAGATGTCGCCCGTTCTGCAATTACAGAAAATAAATATTAAGTTTATTTATTCAGGTAATACAAAAACCTATGTGTAAAAATGACCATACGAAAGATTAATTACTGTTTGCGTGCTGTGGTAAATTGTTTTGCGTTATATTCAGAAGGAAGGCCATTAATCTTTTTGTTTGTTTTCAAGTCAGTAAATATTTCGCTCCTACGTGTTTTCGCAGCTGACGTATCATTCTCATCAACGGACTTATACAGTTTTAATTCGGTTTTATAAAAGGGACTTTCACAACTTCAATTCGGTTTTATAAAAATATAAACTGTGGATGACATATTCATATTGTGTATATAAAGTATACTGTAGCAAAAAAAACATTTATTTTCTAGATTTTATATTTCGAATGTATGTAATGCCTGCCTGCTATAGAATCAATTAAACTAAATGATTGGAAAGATATGCGTGATCAGTGTTGCTTAGTACGACGTTAATTTGAAAAAGCCACATCAAGCAAGCAAGTGAAATAATTCGAAGTTATCGATTGATAACTGTAGATGAAACTTGAATACGCTGGTACATTCCTGAAGCCAATGCACAGTCGAAATAATGGAATGGGAAGAGTGACTTGGCTTCTAAAAAGAAGACCGTCCATCGGCCGATAGTTAGGATAGTCACGGAGTTTGTTGATCTTGAAAAAAGAAATAAAAAACGGGGGCACACCTCGCATTATTATTCGATAAGCTGCGTTGCGATTCCAATTAATAGGTCACCAACCTTGTTTCCCAGATCCAGCTTTCAGTAACTTTTCTGTTTCTTAAGCTTAAAGTTTCGCTCGAGATTTTCGTCACTACTTGCTTTGAGTCGTCTTGGGGGGCCGAGTATTTTTTTTTAAGTATGCGGCATTGAGATGGATTGGAAAGGTATAAAATATAAAACTATTGTAATTTACAGATTTCCAACCGATGCCAATTTGAGGATTTTTTATATAATTTAAACTTAGTTTTAGAAAAGGTATGCAAAAACAGCAACTCTAAAATTAAAGTATGTGATGACTTAAATATCGATTATTTCATTGATTTTAATGAAAAAAGTTCTTTAGTGAACCTACTATTGCAATCCAAGGATTTGATGAGTTCACACTTGCAGATATTGGCGCGGGCGATTATCCTGCTGCGGTTTTGTGGTGACTTGATTAAGGCCTTCGACTGGGTCGATCACGAAATTCTGTTGAGGAGGCTTTCAAGGTATGGTGTTCGTGGTTTTGCTTTGCGGTGGCTGGCTTCATTTTCGGCTGACCATGAACAATATGTATCGTTACACTTTAGGGGCGGTGGTCTCATTAGGGACATGAGATTACAACGTAGGAAGAAGGAGCTTGAGGTGCCGCAGTGCTCTATATTGGGTCCTGTATTATTTCTAATTTATATAAATGATCTAGACAATACAGATAAAGCCCCAAGCATTAAATTTACTTTATATGCAGTCGACACATCCGTAGTCGGGTCGGATGGGTTCATGGTATCACAAGTAGAATGTTCTATATAATCCTCTCGTGAACGTCCAGAGTATAAAATGTTTGGGTTTTTATGTAGGTCAACATTTAAATTGGAAGAAGCATTGTTGTGAGCTTGTTTCTAGGGTTAACTCTTTGGCGTATTTATTTCTCCATCTGAGATGTGCTTGGGATCAGGACAGGTTGATTGCGTCGTGCCGCGCTATGGTCGAGACCATGTAGGTAAAAATTATAAAGGCCTAAATATAACTATTTTCTTTATTTGAAACGCTAAAATTTTTCGAATTTTTATTTCTTCTTCATCATGCTGCGACTATTAAAAAATAATTATGAAACAATGAATTGAAAATAAAAAAATTGTAAGCTGCTTCAGGTTAAATAGCTCTTAAACCCGCTAGATTCCCTACATGCGTTTACCATGCATATAAAAAGGGACATTTATGTTATTTATCATTAGATTTCAAAGGAAATAAGCGTGATATTTGTTCAAATTAAAATATGCCAGCGAGGTTGTGCTGTATCATTGTATTTTCCGTAGTTTATCTATATAATGTTATTTGTCAGTGTAGACTTGAACAATAATACAGCATTCATTTAGTACTGAGATTACTTTGCGTTTTTACATTGAAAACTTTCCTTTTTTTTAACTGTGGCAAAGGACTCCGTCTCTAATGTTCCTGTTTATATTCTCTCCTGTCGCTGTCCCATCGATGTGTATTTAGGTCTAAACAGTTTCTCTGACTGACGCTTTCGTGCAAGGCCACAAAAAATACGAAAATGTTGTTGCCGGCTTAAAATTTAGACGCTTGTGTAAAATAGATACACGTTATACGCTAATAATAACGAAATTAGGAAGTTTCGAAATGACAGCGAGGAACCAGATGCAACGAGTACAAGGGATTACAAAAATGGACAGACCACAGATGTTATTTAGATTTCTTAGACCCGGAAACTTAAGCCATATTAAATTACCATTTATTCTCTGGATGAGAATCGGTCGTAGTGTCTGAGTGTCACACGAAGGGCAGTGGAAGTTCTTATTGCCGTGGAAAAGCAGTCGCGTGGGAATATCGTCGCGGCAAAAACGGTATATTACTTAGAATTCTCCGGTAATAAAATCCACACGGAGTATTGTTAAATATAAAGCTGAAGGCAAAGAAAAGTTTAACCCTGAAAAATGAATTTTTCCCTTCGCTACTTAAAGCTTTTTAAATAATTTTAGTAGTGCAAGATTTGACAGGAAACGTGAAGCTAGATTAGTATTCTTATAGTATGGTACTGGACTAATACTCTTATAATGATATAACAAGAATTTTACCCAAGCCTTGCAATAATTGTCCAATATTTATGTGATTACTATGTACAAGAGGTTCTAAGAAGCATTTTTTGGGAAAAGTTTTACTTTTAAATTCGAAGTAGTTTTTAACCCAGGAACACAAACATTCTCTCCTAACATCATTTTACTAACCGTAGGTCATTTTGACTTAATTACGGGATTCATAACAAATAGTACAAATATGGTAATTGTAGTAGTTTTTGTGGAACTGTAGCAAGGTGTGAACTCTCGCGCTGACCACATATTCCTCCTAAGGTCCCATATATTCTGATGACGAGAGGAACAAGGCCTAGAGAGCGCATAGCTGGATATAGTAGATAAAAAAGCACGAAAGGCTATTTTCTTCGGCAACCATGGTTATTTTTAGTTTTAATTGATTGTTATACGGTATACCCACCAATGAAAGCCAAAAAAGTAGTCAGGCATCTTAAGAGCAGATGCGGTAAAATTACTTTCTTTTTGATTAGAAACTGTATAATTGAGAAAGTCGAAAGAACAGACCATTACATTAGAAACTATAATACATATAAGAATGAATATTTATTATAGTTGATGACAAATTAGTTTTAAGTACTTTTACTGTTTAAGGGAAGCATAATAATCTTTTAGGTTCTTTAGGAAACAATAGTGTCACATTTCGCAATCATGAATACATTCAGCAGAGATGTAGCAGAGAAAGTATGTAGCAGTAATATATTTAGATGGCTACAACACAATCTCATAACTTATTCACAACTTGAAGCTGTAGTTAATGCTACTTATTGTATTCAATTTTGTATTCTTTTTAATATCGAGTATTTTACTAGCAACTTGTGTTGACATAGTGCACAACTAATGTAATAGCATTTTACTAGCTACACAATTAATTACAGAATTGCATTATATCAACACCCGGTACATGCAATGCAAAGAATGTATATTTTGTTGCAAGAAAAATGTATTTATTCCCAAATTAAATTAGTGACTACAATTAGGTAAGTCATACATTTTATTTAAAGGAGCAAGTGTTTTGATATAATATCCTACTCTGTTGGGCTCAAGAGAAAAAAATTTGTCTTGTGTGAAATAAGTTAACTCTCTTGGATTAAACCAACATTCTAAATTCAAGAGAATGCTCTCTTCCAATAAAACAGTACACTCAAGAAATTCTATTTTCTTGCATATAGACATTCTTTTTCTGTATGTATGAATCAGGCTCTCCAAACTTATAAGAAGTGAGTTCCCGTAAATATAGCAATTATTAATATGACTCGATATTTGGAAAATATTAAATTTAAACATATTTATTATTATTGCGATAATATCCCAATAGCTTCTGAATGTTTTTGTCATTCCATTTTCATAAGCCTAACACCCAGATGTTCTATTTACTTCCATTATTGGAATTCTCCCTTATATTTTCCACTACACGGACTCCGTCTGTAATATTGAACAAACGTCTTCTCCGTCGCTTCCTATTGACATTGGACACGCTTCAGGCGGTTAGAGTTGGTACTAAATTTTCTCCTTGTATGCCGTGTATATGGAAAAACCGATACGTATGACTTTATTACTACTTCGTCTTGAATACTTAACCAAGTTCGTTATTAGCTGTTTTTTTGGTTAGAATTTAATCAGTGGGTTTCATTATATTTTGCATCTGTATTGTTTCTTTGTTTATGTCTCGTCAATTAGAAAGAGAGGCACTTCACCTCATCACCATTAAAAATACAAAGAGAACCGGTTATTCTTTTAAATAAAGATAATAATAAATCTAAAGTCTACACATCTTCGGTCTATGTAGAAGTTAAGGATGATTTGTAAGTTTTAGTATCTGTTTACTATTTCCAGTGATAACTTCAAATGCTAAAAGAAAAAATACTTTGATTTGGTTCAATAGCAACACCATCATCCAGTCCAAAAAACGCGGTGTTATTAGTTCTCTTATTCAGAGGACTTTTTTCATATCTGAACCCAATTCGTTTACTCCATCACGACGATGGCAACTCCTTATCACACCTGGAAATCCCAACCGACTAAGCTTCCTAGCAACCGTCAACAAGTCCTGTATAAACCCCTCCAGAACGAATAGTTGCCAATCAGTGTGCCGTAACAGTTCTGAAGATGTCTCATAAAAATGAGAACGAAACGTCGGCAGAAGCTACGACAACGACGTGGTTTCAACGCGAGAACCAAGAGTATAGTTTTGATGTATTTTGTTCTCAATATAAAATATTATATCAATATTCACGTTCTGGCTTAGTAAATAATTGAAGTTTATATGTAGTACAGTTTCTAAGGGGCAAGATATAAACTATGTTCTAGCTCGCAAAATACACCCGGGAATCTTCTAGGCAATCCGAAAGATGAGTTTATAAAATCATATGTGATGGCTATAATGAAGTCTATAGTAGACAGACGAAATTGGTGATAGGTACCAAATTCAAATAACATATAGCATCTTATCGTTATGCAAGAATAGAATCGTCAAGTGTAGCACAACACATAAACAAAACCGGTTGTCATATTAAACTAGAAAATATTGAATTAATTCAAGAAATTATTTATATGAAAAAGAATGTGAATTTGTTAAACAGGAAAAGATCCGCTTAGCCAGTTATTTTGATGAATTTATTGGTTTGGTATAAAATGGACGTTTTTACGTTTTATAATTTTAGTATATGGCGGTAAAAGTAGATACTATATAAATTGAAGGCCGCCTCTGTATCTTCCCGTTGGCAAATGGTTTTTAATAATATGATCCTGTTCATTCTGGCTCCTGGAAGTCTTATACAGTACCTATGTGGTCGCTTTCTGATTCATACCTCTAAAGATCTTTCTTCCAGAGATATTTTGATAAGATTTAGAACGGTATCTACCTTTTAAACTTTTCCAGTAAGTTATCGGATATTCCCCAAATAAGTCATAGGATGTATTTTGTCTTTGTACCTTTTGAACTTGGGCCACATTTCTAGTTTTAAATGGAGGTTGTGTGTTGAGTGAGTATTGGTGTATACGACTGTTGGTTCCTGTCGTTGTATACGATCGATATGTTATTGGAACCTTCCTCGATTCTCCTGGTCTTCGTTTAGTATTCCATCTATTAATATCCGGATATTTTCATTTTTTTTCTTCAATTCGCCATGTTGTTCGATCGTCCTATTTTTTCTTGAGTCTGATTTATTTTTATATCGCAGATCTTCGCAACGTCCCGAATGACTGTTTGAGTTTCTTCCTCGAATTCTTGAGTCTGTGTTTGTATTTGTATGTCCTCGAAATTAGTGTGAATCCGCTCGTCGAGATTCGCCTCTTGTGTGTGTTCACTTGTTTCCAGCGTTTGCTCTATTTTGGTTTGTATAGTTTCTAGTTTTAGTTGATTTGCTTCCAGTTTTGCTGTGGCTTCGCTGGTATTGATTCTAGTCTTTGTTCTAGTTTTGTTTCTAGTTTTAGCTCCAACGCTTTAAATAGATAAATTGGCTACCTACAGAGTGTCTTAGCGTATGCCTAGGCATCTTGTTCGCTGCGTTTATGACACTTCCTTTCAAAAAGAATGTCATAAACGGTCAATTACTGGCGTATATACCATATGGGATGGAGTGTGTCGACACTGTAGTCATTCTGTAGGTGATTATACGTGTATGTGACTTTATTTATAAAAAGCGTTGCGCACTACATACGCTTGTAGTAATGACAGTACATTCACAAAACTTTAAATTTAAATTGCGCATTACGTATACCAGGTGTGTCGGTAATTCTTTTCCGGTTTTTTCGCTAAAGAAAACACGTTACTTAGAATGGATAGTTAAAATTTATTTATTCAAAGTATTGGCCATTTGATTCTATACATTTTGTCCATCTCTCAGGCAATTTATGAATGCCATTCCAAAAGAACAGTTCCTCCTTTGAGCTAAACCATTCATCGAGCCATTTTTTAACTTCTTCGAAATCGGCGAAGTGCTGCTCTGCAAGCGCGTGCCCCATCGATGCGAAAAGGTGGTAGTCGGATGGAGCCAGGTCTGGAGAGTACGGCGGGTGCGATAAAACTTCCCATCCAAGTGATTTCAACATTTCTTTGACTGGTTTTGCTGTATGAGACGGCGCGTTGTCATGTTGCAAAATCACTTTATCATGTCTTTCAGCGTATTGTGGACGTTTTTCGATCAATGCACAGTTCAAATTGATCATTTGTTGTCGGTAGCGATCACTATTAACTGTTTCTCCCGGTTTCAACAGTTCATAATATACGACACCAATCTGGTCCCACCAGACACAGAGCATGGTCTTGCGACCAAAGCGATTTGGCCTTGCAGTCGATGGGCCAGCTTCGCCAGGTGATAACCATGATTTTTTTCGCTTGGGATTTTCGAAATAAATCCATTTTTCATCACCCGTTACTATTCGATGCAGAAATGACTTCCTTTCATACCTTTGAAGCAGAATTTCACTAACGATTTTTCGATTTTCCATTTGTCTGTCATTCAATTCATGTGGCACCCATCTCCCCATCTTTTGGATCTTTCCCATAGCTTGTAATCGTTCACAAATTGCTACTCGGCCCACATTCAACTTTTCTGCTAATTGTTTTTGAGTTTGTGTTGAGTCTTCATCCAATAGCTCCTGCAATTCCGCGTCTTCAAACGTTTTCGGCCTACCAGGACGTTCTTTATCTTGAACGTTGAAATCACCACATTTGAATTGTCGAAACCACGTTTCACATGTTCTTATGGTTGGAGCATGCTCACCGTAAGTCTCTACTAGCAAACGATGACTTTCAGCGGCTTTTTTCTTTTGATGAAACAAGAAAAGTAATGCGTGCCGCAAATGCACGTTTTCAGGCACAAAACTCGACATTTTCAAAAAATTATAAATCTATAACGCTGTTATTTTGGCGGAACGTAACTTGTGTAGTTTTAAGGTTAATGTCAGTAGAATAAAATTACATATGTATCAAATCATAACATTTCATACTTATGGCCAGTGACATCTGCCGGAAAAACCGGAAAGGAATTACCGACACACCTGGTATACGCCGGAATTGCATCCCACAAAACACATAGCCTTCAATTTATTGTTTGCAGTTTCTGATAAGGTAAAATGCGAATTGTGGCCATAAAATTTTACCGCCACGCAACATTTATTTCCGAAACAATACTCTAAGTATCTAAATAACTGAGAACATAAATTACATAAATGCTACCCGGGCTGCTGTGCGTGTACTTGTCGATGTTTCCGCCTAATTCATTGCATTTTTGGACATTCTACTCGTGCCCGATTATCGTAAATACATAATTTGATACTAATGAAAAGCAAGCAGTGGTTTATTAAATAACTTTGAAGCAAACACTTTAGTAAAACATGATAAAATAGCAGCTTTATACAATTATTTATGTTGTACAGCGTAGTTTCTTCAATATTCACATTCTGTTCTAATAGGTCATGTATTTTTTTGGAAATGAAACAGATGTAGATGCTTTTCTTTGAGGACTTGTCTAACTGATTCGCGGTTAAGATTCCGTACAGTTGATCTTTCTGGAATAAGCACCTAGGATTATTTTCTATTATTTGAAACAGTCAATAAACGTCCCAACATTAGGAACAGGTCTTGATGGATACTTCTCTTGATACGTTGAGCTTAGATCGAATTCGATCGAGCTCCGCCATATGTCCCTGTATTCTTCAAAAGTGTAGAGAACCCCTTTTAAAAAACGACATTGACAGAATTAAACAATATCAAACTTGAATACGTAAAACACCTGAAAACTCAGAAAGTCTGCACTGAGAAAGTCCAAAATACGTGCCCATTTACATATATCGGAACATAAAAATAACCTAAGGTGCTTTATGGAAAATCGTGAATAACAGTGCGATCGATCATCCGCAATCGATCTTCTATTAACATAAACGCCGATTTTCAATCAATCTTGTAATCAGTTCTTGTAATTCTTCACATAGTTTCCACCAAGTGACCTTTTCCAATGTTAGAGCTACCATTACGAGTTTGAAGAACTCGTCTATTAAAATCATCATAGTTTATTCTCTCACACGTTTAATTAATGAACGTATAAATACTGGAATTTATCCTAAACACTTTAAAGCGTGTCACCAAGTTTGACCTAACCAAAGCATTTGACTTCGTAAATCATCAAATTTTTCCGAGAATAGTATTAAATTATTGTAATCATTCTTAGATTAAAGGACATAAGGATCTGTCCTGGGTCCTTGTCTATTCCTGCTATATATTAATGATCTCGAACATTGTTGCTCTGACGCTAACGTTGTTCTATTTGCTGATGTTACAATTGCAGTTAGTTTGGATTTCAGTTTAAATCATCTTAGAGCCGACGGTAGCAATAGCACCAATGCAATTTAAAATCGGTTCACAGCAAACAAATTGTGCATGAATGCAAACAAACAGTAGAATATAATCTTCACACTAAGTCCATTAGATGAAGGAACGTTACATAAATCTGCAAAATTACTAGAAGTCTCTTGAGATTCCAAATTAACCTGGCAAAGCCGTATTAACGATATATGCGCTAAATTGGCGAAAGAGATTATGGACCACCTTGTTGGTTTCAATCTAATATTGAACCACAGCCATCAGATCTCACAACAGAAAAAAAAAAACATTTTGAAAAATCTTCCTGCACATAATTAATAAGGTATAAGCTTCCGAGCCCGCAAAGACGATTCGATCTGTATTCTGAAGCGTAATGTATCTTGTTCTCTGTACCTACGCGCTGGCGCATCATTTCATAAAAGCCCAATTTGTGAGGTGTTTGGTTTTATTTCTTAAAACTATCCCTAGTATGATGTGAAAACTATGTTAATAATGCTATAATTTTCGTGAAAGAAGTAAAGGGAGCACAAAACTAGCCATGCAATTCATCATAGCAGCAATTTTACGTGCTTTATACCGCAGAGATTTGCAACGGTCATAGAGCACGGTCTAATTACCGCAGATAAATCACTATAAGAGATATGGTTTCATTACCTTCGTATTTCTGAAATGCCGCTCCTAGTGTAGGTGGGAATAAAATTGCCTAATACCATATAAAGCTAGGGGCTGTTAATTACATCAACAATTTTGCATTGGGATTTTGCAAAGTTAGTAAATTACTAAAACTAAATGATATAATATTACGGCCAAATTGCACTATTTTAGTTTATAATTCAGTACGTAGAAATACAAACAATTAATTCCGAGAACCTTACGGGAAAGCTAAGCTAAAATTGGCTATATACAAGTGAAACGTGGTCGATTCTCGGACACCGTATAGCATAATAAATCATATTCAAAGTTCTCCGAAATGTATGACTTAACATTGATATTTCCACTCACGCCTAGTAAATCAATTCAAATCCCAACGACTTGTAAATCCTTTAAATGCATTACCAATTAATGTTGTTTAATGGTGTAGAACTTTCGTGAAACAGTTCATTTGGGACTAATTTACGATGTGCTCAGTCACTCACGTCATGGACCTAATAATTTTATCCTTTGTTGCTTGGGATAATTAATAAACTCACTGACAAGATTTACAACAGTTTAGATTCGGTTCGGTTGTGCGATGTTAGTGTAACGCTAACAATGTCAATAAGCAAAACTGACGACGTAGCGACCAGCATTGCAAAACATTTATGGTTGTCTAATTGGGGAATCCTGTTAATTTATAGGAGAGTACTGAATGTTTTGCTTGGATAATTTAATGCACTCACTAATGTAAGTTCAATATGTATAGAGAGCATCATCAACAACTAGTAATATGGCAACTGAAAATATTATAGTTATAATAAAGGGAAGGTTGAATAAAATGGTCCATTATCTCTTTTATATTTAAATTTAAAATTTAGGCAACCGCTTTTCTGAATGTGCAAGGATCACCCTACCTAGATATATCTTTCCGTTTTCAGCAAACCTAGCTGAAATTGATTTATATACGAAAGATTGTTTCAGGGAAAAAGTGCAGGATTGTTTTAAACACTTAACTATTACTATGTTGACTATTTACAATACTACAATGTTGTTTTCTTGAACTGCACATTATCTATTTTTATTAAAATTTATTTTCATAAATCTATGATTCATCAGGAAAATTTTCTCATTTCAAACATATATTCTAAGATTATATTTGTAATTCTAATTGATTGTAAGTGCTCCGACAAATGCAGCATGTGTGCCTAATACATTACATTGCATTATGTACGTTGCTTAATTAAGGGGAGTTGGACAAACCCATAGAGTACATATGTTAAGGTCGCTTTAAACGATAGACAAGGCGTCAGTTAGAGTGTTTATCAAATAATGGTTGACTATCCTTGGCTTGTTGATTTGATACTTGGTTCTGTAGTGTATGCTTAATTAAGGTGATATATTTAATAGTAAGTATCGTGTAAAGGCGCTCACTGATTAAACTTCTTCGTTTCTGTTAGATAAACGGAAGAACTTATCTGATCGTAATTTGGTATTATTTAAAGCTATAAACTGCTATGAATAGGAAAATGAAACATAATCTCAATCTCGTTATGATCCGGGATAATCAATAAAAAGCAATTAGCAATACTTAAGACGTCTTGCATTCGATAATTGGGAATCCACATCAATTTGATAAAAGAATAAAAACTGTAAGCTAGACAAACTTCACAAGTTTCAAAAGATGCAGAAAAGAACAAGCAAAAGGGTAAAGTGAAATTTATTATAATTCGCGGGCTGTTCTCTTTCCGCTAAGACTAATAAAGTAATACACATCAGAAAATGTCTAGAAAAAATAACCAAAGAAATAATGCGAAAATACATCCTCATGGGATCGATGGAATTATTCACAGCAAACGCAACATAAGGAGAGAAAAAAGCAGCGACATAAACCGGTTTATGTGACATTAAGTGTGGGATAACAGTGACACAGGGTAGAGTCAAAATACTCTCGGAACCACGCTGATGATGCAGGGTAGGCGGAAACATGTCCGGTGTAGTGTATTTTTTCTCTCCATGTGTTGCGTTTGCCATGAACGGTTCCATAAATACCACGAGGAAGCTATTTTAGCTATTATTGGTTAATACACAGTCTATTTACAAAACATCTTTATATATAATTTGCCAAACTATTTTCTTCCACAATCAATGCATTTATGCATTCGTTCAAAACGTTTTCTCCAATATTCCTGCGTTAGGTTACCTATTTCATTTTTAAACGTCTTTACATGAGAAAATAAAGAGAAATCAGTAGCTGCTATCTGTGGACTGTATGGTGAATGATTTCAATGTTTTGGGTATTTAAATTCGTTTTCAAAGATTCAAACTGCCGTTTGTTTTTCATTATTTGTAATGATGTATTATTAAAGCAATCCTGTGCGGATCTGCACCATGCCACACAGTTCTCTTTTTAAACTGGACTCAAATAGTGGGGATTCCAACATGAACAAAGCTTGTGTACTATCAAGTGTTTATGTAAAATTGTGTCAAATGCTTTCGTATAAATATTTAAAGTTGCTTGATACTCCTGGCATTAACACGCCGGTTCTCTTAAATCATGTTTCGTGCAAGATCAGTATTCTTTTCGGTAACTGCTGTATTAGGCCTCGAGGCTTGAAAATATCACGTAAGAAAAGTCGATCAAATACTCAAATGATTTCATGAAAATATTTTTTAAGGCTTAAGACACGTTTGAAATTGTAAAAAATCGAGATTCATTTCCATGTACATATTTTAAAAACCTTCAGGTATGTTTGATAACTTTACTGTAATTACAGTTGTAAAGTTAAAATGTCAAGCAAAATTTATTTTAAAATAACAGCTTCTTCACCGCCAGAAATAAAAAAATACATAAACATCTTCTATAGCTACTGTTCTAAAAGGATAAAGTTTATCTTACGACGCAAAGTTTTTACCGTCGCAAGTGTCAATTCATCACCGGCAAAGGTACGTAAGCAGCATAGAAAAAGATTATCAAATATGGACCATCTGCTATTTGGAGGAATCGACCTACCCCAATGACGTCGATACGCGCTGTAAACGTCACATACCGGCTGTGACCTGCGGCGAAATGAGTCGTCGCAGGTCGTCAGCTCTTTCCTAATTGAGAGCGACGAAACGCTTTCCTATATAAGAGAATCCGCAACCAACTTTGTCCCAGAATAATTCGAACGTACCGAAAACTAACCGATTTATTGGTAGGGTGATCAGTTTGATGTGAATTCTGGTAGTGAGGTTATGCCAATTTTTAAAATGACTTTATCGAATTTAAAATATTTTAAAATGATTCTCATATGCTTCAAAAAATATAAATATTGCCAGGATAGGATAGAAGTAATATCATAAATAAATTTTAAATGGTTGCTAATAGATTGACAACCAATAAGTACAGCATAGCCCGCTTCTACATTATTAACACTGTAAGCCAGAAAGCTTATTGTATTAACAATTGGTTTCAGTTTTACTCGACAATGTTTATATATTTGAGCAAAGTTTGTATAGGTGTTTGTCTTTATAGACCCTAATGCAACGTTCTGTTTAATATAAGTCTGTCACCAGTTAAATATAGCGAGGATCAGCTCATCGTTTGTTTGTTTTGCCTTTGTTTAGCAGTATGGTTCCAATTTGTATTGTTTTGGCCATTGCAGCTTTGGTTTTGTCCAAACGCAGTTCGGGATGGAACAGGCACTTACAGTAATATAACTCTCTAGGTAATTGAGTAAAATTGCTAGAACCTTAGGGTTGGCCTGGAAAAATTACATTAATGGTTTTTGCAAAAAACTTTTGGAAGAAGCCCGTCAATCGGACCTTGGGTTATTCTAACCATTTGGGAAGAATCTACAAAGTTTAACGTTGATGCATAAAACTGGCGGTCTAGAATATGGAGCAGATGGCACTGAAACTTATTACTTTTCTATATTTCGACGTGCTTCTCGCAAAATTAAATATTCCGATAAAAATCGAAATATCTAATTTATTACACAACTTCATAAGAAATTTTCGACAGCAGTAATTATCGAAATGCGTCTATATACCCTATAATATTGTCGTAAGTGCTTGTATTCTATTGAAATACATTCTTTGTTTCCTGGAAGCACCACTTCTTCTCATAAAAGTTAATTATCAAATAGAAGACGCAAATCTTCAATCGCTTCGCTTTAAAGTTATCATGATAAGGGTTATGTATATGTAATTTGAACAATGCAGTTTGTATATATCTACTACTGATTAAACTTTGGGATTGGAAACGTTCAATGGACAAAATGTTTCTTAAATGTAAGCAACGAAAGCAAAATTATTTCCGTTGTAAATAAAGTAATTAGCTCTCTAAATAATAACTCTAAATAAAGTAATTCTAAGTGCTCGTATTTGATAATTTACACGAATAATATCAAGATTAGGTTATTAATTAATTGAGTGCTTTAAAAGTAGTAATTTACTATAAAATTCCGGTAATTAAAGAAATATTATCGGCGCATCCACCAAACTAGCTGCTTCTAATATACGTGAATCTACATGTAAGTGTGCAAAGAAAAACTAAGCACTATGTAGCAGTGTAGTTAGTAGGCTTTAGAATCAATTTCTACATGGTGACCTATTCAGATCACCGTGGAAGGAAGAGGTGTCAAATAGAAATTAAGAACAACACATAAGTATCGGCACTCTCCGCACCGCGCAAGTTTAATTTATTATATAGTAATATAATAATTAGTCCGGGACGGCCGTTTCGAGGACACGAATGGTCCTCATCATCAATCAACCAGACTAATTATTATATTACTATGTAATAAATTAAACTTGTGTGGTGCGGAGGGTGCCGATACTTATGTGTTGTTTACCATACTACGCCACAGTCCTTGCTATCATTATAGAAATTAAGAAATTAACTTTCTTGTGTCCAATGAAAATCAATATTTTTTTCTTTTGGTATCCCTTAGGGAGCAAAAGAAGCAACTTTTAGCTGAAATAATTTTATACACTGGGATATTACAACACAATTTTTAAGATATATTGAGAACTTTTAATATCTCGTATTAGAATATATACCAAAACTTGCGCTCAATTATTTCTCTTTTGCGTGATGATATCGAGATAAACAATCATCGCAGAGGTTAATATATGTAAGGTAGATTGGTCTCCAGATCAATAGATGTCCACAAACAGGCAGACAGAAAACAGTCCGAGACAATCAACATGTTTTAAACTAAAATTCTTATAAAAAAAGATTAAGGTTACGAAAAAATTTGGGGCGTAAAATGAAGGTCCCTATTATAAATAGCTATTTCAACAGATTGAAAATATTATACTGGGTGTTTAAATTTGCCACTCAATTTTTCTCAAATAACATCCCCTTCAAATACGAGTAATTTTCAATTCTATCATCAAAATTCATATACCCTTTGTGTAAAGTATACCATGTCGAAAACGTGTTGTTGCTGTGATATAATTGTTTTTGTAAATATCGTTCACATAAAAATACGTTACTGCAATAATTGTGGCAGATAATGTTAAATGTTAGAGCCAGACATTTACTTTAATTATTGATAAAAAAAGATGAAAAAGAGAAAGAAAATATCCACATGGATATATCCCGCAAAACATACGTAAGTTTATAAAATCTTGGACTATAATAAAACAGATAAACGATAAAACAGCAAATACGTATAAGAACAAACATTACATTAAAAAAATATTAAAATTTCTTCAAACATTTATAGGCTATGATTGAAAACGCTATCAATTTGTGCTAGTTATTCACTGCGTTGTGCATACATTTGGAAAATGGTTTAACATTTCCCTCACTACATTTTGCACATGCAAGTACAGAAATACTCTTTCCCAGTTAAATTTTCGTTAAAGCTGCACTATCCTTCAAAATGTTGTTCTCATACTAGTCTACGATTTTCATCTGCCTAAAAATGCCTATTGTGTCTATTATATAAGTTGTGTCTTGTAAACTTAACTTCATCAGTTCATATTATTTAAGAACCCCGCATTTTCTTAAGATTTTGTCGAGAGCCATTCGGAAAACTCCATCATTAAAAGAGGATCTTCATTTCGTAAATGTTGAATTTGATGATTTTTAAATGGTTGCCATTTTTGTTTTAATAAGAGACTGTGAACAGTTCTCAATAGAATCCTAGGAACAATGTCTGCCTCCTTTAACGAGTTTGTAAAGTACAGTGCGGGCGCGGGGGCCCAAGAGGATTGTTAACGCGCAAAGAGATTTGGAATGTAGTAATATGAGAAATATTTCTTTTTGTGTTTAAGAAATATTTATTTGACTCTATTGAAAACTACCATTTCCTTGAAGTGAAGTATATTGCTTTAAATGAAAAGAGCCTTTCTATCAGTGTATACTCCATCAATTACCATCGTAACCGTTCACCTCCTATGCCGTCACAATTTCACAACTAAAACGATACGAAAGTTTATTTAACACGAAATGGAGGACGATTTTATAAAAACATACTTGATCAAATATTAGGATTATTTAGAGAACACGTATGTTTGTGTTATCTGATAATTTTAGACACTGTAACGGACAAGAAAAATTAGTACGTGAGGCATTTGCATATGAAAAATCTGAAATATTATACAGAAATAATAGAACGTAGAACCTAAGAATAGACCTTCGTGAAAAAAGTACCGTTCGTACCACCTTTTTAATGACTTTTATCCAAGGATATAATTTAAAGTAAATTATGTTAATGAGAAAACGGTGTGAAAATACATACTCTTTCAGTAAAATACGTTTAAATCGTTTCTGATTTAAGAAAAGTTAAATTGTATACTGTTACAAAAAGATTAATTGCAGCAAATTATAACTTTGCGTTATATAAGTAAAGGGCGTATTACTATAATAAAATGCGGCAACAGAGTCGTTTTAGATTTTGTTTAATTACAAAAAATTCAAACCGTTTTCATAACAGGAAATAATAATATTCCATAGTTTCAATCGAGCCAATCGTTTAAAACAATTTAGGTTCTTTGTTTATGAATTTGTACATTCAAGTTTACAAAGTATGCCAACAGCAGTAACAAAAACGAATAAATGCGCATTTTCTATTTGTATTATTGATTTTTTGTACATATTTTTCAATTTAATTGGTTTGAACATAAAGCAAAAGTTTCCATTATCATCAAAGCAAGAATGCACAATTGTATTTTTGCCCCAAACCAAACCAATTAATACGTAATATGATCTCGTTGTTTTTTTTTTCTTTTTCCAGATAGTCGGTTAACTGACAACTCCATGACCCATAACTATCCCAATAAAACAGTCACTTTCCCGACCGATGGAGTAGTCTCCGCAGTCTTCCGATGCGATTCACCTTTTGCAGTCCATTGTTTCGACTGTGCCTTAGCTTTGCCAGTATACTGGTGTATCTAAGTTTCATTTGCAGTTATTAGTCGATGCAAAAACTCCGATTAATTAGGACTTAGAAGTGTTTATTCGAATGCGTTTTTGGTAATTAGCAAGCAAGTGAGACACCTCCAGCCCAAATTGTCATTCATTTCCATTCATTACAAATTTAATTCAGCGGTCGTACAGTAGTGTATTGAACAGGTAAGCCTCGCTCTAAACGGATGTTGCGAGTGATTTAATCGTCAAACCAAAATATTTTTGGAAACTACTAATTATGCCCACTTACTGAACTTTAATTGGAAGTAAAGTTTTTGGGGCAACAGTTATGTGATAGGTAAAGTGAGTATTGTATTACAGCACGTAGTAGCCAGTTTCTTTTTTTGTCGTATAGGTTTCTGGATCAATCTGAAGTGATGGTATCTAAAGGTATATACCCACTTAAACATATTTTTAAGGTAGACTGTGAGACATAATAGAGTATTTTTCCAATTATGCTTATCATATTTTAAAAAGAAACCTACTTTTTCAAAATTGATTTTGTTGTATTTCCAAACCCTATGTTCGAACCAATATGTGTTTAATTTATTAACGCATAAAAAAATGGTTGGATTTTATAATTAGGAAACAAAGATAAATGAATAAATTCTTTATTGACCAAGCTATCTATTACCATTCATATAAGTGAGTAATTTGTATAAATATAATGATGCTAATGTAAAGATACCGTTCGTACGAAACCATAACCTTAGCACGCATCTTCTTATATACACTCGAATATTATTTTATTGCATATGCTGATATAAATATTCTGTTTAACGGTTTCTGTGAGCATGTGAAGAAAGTGTTTGCTAATACACTCTCTACATTTATTTGTTTAAGAGATTTTTCCTCAATTCCCTGAGGTTGTTGTGTGAGTTACTGCCTTCTTCCTTACCTGCCGAGTGTATATCAGTTGTTTTTAAAATTTAAGTATTCCTTACCTCTGGTTCTCCTTTTCCTTAACTTGTCCTTTGATCATTCCTTACAGTCCAGAGGTAACATTTTTAGGATACTCAACAACTGGTTATAAAGCAAATTAAATGGATGTAACCGTAAATTTGATTGCGTTTGTGATGTGTCTGATTAACGCAGGTGGGTACGCCATTCGATTTGTTATACCTTTATTCATCTTTTTGGTTGCGAGAGATAATTAGCTGTGGCAATGGCATGGTACGTTTCCATTGTTGACGATTTTACTGCTTTGTTTATATCTCTTCCGGTTTATGAGAATAGATTACAGTGGGATGTTCCTGAAGATCAATTGGGGGAATGGAAGAATCAGCATGTAACTAACTAGAAAAATACCAAAAATACTGGAAGTGCTTATTATACTATCGCATTTCGTGTCTCATCGAATGTGACAGCAATTGGTTACAAATACATTTAATTTAGCTGATAGGAAAGGGTATCGTATGTCTTATTACTGGACGAGCAGCATACGCCTATGTTAAACCTCGATATTAATTGTCTGTGTTGAATCCATTTTTTGTTCAGTAAAACACTTCTAGAGATATCTAATTTTCCAAACTGCTATACTAGATAACGTAACATTAATTTACCAACAACTAAATTATATATCTGTAAGAAGAATATAAAGTGCTATAAATGGTTGGTTTTAAGGATCTTAAATAACTTTCCTCGTCAGTGCGCAGCCTTTGTTTTCGTAAATATAACTGATTACAAAGCTTGAAATAGCAAAGGAAATTTAATTAAACAATGCAAAGACATTCGCATTGCATGCCTTCTTTTAATTATCAGATAAAATTAACGTAAAACAATGAAGAAGGGAGCGTGCTAAATAGTCGTTATTCTAATCCCATTGGAGTCTACGTAACTCTTCTTAATCGATGTTCTCTATTTAAGAGGACCAAAAATCCTTCGTCGTAAAGGAAAGATTAGCAACGATCAAATTAAGATAAAGCATATTACATATTTTAAATTTAACTATTTATTCTCATGCAACAGAACCAAAATGATGTTTTTTTTTACAATAATATAAAAATTCTAGCCTAAGTTTCCGGTGACGTGCTCATCTATTTGTTTTTCGGAGTAATCCTTGTTGTAGGGTATTATTTTACCCTAATGTTGCTGTGAAGATAATTGAATTTAGTTCTTTCGTCTTAAACCGTGTTTTTTTACAGTATTCATATAATTGCTACTACTATTAACTTCTTCCGGGTTTCGTCGCGTGTCAAAACATTCGCCCGACGTTTCGCCGTCCATGCTGACTGCTCCTTCAGGATAACTGAACTGACTCTCCTTTGTCCAACATTCTTCCTATATACGCCGTTGGTGCATTCAACCCTGAAGTTTCCACTCCACCGAGCGTGACGGTTCTGCCTAGTAGATCCTTCCACGTGTTGCTAAGGCGATACCCTTCTTCTCTGTTGACAGTCTTGTTATTTTCTATTTCTATGGCTTCCCTGATGATAGTTCTTGGTGGTGGCTATCACCTTTACGTTGTTAAAGTCCATTTTATGTCCAGTCCCGTGCCACCGTTAATTGCTCGATTCTTTTAAATCTTTTAAATTATTGAATTAGAAAGAGTGTGTTTACCCGGGACATATTTCTTTTACAATGGAAAGCACCACGAGCAGAAGAGTGGAACAGCAATGGGAAGTCCTCCATCTCAGCCAATTTGGCTATTGCAGGAGATTATTCGTAATGCAAAAAAGTGTTCCGCCTACTTTTATCTTCATGAATATATAATCCGAACGTTTTTACGATCTAAAAAAATAGACATTCTGTGACTGCCTTATATTTGAACCTACTGAATATATGTATGAGCTAATGCGTGAGTCAAGTAGATAAAAACAGAGTGATTTAATGCGATGGAAACGGTATAGCAGGCGTATTTTTAGAAATTTTAAACTGTTTTATACTGTTGAAATGGTGTCTGTTCGTGTTATTCGATCTTGAGAACAGATAAATCTACTAATCTTACTTAAGAGCATGTTTTATGATCCTTTTCTTTCTAGATCACTAAAAATATTAACGAGGCATGTCTATAAGTCCTCCAAATTTAATCCTCGCGATAAATTTGATGCACGATATTTACGTCGTAAATCACGCTGCTCAATTTAAGAGCAAACTATTAAAAATTTCCATGAAGTGAAAAATAATCTATATGTACAGCGGCTATGTTCAACATGGAGTATGAAGTACTTTTATCGATAGAATGAATTGTATGCTGTCAATGATAACAAAAGCACCTAGACACTTACTATTTACTGGTTTATTAGCTAAAACACATAATTAAATGTGCAGCAGTAGATGACCACATAGCTTTCTTTCTCTCTTGTTTAATTTATGAGGGTAGTCCGAAAAGTTCCAAGCTCCAAGACGAAGACGGCACTATCCGTGAAAAAAATTTTGGTAGTGTACTTGCGTATGCGTTAAAAGATACCTTAGAAAGTTTCAGCAACGTTGGGCGGTCAGTTGTTGTTTAACGGTCGCTTGTGTCAGTCGATGTTATTGTTTAGCCGGGAACGTGTAGACAAAGTGATAAATCACCCAGTCTATTCACCAGATCTGGCTCCCACCGACTTTTATCTGTTCCTTAGGCCAAAAGTTTCGTTCAGAGGACAGTGATTTTCATCGAATGAGATTCGTAATCACCTATTTTGCAGAGCAAGAAGAAAAATGTATAGGCGTGCAAGGAGACTATGTTGAGAAATAAAATTGAATTTGACAAAGAAATACTTGTTTCTGTGTTAGGATGGAAATCTTTCAGAGCACCCTCGTAGCACAGGAAACATTCACATGGGGGTGTATTGCGCCTAATATTAGCAACACAGTTTAATTGGATGTGGGCCGTGTGACGCCTTGTGTTTATAAGCACTTGAATCTTTTATATTTTGGAGCATCTTCAACACTTAAACTTCATAAAGTACTGTAAATTAGCAGGGAATATAGATCTAATTATAGATTTCACCATAGCTGAAATAATAGTTGAAACAATAGATCTCTGCCTGACATAACTAATTTATCTTTGCAGATTGTAGTGATTATCATTAGAAAAGTTTCAACACCGACAGCAATTAACGCTAAATGCAAAGCACACATCCGATAATGTTTTTCATCCAGAAACAAGGATATGTGAACACTGCTCTTGTTTCAGAACTTTCCTTTTCACATGACATATCTGGTTAACTGAAATTAAATGGAACTTTTTGCGCTGCCTTATCTGGGATGTTCGAAGCAAAGCAGAAAGCATTTATTTCAACGGACATAAATTTCATTTTAATCCTTTAATATAAACTACTCTGGTAGCCGTGTACTAAAGGCTGTATTTTTTAAACGTAAGACGCTGCATCGTTTATCATGGAAGGAAGGCCAGAGAAAAATTACGCGGTTTATCTTAGTTTGATTTAAAAAGATAGTGTAGACGATCTATTGTGTCAGTAGGAGGTTATAAAACCTTCATTTTACTTTGGTTAATTCAAACCACTCACGCAGAAGGTATACTTGCAAATTAAAATCTTCTTCGATGAGTATCACCCAGCCGGGTTACAAGCTAGTTCCCAACATCGATTTTAATGTGTGGCACGATTGAGACTGGATTTCTAAGGCGCGTAGACCCAAACTATTTTAGAGCGATAATTATTAAACAATTAATTTAATTAAAACAAATCACTGAAAGCTTCGATACAGAAGTAGATTCTATGCTGCTAAATCATAACTTACAATACTCAACCTGACTTACGCTTTTCTGTTTTCTTTAGGACAGAAAATTTATAACGTCTGTTCTGTTTGAACATTAACGTACTATTCCAGAAATAGTGATATAATTGTTTTAAAATTAGCAGAATACACTGCTGTTGCTATCTGATTCGATGTGATAACATATTTTAATAAAGTTATACGTTCATAACGAGCTAAACCAATCCTGATAAGATCATTTCCACTAAATGAATATTAAGAGCAGAGTTCCGCAAGCAATTTACACGAATTTCGATCATTTATTTTCATTTAAGCCCACTTCCTGTTTCATCTGTCTTTTCCTTACTCCTAAATGTCGGTAACCTACTTTTTTACATCTTTTATTAATCTTTTCATCTTGGTTTATTATTCCAGGGCAAAGTCCAATTCTACTTCTATGCTTAAATACTTCTATAATCTAATAATACATACATTTCTCATAGTATGTGTAATCTGATTTTTATGTAAACTGTATAGATAATTTTAACATATAGCAATTATTTTTGAATTAACATACATTGGCTTACAATAAGAAGGATTCTTCACGAAGGTTTCTTGAATTTAAGTTACCGAAATGCCAGAAGTATGGTCATTATGATCTTTATTTTTAAAGGTTTTTATATTTTGTTTAATGGGTACTGTGTTATTGATGCTACTTACTAATATATGTTTTCGTTCTGGAAGGAGTTTTACAATATACACCAATACTTTCCCTAGCATGATCCATCAATGTAGAATTTATACCATATGATCACTGATTTGTTACCGTGCTTTGCCGTTACTAATTTATAAAACGAAGATTTTTAACAGGTTACTAGATTGACAGTTTCTACAGTTTTATGAGCATGGAACAGAGAACATTTTTGTTACAGCGGTCCTTCTATTTTTAAAATAAGAAGAATTTATACTAAGAATTACAACTCGTTTATTTAATCTAACAACATATGTAGTTGTCCATAGTTGTGTTTAAGATGAAGTTATGCTGTACTATAGTTTGCGTTAGGGCAACTATATATCTTGTTATATTAAATAAACGTATTGCAATTCTCAATATAAATTGTTCTTGTTTTAAAAATATAAGAGTTGCTGCCCCAATATTTTTCTTTGTGTGTGCAAAGAATATTGACCATATCCCATATTTCGAGATCTTGTTGATTAATTTATAAGTACACTCAATCCTGTCAATTACTGAAATCATATCAACTAATACCTAGTGCTTCATGTCCTCTTGGTTTGTGATTGTATATTTTAATGCACTGTTATGCGACACATTTTTGTACTTTTGTTACATGAGTGTGTGGAGGAAGCAGCGTCTTGTGGTAACTACCTCTTGTGTTGTGAGTATACTTGAGTTCATATTCTTTGAAAAAGCCGTTGTAGTTCAATATTCCGTGCATCCGAAACACATCTATACATGAGAGTCTATAGTTAAGTCCAAGTACTGATCTTACACACCTTTTTTGTAGCTTGAAGGGTTATTTGCGTCTATAGAGTTTCTCAATGGTGATAAAGCTGCCTCAACACTAACATTTTTAACTATTTTTTTTTTATTTTTAACGCATAACTTTGGGAAGAAAGCTTATTTGCAAGCACTTCGATGTGGTCTTTCTAGGACAAATCGGAATCTAGGATCCAGATCAAGAACGTAGCCTTTGGAGAAGAGATAAATTGATATCTGTAACTGTAATATTCACGTTATTGTTACTGGCGAATTTTAAAAATTTACTTTTTTGGATATTCAAGTTTAGGTCGTTTTCGTAAAACCAATCTTCGTACAGCTTTATCGTATTTTCTGTAATAGTTACCAAATCCTGTCTTACATCCCACGACTGTCGATGTATCGTCTGCAAACATTATTGTTGCGTTTCGTGAAGCGTTAAGTAGGTCGTTTACATAGAGAGGAATAAAAGTGGCCCTGGTACCAATGCAGCGGAACACTTCTTACTATTTTATTTAATTCCGACCGCGATCGCACTTTGATATTTTTCTGACAAGTACGAGTTTTCCCAGATTTAATGTGACTCCTAACCTAGTTTAAATTAGCTGAGGAATTTAGTAACCCAAACTTTCACGTAAAACTTTTTATTTTTTGGCCGATTTCTGCGCTGTTACTGGTTTAATAATAACAAATGTTAAATTTTACTAAAATAGTAATGTTGAATCTCAATAACGCCATCTAGTGGTCGTTTGTAAAAATTTAAGACGTTATCCTCATATAATAGTGGAATCAGATTTCATATGTTTCAATGGCAAACGTAGTTCATCTCTAATTTCCCCGTTTATTTAACTTTAAGTTTTCCAATAAACGACCTACAATACATTTGAGTATCCATTTATGTTATGTGTTTCATGTATTCAAGTACTATAGTGTCATGTTCCCTGTAACTGGGTTATGCTGTTGGAAATATACAATTACTATTATTATTACTTTTATGAAAAATACCACTATTATTCGCCTTCGCACGTGTATATTTCTTAGAGATAACGCAAGGAATCTTTCGTGTTTAATGAAATTTCGAGCGCGACGCACACAAGCTTACGTGGACATAAAAGCCGGGAATTGCAGTCTTGTCTAGAGCAGCGATGCATTCGGAAGCCGTGAAAGATTGATACCGCGGCGCGTTAGATATCTTTGTAAATAATTGATACCAAGCGTTAATCTGTAATTAGAAGAAGAGGATCAAGAGATGCGCAACGGTCGCGTTTGGACGCATGCCCGTCACCGGGAGCGGCTCATACAGTGTGCGGTAGTGGAGCGTGGCGGTAACATGCCAACAACCGAGCTCCGTATCGAAAACGGTGCCGAAGACGAGGACGAAGACGACCGGTCATCCATGGGCCACAGCGGTGGCGCGAATATTACCATTCTAAAGTAAAGAACAAGAATATAGATAAACATAGCTGATATAGTGTTCCCATTCTAATGTTAAAAACATAATATTTAATATTCTCTCGAATAATAATAACAATACTTATATAAATAAAACTATATAGTTAATCATTTCGTACTTTACGTTTCACATTTATTCGCCGACACACGGGCTGCTTCGGTTAAAACGGGTACTGTAAATAGTGTGATTAGGGACCAAAACACAACCAACTTTAATTAAAAAAGTTCACAACAATAAACTTTTTTCTTTTTCCAATTCAAATAAGTAAGGACACGTGCAACATATAACAAATTCTAACTACACTCTTCCATAATAAAACTTGATCGTAAGAGAGAGCGCCTCATCAACCATGGCAATGACAAACATAACCGCGCGTACCACAGTTAGTACCGAGGAGCCATTCCTTTTCTTGGAAAACGGTACCGGTAACGGAACCTCATCCAATTTGACCAGCGTAATCATCACCTCGTATCCAAGTGGTTATACCATGCCTCAGATAGTCTTGGCTTCCATTATCGTCACCATCTTGATGATCGTCGTGGTTGTTGGTAATATGCTGGTGATCATAGCGATAACCACCGAGAAAGCTTTAAAGAACATACAGAACTGGTTCATAGCTTCCCTAGCTGTAGCGGATTTTTTCCTCGGATTAGTGATTATGCCGTTTTCTTTGGCGAACGAACTTATGGGTTATTGGATCTTCGGTGCGTGGTGGTGCGATGTGCATTCAGCCATGGATGTGCTACTAAGTACCGCGTCCATCATGAATTTATGTCTCATATCGCTAGATAGATACTGGAGTATCACGCAAGCCGTCGAATATCTCAAGAAGAGAACTCCAATGCGTGCCATCCTTATGATAGGTGCTGTCTGGTTGTTATCCGCCATAATTTGCATACCACCACTTCTCGGATGGAAAGTACCGCGGAACCCTAACGAAGTGCTGCCGAAATGTCAGGTAGGCGAGTTTGTTGTGTTGCCTTTTGCGGCTGGTATGGTTTTTGTCATTGTTTCGGGGTTCAGATAATTACCATTATTAATTGTGCATAGTGTTTGACAGTTCTTATTAATTACAGTCTTACTCTAGAGGATACATTGGGCATGGAACAACGGAATAGTATGCTAATTTGAATAGAGATAAATAACTTTGTATACACCTGCGGAAAGGGGTTTCACATAGGGATCTAGCACTAAATTTTTTATTGAAAAGTTTTACGTTCTAATTACCTTAGTTCTAGAAGTACTTTAATTTATTGCAAGGCATCATGTACACCGTACCACATCCGAAAAATACCTTATTCATATTTTGATACATTGTGTTTCAAATGTTTTCTTTTGCTGTATTTGAAGTTATGACGTCGCCGCTAACATTATTAAATTAGATTTGTTGTCTCTACTTCTTCGTTTGCATTTTGAGAAGTCGAGAAAGTTTCTAGAAACAAATATTAGAAGAATTAGAACTAGAGTCTCGTAGATTTAATCGAACAAAAAAAAACTCCTGGCTTTAAACTCAAGGAATTAATTTTGAAATTTAACGGACGTCGTGGCAACCCAATGACATCTCTAAATGCCATCAACCGTGCCATCATAGGAAACATATTTACTCCAAATTTTAACATTTTCAGGTCTTCGTTGACCGATGATCCCAAAACTTGGGTTTTTATTATTGGAGCATCATTTCAAAGCTTTACCGACCTCAAACCCTAGTGTTTATCTAAATTTTGGTCAGAAATAAGGCAGAATTGAGACCAATTTATTTAGGGAAATACAATTAATAGAGTATTATTTCATTAATTAGTATTCGATGGTACACGATCTAGTACCAAAGCTTTCGGAACCGGAATCAATGAAGTATTTGGCTTTTGAAATTACAAAATTTGTAATTGTGCAAAATGTATGTATATTTAAAAGTTTTTTGTGAAAATCTAAGACAATTGGTGAGGTATTCATGTAGTATGGTTCCACATCAGCCATTGGTGTCATAGTGAGGCAAATTTGGTTCGATCAATGCAAGGCACGTCCGAGAATCTCCTGCCAGGGAATTTTCCTGGATATTGGCGGAAACATATGCATATTGAAACGCCATTCAATGCTGTTTTAGTTGAAATCGCGTATCAATTTCCTTTGATTTGAAGTTTCTTTTTTATCAGGTTTTGTATGGAGACTTTTCATAGGTACTTGCGTATTTTTTATATAAATAAAGCAGTAAAATCAAAACATATATCTAGAAGTGTGACTTTTCAAAACCAAAAATGTATAAATTAATTTTTGATAAATACTTAAAAATAATGTTTTAACCAGTAATGTAAGTAGTACTAAATTGAAAAATATAGAAGACGCAATGATTCGATCAAAAAAAAATTGATACTTGATTTTTGTAATATCCTCTGTTTATATTGAAAACAAAGAAAGTTCCTTGGAACATCTGCGACATGAGGAAGTTCATATTGATGTAAACTTTTGCTTTGAAAAGTGCTTCCTATAGTACACGGCGACAATCAGTTCCTATCAATATTTGTAGCGGTAAACGGCAACGTAATAGACATCGGACAGCGTTGGTGTTGTGCTGTTCGTTTTCCATAAAGTCGTTACGTGTAAACTAATGTATGATTAGTTTACGTGTGACTACTTCCCAAAGGGCACAGTTTCTTGAATGCTGGATACGAGAAACTCGTCTAGGTCGGCCTTTAGGGTGGAACCATATTGCAGCGGTGCGACTAGAGGGGATGCGGTAATAAACATTACATATTAAAAAATACGCGCTACACACAGCGATTCCATTTTTTTAAATATGTGATGTTTATTGTCTCGTCCTTTTGCCTCTGATCTCGAAGTTGCATTATGTTTCCGGATTTTGCTTTCACCAAAATTTCTTTTTAGAATAAAAATCCTACACAAGAAGAATAAAAAATATTTTTACTTGCCGTAAATAAAAATACGTTGGTTTCCAAATATTACGCGTATTTCTTCAAAATCTGTTATGTTTCAACGTTAAGCATTTTATTATGGTTAACACCCCGAGAAAAATGATTGCATTAATTCAACGCAAAAAAAATGAACATTAGAGCGGCTCTAAATATAGTGTTGCTACATCATAGAACAATGTTGACGCAACACTAAATGTGAACATAATTTTGTGTATTGAATCAACACGCCAGTTGCGTTGTTTATAAACACCACTAAAAGTGAGTTGAGCCAATGCCTTTTGCGTTTATTAATATAAAAAGGCTTTGTTTTAAGTATAATATATACTTAGTTTTTAAGTATAAAATTATATCTACGCCAAGCACACCGCATCTCTATCCCATATGTAACTATAAATTATACTTAGATATACTTAAATTAAGAAGAAAATTAATTTTTTTTCTTCATGAAGAAAACCAAGTAATTACTGAAAATAATACTTTATTATTTTTAAAAGTTGAATTCAAAAATCTAGAAATTACAGCATTTATTTTTGTTTCAAGACCAGAAGTCTTATATCAAATAAATTCCATTTTACAAAGAAAAGCATGTACTATGAGTAATATAGAAATTAGAGTTTCTACCTGAAAGTTATTATCAAAGATGTGCATATGATTGCAAACGTTTCAAGTTTTCAATTGTTAATTTTTTAAAATATGATGCCATAGTAAAAGCAGCTGTTTTAAATGAATTTAACGATTAAGAGATTTTCACTATTGTATAAAAAGAATACAAGGAAACGTCAGAAAATTTGAAAGCTTGGTTGAGGAAAGGTTAATAGACCAAGAGACACAGTGGGACATCATACAAAATAGTCTTAATAAGTATGAATGCTGAATACTAAACATTATTACGTTGTTGAAATGTTAAAACTTTCAAGCATGTGTCCTTTTTATGAAAGGACATTCGTTTCAAATTGCGCTTTGAACTAGTAGAGATTGAAGGTATTTTATTTATTTGACAATTTTGAATTTCTTGTATGAGGAATCAAATACAAATATGAAAATATAATATTGTTGAAAGATGATATTCTTTGATAAGTTTAAAGGAAAACACGTTATTGGAGTATGGGAAACAGGATAGTAGCACTTTTTCAATTTAGAAGATGAGGTATAATTAAAAAATTTACGATATAAGAAGACGCCAATTTACCTATTTTTCTAAAACCGTTGGAAAGTATTTAAGCTGTCGAATGTACGTTTTTCTAATACAGAAACATTCTTTATGAAAGTAATACATATAGTTATATATACATTGCACGTTGTTTTCACATGTTTCTGGTTAAATGTACGTAACATTAATAAGATAATAGAACGTTGTGTTTACGTTTGGAATATTGTGTTTGCACATGTTATAAATCATAATACGGTGCACTGTTAAAATTAATGCTCTCTGACTGTTCCTTAAGAATAAAGGTATGTTTTAAGTGGAGGTGATTTTAAGACGACTAAAAAAACAATTTTGGCACTACAGTGACGCAATTTTTAGATTTCTAGTTATTCTCTTATTATACAAAGTTTAAATAGTAATAAGTAGAGTAGGCAAATTCGGGTGCGCACCATCGGCGTAGCTAAGGAATGGATTCTCGCATGCGAAACACCAGTCAGTATCTAGTTCTCTGCTGCCTGGAGCGTACATAATAGTAGCAGCGAAGTACTTTGTGTTCTGTTTTTAATAATGTCGAAGGTACGTAGATTGAGAAAACAGTTATCATCAAAGGCAGTGAATAGGTTCATTAAGGATTATCCGGATTTGACTTACGGCGGCGTAAAAATTAAATGTTTACTGTGTGATATGTATCTAACGTGTTGGTCACAAACACGTTGTAAACGGCATGTGCAAAGTGCAGACCATAATAGTATCAAAACCGGTATCGCCGCAAAATACGAACAATTCTTATTTGATTTATATACAATGATGATTCAGTGTAATCTGGCGTTTACTTTGTTAAACGATTCATTTATTTCATTTTGGAACAAATACGCTAATATTACATTACCGAGCAGGACCACGTTACGAAATTATTTACCATCTGTGCGTGTACATTTAGAAAATAAAATTAAGGCTGAACCGAAAAATAAAAAAGTGTGCTTGTGTGTGGATGAAACAACTGATTGCAAAAAAGACCTGTACTTAATGTTATGGTGCGCAAAATGGAACCACATCAATCGTCATCTTCAATTTTATTAGCTTTTAGACGAATAGAAGAATGTACTGCCCAAGTAATTTCAAAAGTGGTGTTAAGCACATTGGAAAAGTTTAAAATATCCAGAGATCAAGTCTTAATGTTTATGACAGATGGTGTTGCAACCATGCTTTCTGTAGGCGGGTCTCTGAAGGAACAGTGTGGTAACTTTTTACATATTACTTGTACTTACTATTATTTAATCTCGCTTCTCCAGTTTTTCAAGTTACGGAAGACGCTGAAGTTTTTTTTAATCATCAAATTGCGTACACTGTCGATTTTGTATTTTATACATATGACTAGAGATGGCAATTTTCCGTGATCATTCAGTAACATAGAGATGATTTATCGAGATCGGTTCATAATATCTTAAAAACTTTGTATCTAGCACCGGAACGGCACCGATCGCGATAATATATCTCTGCATACTGACTCCCTTCGCATGCAATAGTCTATTCGTTAGCTACGCCAATGGTGCTCGCCCGAATTTGTTCATTCTAGTAATAAGAACAGCATTCTGGCTGTGGAGCTGCAGGACGCATTAAAATATTTCTAACCAAAGAATGTTTACTTATTACATTTTTTATAAATCTGTGTTCGCAATGCAATATTTTTAAAATAAACCATTCTCATTGGCCAACGCATCACGTGATCAACTATTGCAAGTATATGTACTATGTAGCTGCAGTCAATGCAGCCGCAAACAGTTTATTCGTTGATCTGCTTCCTGTCAGTAAATAGTGAAATAAATCGGAATCGTATTATTTCTATCAGTCTGTTTATTCGATAAAGTTATCAAAAAAAATATAGCAAATATTTTCTCAGCAACAAAGGAAATTTATACATTGCTTGGGGCTGTACTTAATTGCAGTAATGCAGCTATTAATCTTAAATATTTCCCTAACAAAATATAATCATTTCTAAAACTGCAATATGTATTGATATTGCGTACGCACTATACCATAGATAAAATTATAGTTTCAACGCACGATTTATGTAAATTTTAATCGGTGCACGGGGGACTATAAGGTGTGGAAATCAATTGTTGAAAGTTTCCACGGACACAATGACACCCCTTGGCACACTGTAAGGGGAGTTCGATTTTTTAATGTATAAAATTCATTTTGTTTTGAACGTAGTCTCCTTTCAGGTCGATACACTTAGTTCAACGTTACATATCTTTCGTAACCCATCTAAAAAATATGATATCTTCAAACCTGTAAAATAGGCGTTCTTTTCTGCAAATACATAGTTTGAGTCAAATCTTTTTCCGCAGAACCATTTTTTCATATTCGGAAATAAGAAGATAATGACTGAATGTTAAATCTGGCGAATATAGTGGAAGGAAGCCGAATCCCAACTCATGCAAATTTGCTACGGGGGCGACACAAGTGTGCGCTCGTGCATTATCTTGATGAAAAAGAATTCTTTTCTTCGCCAAATCCGGACGTTTTTTTTCACAGCATTGTTGAAACGCTTCAATTAGTTGGCTTAACACTCGCCATGTATGAATTGACGCATTGCACCATAACATGGTCAATTGTTGCTTTCAAGTTGACACACGTGCGTGTATACGGCAATCGCGATATCTCATCATTTCTCTTTTTCAAAAACAAATATTTATCACTGCTTTATACCGCTTCCGGTTGTTGTAAAATCATAACAGTTGTTCACTTTCAATGGTTTTTATTAGCTAACTCACCTACGTACCTGTTTGAAAACTTAGCAGGGCTTTTATCAAAGGTTACTTTTACGAAAAATAGAGTTATTCCAATTCTAGTAGCGCCACCGCTCACTGAGGCCAGGTAATTATCAAAGTTTCCTCGTATCTCGCAAAGGATGTACACGGCTCCATCTAGCGCCGTTTCATTGTAATTGCTTTGTTCGCGCATGTGATTCAAATTTTTTGTACTTTTTGGTAGTACCTTACTAATATAATGTTCATTCATAATGAAAAATAATTGGTACCTTCCCTAGAAGAAGATGCAAAACGAAAATAGAGTTCAATTTAGTTTGAAGTTATTTTCACACATCTAGTTACTATCTAGCATTTATGTTTTAAAGAAAATTGTAGAATACATCAAGAATGTAATTTCTCGCCAATATGTGGCATTATTCCAAATAACCCTTTAGTTATTAGTTCACGGAATTACCGAAATAAATACCTTTTACACCTACGTAAGTACACCTATATACTATAACGAAATAAACTCTCATTTGCCAGCAAATTCGATATCAGCATTCAATTGCATTCAGTGGAATTACAATCATATACACAGTTTCAACTTAAAGCTATCATCGCTTTCATAATGCTATTCTGATATTAAACAGCGAGCAGTATTTTCGAATTGCGTTTCAAATCCCAGTCACGTATTCATTACTGAGATATTGTTTCGTGGTTTGTTATACTTGGTTCGTTCCCAAACAAACCCGCGAGCATACAAATCGGCCTTCATTGTTTCACCTGCACCCAAAAATTTTCGCGTAACGTACTATGGGTCTAATTTAGGAATATGCTTTTATGCACGCCAAAACTAACATCGCTTGTACGCTATGTACTCTAAAGGATATTTGCGTACATACACGTATACCCAAGTTTTGTTGGAAAAACAGTTTTTAATAAACTTTCAAACTTTCCTGTTTGTTCTGCCGCTGCGAGAATGAGAAGTCAACTTTTCATTTTCAACTGAATTAAACTTTTACGTCTTATGAATCGAATAATACCGAGCAAAAGAATAAGACGTTGAAAGGCCTTTTATTTACTTTGAAGTAGGATGTATATACAGAAGAAAGGGAAGGTATAGAGAGGTTGAAAAGTGCTTTGTAACGTTCTCATAACAGGTAAAATTGTGTGTTAATTCATGAAAATAACAGGCAGATATTGTGTAGCTGCTAAGAGTAAAAACAGTTTGGCCGCAGTTAAAGTTAACAATAAAAATGTTGTACTTCATAGCCTTCATGAAGATAAAAATATGGTTTCGAAGATTATCAGGGAATCATAGGTTGAATGCTGTTTAAGAGCAGATATATTCAATCAGGATATAAGTCACATGTGCACACTTCATTTTTGCGAAATGGACGACGAACGAAGTTTACAAAATGAGTTACTATTTTACAATAAATTCCATAATTCAAAGTATCTTCTATAACAATCTTAATGTCTAAATTTTGCGGCAATGACGAAAGAATACTGATTTAACCTTAACCAAAATATTCCGGAACGTGGGCGTAGTCAGGTTTTTGAGCAGGAGTGGGTAAGCTTTGGAAGTACTAAATATAATTTCTTATTGCTGCGGAAAAGTGACACAATGCGGGCACTCAGAGGCGGGCAGGCGTCCACCCCTGCCCTTACCTTGCTACGTGCTTGTTCCGGAAATGGTCTATTTAATCATTTAGTTGGGTGTTGTACTTGGATATTGGGGTGAAGTGCGTGCACTTGCTCTTAATACCACGGATTAATTTGTGTAATTATATGTTGAATGTGTGGTTAATATCAAAATAGTAATCTATATTTTGCAGAATTTGAACAATCATTTATTATTATTTAAATTCTGTCATTTTGATAATTTGTATTAATTTTTTGTTAAAATTTTTTTTGTAATATTAATTTATAGGGAATCATTAAACCCTTAAGGTATTCTCAATAATTTGTCTAGGTTGTCCCATAAGTTTTTGTGCATTAGTTAAGAAAACCAAACATTGGAATAGACAACATTTTTTCGTTGAGATATAATCCATTATTTTGTCTATTCTTCGGCCAATGTGTTATCGATACCACCCTGCTGGTTTAGAGGCAAAAAAGTCTCGACAAAGGTTTTCTACTTCCTGAATATTGTTAAAGTTCCGACCGCGCAAGAAATGTGCCATTGAATGAAATAATCCATAATCAGATGGAACAACATCCGGTCTGTATCAGGGATGAGGCGAAACTTCATCTCGTTTCATGTTTTGAAATTTCTCCTACGCCGAACGGGATTTGTGGGCTAGAGCATTATTTTAGTACATAAAAATGCTGTTTCTATTGATTACTGCAGGGTACACAGTATTTCATAAATTCGATCTAGATGCTTGCAATACAGTCTTGCATTTACAGTTCTTCCCTCATAAACCAATTCAATGTGCAAAGCTTTTTCAAAATTCCATTAAATGCACAGCGTGGCTCTTTGCCTGAATCGGTTCTGACGAATCACAGGAGGTACCCTTTCTCTTCGTTTCGTGCAACTCACCCTTTTGTTTTGTTCGGATTATGTAAACAAAATCCACTTCTCATCACTTGTTACGATTCTCTGCCGAAATCAATTACCTCTAGGAGTTCTTGACAAATCATACAGATCCATTCGGAAGGAAACCCATTTTCTTCAAGTGTAGACCAATTGTGAATTTTGAAGGTCCAACTCTTGTTGACAATTCACGAACACTTGATGAACACTTGGGGTTTGTCCTGAACTCTTTCTCTCAGAGCATCTTTGTCTATTTAAGAAGGTATACCTGTACATCTGTTATCGGTCAGTCTACATGTGACTTCAAATTCTGCAAACCAAATTGCTGCCGTATTTTTCTAAACCGTACCTTCTCAATTCAATTTCATTAACGACGGTTAACTGCCGCTTTCCCTCTGAGACTCTTTTTCGGACTCAGAACCGCTCAAATCAGTCGCTCTTACAAGTAATACACACCTCAATATCATATTAAACTATACGACGATTTGCACCGGTAACCTATTTTGAACGGTCCAGAATCGGTTCAAATGTACAAGAAAAACAAACTTATTATTTACACGGAATTTAGTAATCTAAAACCATTAACGTTCTCCGCATAGCAAACGTTCATCGATAGGCCAACCATTAACATATCGAAGTCGTTGGATTGGCAACCGAATAAGCAAAGAGGCAGAATAGACATCTTTGACACAGGATTGGTTTTGAAATTAAGTTTAAAGCGAATATTTAAAGCATTCTTGATCATCAAACACAATTAAAGGAAATTTAAAACCATTTAGAAACAAAGAAAATAAAAAGTTGAAAAAAGGATTTGAAGAGGATCTGACATCAGAGGATTATTCAAAGAGGACATAGAACACTATAAAGCAACACACACATACCACAAACGGGGATTTACTTATACCATACGCACGAAGGCTGTAAGTAGTTTTCCAAAATTTTGTTGTAAGTCAATTACTGAAAATAAGAAACGACTTGTTGTTATTCTCTATTCTCCAGGTGACATTGAAAAAACTACTATACATAATACCACGCGGCAGATGACCATAAAATAATAAGAAGTATCTATTATACAGACGTCCGTAAGCCTTTTTTGTTTTCAAGATATAGGACCTTAGAATTCAATTTTTGTTTAGTTTCTTCCGATTGTGAAAACATAATTAGTAATAAATATTATCATATTGTTAACATGTTGAATTGATTTTTTGTTATGAGACATTGAAGAGAAATAAATTTTCAAACAACAGTTAACCTTTAATATTCTGCATTTTGAAAACAAAAGACTTGCGGACTAAAATAATGCAAAAAACCTTTTTGTATTATTTTATGGTCCTCTATCGTCTGGTACTACGCATTGTAGTTTTTTCAATGTCACCGTATATATTTCATGGTGACGTCTCAATGTTCATAATTTTAGATATATCCCTTTGTGTAATTTAGTTTCGGTAATAGTTTTCATTGCTGGAATTCAGTTCGTAATTCATTTAATGCACCATAAATTTCCATCATAAAGCTTCAAAAATCTCCATGCAATAATACGAAAATCATATATCCGTTAGTGTATAATCTTTAAATTTACGAGCCACAGCTTAACTTTACTTCTACATAAATATACCAGAGGTCTGAGGTAAACTAAAGATTTTACGGCTTTATTTTTGATTTTTAAGCTGTATTAGTAAATGAAGCAAATCTTTATAGCAAGAATGATTTTACTTAGAATAATCTACGAATAGAAAATTTTCAATCCAAGAGAAACGACAAAATAATTTGTAGCAGTACTGTGATGGTTGTAACCCGCGTTTTACAGAAATCTAATTAAAAATGGCAGCTGGTGAAGAGCTGTTTATTTCAGTACAAAATGATATCGATTGTTTTTATAAAAGTAAGCATGTCTCCTATTTCATTCCTAATCAACCTAGTTCAATTTAACTTATCTCGCAAGGAGATAAGTATTTCAGTATCAGTAAAAGAAATCAATAAACTAATCAACTTAAAGGAGTTGAAATAGGGAATACTGAAATTCCGATAAGATATTTCCAGGAATTTATTCGCTTGACGTTACACTCGCCTGTTATATTTTTAAGTTAATAGGATCCATATGTTGCATTGGCGATGAACCTAGCAGTGTTAAATTTAGGCTGCTTGATAGAGTAGATGATTGTTTATTTCTGTTAAGATAAACTTTGTATACATATGTATATATAATTGCAGGTTCTTAGAGGGTTAATACAAACAAGCAAATTATTATTTTGACCAAGATTATTTCGAGTTTTAGGTAAGTTTATATATGAGTTATTTTCAGAATTTGAGTGTTAACAGAATCGTATCATACTCTCAAATATGGAGGTTTTAAAAGAAGCTTTTGAGGTTCTTAGATCAAATGAAAGTGTAACAATAAACGGATAGCAAATCATACAATCATTAAATAAATACAGAACGCAACACATTTCACTAACACCTACACTGTTTAAAAAAATGTCATATGGAGGTGTTAAATATTGCTACGTATACAGATAAAACGTTTTTATTTCACATGAATTAATAGTAAAATATTCATCAACGTACATATTTAAATTTATCTCACACCTATGATTAGTCCGATGTAAATGATAATAGCCAAACTATGTTTAACGTTTGATTGAAGTTCCCTAGCGGATACTATCCGAACGGTTTTAGCTGTGTGATATGCGTGAACAGTTACAGTGAATAAATAATTTTGACACCACGCTAGGCCAGTTCTCTATGTTACTCAAACAACACCTCTATGGTTAAGACAATTATCGATCACATGGTAAATTTACGTAAATTTAATTCATTCCGTTACATGGACTTGTAGTTTTATGGTCTGTCAGTAATATTTTGTTGGAAAATGCCATAAACTTGATCAAATTTATAATACGCAAATATGGTATTTCTTTATGATTTTTTAATGGGAATGCTACAGTTGCTGTTAAAGAACATCGTTAAAGGTTTCCGTATCAGACAAATCCTTTTTATTTAGCAGTTTCCAACAAATTCTGCGAGACGGGAATACTTTTCAGCGCTAACATAACATGTGAACGAGCCACTCGACAAGATTTAGACGTCAATGACGCTATTTTTTGACAAAAAGAAATGTTAATGTATGAAATTATGTTTGTTTGTAATTACGCTGTAACTCGAATACAACTGAAAATCGGATAAGAAGATATTGAGTTTTTTACATTATTTTCAAGTGTACAGTACCCTCCAAAGTTTGGTCCGTTCCTTTCGACTTGCCCTGTATATTCTTTTCTGTATTTTTGATTTGCTTACATAAAACGTAGAAAAAAAAATAGAAAACTATAGTAATAAATGAATTTGATCGAGAAACCCTTTGCGAATTATACATGAACATAAGGATGATTGGTATCTTGTAGGAGAATGCTATGCTAGCCATGTTATTAGTAAAAGGAAACCCGTTCTTAATAGGTATCCCTTTTTCGACCATCCCCGGAAATTAGGACACAGGAATTTGTTAACTTGACAGTGTAATATTTGATAGTAAGTTAACTAAACCCTCGTAATTGAGTTTCAATTTAGTGTAAATTGACACAATCTGTAATGTATTCCGTACCGAATTCTATTGCGCTAGATGGGGTAGAGGATGATTGATTCGAAAAGATTAAATTTAGGATTTTTTAAAGTAATTAGCGTTAATAGATTCCATCGAATTTCTAGCTTCAGTATTAGCTGTTTAATAGACACATATCCGCCGTGCATGACATAGGTATATATGTAGACATTTCTCGTGCATGACATATGAATTATGGATCCCATTTGGATTGGTGAAATTACTTGGAACATTATATGCATACCGCCAGGTATGTCGGAGAGGACTTTTGATATTTCAATACAATTTACGGCATGCTTGGAATTCTTTTGTAGATTCTATGTCCAGAAAACAAATCATTTAAAAAATAGTTTTTATAAACTTTTATAAAAAATAGAAAGAATAGAGAAATTTGAACCATGGCGTTATTATGTTTGCGATTTCCCAATGGCTGGTTTGGGAAAACAGCGCATTTATACTCTCACACGGAAAAGATAGTCTTAGTAACTTATTGGTTACTAACTGATTTATATTAACTTGGTTATGAGAAATGGAAACGGATTATTTCTATTTTCTTCATTTGTTTATAAAACAAATTGATTCCTCTTGCGAAATTTCGGATTACGAAGTGTTTTTTTTGGAACCAATTAATTCTATAGAGGCATACAAGAAAGCGTTGGTCACTGAATAATTTCGTTAATTTAGCTTTTTTTTTAATAAACTTTGGGGTGTTTTTGGTGCTCTTGTAAAGGTAGTTTTAAACCTATAATTTAGATATTTGTATAATTAAAACCCTACATTGAAAAAATTGTTGGTAAACAGATAAATAGGTATTAGTCAAAAATGATCAACGTACGCGACCGAATTTTTAATACACATATGAAAATGCAGGTACACCCTTGTAATAAATAAGTAAGTAAAAATAAGTAGCGAAATAAGGAAAGCGATACCATCTGACAAAAGTATTTTTCCCAGAAACCTATAAATAAATATCCTTGAGAGATCTTTTTGCTTTTTCTGAAAATCGAATATTTATGTGCCCTAAATCTTGCCCAATTCTAAAGTATATGTTATACTATCAATGGACGGTGTCGCATCCAAATAAGGATACCACTGTAAATCTTTGTCAGGAATCTAAAAGGTTTTGGCTCCATTCTTTGTATTTTGGTGGTTTTCCTTATCGCCGCAGACGTCTTTTATAAAGTCTCTCCGAGCCTTAAATAATGATGCGGGAGTTAACGTTTTGGTGGACATTGGTCTGCGGAAATTAAATTTTCAACGAACAGAGGACAAATGGCATGTAATTTTCTCTTATGTATGGAGTTGTATAAAAACAGAATCTTTCCTCGCAGTACATTTTGTTACTTTCATAATATATAAAGTCAGGAATAACAAAAGCACTCGTTATGTAACTTTATAATTCGTAAATCTGCATTGAATATACTGCTCGATTGAATACAAATTCCGTGATAATGTTGATAGTAAACTATGCTGGTGAATGTTTTATTACGTTTTTTTTATATAAATTCATGAATATGTACGTTAGAAATAAATGCAAAACGTGTCGATATACTCTGCAGGATGCAAATTGTACGTTAAACTTTATTTATTTTTGTTATTTCGGGTAATTTTATGGTATACAGGCAGTCACAGCACGAGTTTACGTTAGCCGTATTAGAAATTAAGCAGACACAAAATTTGTAGATTTCCGAATTTATTTTGCTCGAGGGGGCTAGCTTTTAAAAAATATCGGTACGCCTATTCAACCTCCGGTTTTACCGGAAATAACGCACGCTTCATTTTCTTAACTGGATTGCCCTAATTTTTATGAAACATTTAAGTTCAGCATTTCGATAGGTCGGAGGTATTGTACAGAGTGCCAGTATTTATCGATCAAATATGTTACTACAAACTTCAATGATGTAATTTTAAATAAGACACTCTGTACATTTTTGTTGTCAACTTCACGAATACTAATGCAAGCTTGATAAGATTCCAGAAGACTTTTTGGCTTATACTATACAAATTAGGAAGTAGATGGTCTCGATTATAAAAGACTCCGATTGGAATTTATTTGTTTTCTAATTATGCAGTAATGTGTATATGTATGTACTTAAAACGGAAGTAACGTTGTAAGTTACAAAGGAAACAATCTTCAAACGCAACTGATCCCATATGTACTTGGGCCAAAACCATAATAATGGTACTCCTTTTATCACAATTTCTTTTACACGCATTATGTGTTCCAGTTTTTTTTTTTTTATAATTCCAATGACAAAATGCCTTGCTGTAATTGGGCCATGTTTAGTAAATAAAAATACCATACGTAAGAGGGATTCCTTATCTGTTTCTGTAAACATTAAAAAAATCCATGACGCCGGTAGCCTTGTAATAAAAATCCGAGATTATTTGAAAAGACAGCACAAATTTGCTTTCTTGCGGCTTTTATGTACATAGTAGCTGTACTACAAAATATTTGTGTACGTGAGCATGTAAAATATTCGCAAAATAAACTGGTAACTGCCTGCTATTGCAATTTTGAAATATTTGGTAAAAAGGGCTTTGAGGGATTTAACATGAGGAGCTTTAGTAATTGTGGAATATTACGTAACAGAACCCATACTGTCATGTATGTTAATTAACAAGAATTATGTAATTCTTTGAAATTGTTGGCATCTTTAACCCTCAAGTACTATCGTGTTTTCAGGTAACACAACTGCTATCGTGGGGTGTTTTACACCCCACTCTTTAAATTTAGCTTTTTTTTGTTAGTTATCTTTTTTTTTTCACTTTTAAACCCACAGTGTAATAACTAGACCTTTATCTTGCGATTGTTGTAAGGAAAAACAAAACTTTATTTAAAGCAAAACAGAAAATTAGGAGGAAATGTTACATTCATAAAAATTATGTAAAAAGTATTTCTTCGTACAATTTTTTCTTTTTACAAAATTGTGTTCTGTATTGTTAAGATGTCTTGGTTTTTTCTGTTACTGGAAACTATGGTCTTACTCCCTGTAAAAGAAAATGCCATTAGCATTTCACATAAAAATTCTGACAATGACGTTGTGAGGCGTACATTTTATTTGACAAAAAACATGTAATGTGTTATTTCATGTAATCAGATTTTTATAAATTTCTTACAATTTACCTTTGTAAGCATTCTGCGCATTTTACAAGTTGCTCAGAATGTTCCTTGCAGACATGCTGATGACATCTATGACACGTGGTTTTTATTTTCTTGTCTCTATTTCGCCCGCAGATGTGACACCTTTTGTAGGTTCTTGAAGGTTCTGCTTCTTGTGGCTGTTGTTGTGGTGTTTCTAAGCCTAGTAAATTTTTGATAATTGAGTTTAGCTTAGTTGACAATTCTTTTGTTTGGTATCGTCTTTTTACGTGGTCATTGACGAGTTCTCTTCCTAGACGAATATAAAATTCTCTTCGTGTCATGTTAACTGTATGGTCTGAAGTGGCTAAGAAAATTATGTAACTGTTGACACGTGAAATGTCTACCATTGCTCCTAATATAGCCATTGGCCATCGTCTGGTTCGTCTTTGGCAGGAGTACGTCATACACTTCTGGTCTAAAGCATCAACTCCCCCTTTGGTACAATTGTAGAAATTTATTATTTCAGGTTTTGCATTTACTTCAACATTTCCATTGTGATGCATAGACGAAACCAACAAGACACAGTTGTTCTTTTTTGGTATGAAGGAAACCAACGTATTATCGTGCGTAAATCCAAATTTACAGGTGTTTATTGGTTGCTGTTTAGTTTGTAAAAATGCTGGCGGAATTTCGCGCTTATTCTTACGAAGTGTTCCAACATACGTTATACCAACCCGTTTCAATTCATTCAACAGCTCTATAGAAGAAAACCAATTATCTCCTGTTAGATTTCGATTTGTATTGATGATCGGAGAAATTAATTTGAGTACACTACGTGTTGGAACTGAAAGTTTGTTTGGATTGGGTTCGGTTGTCTTTCCTGTATAAATAAATGAATTGATCAGATAATGCGTTTTCGAATCGCATAAGCACATAATTTTGATGCCATATTTTTTTGGTTTACTCTTGATATATTGGCGAAAAGAGCAGCGGCCGCGAAATCCAACAAGCATTTCATCTACAACAGCATATTCGCTGCAACTGTAATTATTCGTACAGTTTGCGTTGAAAATTTCATAAATTTTTGAAATGGCAGCAAGTTTATCACCATTGTCAATCCTGTTCCTTCTAGTTGTTTGATCGTCAAATCTTAGCACTGACAAAAGAAACAAAAACCGTTGTTTAGACATGACACCTCTAAAAATATCTCGTCCCGTACCATCCGTTGCAAAAAGACTTCTAGTATCTTCGTGGTTTGATTTAAACACTCCTGCCAAAATTACAAGTCCCAGAAATGCTTTCAATTCAATCATGTCTACATGTTCAACATAACTTGCCGTTGGTCCATAAGAAGAACTCGTTTCCGTTATTTTTGCATTTGTATGCTCTAGTATTTCATTTAGAATTTCTTCCGTAAGGAAAAGAGAAAATGCTTCAGAAGGTGTTCTTGGAGGAGTATTTACTGCCGGACCCTTTGCTCCCGGTCGAAGAGTGACTATATTAGAAGATCTGGTACGTGAAGTAGCAGGAGGATTTTTGGACCACTTATATCGATTTCGTCCATAGAAGTAACTTGTTCTTGCACTGACATCACCTAAGTCTTCTTCACTTTCGTTTTCAGATTCGACTTCAAATTCTGAACATGTGTCGTGATCACTATGTTCGCTTGCTGCATCACTCAAATCATCATCACGTTCATCAGGGCATTCACTTTCACTAACATCATCGTAAAAGTTTTCGGCAAGATTTGCTAATTGTTCATCAGTTAGAAACTTTATCATATTGTTTTTACTATTCAATACACGTATTATAGAAGGGAAATAAGGAACAAGTTGACGACGCTCTGGTTTGTGAGGAACTGAGTAAGAAATTTGTTTGAGTCGAATATTTATACGCCGTACAGAAATCAGGGGAAATGCCACTATTTGATTTGTAAAAAATCACCGAAGTCGAACATAAATGAGTGAATCCCCTGTACATGTAGGTACTATAATAAAAATCGCCGAATTGGAACGTATATAAGTGAATCCCCTATACTTACATGCACAACAACATCTGTGATTTCCCCAAAAGAGGACGAGGGCTATTATCACTATAAAATTCTAAATCATTGGTTAGAATACACTACGCTATTTTTGAAAAAAACAAACGTAATTGCTATCGTGGGGTGTTGAGACACCCCAAAAGCTATTTTTTGCTAAAACTGTAGAATATGGTAAATAATAAATTACACTATATTACATATCTCATTTGCATAGGCGAATACCTGGAACCTTAGAAATGTGACAAAAATAGTTTTAGAAAAAATTAAAAAAAAATGACCTCTGGGGTTCCGAAACACCCCACGATAGCACTTGAGGGTTAATTAAAATACGTTTATTTAAATTGAATTACAGGAACTAACATAGGGGTGCTGGTGTACCCCGCACCCCCATTTTTTTTTTTTTTTGAGAATAAAGAGACTTTTACGCACAAAACGGTGCTGCATACAGTCAAATATTAAGGCTTAGAAATGATAATGAAACTTAATTCTTAATAAATATTATGTACATATGTACATTGTTCTATTCCGTAAGGTAGTCATCAAAATTTTGTAGCACAATGGGAGTGATTAACGGTTATCGGTATGGTATTTATTGAGAGTGGCAACTATCTACATTCATCCTTTTAAAATGTTTAATCCATCCCTGTTATGCAATATTGTTTTGTAAAAACAACAAGAAAAGATATATGAAAGATATGGGGGGTACGAAGTAACCCCCCGTTTTCCCATTGTTTATTTTTACGGAAAATAAATTGCCTCATGTTTGACTATCTAACACTTCAAATTATTTTCTAAACAAAAAAAAATATATGTTATAGTTACAGAGATATAATGCCGTACTCCGAAATCGGCAAAATTAATGATTGCATCTTTATTTCGTGTAATTTATAAATTGCCGGTGTCGTTAACTAACTCCATTAAGACGATCAGATTGTCGCTAGATACTTAGGAGAAAATCGTTTTAAAAGATAACGATCTACGAGTACGCACATACAAAATTTCAATTTAAGGGAGAATCTGGCGCATTAAAATTAAGGTAATAACAGTAATCCCCCTATCCCTTGCGCTTTGCTATCGCTTTACGAAAACCATTTAGCTTCGGGGAAGCGTAAAGGTTAAATCTGCACACACATTGACGTCGTCTGCAATCAGATTGTCTGTATTCAGCGAGATACACTTTCGACATAAAATCAACCTCGCCGCTCCGACGCAATCAAACAACCAGTGGTAACAACCTTATATTCTGCACCATGCTTAGTATCGGGTAGCAGTTCAAGCATGCCGTTTCAATTACATATACAATAGAGTGTCTATTATTTGCTTTCTGTAATCTCTGGCAACAATTGTGTATTGTTCATAAAGAAGGGAGCTTCTTATAGAAGATGTTCCTACTTATTACTTCCACCAAATTAATGTGTAAAGTGCAGAAACCATCTTAGATAAGTTACGTAATTTTATTGAATCAATACGGTACGTACTTGTGTCACATTATTAACCCAACTTCGAAAAGCTACAAAAATAATAATGCTTTACTTACACAAAATTAGGGTGTTTTGCAACTGTTTAGCGCTATACAATGCACCTTGATTTATGAGCAAAATAATTTCCTTTACAAACTCTTTTTTGCCTCTCATAACGATAATAGCGAAGATAGTAGGGTTTATCTGTTCGCTGTGTACGGGAACCTTGTCGCGCAAAATCCAGACAGTTTTTGTGTTTCTTATCACCTTGATCTTCTTAGAGGCAGGTTAGTCTCTCCATCGTTGGAGTGGTATGGAACTATTGCTTCATCTTCATTCGCTACTTGGTTAATAATCGTGTTATTGGTTTCGTCTAACTCAAGAAACTTTCGATTACAGTCGACACCTTGTTCCTTCTTAATTGTGTTGAAAATTCTGGGACCCATCTTGCGCTAATTTTTGTCATACGCAAATGCTGGCCATAAAAACGCAAATTTTTTAAATCTCGGTTTGTTCCTCTATCTCCTTAGCATTTAGTCAATACGACTTTCAACGAATTTGATTGGTGATGGTGACGATGGTGGTCATTGTCCCTCTGCGTGTGTATCAATTTCAAGAGATTCTCTGCCCCAAAGAATTTTGACTAACGTTTAACTGATGGTGCAAAGTCACTATAAACCGTGTCCATTCGCTCTTTGATATCAGACGGTGATTTTTCTTCTAATGTGACTACACGATATTGAATTTTGAAGATTTTGAAAATTTACAATGCAACTTATGATTGTCTCACTTACCTGGGCAATGCTATAAACTGTCACATCATTATTTGAATGTTAACTAAAGGCAGATCTGTCAAGATGCAGCATTTTTTTTTGTGAGTACTTCCTCATTAGGTATGTACCCCATTATCATCACGTAAAAATTCACTTTTGGTGAGAATATAAGTAAAGAAATGTTTACGCATTTAATTGCCTTCTAACACTGAGAAAGATGCTCGGGTATTGTATAATTTTCCCGGCATTTTTTTTTCAATGTAGTACGTCGATAAATTTGAACAGCTTGTACAGCAAAAAGATTTACATTACCGCGTATTGTACTTTGCGGGATGTTTCCAAACTTTTAGAGTAGTCAGTTTACACTCGAGATGAGAATTTAACGGGGAATCTGGGAGAAGCGAAGCTGAAGTGCATTCACGACGTAACTCATCAATAACATGTTAAGGTAACTTCAGTACTTTCTTTTTTTTTCAATTTATCAACCAAAACTTTTTTAAAGGTTAAAGAATTGAGATAAACTTTACTACGAAAGGCGTGAACTTTTATACTTGTAATGAAAAGTAAACCTATTAAAAGGAGTATATAGAAGCGCAATAAACGGCGAAACAAGTTGGAGATTTTGAAGGGTCCAAAAATGTAATATTAGCTGGAAACTCAGTGTCAGGAAATAAACTAAAGTTAGAAAATGAAACGAAAGTATATGAATTTTCGATACATTTACATCAACCAAGTATTACCTATTTTCTTCATTGTAATTATTGTTCAGATCCAACGGTAAACAATACGGGAATTTATAAAACATCAAAGGCAGCCTATATAAGAATAAATCAAACCCGCAGGATTGGAATGAAATAAAATTGCTTGTCTAGGAAAAGTAAAATCCAACACCACTTATGAAATTGCTTGGGCAGTAGATTCTTCTGTTCGTCTAGAAACCAATAAAATTGAAGATGACGATTGATGTGGTTCCATTTTGCGCACCGTAACATTAAGTACAGATCTTTTTTTTTCAATCAGTTGTTTCATCCACACACAAGCACACTTTTTTATTTTCCAGTTCAGCCTTTTTTTTATTTTCTAATGTACACGCACAGGTGGTAAATAATTTCGTAACGTGGTCCTGCTCGGTAATGTAATATTGGCGTATTTGTTTCAAAATGAAATAAATGAATCGTTTAACAAAGTAAACGCCAGATTACACTGAATCATCATTGTACAGGAATCAAATAAGAATTGTTCGTTATTTTGCGGCGACACAGGTTTGCACTTTGCACATGCCGTTTACAATGTGTTTGTGACCAACACGATATATATCGCACACTAAACATTTAATTTTTACGCCGTCGTAAGTCAAATCCGGATAATCCTTAATCAACCTATTCACTGTCTACTATTACGTACGCTCCAGGCGGCAACGAACTAAATTCTGACTACTGTTTCGCATGCAAGAGTCCATTCGTTAGCTGCGCCGGTGGTGCGCTCCCGAATTTGCCTACTCTACTGATAACCTTAATACTTATTTCTACACTTTTACAATGTGACATTTCACGCAGCCAATAATAAACATAAAAGAATTTCTTAATGCACACACACAAATTATAACATTTCTTTCAACTTTACAATTAAGATTACTACTTTGTAAGTATGCCATATATGTGCTTCTTACTTGACCTGAGCATGTGTTTTATATAACACGAAACTGGTTGCCTAAATTATTACAGTATAGAATTTCGTGAGATAAAGACGTTTTCTTTTATCACTGCTTTTTCAACTTTATCTGATATTAGTTTGAAAGCTTGATAAAGACAAAAGTCGAAACGTAGCATGTTAAACTAAACAAATATTTAGACCGAAACTGCTCAAAGGTTGACCGTTTTATTATTTTTTATATTCTAATTTTCGAAGCATTGAGACTATTTTAAAAATGAAGATCACAAAGTTTGTAACATTTATAAACTCTTTTTATAAACACCGAGATTCAGGGTATATTTAACATACTCTGCATGTATTACTATTATCGGCGTATATTTCTGTTTTAGGCAATGCATAAAGCATCTATTGATTGCCTTTATTATCGAGGAGTCTCATCTGTATAAATACAAAAGCTTTCTACGTGAACTTCGATCGATCGATATTTTTGTGGGAGTTAGCGGTAAAATTTATGGCTACAGCTTCGGATAGTAAGCGTATGCTCGAAGTTAGGCTGCTGCAAATTAAAGAGGATTTTGCAGCGTACCGATTGAATCCACTCAGCTTGACTTATATGCTCCGTTCTAGAGAATAACCTTACTTTTCGAAGCGCATTGATTCGCATGAAAAGCGAGCAGCGATCCGTCTGCTATATACCCGGCCACCCTTTTGAAATACCCGTGCCGTTGAAACGTGCAGGAGCTTTTTATAAATTGACATGTAGCGTTACAATGGAAATATGTAAGTATTGAGAAGCGAAGCACTTTCATCCGTTATTATACCTTGTCTGCATGGTATATTTGAAGTATATGTTAAGATGTATACTTCAAAGTTGTTAAGATTGGGATCGTATTAATTTTAGCTATCACTTTGTAGAGTTACGCAATTGTAATTATTCCTGCCGAGAGTTATCTAACCAAAAACATAATGCAACGATCTTTTTTTTGGGTTTTCATCATTCCAGCTGGATTCCCTATAGACCACAACAAGGTCTCGATACAGTGAAAGTGACCATAATTTTTAGAGGCTAAGATATGAACGTTTGGATTCGTATAAAATTTGCTTATTTAATCTAGCACAGAAAAACCAATATTCTCAAAGCTGCTTCTAATCCTCTATTTAGTGGTGGTTTTTTTTTCGGTTTTTCTGGTAAATTTTCTTACTTGTCGAAGGTATTCTACAAATAATATTTTTTAATATATAATCTGGGATCGGTGCCGCAGTGCCTAGCGCGCTGGGCTAGCAGTCTCAGGGTACCGGATAGGGATACTGGGTTCGTCACTCTCAGAGTAAGGTTTTCTGTAGTTTCCCTTATTCTAAAATTGGCGAATGTTGAGGGTAAACATCTCAAGATACTCTACGACAGCATGCGTAATAATAACTCATGGGCTGCCGACGCTCTCTGTAATTGGCGATAGTTGTTTGGAGATGTGAAGGCGTGGATTATTATTATTATTGGCAATCCTTGACTTAAGCAGTTCCTCGCAACTGCTCCATTTTGACTTAATGGAATGTTGTTAAGGTTTAAGTATTTTTTCCTATTTAATGTTTCTTCATATTTAACTGCTACTATGTGAGACGATTTCCAAACCCTTAATCCAAAATGATGTTGTGATCTCCTTGCCCTATTTTGTCAGGAATTCTGCGTTACTCAATAGTGCTCCGATTTTTTTGTTAAAAGTTCCAGAATTTGTAAAAATTGTAAATTTTGATTTTGTTAAAAAAAAATTCATCTTCCAATTTTGCCAATACCCCAGTAGTCTTAAATTATCACCGGGCTGTAGCTAATATCAATCTTGCATGGTTTAAGCTTACATAAACTTAGACTTACGATACTTCTCCATACTCGAACCTGGGGCAAAGTAATAATAATAATAATAATAATGTATCTAGAAAATACAAGATTTCCGTAAACTGTGCATTGTACATACATTTAATTTGCCATTTGTTATCCCGTTGATTTCCCAAGCTACCATAAATATTGGTAAACGGTAAAAAAGAAATATACCATATATAAACGACTCATTTTCGACCAAGATTTCATCAAGTTCCAGAAGAATGACACGATGGTAGCGTTGACAAGGTAAATATCTTGTACTGTAGATTTGTTGGCACAATTTATATTTCCCAAGCACCCACTCAGTGATTTTACTCAAACCACTACTTAACCATATGGCTAGAAAATGTATTCAGATCCATTTCATCGTTCCTCAAGGCATTATCATAGGTATTCATGATTGTGATTTGTTTGGCTTTTTTTGTTTTCTGGGATATTACAGCGACTAAAGTTCTACTTATGCATTGTTTTCAATTTCATTTACTTGTGTATTTAAGTTTTAGTTTATATTACACTGCATTGCAATTTTTTTTTCTTTATACATTGTTCTTTTATTGGATTTGTTAGGTATTATTATTACCTATAACATAATAAATTAATTCAACGATCTTAATATATTTTACTTGGATTTATCGTTATTGATCAAGTGGGAATTAAACACACTGATGTAGTGGATCCTTAACTTTGCTCTGCAATTTGAAACAGAACACCAACGTCGTCCATTCGTTAATTGTTTATTCATTATTCTCTGTAAAGTGCATGACAAGTCAAAAAAATACACAGAAAATAAACTTACAGCTACCAAATCTACAACTGTCAGGAAAGAGCAAAAAGACAAAGTAGCGGGATTAATGACTAAATAAAAATAAAAGGATAACATATATTAACTCCCCCAAGAAAAAAAAATAACTACAATAGCATTGAAGAAACTCTCTAATAGCGTTGCGGAAACTGCGAACTATGTGGTTTCGTTTAACTTCCCCGGATAAGTGATTACCGCTTTCTGGGCCAAGAACCCCTTGGCCCAGATGAACCACACAAGAGTGTTCCATACTAAAACCTGGAGTAGATTTCCGCATAATACTGCGTCCAGACAAACACCATGTTTATGTGAATCTTTCTGGGATTCCGCTTTCTCCAACCACCACGCGTGACCAGAACTTGAAGAAATGCAGGTAGAATTTTTGCGATATACACCCTGAAATTTAACGTACAACTCGCACAAGTTATTTCGAAGACAATTGGATTCAAATTCAGCAATTAAATTTAACCACATCTGACTTTATTAATCGTGCTTAGGACATAGCAAATTTTGGTAATCTTATATTTCCAAAAATACGTTGATGATGGAAGACAATGCTGTTTTTATGGTAACATAACATGGTGCGGGGATACAGATTCTATGCTATTTTACACCACGCACAAATTTATATTTCACTGACAAATAAGGCGAACGACAATTAATTTACGAAATATGTCTAAAGTAATACTGAAGATTGTTGTGAGGCTATTTTACAATAAATTTTACATTTTAGGATATAATTTTCACCATTACCGTCGTTGTAGACTTATAATATCACCCTCACTCCCGTAAACACTCCAAAGATAATAGGCCAGAAAAAGAATTTTAGCTTCCAAAACCGACCTCCCAGCTACAAGAGGGAAATTAATATTAATCTTGATCCTGGGAATAATAATATTACTTAATATTCAAGCAATTGTTCAAAGTGTACGTATAACGCTGAGACATGCTGTGTGCAATGGTATACCATCGACCATAATCACAGTAACCAAACACTCGGCAATTGTCGCTTTTGGGGACTCTCGAGAAGTAGATTTTCTGTCGTTATCGATCATTCTATACTGTGGTAACGATTTCGATGGTCATCTTGCAAATGTTCGTTGGTATAAAAAATGTACAAGTAATCATAGATGCCGATGCCACATGTAAACAAATTGGGGAATATACCTTCTCATCTACCAGTGTTTATAGTTCGCCCATAATATTGTCTACAAGCATGAGAGCATACAAAATTATTCATGCCAGGGGAATACTGACTTAACATCGTTTGCTATTGAGTTTACAAATCTCAAGGTACATATATAACGCTCAAATTTGTTGCATTGTGGTCGAATTAGGTAGCGAAATTAGCATTTCCATTAATCATAACATACGCAAAAGAAATATTAGGATTTTGGTCGATACATATGATAAATTACCTACTAGGCGACAAGAGTAGAATTGCTGCATATTGAGAATATGTAGGAGAACTCGAAAGATAAATGCCGTAATGCTACAATGGGAAACTGAGAACGCTCGACAGAGGCTATCATACTAAAATTCATTCATCTTTGTAACAAAAGATTCCGCCTCAGGGATTACGAGAGTATTCGGGAATCCTTGGAAAGAAATTGCTTCAATTACGGCCGTACCTTCGTTTAAAAATGCACAGAAGATTTCAAGTCCAATTGGCTTGAAATTTAACAGACTCATGCAGATACGAAAATAAATTTCAGTGACACATTTACATTTGTAACTGTACGTTCCGTTAAGAAGTTTTTAAAACAAAAACCTTATCCCTGTCTAAAAGCGGCTGGGTACCTACGTTGTTCCCTTCATTTGTGTTTAACGATAACATCCGCATAATTGTTAAAAGAATTGATATCAAAATACCGAAAGGAATGTAGCGATGTTTGTTTAGAATATTGCATGTAAATGTTAACAATGTTGCTGGCGTTCATTTAGGCTTTTGAAAAGACTGCGCGATAAATGCTTTCTCAGATAGTACGTTAGTTAATGTTGCAAATGTTGATGTTAATTTGGCGGTCAGGCAAGTTAACCGTAACCAAATATATCCAAAACCAAAGCAATAGTAATCAGCAGTAGCTTTTCTAACGTGAAATGTAGTAGTGTTGTTGTTAACGGTGTATTCATTCAATACAATGAAATATCTTGGTGTGAATCTAGATAACAAATTATTTTTTCAAGATCATGTAGATTACAAAACCAAGTCCAATAAAATAGAGCACGTTAAGCTTTACAAAATTTAAACTATATTGAGATATCTTTACAATGATGACATTATAAAGTTCTATGTACCACATATGAGCTTCTCGGGCTTTGCTGACTGCTCGTATACGTTTAGGAATTCTATTCACCACATGCCGGTGAAATATTTTTCCACGTTTCTTCTATTTTGGTTTGCAATAATGTTTCTGAAGAGTGGTTAGGTCTGGAGATTGGGCAAGCCAACTTAGAAGGTGAAATCCATTTTTTCAATTATATATATGGCAAGAAGCATTATCTTAATGGAAAAAAATGTTTTCTAAAAGCTTGTCTGACAAAAATTTTGGATGCGATAGTCTTAACGTGGCATTTGGAATTTGTATATACATTTGGCTAGTAATGCCGCCATGACATGTCAACATTTCCGCAACGTCCTGTTAGGAAATAGCAGCATAATGCTGCCATCTACATGCTTAATAGGTGGAACAACGCAATTCTTATGAAGTTCCTCGTTAACACGATGCAGAGAGGTGCTTCCAGGCACTGCAAAGAGCTGAAAAAGGAACTATGGAGAATTGTTGCTTCGAGAGTTAATTAGCATTCTTTTTGCCGTTTATATAAACTAGATTGTGCCCTCAATGAGAACTTTGGGTTTTCTAATTGGAATTCGTACAAATATAATTATTAAGCATTATTATGCAAGATGTTTGTTAGATCTAAACTTGAGCAGTGCTCTCTTATTTGGAATCGCTTTATTATAACCATAAAGTAGCAGTGGAAAGAGATCAGAGAAAATATCTAAATTACCTATGTTTTAAGGAGAAAGGTGCTTATTCATGTGGTGGTTTCTACTACCAATTATTAACACAAAGATTTGATATGGATTCTCTATAGGTGAGATAAAATTTGCATACAATCCAGTATATAATAGTTCTGATTCTCCAGGATCTATTTGTTCTTATTCGAGGTAGGTTAGGCTTTGGGCTCGTTTATCACATGTTTATGAACTACCCCTTGGTAATTCTAAGTTTGGTTTTAGTTATTCCAATAAACGAATGGGTTGAAAGGTGTTAAGATTAATTCTAAGACAGCATCAATTCATCATCTAAGAATACTTATCAGCTACGCGGTTGACGCTGCTTCTTAGAGAAGGTGAATCATGAAGGATTTTCACCAGGAATTGATTCTTCCGATCCATTGTTACAGCTTCCTTTTATTGTGGCTCGTTCTTCTAATCCATATAACTATGTATACTCTTTCTTCCAAGTGCGATCTTCACTTCAGCCCAGTTGATGGAATAATGAGAATATCAGCTTTTTTGTCATAATAGTGTATAGTTCACTCGCTATTATAAATTTGTTGTAAATTTTCATGTATTATTTTTTACTCTATTGGTTTTTATTTTTATATGGATGTAATCTGTTGGACGATTAAATAAATAAAATAAATAAACACTTAGTATTTCTCTTCATTTTACCTATTGTAAAATACCTAGCGGAAGGTGTCTTAATTTCTTTAAATAATGGAATTGGAAGGAGCATGTTCCTGAAAATTATCAGTAATTCTGAAACGTAGTAGACTCCCGCGTTTCTACATTTTCATCATTATATTTAATATCTCCGAGTATTTCTTATCCGCTAGTATTACATTATTCATATATCTCTTCATATGCAGCTAAACCAAGTCTTTGGTTAACGCCCTCATAAATTTTCGATGTGAAATTGGTGCATTATTTGCTAGCGACCATAAATAATAGAAGCGTTGACACTACTTATATCCAGCAATTCTCCTTGTACGCTAGTCGTTGTCGATTTTCTTATTTGTCCAGTGGAGTGATATATGGCGCACTTGTTATCAGACAGAATCTTCCACTCCTTCCTTTTAAAAGCGTTCCAGAAAAGGCGTTCAATAAGAGAAGTGTTGTAAAATTCATGATGTTCCAGATACAGCACGTGTAATACGCCTTTCAAATATGCGAATTCAGTTAATAATAGCGTATAGACGAAGATCCGTAGATGTTGAAATATACAGCAATAAGGAGGATTGTTTCTTATTGAGGTTTATATTGTATAAATGTAATATTAGTGGTATACTAAAGATAGTTTGGCGTAAGACTTCTTTCTGATTTTTAACATAAGGTTGGAAATAAAAAGTAGATCATTGCTCTTACAAATTCTTCAATCCAAATAAATATTGCGACCGGTTTCGTACTCAAAAGCACATCATTAGACCAGCTGAAAAGTAAATTTCATATAACAACAGACAACAAATTTACTTCTCAAATAATACTTGAAATGTAGGTGCCTCAAAGACCAGTCGAGTCTTAACACGTGCAGGTTATGATAGTGCATATTATGAAAAGATGATCCTAAAAAAGAAACATTATGAGAGTTAAGTGAATCTTTTCAAAGTTCGGGTAGTGATTATAAACCATCACATAAAAATAGGTCTAGCTCACCTGATTCTGACGCCCAAGAAATGGTAGAAAAGAACGCTGTTGAAGATGAAGATCATGGACAATAGTAACACCAAACCTGGGCGGAAGGAAACAAGAAGTATGGTAAGGTGGGCAAGGAATGTTCAAAAAATGAAAAAGGCTAGAGGTGAAACATAAATGAAAGAAAATAAATCTACGTCAACAGCAACAAAATGAGTATTATTAAGCAAGGCAGCGAGTGTAAGCGGGCACAAGAAGAAGCAAGACTCCTATTTATCAAGTTTAATAAAAGTCTGCCCGATACTCAGACGGCGGAAGAATAAAACTTGTGAAATAATAGTACACAAGTAAATTATTTGTTTGCTGACATTCTTTTATTTTTAGCTAAGAAAAGGTGCTTTTGAGAACATTGCAAGCCATTTAATTGCTAACGTAATACCAGTGCAGGAGTCGTTACTTGCGGAATATTATTTGTTCAGTGATCTCTTTGACTGGTACCTTAAAAAGTTTGAACCGAACATGTATAAATTGAAACATGACGGGTTTCCATCTAAACTAAACGTATTATATGAGTTTTATTGAAGATATTTTCGTGAAAATTTTAATAAACTTTTGGCATGGCCCGTAGACACGTAAAAAATGATATATTAAATTTTATAATTTAATTTAATAATAATTATTAAAATTTAGAGTGCAGATACACAAGAAGAAATGAAAGCATTTGAAATGCAAAGAAAAGAAGGTTGAATAATTCTACAATGAGTTGAAGGAAAAGTCCAAAGAAGCGAAAGAAAATGCCGAAATTGACGTTTTATGTTTGGATTACCAACAAAATATACTCCTTCCAAAAAGTAGCATCCGGGTATGCATTTTACTTCCTCCAGTTATGGCTACATAATACCAATATTTTTGTTAAAAGCGTGCGAATTCCCTAGAGTCGTAAGGTCAAGTACCTAGAATTAATATTGCGTCTTTTTTCATTTATAATGTTAATGCCAGATGAACTTAAAAATGTAGTCGATGTTAAAACGTAGTTCAAGGTTGAAGACTTAGATCTATTTTCCGTTAAAATTTAATATATAGATAGGTACGTAAATATTTAAGTTCCAATTGTCTAAATATATATTCCGATATCCATTACCGATTTATCAAAATGACATTCCAATTTTAGAAGTTCGATACGACGTAGTAATTTTTAAAAATAAGTTTGCGCGAGATATTTCGCCAAACGCAAATCCGCGGTTTTTTTTTCACGCCAACGTTAATTCGATGAATTTCGCGATCAAAGGAAAAACAGGGATAGGTTAGCGCTGATTAATTTCGTTCGCTGAATGGATTAGCTTGACCGTAAATTATACATTTACTTGTTGGGTACCGATTTAGCGATGTATCCGAAGACTGTTCTATCTGCTATTGGAAACGGCTCGATTATTGGAGATGGCTCCGATTCATTTTATATCGGTCCGTCGATGTGAACGTTGAAACAAATAATACGGCGAATAGGCGGCAAAACTCGCTGCTTAAATTAAATAAATCATTGAGAATTAAAAGGCCCCAGTCGTCTCGCTAAAGGTTCATTGTAGTCAAAATGCAATTTTGTAAAGCCCGGTCTCTGAATTGAATTTCTATTGTCTGCAAAAACACTTACTAATTGAATAGGTAATGACTTTTAGAAATCATTTCGTTTCGAATTGGAAGTTAGTCTTCCGATGACCATTTTATCGATATTGCTTGATTTAAAAAAAAATCCTAGCCAAGAAAGCTTAAATACATTCAGAGGATGACATAATTGAAATTGCTGTATAAAATTAGGTGTAAGCTTTTCCATCAATATATCCGAGAACACTGTTTTCCGTACACACCGAATTTATGGAAACCTATTTACTAATAATTTTATAAATCTGTCCTTCCTGGCACTCAATGAAAACAGTAAATATCGTATTGTCGGTTCAACATTATCAGGTGTTTTCTTACAGTTTGCTTTCCAGCATTCTGTAGGTAATAAAAGTAATCTTTAAATATGGCTTTACAGTCCAATTTGCTTTAAAGTTAGGTACTTGGACCAATATATTGAGTTCATGTATTACATTCAGTTCGTGTTTTTTCTAAAAAGAGGAAATTTTTCAATAAATCTATTAGCAACATAAGTACGATATGATTTTCAATAATAAAGGCAAAGATTATCTATTGAAGTATTACACGTTCTGTCACCAAGCCGATTTTATTTGCGCTTCGGTTATTTACAAAAATCTTTATTTCTAATTTTCCTTTAAATATGGTACATTTTTATACATCTCTCCGAACAACATCCATGAAAAACGAAATGCTCCTCTGAATCTTGAATGAATGCAGGCATTAAGTGCATATGACGGTCCCGTTTTCTCAGATCCATCACCATAATCCTACGACACGAAAAGAAATGAGTCCCGATGTGTCGTGTATTAGAGATAGCTCTACATGTAACATCTATGTCAACTGGCGGTAGGTATTGCGTTTTATATATTTTTTTTATAGCGCAAGGATGTGTTTCTCGGACAAAAACGGGCGGATGAAAGGAAGGAAAGTTCCGAACGACCGCATCGTTTCCAGTAGTGATCCATTCTCGACGTAAGTATCGACAAACATCAATCATCATCGGAGAGGTATCAACCGCTTGTGGTAAATCCCATTGACGTGCAACATCTGCTGCTTCACTGCGAACGTGACCATCTTAAATTTAATGTGTTTTAGATCGATTCAAACTTTATAAATTCACTATTTCAAAATCCCACGCGCACTTCTACGCCTACGCTTCTGTCGCGACGATCAACGCGTCTAAGTGAAACGCTACTCGACGCTTCATTAAGGTTTATTTCAAGAGTAATCGTGGTGTGCGTACGTACGACTATGAAAATACAAAGATTGCGGGCGGGACCAGATATGTATTATGTCAGCGATCTTAAGTATTAGAAGGTAACAGTCGATGTTTTAGTTTTAATGCGTTACACTGTTTGCAATATATTTACTCTACATTACACAATGGAGAGTTTTTTGGTTCGGTAAAAAAAAATTTTGGCAAAGTCTTATCATTTATGATCTAGGTCACTTTATGCGAGATATTACCAAGTGAAAGTAATTTTTAAAATACTATCGCTTTCGAAACAGTACGTCAGATAATTAGTAATTATCCTCTCTTAATTTATTCACTAATAAAATAATTTTGTATTCCAAAACTACGTTTCACGCTCTTTTGTATCTTGTACAGAGAAATGTGTTGGGATAGAAACTTTTGTATTTTTAAAGTAAGAGTAATTTATGTTACGAATTACAACATGTTTATTCAATCTAATAAAATATGTAGCTGCCTTAACAGAAATTATAGTTGAATTTGAGATAAGATGTTGCTGTTGTAACATAGGGATGCGTATAAAGTCGCCAAAAAGCTACACGTAGTGATGTGTTCCAAGAGCTTCTCAGCCAATTTTCTTAATAAGTAAATGTTGTACAACAACAACCAAGGTATGTTAAAAACGAGCTGAAATGTACAATGAAGTACGATTCTGCAGCGCAGCAAGTGTGTACAATATGCTTAATCGCAATTACTATTGGAATCATTATCGCTAAATGTATTCACAGTAATTATCAATTCGGGAACTTATTCTCTTTCAAAAGTACATTAATAATACTGGGAGTGAAGAAACAAAAAAAGCAGTAAGTGTATACAACACATTTAATCATAATTACTATCAGAATCATTAATGCTTAATTATTTGCATTCATTATTGCTTATTTGCAATAATTATTAACTATCAAGCTTTCGAACTCATTTGGCTCAGTGCTTCTTTTCATGGTTGTTAGCACCCTTCTTCCTACCTGCCATATTTACCAATATGATGTTTTCGTTGTACGTAATATCAGTTCAATTCGATTAAATATACAGTGATATGGAGGAGGACGGAGAACTGTATGATCATACATTCCAGCTTGTTGCAGCCTTATGTACTGGTTCCGGTTTGTGCTGTTCAACGAGATATAGTAGCTGCATTTTTGGCGCAGTGCTGTCATAATCAATATTATTGTTGGTAAGCTAATGTGGAATTTCAAGTTTTCTTGATGAAGGTGTCGATAGACAGTATTACGGTAGCTAGCGTTATACGTTACATTGGATGAAAGTGCTAGTTCGGCACCTGGTGGCTAGTCTAGCAGTTACGTTTACATTTTTAGCTTGTGGGGAAACAATGCCACTATGATTGTATATCATTCCAAGCGTTTCCAACAAAAGGTTTGCACTTTCCGAGCGGGATATTGCAATTAGTAAGGTATTTATTCTAATTGAGCATTACTAACTAAAGACGCACCATCATAGGATGGGCTTAGTAGAAGACCTGTCATGTAGCATCCTAGCATAATACGCCTCAATCATTCAGACTTCTTTTATAAAAAAAAAAACATTTCAAACAGACATGGCTTAACCTTAATTCTTGTAGCGAACAATAGTTCGGCCAAAACTAGAACTGTCCCATTCGCTACGCCTGCACTTATTATATCGCATACGATTACAAAATTACGTTCTAGAAGATGAAACTAGAATGAAAGGAAGTAAACAAATGTGGAAATAGCAAAGATTAAGGAATTAAAGAAGAGATATTGAATACAATACAATGTACATCTGCCTATGGACCGGATTAAAAATAATTAAATAAGGATCCTCTTCAATTAACTGAATGGCGCATAATGAAATGAAATTTGGGGAATCCTAACACTTAAGGACGATGACGCTGATATCGTGTTCGTATCTGCATAATTTTATCTAACTTAAGTTAAAATTATTTCGACATTGGTTTTTGATTTACGAAAAACGGTAAAATTAAAGTGTCAAATGGTACGCCAACTACAATTATATCTGCAGAACGTTGGAAATACCATTTTTGGACAACAGTTGCGTTTAGATATAGGTAGTCTTATAAAAAGTAACCTTAGATTCTCGATTATAATCCAAGTATGCATTAATATACAGACTGTTCCATTAAAAAGGAACTTAACGTCGATATGTAGCCTTTTTTGGTTCATGTGTACACTCGCCGATAAGCAAAATGACTGCTCTTCCTAGCACCCAATCAGTTTACTGCTCAGCATACATATTTCCGCGCCACAGACTGATTAGATGCGTGGTTAGAGCGGTCATTCCACTTGTCGGCGAGTATATATTACTTACCACCTACTTCGTTAAATAGTAATTTTTCATCAAAGTAAATGTACTACCATTGTACGGGTTAGAGAGATACATTAATGCACGATTTAAAAATTCAAAATAAATGACATAAAAAGCACTCTTCGTATTTGCAGAATACTTCAATTATAATTTAGGCCAGAATATGAATATTCTGTCTCTTGTGATAAACAAACGGTAAGAGGATTTGGCGGTTTGGTTGGTCGCATAGTTTATTCCGAATACTTGTTTTCATGATGAAGTGTTAATTTTGAAATTCTAAATGTAATTGCTAAAAACATAGAGTGAAATGGAAGTACATGCGCAACGCCACAAATTTGTACATGTTTAATTATTTTATTGACACGTACGTAAATGGTATTTACCTTTGAGTTTTGCTTGTTTGAATAACTGGTTGTAATTGTTCTTTTAATTCTGGACTGAAAAATTATAAAAGGGAGGTAAATATAAACAGTGCTAATGTTAGTGAGTATGTTAGTATTAAAAAATTTAATACAAAATCTCCTTTTTCTTAAATTTCTTATCGTTTCTTTATATGGATTCAGGTTATAATAGCCAAATTAAATTTAATTTAAATTAGATAAATGTATTTTAAATTGGAAAGAACAAACGTTATATTCTTTCTTTTGTTTGTCGAATAATTCCTTTAAAGGGTGTGTTTTAGGATACTTCAACAATATTCCTCAAGGACGTTGATGGTTACTGCAGTTCCATGATAGATAACTCTTGAAGGAAGGGCAAACAACATTAAAGGATTTTCTCCATGTTCGTCTAAAATCTCTATAGCTTTTTTGGGAAGAAGTCAATGTGATTGTATAACATACATACTTTTAAGAACATGGAAATATTCAGTTGCTTAAGAGAGCCAATCATGTTTCTTAGCAATACTTTTCAGCTGAAAGAGTTTTTAATTCTGAGCTTTAACGCCTTAGTGGTCCAGTAGTAAGAGCGCGCCTGACTGGGTACAGTTAGGTGCTATGTTTTTGATCAACATTTCCTTGTAGGTCCGGTACATTCGCGAGTTAGCATTCGCCGTTGGAAAAGAATTAACTATACTTCACCCGTTCACAAGGCGAGGGGTGATAGTAACTAAACTATGAACACTTTACATACAACGGTTCCCGAGGTTATGACAAGCTTTAAACAATTTGCACACCCCGTCGACCTAAAGGAGTTGCAGTGCTAAGCTTTTTTGGTTCACTCCCAAAGTTATTATCGTGCATTAAGCTATTTATGTAAGAACCAATAAATATATCTAGAATTTGAAAAAGAACGCATTACTGTATTGTTACGTGTTCCTCTGGCCAATTCATGAAGATGCGCTTGCAGCTGAGAATTTTTCACGAACCAGGGAGCTCAAGTGATCTGCCTTAACATTTTGCTTTGTGGGGCCCCCAACTTCCCAAGTTACGACAGGATCGGTGTTAGGGAGATTCCGTAAATCAAGTCTTTTGGTTGACAAGTCCAAAACGCTATCCTTACAAAGCAAGAGTTTGACCCCTTCTCTCCCCACAAGGAACTTCTACTTTATAGTCTCGGCAGGACTCTTCCAGGTGAATCTCAAATGCAATTCCAAATATCTCACGGTCGAACTCCACGATGTCCTAACGTCGTTGACCTGAATATTACTAGGTGGCGGTTGTCTGTTTTTTGCGACACTCTTTTCGCCATTTACTCTCAATCTGCACTGATGAAACCACTCCAACAAATTGTAGAGGGTCTTCTGGGGCCTGTCGGTAAGAACTGACTTATATCCATAAGACGCGTAGATCGCGGTATCGTTCGAACGTCTCCGTATGCGGGTTTGTCGGGACATAGTGCGTGAAGAGGATAATTCTGGACTCAGAACGGACCTCTGTAAAAGTTCGTATGTTAGGCGATTCCCTGTACAAGCGTGGAGACGGAGGAAAGGAGGTTACTCGTTCCTTCCATATGATTCACGTGTACTTCTGCTCTTTTCAAGATCGGTTTGCCACACCCTGTACTCTATAATGCATGGACTACAGGTCTTCCAGCTGCATTAAAGCCTTAACCATTTTTCATAATGAACTATTCGCGAACAGTTAGCGGTCTAACATTCTTTCGCCATTGTTATTTATTAAAATCGGCAACTTTAATTTTGACCTCCCTAATCAATCGTTCACTATGATTCGAATGGCCGGGCAAAGAGTTATAAGTGCTCGTCCGATAGCTTTATGCTTGAGAGTTACCAGCGACTTTATTTCTAAATGAAGGGGACACGCGAAATACAGGAGTAGTAGTATCTTTCGTAGATATAGACAAAATCAAGTTTTTATGTCTTTAATAAAAATTCTCTAGAGCAAGCTTTTGGAAGCACTGTGAACATGAAAATAGTGGAAGGTGTATAGGATTAGAAGTCTTCGCCTATGCTGCATTCTAAATTAGAAAAACCAACGATAAAAATAAAATTTATGCGAATGTCAACATTATAAATTAAATTAAAAATAAAACTCACATATGTATGCACGTATATGCACGTTATAAACATCGCCATTGTATGTTATGCAGAAATATGTAACGCTGTATAAGTGTTGACCATTGCTATAATTTATAGACTTTCCTCATGTATTTTACATGAAACAGTTCCATTTTATGCACACTAATTACAATGTATGCATTATACTAGGAAATTATACTGGTTAGAGGCGGAGGACCCCATCTAAAATAAAATATTTATGTAAGTGTAAACTATGCGTATTATGCTAAGCGCGTACTATTTTTAGATTTTACTTTATGAATCTATGTTTGGAATAACTAGTAATCTGTAGTATGTTATTTGCATTGTCCCATTTACATAATATTTACATAGTAGCAATTTCATTATTTTACCGTATAGCAATTTTTTTCTTCATTTGCGTAAGCTGCAATTTGATGAAATTAACATGAAATGCAGGTTCAAATAATGTATTAACTATTTAAAAATTAATATAATATTCTTCTTACTAAGGTTGTCTTAGAAGCTTACCGAGATATTTCGTTTAATTAAAATATTCTTGCTCTCCAACTTAGAAAGATTTACTTAAATTTCTTTCTGTTTTCTTTCGACGTTCTTCTTTCCACTGTTTGAATAACGTCTTATGTATCTTATAAAAGATTCTATATTGTGGAAAGTTGTGATTTTGCTGGGTGATTGTTACAGTTTCAGTGATTGTTTCAATAAATTACATGTTGCAATTTTCTGAAATGTAAATTTAGGTCTATGGCGACCTCAGCGAAAGTCGTTTTTATTAGATTCATATGCTTCAAGTTTAAGTCTATTGTAGGTAGTTTAGCACATTGAATACTGATTCAAACTTAAGGTAACATAAATATTTTTCAAGATCTAGAGTCTAGAGATAAGAATTGTTTATGCCAGAAGATGTAATGAATATGCTGATTTTCAAATATATGTGGAAATGTTAATGACTTAATTGTTTTGGAAAGCAACATTTTCCGATAATAGGAGAAGGGCCTTACAGCAACCTTTGAATACACATCCAATGGGTTATAGATATTGTTTTAGTAAATGTATAAGATATTTCCATAATAAGCTCAGCTCTCTACTTTGAAATACTAATATCGTAGTTGCAAGAGGTGTTTCTTCCCTGTTAAAGAACTGCTAAAGAACTCTATTAAAGAACTTCTCTGTTAAAGAACTTATCTTTCGAGTTTTGAAAATATCTTTTTGTGCAAAATTGGAAAAAATTACTTAGATATTTATATGGAGGTAGATGCATATCTATATACTACCAGTATGCATCTATTATACCTTTGAAAAGGTTTTACATTGAATTGCAGCTTTAGAAATAACAGGACGTGGAGTTTTAAAGTACATATTAGTAAGTTCTAACATATCGATTGAAAAGTAAATCTTATCTAGTAGCTATCCATCTAACAGAGACAAGGTTATTGTGGTGGGGACATTAGACGTTACTGAAATATCTCTTATCTGTTAGGTCAGATTTGGTTGCGAGACAGTTTGGTAATTTGTTCCAGAGTTTCCCTTCTTAGTTCTAAGGTTTAATTGTTGTACACAAATAGGAGACAAGGATCGATATGGTGGAATTCCCTTTAAAATAATAAGGAATTGGGTTATTATTTTCTCCTTTGCCGAAATAATCTTACAGGAGATGATTGGCAAGTTTCTTTTGTGAAAAGTGTCAAATATTAATCCTACTAATGAACATCTTAGAAACATACATATTGTAATGGCATCTTGTAAAGAGCATCCACTTTCATTTGAAGATTGGCGTTTAGTTGCACATAGTCACATGTGCATAAGTAATGATAGCAAAGACTGTGGTGTAGTATGGAAAACAATACATAAGTATCGGCGACTTCCACACCGCACAAGTTTAATTAATTATATAATAATTAATCCGGGATGGCCGTTTCGAGGACACGAATGGTCCTCATCATCAACCGGTTTCAGTTACCGGTTGATGATGAGGACCATTAGTGCCTTCAAAACGGCCGTCTGGGATTAATTATTATATAATTAATTAAACGTGTGGTGCGGAGGTTGCCAATACTTATGTGTTGTTTACATATGCGCAACTTACGAGGCGAAACAGTGTTGGTCGCCTCTCAACTCGCCTCTTAGTTAATTATAATATCTCTGCCTTACACCTTATGGTAAGACCAGCCTTGTTCTTAATAAAACAGACGAAAAGAATAGAAGATAAAATGTTAACATTTTTGGCATATGAGAAACATCAAAATTAGCCTTTAATAATAATTACAAGAACATCAAATAAAAGTGTCTATGAGGTGGATCTACTATTTGAATTTGAAAATTTGAAACATATTTAATGAAATTAGTTTAAATTCAGCTGGCCTAGGAGGCTACCCCCGAGTAACGATCTTTTCTTTGTTTTCATTTCTTTTGTAAGTGATATTTCCGATGAATCTTGGACATAGTTGCTATCCAATCGTAGATTTGTTAATGAGCGATAACCTCACATAAACATCACGATACACTAATTCCATAATTACAAAAATTAATTTAAAACTTCACGATATAGCTGTATTAATTACCATACAAGCGACATACGACAGCTACGAAAATATTGTGTCCTATCATATTAAGTTTGGTGGTGAGAGACGCAGAGAATAAGCAGCACCGACTGGATAGATGAATTCTTGATTATTATGTTACGAACTTTATGAAAAATGCACTGTTTAAAGATTGTTTAAGTTTTGATGTTAACATACAGCAAATTAATATTACAGAACAAACAGGACGCACCTATGTCTTTCCGATTTCACTTTATAGATCGTCCTTGCTTTGATTAATATCACCTGTTTATATCTTGTTTGCAGTATCACGAATACCGCTATTACTTACTATGACTGGCATAGTAATTTCCCCTGTTCTGGAAACTAATACGCTTAGGACGAGAATTGGATGCAAGATCAGGTTTCAAAGTAATATCGTACAATACGGTACGCAGTAGCGGGTCTTTCGGAATGGATACGTCTAATATTCTATTTTTAATGCCAACAGTGCGCGGTTGCGTACATTTCACATTTAGGAGATTACATTTCAACGCCGTTTTAATGATATTACGTCTCGGAAGGCGGCTCCTATATTTTATGTCGATTTTTAGTACCTATTTTACGATTTTTGCCAAACCCGCGGCACTTTAGTTTTACTATTAGAAGCTAAAATGGGCGGCATTTTCAGGCGAGGTCTCTGCAGTTAAAACTGAATAGCTGGATTCATTTCTTTTGGTACAGTGGTTACGTTTATTATAGTTGGTTTTTGTCTATATAAGAAAGCTATGTATATTTACCATTTTTACATAGCTTTCTTCTTTTTGTCTAAGAGCTGAATAGTAAAGAATGTTTGATCTAGTTGGGCAGTTACATGTCACATACAGCAGAGGTTTTTCATTGTTTTTAATAGGGTCCTTCCCAACGGTATCGCTTAGAGTCAAACACTATAATTGTGTGTAATTTTCGCAATTAAATATGAAAAAAAACACACATTACTGGACGCATATTTCGATTGCTAACTTATCATCTTCAGGACCAAACTGAAATCACGGCATTCGAATAATTTAATTTAATTCATGGAATAAGACTTCAAGGCACTGGTAGCTACCAACTACACCACAGAGTTTCTCGAATCCGTTTAGAACCTAAATTTTTGAATTTGCAATACTGCTACGAATAAGTGTTGTTGAATTAATGAATATTCATTAATTAGTGCATTCCGACATACTGCAATATATCTACAGGCATCGAAAATCTAGGTATTGAAAAAATTTGTTCTTACAGAAACTATTGTGTAGTTGGTACATGTTTGGCAAACACAAGTAAAGTAACACCCGCGAAGAAAATTTGCATCCGATCTTTAGTTTCCTCATAAAGTCAGGATGAGAAAACTAAATGTAACATCTGCAATGTCGTACAATAATCGCAAACATCTATGATTCTCGAGAAATAAATTTGCAAAAATGAAAATGCAAAAATTCATTTGAATTTGAAACCACATAATGATGGAACATTACGATATTTCCATTTCGCATTTCCAAATGTCCTTTTTGTAATCGTCAATGAAGTAGTAGCTATTGATTTTACTGGCTGGCTTGCGTTTGGTAGACTCACTGCGGAGGTTCAACATGTGGTAATTAATAATTATGGTAATAAGTGCATAGGAAATAATGTAACTAATTTCGAGAAGATATTGCTACCTAAAACACAAATTTAGTTTCATCATTTGCATCTTCTTCTAGTTTGCTAAAAATAAATTAATAATGGTAAAATTAATTTTTTATAGTGTTCTCTAAATTTGCTCGAAGGAACTATTTAAGTAAGTAAATAATTTATTCTTATTTGTCAAACGTCACAAAGAAAGTAATTAAATGAATAAATATAGAGAATTTATAATTGAAAAAATGTTTTCCAAGCAAATAGAAATCACTATGCTGTACACTATACCATAAAAAAATTAATATTTGCTGGTTGGAACATGAGTCAGTTCTTATAAAACTGGATTCATATTCTTTGTTGGCGTAAAGCTTACTGTTATGGAGTTAGCGAAAGCTACTAGATCTGTGTTTTTTAAAATAAATTATATGTACTCTCAAATCAAAACATCATTAACATAAACAACAAAAAGTAAGGGCACAAGCACTGATTCTTGGGACACACCTCTGTCAATTAATATTCTTTCTGATTTTTGTAAATGTCTAGATGATCTATGCGATCATTTTAAAAATAGATTAATTATCAACACTACCACCAACATTCTACAAGGACCTACGAACACATTTAGAAACCAGCTTATACTTGAAGTTTCGCAAATTAAAAAAAAAAATAATTAAAAGATGTCTTCATTGATGCTTGTTTTTATAGGTTAGTATTTATCCTTGATCTTAAGATTTATTCTTCACTTTCTTTGAATATTGGGATTTGGAGTCTTAGGAAAGAAAATAATTCCCTTTTTTGTTCTTCTTGTTTACTTTTGCATTTTACTAGTAACTGCTATTGTCATTATTTCAATTTTTCTGTTTTTATTTGTCCTTATCTATTTTCCTTTTTGTATTATTTTTTCCTTTTAATGTTTATTGATTACGAATTTTTGAAACTGTTTAAAGGTAAGTGATAGACACGTTTAACATAAAAAAACAAACAAGACAAGTATTTTTCTTCTTTTTCTTTTTTTTAATTTGTCGTGGAAAATTAACCATTTTTTTAAATATTTAACGGTAAGTGACAGACACAAGACAAGTATTTTTTTTTAATTTTGTCGTGGACAATTAATTTTTTTTTATATATAACAGTAAGTGATAGATACATTTAACATATAATACAATCAGTATGAACAATTATGAAAACTATTTTCTGCGGAAATTGTCATCTTTGTCAGTTTTGCTTCGTTAATGGCAACAAGAAACAAGCATGTGCTATGCTGATATTACAAAAATTATTAAAATACAAATCATAATAATTTTCATATAACTTTTGCACCTCTAACTTATGTAATTGATAACAAAAATTATTTATCTTTTTTAATTTTTAATTCTCCAAAACAAAATTGTTAATCAAAAAGTTCATAATCAATAAATTTAAAGAAAAGAACTCAAAAAGGAAAATAGATAAGGAAAGATTAATACAGAAAAATGGAAATAATGAGAATAGCAGTTGCTAGTAAAATCGATGGCAAGAAGAAACAAACAGATTATCGACAACCTTACGAAACGTAGCAAAGTAAACGAAGTACAAAAAAGGAAATCTTTAATTTACTAAGACCTCAAAAAACTTATTTCTACAGTGTACATAACTCTCTTGGTAAACTTTGAAATAGACCTCATATTTGGCAAATCTAGTATTTTTTGTCATTGTGTTTCAGTTCCTTTTTATCATTATTAGCGACTTGACCCATGTCATACTTGTACTTGTTTCTACGAGTGAAAGAATCACTATTATGACGTCGCAAGAAAATTTCAACCTTCCACGATAAAAATCGATAAAATTTAATTCAAATCCATTTGTGGAATAGTAAGAGGTATTGCCAAATCCTGACGAAATTTATTTGAAATAACGTACAAATTCTCTTTTTGTTTTAACTCTTGAAATTTGAAATTTGAAAAGAGTGATGCTGTCAATAGCCCATAACCAGAAACTTTCAGTAAGATAGCTTAAAATTCATTAACATTGAATTAATTGGAAATTTTAATCATTGCACACTCGTAACCCTATCAACTCACGAACAGAAAATCCAATATCGACGAAAAATTATGTATAAAGTGTCCGTTTGACTGCACTATACGTGTAATGCGCAGCTTAACATGCTGCACAAACAGATCGGCAAATAAAATTTTCCACATCTCCGTACGGTAAATAACAAATGATAAATCGATGGAGGGGGAGTGAGCAATCATACCCGTGATAATTGCGTTTTCCTGTTTTAGGATTTTAGTTCTCTTTTTTTGTCCGAAATGAAATGCGGCAGGATGGGAAAAAATACGGCCACCGTAATATTTTACGTCAGTCCATGCAATATGTAACAACGTCATGGTTGACTTGGGACTTTTGAAATATGTTGCGTACGTTTGGTTTTATCGGCGAAGATTGGAAAAATAAATTTGTAGAATAATTTGCTGGAATTTACTGCGGAAAGGAGGAAACTGAAAGATGTTTTACGAATTGCGTCTCATGAAATTGGAATTAACTGCAGATGGTTCAAATGATCTCTTTCGAAATTCATAGAATAACTTTATAGTAACCTTTTTGTAAATTACATTAGTGTTTGTTGGTTTTCTGAAAGCCAGTTTTAGAATAAAATACCAGTTTTAGAAATACACTCAATTCTTATCAATTATAAAGAATTTAAAACTAGTAAAAGAAATACTGCGTTCATACAAAATTACGTATAGAGCAGAAAATCATGACTACATGACGTCGACTTCCAATTTCTTCTCGTATTGCGTGAACCTGAATAACTGTACCAGAAATAGCAGTTACGTACTAATAATAATACTGAAATGCAGGCGAAAATCGTCTGCACGTGTGGTATTTCATACTTTCCAGGCACGTCGAAGAATGCAACTGCGCATTGTTTTGCAGCATAGTTCTTTGATTCATCTTTGCTGCTGTGCTTATTACAAATATCAATATTTGAAGAAATCGATTATTCTTCTGAAGTGGAAAATTTCGGTCAATTAATGGATAAAGGAATAGAACTTAAACCATTTGTTAAGATTCCTTCGGCACTTTTGTTCGTCTTCCTTAGAGTCATCAGCCAGACTGGGATTCGTTAGAAAAATAACCGAACTATCGAGAAAAAAACAGTGAGCATCACTTTGCAATGCGATTAATATTGATATGCTATTTTTGGGCGTGGGATTCTTTTGCCAATTCACTGTAATTGGATTTTTGACTTAATGCCGCTGTTATGATCTTTTGCATGTCGTGTTCAAGAAGTTCAAGCGAGGAACTTATTTTGCTGCAAATCGTCGCATGCTCAAGTTTTTTTATCAAAATATTAGGGCGGTTTGAATTCCCCAGATCTTTAATTTTCCGAATGTGGGGGTTATGAATCGAAATCGGGGGTATTTCTGCGGTACGTTTGAATTATGGAAGCCATTCATAATTTTGCGTGCGATCTAGACCACCATATTCGCAAGCTTGCTTCAAAGGTTAAAACGTTTCAGTGAACGTTTGCCTCAGTTTCATGGAAAATTTTACGTTACATGGTTAGTCCTGAAAATCGCAAAAAATCGCTAAAAATCGCACATTATAACAATCGCCACGAACCCTAAAACAAGTACCAACGACATGGGGATTGGAGAAAATATTAGAAATCTGAAAACATGCGGAAGGTTATGCTAGAATAGTTCCAGCCACACGTCGCTAAGTTTTTCCGTTGGCACGCAATTCAATATATTCGGTTATTATCTCAATATCGTATATTATGTTAAAATGTTAAATTATAGGTATTTGATTTTAATTTGAAAAGTGCTGTGGTAGTTGTAATTGATTGTTATATAGTAAATTAATTTCCAATAGAGTCAATTTTCCATTTAAAACACATCTATTAATTATATCAAATGAATAAAGTTTATTAGCACTTAGTTGGTTCTTTTGTTTTATGTATACTTTCCATGTTGAATGGAAAAAAACCTCAATATTTCAGAAATTATCATATTGCGGTAAGTGATATGATCACTAGCCCTACGGGACTCGACTTCTACCAACTCTAATATATACTTTAAGTGGAGAACAGATGTAAATCACTAACCTAATAAGCTTTTTTTGTTAAACGATGGAATATAACTGACATTTCCCGTAAATAACTTTACGTCACCCAAGTTTTTCAGAATATCGTTACTTCTCTATTAATAATAAAATTTCCTAGATACATAGAATATTTCACCGCTTTCGGGATTTAAGAATATTTGGGTCAATTGTACTACGTAATCCAATTTCATCAATGTTCGCGAAACAATCTCTGCGCGCAACCAGGACAAAAGTTTGTCTACACTGGTATCAAAGCGAATTCAATTTACACAAGTTGTGCAAACATGTTTGCAGTTAAACTGCATGTAGTTTGTAACACTTAAACTTTTGCCGATGTTAAATTTAATTACACAGTTTATAGAGTGTAAACAACTAAAACAATACCCTGTAACTTTTTTTTTTACAACTCTTTCTGGATTGAAATTCTAACACTACGTTGTTCGTGTGCTTAGGTAATCCTGTAAATGTATTTACGTAAATTCGTAGCAATACCATTCCGAAATTAACAGTAATTGGTAGCTTACGCGAGGAAATTCGTAACGATACATCTGTTGTTGTATGGGGGATAGGTACGTAACAAGTATTACCTTGCAATAGATTTTTCTTAACTTGAATTACAAATAAAAGTCTGAAATATTCCGCGAATCTGCAGTATATTTTATAATTTATTTACATCGGCATTTTCAGTGTTTATAAAACTACGAACGCTTCGTATATAAACAGAGTTCATTCATAGTTTGTAAAACACTTAAAACTTGCAATGAAAAATGAAAGTTGTTTATACGAAATGAATAATTTCACGTTTCAACCTTCTCAAACATATTGCTGACATTTTATTAGCATAATACTAAAATTAAATATTATGTATATACCGCTCATAAAATATCATTCATTCTGCTATTCTCTAAATATAACTCGGGCATCATAACTGGAGCGCAACATTCTCGCTTGCCTTCCAGTGGTGTTTAGCCGCACGAGGTTGGGGTATGCAGAGCTACTTCGTTATATGTTGGCACTTCCCGGCCTTCGATGCTATGTTACCGATGCTGCCGCGGTAATGCCTCACACAGGTCAATTCTTCAAAGTTCAACCGAATTTCCTGCACATAACATGTCTGCTTCATGCTTTACACCTTGTAGCAGACATTATACGGAAATGTTATCACGATGTGGTGATCAACTAACAACACCGACGAAAGCGGCTTTTCTTATATCACCGAAACATATTGGGCCATTTCGTTCACAGTGTCGTGACATACCGGAACCGCCGCAGCCAATTTTTACACGATGGGGTACATGGTTAGAAGCAGCATTCTATTATTTTAAACATTTGAAAAGATTAAATTAGTAATTTTACAACTGGATGCTAAAGAAGCAACTGCAATGTTAAGTCAAATGTAATTCCAAAATCCGCAAGTTGCAGCAGATTTAAAAACTATTAACGACAATTTTAGGTGACGAAAAGTCTTTCAGTTAGAGAAGAATTTAATACTACATTACGTAAAAGTGTCGATCTTTCTAGATTACGCCATCTTCTTAACAATAGTGTTGCAGAAGATCGGTTATACAAATTCAAAGACCACTTTTGCTCTAAATAACGCGCACGTTTATTTTGGTTAACCCAGCGCAGTGACGCTACTGCTAGGCAATCGACTTGTTCGACGTTATCGTTCGTTAAAAATCATACAGATTGTGCTTTAATATCGCCAAATATTCCTTTGAAGTTGAGACAAGTGCGTGTTTATGAATTGTAAGCAATCACTGCGCCCGTCTTGTGGAAAAGCTTCCTTACATTCAAATAAATAATTCATTATCATATCGGGAATCATTTCTGGCGTGGTGACCTCATTTGAACGACCTGAGGGCGTTCCTTATCAAAAATGCTGTCCAATATTTTGTGGTCAATAGCGAAGGTGCAGAGTCCCCATTGTCGTTTCATTTACAAGTAATCGATTGATTCACAGAGTCCACAACAATCTTGGAATAGAAACGTTTCAAGTACTTCATTAAAAGCTTCCCTTTTCAAGAAGATATCGTGTAGTCCGGAATATCAGCTTAAAATAAATTACTTGAATTCCAACTACTTTATAGTAGCAAGAGCAGCTTTCCAGGTGGATTGCACCATTTATTTCTTTTAGATAGGAAATTAATGGTTTTATAGAGTGAATTGCTTTCACTGCTTTCGGTAAACGTAGGACGAGAGAGTTCAATATCGGATGCTAATAAAGAAGGAAATTTCTATTTAAATATGTAAACCCGTTATTATTCCTTTTTATAGCACGATCGATGTAACGAGATGGTGAATAAGCGCTGCTTTCTTCGTTAATTCAGAAATTTTAGCATTGTCTATAGGTCTGCCTATGTTGACTATATCTGAAATTGAATAACATTGTAAAAGAAGATGTTTCGATAAAATATGCTGTGCATTTTTGCTTTGCTTTGATATAATGCTATTTTTTTTTTACGTATCCAATCATCCGTTTTTTGGATTTAGACCACCCTAACCATAATACAATTTTTAGGAAGTATTAAAAACTACTAACTTCTCAGCATTTTAAGGCTTGGTTTACAGATGTATTCTTACCAAATATTGGCCATACTGTTGATTCCTGGAACATTGTCTATCACTTGAGTGACGTTCAAAATATAACCCCAAGGAACAAAAACATCAGTATCTTAAGAATGCCAAAGAAACCAACATTAATAAAGTAACCTTCCGTGTTTATGGATTTCGAGTGTATAGTGACGTTTTCAGATAAAGTACTACTTACGAGTTAGAAAAGGAATAGTCTGGCAATGATGTAATCTGCTGACGAGATTTATTACGTTAAAAAGAGAGAAAAAGTATTCAATTTTGTGTATTACTCTGAAATTTCAACGAATTTATTTTAATTGGTGCACTTTTATTTACCCACGCCATTTACTATCGCAATAGACTCAAGCACGCGTATTTTTACTTACCAACGTTGCACCACTTACATTTTCTTAGCTCGTAATCCCTTAATTAAGAATATTTCTAGGACGCTAGCGTTTCTGCAGTTCAGTTATGAAAATTCTAGCTAATTAGTTCGGGGATAGAATGCGGCAATTTCGTGAAACGTAAAATAAAAAAAGATATAATTAGTTCGCGATGTAGTATTAAGGGTATTAGTAAAATTAGTGCAGTTCATTTAGCAAAACGAATTTTTTAATGAAGATAACCGAGCTAACACTAAAAACACAATTTTTCTTGGAATTCCCATCCTGTTTCTGTATTTTATTGACACACGCCAATTAAGTTTTTACAAAATCTGTTTAGGTATCTCCTTAGTCTAAGCAATTATTTACTTTCTGGTTCTTAAGAATTGCAGCAGAAGAAGATTCCAGGGTGTCAATCATCGATCGGATTAAAAGCTGGCAGATTTGTAAGACCATTCGAGTGTTGTAGGACGCCGCTTTCAGGTTCGCAGGAATACCATGGTTAGTAGATCAAAACTATCCATTAAATATGAAACTAAAGTGTATGTTGTCAAAATATTCCAAGTAAAAATAATATTTTTCAAGTTTTCAAACTATAATATTCGACTTGTTATGCGTCACATGTTAAGGTTGGGGCTTTTACATCAGGGAAATTGACAACCGAAATGCTTTTGCAGCGAATAATGAGTGGGACGCAAGGAAGTCTGCTGCTAAACTCTTGGACTGGCTACTGTCTTACCACATTTCAAATATATATACCCTTTGTTAAACCAACACATATTCTGACAATTTCCATTAAAATACGTGGTATGGTTCAACCGCTGGGTGTATAAGGCTTCCATGTACGAAGAGCACTTATGAAAATGTTTTTAGATCAAGTTTTACTATGGTAATACGGATATAGATTTACACCAACGGAATAGCATAATCTTTAGTTCACAATCTACTCTCCTCTGCAAAATATTGCAATTTATTTTGATATTCTTGGGACAACAGTGGTTACCTAAACACTAAACCGGAACGCCTCATCCATCCAGTAAAATATGCTTTCCACATTGGGATGAAGGGACCTTATCTTAATGTTTGTTCTGCACAGGGTACGCTTTTATAAAATGTGCGCGTTGTAATAAATAATTTCCTATTGTTTTATCACATCCTTTCCAGAACATTTTACATCCGCCAAATTAACACCATTTTCGTATTACAAAATTAGAAAAGACATTTCATTATTTACTTTACTCCATAGACGAATTACAATCAATTGGATTAGAAGAGTTAATGGTTAGATGGACCGATACGAATTAAAGTTTAATCCGGAGTTAAGTTAAAATGGCAAATAGCAGGCGACGATATTTATACTTAATTGACTTTGTACTTAATTGACTTTATGGTATACTTAATTGACTACAATTCCTCCTGTCGTTTTAACTCATCTTAAGAATTAATTTTATTTCGTGTCGGTGCTACTACCCGTAAAGCAATTTATTTCAAGGAGTGAAGAGTACCTCGTGTAATACCAGTTTGATAGAGAAGATACATTGCAAAACGCTGTTTTTCTACAATATCATAGATTAACTGCACGTATCTCATATAAAATATATTTTTGCAAATGCTACTATGTTACGTAAGAACGTTTTGGATTATATATTGTGTCCAAAATTTGGAAACAAAACATAGCTGCATAGAGCTAGATTTGGGCTGTAATGTGGGTGGTCAATTTCTGAGAATCCACATTTAGCAACGGCAGCTTTCCAAAGTCTTGACTTGTTAACTGGTGCATTGTCGTGGGGCGACAAGACAGAGATTGATAATTAAATCTGGTTCTTCTCCTTAGAGCGCCAAAAATTCTTCACACGTCTCCATCATGGCGAAAGTATTCATGGAACCTATCTTGCACTAAATTTTATCCGAATACCACCGTTTCTGAAACTCATAATAAAGCTGCTAGTTGTTGCTTCTCTAATCTTCCAGTCCCCAGTTCCAAGCAATTGTTTTTTTCAGTTTCGAAAGTGATCACGTCAACAGGCCGACCTGGACGGGGATCATCGTTCACTGATTCTCGACCACGCTTAACAATTTTGACCATTTGTAAATAGTCGACTTTGAAGGAGAATCATGCTCCAGTCAACATTTCTTCACGAATAATTTTTGGAGATTTTCGTTCTTCTGTTGAGACTTTTATAACTGCTCGATATTTGAATTTATTCATGTTGATAGGTAACAAAACAAACTGATAGATAATAGAACCCATACTGCTGCAATTGTTTTGTAAATTATCCAACACGTTAACAACAAGGTGTACGTATGTGATAAAAAACAATACGATGAAAAACTACATTAAAATTGAAAACTGTCTTATATAAAACCGACACCTCGTAATATACATAAAGTATTGTTATGTATAGTTGTAGTTATAGCTGATATGCTGCTTCATTTCTGTATAGCGACTTCCAAATTACACCTTTTCTACAAATCACTTCCCGAAGAAATCTTCTCATTCGGGTGAAACTGAGATCTAGTGAGAGTATCAAGTCAGCGAATATCTTGATTGTTTGTGTTTGTTATATTCGCTGTAGCAAAAAACGGAAAATGGCATAGCGGTAGAAATGTGATAGACTAACATCGATAATTTACTACAAATAACAGAACGTGATATGGCTACGCATTTGCGAAATACATTCGAATGTCATGTTTGGATAAGTTCCACATCGCTACGTTCGTTTGAAGTCATCGCTTGGAATTTACTGCAGGGGCCATATCTCCTACGTTAATGTATTGCACGGATATATATTACATGTAATACAAATGTATACGTACATATGTTGTCTGTGGTGGGAAAACGGACACTATTCCATATTTATGTTACTGTGTAAAGGTTGCGATGTAATAATACGAATACCTATCAGATGAATTTAACGTATGAGAGTGAAATTTATAGTAATACAATTATGCGAAAAGTGTGAAATGAGAAAATTAAGTTCACATAATCCGTTATGAAATAAATAACATGGGTTGCATTTCTGATAAAATCCCTTATCTTCTTGGTTGGTTAACCAAAGATTTGAATTAGCTTCCACTGCGAAAGTGCGATGCCATTGCTCAGCTGGTAACACTGCTTTTCTTCTGTACGCAGTTTGCCTTTTAACATTCTTTTGTTTTCGGTACTATTTCAGTAAAATTCTAATTTGGTAAGTTCATATTTTAGATTGTTACTTCACTCGTTGACACCTTTATATCAAAATATCTGTTAGCAAAACGAAAGATAAATTCCACGTCAATTTCGAGTTAACTTCAATTTTTGTACAAAATCTGATGTGGGCTAAAGTTTGGGACAACCAGAAACGAGATTTCACTTTACCCCACAGCTACATGCTTTTATCGTTACGTTTATTCATTTCCTTGTTATCTGAAGTTGCTGCAAAATATGTTCGAAAAGGTAATCTGCAATTATGCGACTGATGTGAAGCAAGGGATGCTTACGCTTAAATTAGTTTAGATGAGCCTACCACGTACGACGTTATTTAGACGAACGGAATCAAATAATAAGTATACAGTGGCAGCACAAACAGGGCCTAGTAGATTCAAAACAAAATTAATTTTACTGCAGATCAAGGAAATGCGTTAAAAATCATATCCCCGGTGTGGCATATCAGTTGTTTGATCATGATTTTTGATTCCTAGCCTTTAGTATGTTGACAGAAATAATATTAAATAGAATTTTCTTTTAAGAAAAACGATTAGCTTGAAGAGACTGGGTTTATAGTTAGTTAACCCCAAAGTCCTAGGGAGCCGAATGAAGAAGCAGATACACTGACCAGGAAGGGTTCGAGTATGATTGTGCACAGTACAGAGCACTCCTTCCCCTATGTATGAGACTGAAAGGATCAGAGGTATCACTCATGAAAAATTCTTAGAAAGACTGAATGAAATTAGTACCAACCGTACCGCTAGGCGTTGACGTCAAGGACTAGGCTGAGTTACGAGTCGGTATCTCTTACCGCTATCTCTTTGGGCGACGTCCTAACCTATGTCAAGGTAATGGATTGGTTGACGGCCTAGAAGGTTCTCCAGCACAGAGAATATGCACAATTGACCTATTGTGGTCTAAATGCTGTGAGAAACAACGTTGTTTTTTCAAAAGACCTTCTATCTGAAAGTCTTGTGATTGCACATGCTGCAGGCTGGATGCTTTGGATTGCACCAGAAGTCTTCAAGAAATGAACCAAGGTTTTTAATATATTCGATCTTAGGTTTGATTGTAATGCCGAGAGAAGATCACGTGCATATGTATTTCAGTGATTTCCTCACATACTTCACATCGTTTGCAAGCGATGTCGTATTCGCGTATCGTTTAAGTTGATACTAGAGCAAGATATGCAAAATAGATTAAGGAAGAAAGCAGGAAAAGTTGTAACAATCTATGGAATTGGTGAGTTGTTGGAGAATTTATCCTTGTTGTCAAATCGAAATATAAGCAAACATTCTAACCCCGATTATAAGCATCTGATTTTCATAGCTTATGGACAATTTAATTTAGTATTATGGGTATGTTGAATTTAATTGAAATCTGAGCAGAATGCACCTACTAGTAAGGTGAATACATTAAAAAAATATATTTGCTTTATTTGCTCTGTTTCCAAATGCTTGCGATGACATACTCTATTTAGTTCGACATATAGAGCTAACTCACTTCTAATTAAGGTAGTCGCCAGCTCACTTTTTTACTGTCATCCAACTGCAAAGATAAGATTTTCTGCGGAATTATTAATTACAATTAATATTATTTCCTAAGAAATCAACTGGTATCTTTGTTGATTTCGTTTTAGACCGAGATATCGTAAGAAGTCCTAAATCTTTCAATTTAATTTATATTAATGCACAAGGCTCCGATTCCCATCTTAATTGAAAAATATCTTGGACTTTTTTTCTTAGAAAAAACGTCTTGTGCCTATATTAAACATGGACGATTCTTGAATGGAATACTGGCTAGAAACAAAAACACAATAGGGAAATATTTTCTCTTATTCTCATTCTCTTGATATTGATCGCATATATTTACAATTGGCATAGTGTCATGACAAAAAATGATTACTACTTAATGGAAAATTCTCTTACTATTTTCATTTTAGAAATGTAACTGCTGCGAGCTCCGACAAACACTACAGCACTTGCGCTAAGTGGTAATATCGATTCATCTTCAACTTCAGCGATATGTTCGAACTTTTGTAATTTTAAAAGACTTTTACTTCAGGAATTATTGTGTTGCTGTTTCTTTAAACTTTTTCCAAATTGTTCCTCTCCCGTTTTTACTTTTTAATTAGCATAAAATATTAATGTATACATTTAGCGGGAGGCTACCCAGAAACTTTCTACAGAGACTTTAAATGAGTCTGGAAGTTACCAATTTTTTTAATTAGTGATTATTGGCTTCATTTTTATAATGGATATAGCTTGAATTGTTGAAAATGTGCAATAATTATGTCGAAGATGATATTATATTCACAAAGTGAGGTTTCCATTTCGAAGATTTAACGCCAGAATGCTTAGAGCCGGTTTTTGTATCGCGGAGAACTGATCGAGGGTCACTGGAATACATGTGTTGAGTTTTAACAGCTGTAAAATGATTTGTTGTAAATTTCAATATTAAATGCATTGGGAATGAAAACACTATACGGTGTGATTTTGTGAAAACGCATCAACTTTTGTTGCATTGGCTGCAATTGGAAATGCACCACCCTTGGAGTATTCCGTTAAAATTTTATAAATGTATTTCTGAAAGTTAACTAAACGACTGCTCATGATATTGCATTGGTCTCGTTTGTTTTCCAGCATTTAAGAGCCAGATGTTTCGCATATGTTTTTACAGGAACACCTATTATAATCCGATAGTTGCAGTCCATATGTTCCTACAAATATAAGTAAAATGAGTGGAGTATGTTTCAAGCAATCGTGAGTGATGCCTCGCAGACGAGAACGTGCACCTTGTAAACAATTAACCCTCTTAGAACGTCCCCGGATTATTGGGCGGTATTAGTTTCCGGAAAATTGCTCGTAGATTTAATTGTAATCATTCGACTGTATTACAATGTTGAAACCTGCGGATTGCAAATCAAAGTAAAGCACGTAGAGGCAGGTTTAAACGCATCTAGTAGGATCACCCCCTGAGAAGATTTTATTTGAAGCGCTTGGTGGTGCAACATCGGTTTCAGTTTTCAGTCAACATCAGTTTCAGTCGGTAGCAGTTTTAGCGCAGCAGTAGTGGAACGCTATCGGTCGTAGTATAAGCGTTTTTTATACTAATAAACATTATTTTGCAAAAATGTTTTGGTGGTGCACTTTTAATTGCGGCCAGTGTATAAGGGGAACATGCTTTGATCTATGAACCACAATTATGACATTTATGTCTGGTTGTGGGCGTAATGCTGAAATTTAAAAATTTTAATTTGTATTGTTGACGTAACAATTAGTTGTTTAACGCTGCGTTTAGAATTACTCATAAAAATATTAATAATATAAATTTGGACGAAGTCATACTAGATTTTCTCCACAACTTGAATTTCATTTGAGTGAGCTCGAGGGGTTGAATTGGTTACACAGGGTTGTGGGTAACAACAACGTTCACGTTAGATATCGGCGATTAGAAAAGCAAAGAAGTAATAATAAAAGTGAAGATTTTTTTACTACTTCCTTTAAATCAATGAATCATTTCTTTTTTGTGTAACAGGAAAATAGTAGTAAAGGTTAGTGGTGTTTGTTCAAAACTTTGTGATTTTAATATTGGTACTCCTCAAGGTAGTGTACTGGGTACTTTAACTTCGTATTATTTATTAAGGATCTTCCGTGTTATATAACTGAAAGTAAAGTGGTTTTATATGCCGACGATACTTACATTGTCGTTTGCGCCTGTGGTAGTAAAGCTAACAGAACTTTAACTGAATTTGAGATCTGATGTTCCTCTAACAAATTATTAATCAATTATAAAAAAACGGTTTTTTAAATTCGAATATTTTTACATCATCTGCGTAAGCAAGTACTGTGCAGGATAATGATATTAGTAGATCGTTTATAAACAGTATAAACAAAAGGGGTCCTAAGTGCAACCCTTGTGGTACTCCAGAAAAGTGAATGAACTCAAACCGTTGTAAAAAACATAGTGAACTCTTTTAGTTAAATAAGAATGCAGAAGTTGCAATAAGGAAGAACTTCCATCCAAAGGTTGACAGATTGTCAACCAAAATTCTATGGTAAATAACATCAAAGGCTCGGCTAAGATCAATGTACCTGACTTGCAGATCTAGTTCTTCAATTAAAAATTGACATACAGAGACAAGTCACTTTTCTTTCCGGGTACATATTTTTATAATAAATTAAATTCTGATATTAAAAACGTATAATTAAACGCAAGTTAAAAGCTACATTAATTGACGGTTGCTTCTACGATTTGAACGAGTTTTCGGTCGGCTGTGTTTCGCAGAACAATGAAAATGCAAATATCAGGAATTTGACGATATTCTTTTTCGTATGCAGATGTGCCTATGTCTGTTGTTTGTTATCTATGTTTTTACAATGTGTATGCGTCTTCATGCTTTTATATATTTATCATTGTTGTTAATATTACCTCTCAGATTTGTCGTATTTCAATTTTATTGTACGCAGGACCAACTATCATTATTATTATTCACAGGCCTATTTTCTACTGTCGGTTTAGATTATTCTTCGTTTAAAGTAGTAAAATAAAAAGTAACAGGCAATTTAAAAGAAACGCTCGGTATAACACGGGCAATTTTTCTCCTGATAGTTGATTTATTAAATTTACCCAATAATGGGTGCTGTTATTGGGTAATCGCTTGCGTAATTTATATTCTGTTTCTGCTTATTACAGAATCGTAGAAGTAAGTCTGTATATGTACCATACGTACATTTATGCGGTTTACTACTGTAATTTATTCTATGAAGAGAACAGGTACAAATTAGGTATATTACACACGTATCGCCCGCATAGCATAAATATTTCCGTGAATATCAATTCCAGATGGTTGCTGTGTAACATATAGACAAGTGGTGGAATATTTTGTCGTTGTAACAGACCGCACTTTGCATAGAGAGGGTCAAACTAGGTGCTGTTGGTTGCTACTTTTTTTTGTTTTTCTTTTCTATTGGGAACCTGGGTTCCACTACGTAACGTTTTGTTCAATTTGCAGAGCAGCATTACTATGTGCATAAACATCCTTTCATTCTGTAACAGTAACAGTAATATTCAGAATTTCATTAAAATAGGGGAGTTGAAACGAATAGACTTTTACATTCATAGAGGTCCATTTATTCCGGAACTGAAAAGAACACCGTTCTGTACCTGATGCTGCTAGTATGTTTCAAAACTAGGGTACTGAATTTGGCCGTGTGCCAGTGTTACAAAAGTAAGCTTTTATCTGAAGATAAGTGATTACAAAATGATTGGCATTTCATGCGTTTTGTGACAGTGTAGGCCGTGTAAACAGAAGCTTGAGAATTGTTAACGCTTACTGGATGTCCAATTACATACATTCATGAGATTCTTTCCAAACGGAAATTATAAAAATATTTTTCCGTTTTGTACACCAGATGTGTTTTATGTATCGTATGGTGTGAAGTGCATTAAAATACTTTGGAGTTTCCGTATTCCATTTCTTGAGATGTCATGTTCGATATTTAGATTTCATGGACGTGGACAAATTACGTTATTTTAATTGTTATTGCTACAGTAGAATTTTGGGGAGATTTATTTAAACGTAGTCGTGTCAGTTTGTTTGACGATGAACATACATCGATAACATCGGAAAAGCTCACTAAATGGTGCTAGATCACCGCTGACTTGAGATTAACAAAAAAAAGCTTTTCTTCCACCAAGACACCTTAGTCAAAGATTTATATAATTTGACATTATATAAAGTAACTGCGCTATTTAAAAAAATAATGGTTACCACTCCTATAATATTAGATGTAATGACTTGTTAAGGCTAGATCTTGAAAGTCTTGGTGTATCTCAACGTCGAATAGATTATATAGGTTTGCTTTAACAAGTTGCCTCCTGATATTAGAAATGAAGTTTATATTAAAATTTAAAAAAATGTTCTGAATTCTTTGCAAGCAGTGCTTTCTACTCTCAGAATTTATAGACCTTTAATATTTAATGTATGTTGCGCATGTCAAGACTTACCTAATAATGTTTGTACAATATTTTATTTACTTACATTCAACGGTTTTAAATATATTATTATTATTATTACGTTGAGAAAGCTGAATTTGATAAATATACGCTGTTTGCTCTTGTATTAGGCTGGGAACTTTTCAGACTACCCTGGTTAACATTTATGTCTGTTATTCATTTCTTACTTTTTTGAACTGAATTTTGCACTTTCCGCAAATAAATTTTATAAATGTGTTGTAGACTTGCGCGGCCGTTGCTTTCTTTTAAAGAATTTAGGTTCCCGGGTTGTAATTACGCGAGACTGCCGACGTTTCGCTCTCAGTTGCACAGGGCTTCTTCAGGGCTGCTACATCTTGTGCCGCTGCTGTGAGAGGAATTCTTTTCACAGCATGCAGCAGCCCAGAAGAAGCGACGCGGTTTCAACCCAGAAACCTAAATCCTTTATAAATATCTATTATAAGCAGTACCTGAAAGTTGGATCCCATTATATTTCTTTTGGGAATTACTCGTTACAGGCAAACTTTGTGTATTACCCTTCAAGAATATCATCCACATTTTCCAACGATTAATTATGCACACTTCAATTATCCTTGCTCTTAACCTTTTCCCAGAAAAATACGCTATAGATATATACGCTTCGAGAAACAGTCATGTAAAATATTCCATTGCCTGCTGATATAACTCAACAGGCCGATGTTGTTTCGTAAATTTTGCAAGTATGGTTACCCTTCTAAGTAGAAGGCAATTGTTGGCAATTACTCTTTGTGCCATATCCTTCTCATTTGTTTACGTGTGACCGAAATGAAGTTAGACCCATTAAACAAATCACCTTTGGAACTCGATGTATTTCACGTGCGCTTAATTAAAATTTGAAAAATTAATAATCGTGTTGAAGATGCAACGTTTTGCAGGGTGCGTTGCGTAATCTATTCTCGCTTGAACACGAGGAAAATCAATATGTATTTGTAGATGCATTGAATAATGGTTCTTTGAATAACTTTACTTTGTTTTAGACAGTCAGCTAATAAATTCAAGAAATTCTAACATTGCTATAAAAAAATACAGCAAATACTTGGTAGAACATGGTGGAATTTACACGTTTACAAGTAGTATCAGCATTTTTGATTAGAATAAACATTATTTTGCAAAAATGTTTTGGCGGTGCATTTTCGGCTGCTACTGATGCTATGAAAAGGGATGTAAAAAAACAGGAAAACCCCCAACTCATCTCAATACTTTCGTGACGTAATACAGAATTGTGAATACTGTTTTATTACGTTTTGCCTTATAAATTTTTATATTGTATAATCGAGGTATTATTTTCCCCAGAAGAGTAAGAAAACGAGGAAGATACACACAGAAGTAGAAAAATTGAATTCTCAGGAAAATGCAATTTTATAGAAAACGGTATAGAAACAATATAGAGAAAATTGCCCAGGTTTTCATCGGTTTGGTAGGAATGAGAATATAGAAGATTGAGAAACAAAATAGACATATTACGTCAATGCATTCCGGTATGGTTTCTGATAAATTGTTTTAAGGTTTGGATTTTATGTTCTAGTAGTTAGATGTACCTACTTCATTCTTCATAACCATTGATTCTATGGAAGGTTTATTTTGAATTTAACGAGGATAGTAGTACTTAAGCCAAGATTCTATTCCGTCTACTTTATAAATGTAGGAAAATAACAAGTCTTTCAATGGACCTGAGATTTGAGAAACAGACAGTTACAATTCCCGAATATAATCAAGTGAATTTAAATAAAATAAAATACAGAAAGTATAAATTACAATATACACATTCGTGAAGGCTTTGGGAAAAAAACAAAATCGATTTTGATTTTGGGAAATTTATACTTTTCTGTTTTTACAAAATATTATTATTATATTATATTTTTGGAATTATGTGGTATAGAAGACTTATTAATAATCTTTTAAGGTGTACATTTACAAAACACCAAAATATGTGCTGCTACTCAAAAACTGGGTGCTAGTTAATGATATTCAATTTTTTTTTGAATAGTTCCAGTTAGGTAAATGTGAATCTTTTTTTACTGCTTGGCTTGCAACTTTGTCCGTTATCTTCGATATTCTCCAATCTTGATTTCGAGAACCATAAATCTGTACAGAATCTTCTGTGAAATGCAGAGCATTTACGTAAAATTTAACAGATGCAAATTCGTGTTAAACACGTAGTCGTATACAGAGTGCTAATTTCTGACTTAGTTGCCTATTTATAAGTCCTTCTATCATTAGATGTGAGAATTATTGAGCCCTTGGCACTGAAGAACTCGGGTTTAAGAAAAGTTAGATAAACAATATATGACACAGCAAGATCTAATTTATAATTTCATCCTGAAAGAAGTAATTAGACCAAAGTAGTCTAATATACTATATTAATATATTCTCAAACACATCCCGCAACTTAAATTATTTGCTTATTTTAATAAAATGTTGTTTTAACTGGGTCTACGTGTTACTAAATTAAGATTAAAATATTATCAACTCATGGAAAATATTGAATTTCTATATTATATACATATAAAGCTTAAAATAATTTCTAGAATTAAATTTCAAAACTGACCAATTTTCCCCAGTCTCCCAAGCACTACTGTCAACCCCACTATATTTGAAATGCATCTGTGAAACTGGGATATCGCTTTAGTTTAAATTATTATTCCAGGAACGTGTTGTAGCACAAAGGGGCGGGAGAAAGAGTAACCGGGTGAAAACGTCTTTTGATAAGAGATGTAGTACGATGCTTAAACGGATAACAATGTGAATATGATGTTGAATTCGAAAGTGTATATGTAAACATATACCGTACCCCTAGGTTCAGTCAAACACACCATTCTCTTTCGTATTATCTGCAACGACTGAAAAGAATAATGCATTTGACAGAGCTACGTGCGATCATTAGTCGTCGTTGTGAATTCTTTCGTACACAGAGTGTATCAAGCAGGATTGAGATGCTTTATTTTCTTGCAATGATTCTTTATGCAATCGTATTCGTGTAATTAATTGCTTTACGAGGGAAGAATAAAGAGAGGAATTACATTTTACAATAATGGTAGCAAGGACTGCGGCGTAGTATGGTAAACAACACAAAAGTATCGGTAACTTCTGCACCACAAAAGTTTTAATTAATTAATCCGGGATATGAGTGATCCAGATTCTCAACCGGTGACCGAATGATGTGGGAAACCTCTAAAACTAACATACTTGTTGTACCCTTACTTTCGAGACAAATATTATTTACAAGTACATACTTTGGCCGCCTACGCCTTAGAATTAAAACGTGCAAAAAGCTACGGAATACGGACAAATAGCCGGAAGGGTCTCTTGTTATTGTACCCCGAGACATAGAACATGTGCAAGGTTTACCCTAATAAATCGAATAGAACTGAGTACGACAACGGTCCGTTCTCTCTGTTCATCAGATTTTTGTTGCTTTTTATGTAAACCGTCTCGCACGCGTTTAATTCCCGCGGCGAAGTTACATTCTTAATCAATTTAAAGTTTTCTGATTTAATATTATAATCGGTTTCATTTATGTGTTGGGCTACACTTTACGAATCTAATCTACCGAAGCGATAACATTTGATACGTTCTTTAAATCTGGTACCTATCGCTCTTTTCGCTTGGCCAATATAGGCTTTATTACAGTCACTGGATACAATTTTATGGAGAAGGTTGGGAATTTATAAAATTTACAAGTTTCCATAAGTTCAACACGTTTGTAAAAGAATTGTTAGTGCTATGTGATTCTTTCAGTACTTTTTTAATGAAGAACAAGGAAGATAATAATATATAAAATAAATGAAAACAACCATGAGCTTTTTATAAAAACCGGTAATGTCTGCTTTTTTCAAAGAATTAAGAATTTTTGTTAATCCTCGTTTCAAGTCACTGGCCTACTATCTTTTTCTCGAAATCTATTTCAGCTAGAATATTACGGTAAAGATCTCGATTACAGAACATTATCAACATATGTTTTCATCTGAAAGTGGCTATTAACTTTCTTATGCGTAAAACATAATATTTCGAATCAACTCCCGCGTCCATACTCCAGCATGTACGCATTCACACACGTCATTGTTGTGCATGTAGTCTATCGCAGGTTGGCAGTCCCTTCGCGCGTAATTAACTGCCAGAGGAATTCTAACCTATATTCTATCATCTTTCAGCAACACTCTCGAGTCAGCCATCCAAAAATGATATCCGACATTGACGTCCAATCAGAAACAATTCAACCGCTCGACCGTGAAAAGCTCTCTCTATTCCACTTCCCTTTTAAATCTATATCCCATTAGTGGCGGCATACGACTTCGTATTTCGACGCTAAATGTAGCCAATTCCAATTCAGGGTTCAACAATCTATGCCATTAATATAATGCGAGACGTAAAACACCTAAACATGTTGCGATGTGTATCGGCATACGATTCAACTCTACAATGATTAATACATATTTTATATATTGACGTTGGTTTGACAATTTGCATTAATAACGTAAATTTAACTCGATTTATTTTATGCGGATAATGGATAACATCATCATACGCTGCTTTCGAATTAAAATTTATTATCCGTACGTGGAATTCTATATTTGTAGATTACAAATATAGAATTTCCACATATTAAATACAATAATACAACAAATGAACTTGCGAAGCTATGCAGAGTATTTTACCGAACTCGTTAGTTAGAAACTTTAATAAAGTTACTGTAAATGGAACCCTGACATTTTTGAATAGATAGCATTAGATATATTAATCTAAAATATTTTTCTTACAAAACATGATGAAAATCTCTCCCCTCCGAGCGAAACTTTGAGTTTAGAAAACAGAAAAAGTCGCCGGAAATCATATCTCGTGAATAGAACCACAGTGTGTGAATTTTTGCCATGAGTGAAAGTCTCATACTTCACGGTGCGTTGTTTTAATGGAACAAAACTTCCTTTGTCAATAATGATAAATTATTCGGTTGAAAATGAGGATCTACGCATCCTCAAAACAGCTGTTCTGGATTAGTTAATTAAACGTGTGTGGTGCGGAGTGTGCCGTTACTTTAGTGTTTGACTTCCTTTTTCTTCAAATGTGGTAGTTTTTCCGCAATTTTTGCCTTCGGCTTGTCAAGTAAAGATGCGTAGTATGCCCTCGTTGTTATTCTTCCTTTTTCTAGATAGTCGATTAACAGAACTCCCTGACTATCTTAAAAAAACAGTCACCATCATTTTCTCGGTCGATTGAACACTTTTCGCCTTTGTTCTGCTGTTTCGACCGTGCTTAGCTTTAGTAGTGTACTGATGTATCAACTAGGTCTGTCATTAGAGCCGTACAACAGGAATTCGTTTTGGAAGCACTTTTGTATACTCTCTATACTTCACTTTTTCAAACATTTGTGAATGTTTCCGTATCATTTACGGATGTATGCGGATGATACTCAAATGTATCATTCATCCTATATGCCAGACTATCAAAATGAAATATGTAAGTTTCAAAGTGATTTAGAAGCATTGGGTACTAAAATTTTCAACTCAACATGCTCTAATAATGTGTGCCCCACAAGTTGCGGATCGTTGGTTGGCTTAATGTGTGATTAAGACTTCTGTGCGCTGCCACAGTGTATCACTAAATTATTTCAAGCAGGGGGCCGAAAAACTTATTTAACATTTGGCATTGTCGTCGCACCGTGAAGTTTCTACTGTCGGTCCTTGGTATGTTTGTTACTTTTGCGCACATACGTACGTCCAAGCAAGTTATTTAGTTTGTGTTCTTGCCGCTGTTGGTTATTGCAGAATTTAGGTTTAGGCAATTTGATAATTTTCTTACTTTCATTTGGTTTATTGTAGGTTCAATGGAAGGACAATTCAGCTTTTTCGGTAATTATTATTATCTATAGTTAACCGCTGTCAAAATTCCGAGATATTTCGCTTAGGTTGCTTCACTAGGAGATGCAGGATGCGTTTCTAGTTCAGTGTGAACAACGCGACACCTAACGCTCGGGTAATTTTTTCATGGCCAGATATTCAGTTAATATATGACAAACACCTTCTTTCGAGATGCCCACAGCCTCTGCTATCTCTTTAACCCTAATCCGAGGGCGTACGTGAGTAAGATCTTCCTAACATTTGCATAATAGGTACAATTTTATTGAAATTGAAGAAAATCGAGACATTCTTAATAAGTTATAAATGCCCAATAATGGAAGCCCTACAAAATCTACATTGAAGATAACGACGAGATATCTCTACAAAGCTCGGGTAAATTTATGTAATCCACAGCCGAATCACATTTTAACATTTCGAGTTTCGGGACTGAGCTTTGGTACGAAATCTCTAATTCATAATTGAATGCTCGCTTTCGCGCTCTTTTCCAGCAATTACTGCGGATGTAAATGTTATACGGGCTATGAGGGGATTTTAAAGGCATCTTGATTATCACACATTTACCCTTAAGTCGAGGTAGAGTTGATGTTTAATTAGAGGAAATTGCTTTACTGACATATATAGAACATTCCAGATACAAACTGTCGAGCATTTCAATTGTCTTGATAAAGTTTTTGGTGCGAAATGTTGCGGTATACGACGAATTATTTAAGGTCGTATAAGATTTTCCTAAAGGCAATTAGTGTATATCTAGTGCATTCTATTACCCCAGAGATAGTAATTAAAGCAATTTAGAAAAGCTTTAAGTCTGAGTTTTACTTATAGGAATTTTCAGTTATTACCAAATATATAAATAATGTTACTATAGGAAATTATTTTTACCACTCATGAACAAGGCAAAGTTTATCTTATAAAAGATAATGGGTTAATTTCGTAAAATCTATTAGAAGGACCACTGGAAATGAGTATGAGTGCCATCAATGGAATTAATCACTTCTTTTTATTAGGAAAGTTGTAAGATCCATATCAGGACCTTTCTATAGGTTTTACAATACGAGTTGTAGTTGAAAAAAAGCAAGCGAGGTGGTTTTATATATTCAACAAATGCCAACTCAAATCCACTAGCAAAAATGGCATGCCTGATATAATGTAGTCTGGTGCCAGAGTTAATTAATGCACCCAGGGGATAACATTTAATCAAAAATAAATAAATTAATAAACTATTAAAATGCGCTGTGTATCAAAATTGACGTGTTACATTTTAACACTCGATTAGTATCTTTTGTAACTATCAGATCCACAATGCCTTTTGTGCTGCGCATGCAGCGCCTATCTTTCTAACGTATAGAGGGCTAAATTAAGTCTAGCGTAAACCTTTGTACCTACAAATTATCTATTAACTGCGGTTCTAAAAATAATTTTTTTCTGGGAAGAAAAATGTATTCTCGTCTGCGTGAAATCCAATTAAACTTCTGGCGTATCTCGTTGCGATTTATATATTGTTCATTTACTCATACTCGATATGTCTGCTAACATGACCACAGGTATGCAGTGCAGTTTCGTCGCTGAAGAAACGTTTGGTATTGAATTTTCCTAAAGAAGATCACATGACTAGCAGTGCTGTAAAATATCCATCTTGAAGTTTGTGCACCGCTTGGGTTTTCAAAATTAAAAAGGTTCTAGACTATGTGCTACATCGAGCTACCTACTAAGACGACGAGTTGATGTAGTCAGGCTACGTTTGGGCGGTGCTTTCTGGTGCTTTCTGCTCTAACGGCTTCGTAAGGTAAGCTCTTTAAACATACTCCGACAGCAGCTATTACAGCAGACGTTCTTCTACTAGTTAACGATGCCACAAAATACGATAATTAATAACGTCTTCACTAAAGTAGATCCAGATTGTACACAATATTCTAAGATATCAAGCAAGAATGTTTTTATAAATAACAGACGCAGGTCTTGATTCTGTTTTATTACTTATTACAATATTAAGCAAGTCTAAATACAAACTCGACGAAACTTCACGAATTCCTGTTGAACTGTCAAAACTTATGCTAAGTTCGAGCATCTTCTCACAATTTATTGTCCTGTCTACAGCTTTCGGTGACATTACAGCTAATATTTCACAATTAGATGTTTGTTATATCGTGTTTTCTTCGAACTAATTTACATGTCCTTCTAAGAACTTTTTGTATTCCATGAATATTATGCATTCACTTTGTCGGATTTTAGGATATTTTAGTTATGAATACATTAACTGGCGTTATAGAATGATTGAAATTAATAATGATGGACCCCGTTGTTTCTAGTGTGGAGCTAACAATTCAATAAGACGCTAGAATTACGACTAAGTCGTGTATTGACGACATTTCAATAGATCAAAACCTTTCGTTTTAGGAATGCTTAAGAGTAATGGTAATTACTGATCATGGGGCACATTATTAAAACCTAGAAATGAAAGAATTTATGTATATATTCGGCAACCTTGATGAGAAACTTTTACATAGAATTATCAGGGACTGTCCGATATAATACATGCGAAAATTTTAGAAAGCATAGTATATGATCAAATAATTAATTTCTTTACAATGTGCAATGTATTTAATAAAAACCAGCATGGCTTTTTAAGGGGTAAAAGAACAAGTACTGCGCTGTTCGAATATATGGAACAAATTCATAATTTCTTGGGAGATAAAAAGTTATGCTGTGTCCTTTTCTTGGGCATAATACAACCGTTTGACTCAATATAGCATGAGTTGCTTCTAAGCGAACTACCTCAGTGGAATTGCGAATGATGGTTATATTTAGAAAATAGAAGACAGGTGGTTGAAATTTCGTGTGCAACAGAGAAAGTTCACTTAGACGAGAAAAATATCGCAAGGCTGCGTGCTCGAGCCTTTGTTGTTAATTTTCGTAAATGAAATTTTTTTCCATTGTTACCGAAGATAACATAAGGGTTGTCAGCATCGCATAATAGCCTTATCTGCCAATACTTTTCGTATACATCATATCAAAGCATTCTTCGAAAACAAGAGGATTAATTTCCTGTATTTAACTCTTTGCTAAACTACGTTTTCGTAGTGGTGATAAAATTATTTTTTACTTACATGGAAGTTTACGTAATTACCAAAAGCAGATGCAATACTAAGTAAGTAGTGCTGTTTTACAACGCCTATAGTGTCCCACAACAGGAAAACGCAAGTATCTCGATGAGGCGATAAAAAAATATGACCGTCCAATATTTATTTTTTGGATGTACATGGGAAACAACCAATCACGAACTAAATTTTGAATTTCCCGATTTAAAGAAAGATCAATTTAAGTTACTCCTTTCAATTGCTCTTGAAACGAAAACAATAGCGAGAACCGGAAAATTTCTAGAGCACCAAAGCATTTCGCCTTGTACACACTATTTCTCGCGGGTAAACATTAAACCACAACAGCTCCTAGGAAAAACTTATAATTCAATAAGGACTGGGAGCGTAAGTCTCTCCCTTTTAGATTTTTTCGCCACTTTAAGCGACACAATGTTTATCAATGGTATGGTCTCTCGGGAAAAAGTCAAAGTAGGTCGTTGCTTATAGCAGACGTGACGAGGCAGGCAACGCGACGCATTCTACATACAAAACGTCGTCGTTTCGAAAATTCTTTTACAAGGCGCCATTTCGTATGCAGGAATGCTAATATACAAATTGAGATTACGAAATAAGGGATGACGTTTCGTATTTGTTATTAAAACGGAAATATTTTTTTCCTTGTCGGGTTCGCCTACGTTGTTTATTTTTAGAGAATGATGCATGTGGGGGCGAAGGTTTTATTTAATGGCAAATGCTAGTTTATATTTTTCGTTGTCTCTAAAATTTTGTTTTAGAAAATGATTTGTTCCATGAAATTACCAAAGTTTTAGTGTGCTGCATTTCTGGGTGGGACTTCACTCGCAATAAAGTTCTATTTATCGCTTGGGTTTTACATTGAAACACTTCACTATTACCCCTTACCACAAACATTTCAGTGACACTGTACGTATGGTTCGATCTTCAGCATCAATACTATATACAATAATAGTGAAGTGTTTCAGTGTTCCAGTGCCACAGTATTCGAGTACGTGGTTTTTACATTATTTACACTCTGTGTTGCGCTAGATGCGGTAAATCCCCAACTAATCACAGGTTAGTCAATCGTAAATTGGGCGATAGGAATAAATCAACAATTTACTTGATTAGCTTTGACTCGATAACATTCTATTCTAGGGACACCACTAGTGTCAAGACAAATAACAAATGACAAAAGACTTTTTCAAAGGTTCACAAAAACCACAATAAAATACCAAAGCAAAATGTATTAATTAATGCACGTAAAGAATTCTGGAACGCCCTTAATAAATATAAACTGAGCATGCAAACAACTATGGCGAAATAAATATAAAAACTTATGTACGGATTTACAACGAACACCGAAAAGTTTTAGTAGGCAATACATACTATAATATTATTTAGCTCCTGTAACATTAAGCTATATATTATCTACAGTTATTATTGCTAGAGATGAAACGTTCGTGAATGAAAATGCCCGGGATTCTGTTGTTTACGCGACGAACAGGGTATAAAATAAGTTTGGAACGACGACTGTAAACTTAAGGTTAAAACGTTTCTGGGTGCTCAACCAGTCAACCTCCGGCAATTTATGTGATATGTAGTTGTACTTCGAAATACCACAAATATATTACAAACTCGAGTTTCGAACTTTGAAAATACGTTTCTGTGGGGAACGACAACTGAACAAGGCGAAGTGATATAGGCCTATCGGATAAACCAAGATAGAATAAAGCTTCCGCGCATATTTTAGTGTTTTCCTACACAGGGTTTCTCACCGGGAACTGCATCGACCGATATATTAAAGACTATACCTTAGAAAATTCTGAAAACTTGCCAGTACATTAAAGCCGACATGTGCTGATTGCTTGATCTAAAATATTTTTAATAATCTGACATTGCCGGTTATACGAGATATATAACGAGAAGAGGTTCTCGTACTCGTATGGAGACGATTGATGAGTCGGTCGGAGTCCATCAACATTGCCTCGTCCGCTTTGAGTGATTTAAAATTTCAAATTGATTTAATTTTGAACAAAGCCAGAAGCGACACTAACTGAGCAGGAAGCAGTTGATCCCACTCAGTTAGTTTCGCCTCAGGTGTGGTTTACGTAATTGAGTTACTGTGCTTACTGTTGCCCCATATGATTGTGGTCGAAATCTCGAGTTTTGACACGGTCTGAACCGAATCGAATCGAACCGAAGTTTTAACTGAGTCTGGCCGTGGAAACCTACGTTATGATATCGAACATGTCAATAGTAATTCCCACGGCTATAAACTATAAATTACCAAAAAACTAACCTTAACGGTCACTAAAGTATATCTGATACTTTAATTACAATTAACTGGTTTTTATCAATTTTTCTCATTACAATATAGTTAAAACGTTGCAAAACAATTGGGATTACCTTTTTTGGGGAATCAACACTTGTTTATAGTCAATATTATTGCTACAAAAATGCTCCCTCTGCATAATGTTAAGGTTAAAACTATGACATTAGAGACATTAGAGAGACTTTCAAAAAAATCAGGTTATCAACAATTTATAATTTACACATCGTAACGGTGGCATTCTATGTTCATTGCAACATTGATAAATTCTTTACAAACTCGAATGTACATCCGGCATAATGACTATGTGCGATGTTGGGTGGAGAAGTTTAGTCGGTGCACGTATACCCACTTGTCTGTGAAAATGTACAACACGATACCTGAAAATGTAAAGACTTTGGATTATAGGTGCTTTAAAATGCTTTGCTAGATAAGTTTCTACTATTTAAACGATTTTTTCGAATGGCTCTGGATGTTGGAGGGAGTACTTATCGAAATACCTTCTCCGTTTTCATGCCTTGTCCGGGAATATAAAACCAACTCCTCGTATCAGTTAGGTTATTTATATTCAACTGTCTCTACGACCTTTTGATAAAGGTCAACGTTTTTGTTTTTTCTCTTTTGTTGAGTGTTTATTTTTTCAATATAATATGATGATCAATAAACGATATAATGTTTGTGATAATTAAATCAAGTTAAGTTAATTATTTTGGCTTCTCTTACACATTTGCTCATGTATTCTGTATAGAGATATGTTTATTGCAACATTGCGAGCCATATAGGCACTGAATATCAAACGGCACAATGTATCCTGAAATTTTACCGTTATTCGAAATAGTCTACTCTCATACACGCAGCAGATATTACGCGTCGCGTGTTGTCGACACTTCGAAATTCATTTGAAGTGGGAAAGTACGTGATGATTCGATCATATTGAACACGCTCTCTTCTCATCATCGAAAGCTTGAATCTCGAAAAACCAATATTTTACACAAGTTGCGAAACATCTTTCTCTAGTATTTCCTGCTGGCGGATGTACATATGTATATATTTTACAACACTAATCGCGTTTTTTTTAATATCGAAATAAAAATACATCCATTTCGGAAATAAATGCGTACGTACATATTTTTAAATATAAACAGCACTCTTTCGTATTAGAATTTGATAAACGACTTCCTTGGAGATTGCGAAAAGTGCGTATGTAATGATAACAATAGTATGGTTATGATTTTCACTCGTCATATTAGCAGATATACGAAGACAAACATATAAATATTCGTCAAGAAGACAAAACACGTGACTTCTTAACAGTGTTATTATGGATATCTTAAGGCATTCTATTTTGACTGTTTACGTTGCTGTCCAATGTCATTTCAGAATCTGGTGTGATAGTAGGGGAGACGTGTGACCAGTGTTGCAGCGGGGACGGTTTCACAGAGATGATATGCAGTGTACGGAACAGTTTTACAGATCCAGAGATAATGTCGAACGCTTATTATTTCGAGATGTTTGAACTTGTCGCTTTGGTAGACTGATATCGGTGTTTTTTTTTTTCTTAAAGGTTGAGTGTAGGCTTTCACGACCGTAATCCATAGTAGAAATGTCGTATAGTTAATATTTTACTTAACGTTTCACTGATCATGCTGTCAGCTCCTTCAGAAGTTTTCTAAAGACTTTAAAAATCTTCTGAAGAAGCTGACAGCATGATTAGCGAAACGTCAAGTAAAATATTAACTATGCGACATCAGCTGAAAGAGATTTCTACTAAGGACTTTAACCAACCTATTCCTGCTATTTTAATTATTTATTTTCGAATGCTTTTTGTTGCTAACGTTGACGTAATTATACGCCAAGCATCTCACTTCGATAGTTGAGAGTCCATAATGCATGCTTGCTGATTGCTTCAAATAAGAAAGTAGGGTAGCTTCTTCAACTGCCTGCGTAATGTAGACCTAAATTCAAAATCAAACGCTGGTTTCCTTAAAAAGAATTGTTTGCTGAGAACTGTTAAACTCTGAGTGTCTGGTTTTTTCTTCTTTGTGTGTTGTTTACTTTTAGGCTTAAAAATAGAAATTAATCCATTTGAAGTAGATTACTGGAAAATGGGAAGGATATTAGTATCAGAAGGACAGAAATATGGAAGTATATAAGAAAACGATAAATATGAAAATCAGTGAAGAACGAAAACGATGACCATAGAGGATATGGAACAATAACATATAATAAAGGTAGGGAATGAAAGCTGGAATAAGTACACAAATTCAGATACTTGAGCAACGATAATACTCAGAGGAAAATTATTTAACAGTGTTAAAAAGTAATTTTTGGGTAACGTAGAAATGTCTAAAGATATCGGAATAGAAATATTCAAAAAAGTAGCAAAACCAACAGTGATGTAGAGCCCCAAGAGACATGGACGATCCAAGAATGACACTAAAGTAAAATATCAGTAATTGAAGTGAAATTCTTGAGAAGAATCGAAAATATAATAAAAATACATAAGATCAGAAACACAACAAAATTTAGAAATAAGATCTAAAGTGGAAAATTCACCATCACATATGTACAAATCTACTGATAATAGCAAGATTTCCGGAAAAATGTTATATTAATACTTTACGGCAACATGTTTTAAAGTGAAGGAAGAACTTTATAATTTAATAAGATTTGTTTCGCAAAATTTATAAATTATAGAATATTATAAATAAATTGAGCTTATTCTAGTGATTTAGAATTTATAATTATTTAGTTTTTCAATAATCCGAACTACCTATGTTTTTTATTCAGAAAATCCTCAACTGTGGGGAAAAATACGTTACCTTGTATTTCGTGCGAATCACGATATCTTGGTTTTCTAAAAAAAAAGCCACGATTCGCTGGTTTGCAAAGATAAGCAATATCGCGGAAAATATATTTAATCGGAAAGTTTATAAAAGGTCTACTCTCGATTATTGATCTTCGATGTTATCGCTCTCCCGTTTCTCGAGTATTCCCCTAATTCCAGAGCATCGAGCTTTAGAAGGCGTAGCTACCAACCATTAAATTTAAGATATTAAAATCTTAAACGCCAGCGCTATAAGGATTGTATGGGTTATGGCATCATATTGCTACGAACATAAATATATACTTGCAGGAGATGGATGCATAGTGAATATATCATTGAAGATTTTCTATGTAGGTTTAAATGCTGTCAGATATGCCAATACAATATATGGGTTAATTTCGCAGGAAGAGTCGTTAATTCCAAAGCGGTACAGGGGCATTTTATAACTTTCATAAATTTATACGAGGATTGTATAGGTACGTGTAAATCTTTTGAGAGACTGTAACAAATGATATATTTGCAACAAGGATTTCATTGAATTTGATTTAAAGTTTAATATTGGCGATAGAACGCAGACAGTACGAAATAATATATTATATAAGCTTGTCGTTGCAGGTGCGTTCAAAACTATTGGTTTACTAGGAAATGAAATGCTGCTTGCTCGACGTGGACATCCAATATACGGAACTTGAGTTTCGGACGTGCATTCGGGCAGATATTTAATTAAACCAAAGATCCATTACCTTTCTATTTACAAAATTAGGGATTGTAACGCTTTAAAATTGGTTAAATCTTGCAAAACATGCTATAAACTACAGGTGCGCCAAAAATTATCCAACAGTGTTAACACGAGATGAAGCTTATACCATTTCCTATGAGGCATCTATAAAAAATGTATTGTATATCATTTCGCTCACATATTTAATGGATGTCGCTACGTGCCACGTTAGAAATACTATTGCTAATTATCATTGCTTCAGTTTTGGAAGTATCTAGTATTAATTTATTTAACTTTAATCACCTTGAAATATTTAGTTTATTCTACATTATGAACTACAACACTAAGAAGCGAATCAAAAAAAAAATCGTATTGTTCTGTGTGATACTATTTAAACTATTGATGTAATAAACAAATAGAAACGGAACAAATACGAAACCCTAAGGAATTCATATAATAAATACCTCACCAGAAGCGCACCAAATATCCGACCTCAAGGAATCCTCAAGGAAATATTCCCTCATTCAGAATTGAGTCCCAGGGAATATTTTAAATAAGCAATCTTTTATCCTCTTAAGAGAAGGGTCTTTTGATCCACATTTACAGAGCATTCCCCAAGTTTTCTGCTACACCAGAGCTAACAGTAGAAAATTATTAAATTACCAACGGAAATATAAAAAGAGGCACCTGCAATATTTAAAGATATGTGAAATTGATTAATAAAAAAATAAAACTCTATCATGGATATAGTGTGTATCCCAAAGTTTGGAGAAACACCCAAAAGAAACACAAGAAAACAGTTGCGAAATTTATACCAGCTATTAATTTTATAGTTTCTAACAAATAGTGGTTCCCCAGGTTCGAAAGTATCCGTAAATGTTAGGATCCCATTGGCCGTTATTAAATCGAACGAAAATTTAGTACATCCAAATAAAGCAATTCCTTATTGTGAATTTCATGGCCCGCTTTAATATACTTATCTTTGATGAAAACTATAAATTCGGAATTGGATGGCCCTGTGCGAGTATAAATCAATCAGTCCTTTATTAAAATTGTCAATGTTATTTATTAGTGTCTTTCTACGCGGCAGCCTACAGAAAACACTTAATCTCTTCTTCTTTGGAACTTTCCGAGAACATATCGAGGCGAAGTTGTGTGCGTAGAAGTTTTGCGAAGTTCCAGGTAACACGTGAGACCGTATAATTGTGTTACTTTTCATACCTCCGCGATGTCTAAGATAAATATAGTGTTATTAATGTTTCTGGAGGTATTTCTAGATATTCTGTTATGAATTTTTGTATTATAGCTGAGTAAAGGATAAATTTGGCTGAAGATAGATTGCGATTTAAATAAAGATATGAAATGCACATGGGTTACAGATAGCTTGCAGATCGAGATCAAGATCGTGCTGCAATTTCGCTTACCTTCAAAATTAGGCTAAAACTACCCCAAGAGTCATTGTTGCAAGATCACTTATATCATCTTAATATATGATCAAGATAATTCGGCAGCAACTATGTTGCATAACGAAACAAATGCAAAAGCTATGGTGGAGCCGTTAAGCGTGAGACAAACCCGAAAACTGGGACGGTGAGGAGCGACCTCAATTGCGCCGGAAAACGCTCCCGCATGATGCATAATATACAAGCGAGAAGATCATTTCAGTACGGAGTTTTACAACAGATCACAGAAATCGATTAGTTTCAAGTTATTACAAGCTGTAACCTATATGGGTGTGCCGGATTTTATTGCACAGCGAATCTGATAGTTATTTGAATGAATAGAAGGATTATCTTCTTGGATGAAATTCTGAAATTTTGTGATATTAACACGTGGTGGTCCAAAAATAGCCTAATGGCTTTTTTTAATAGTAGGTAATCACATATTCTCAGTCTCCTTTTTTTTCGCTTTGCGCCATTTACTTATTTACGTCTCTTTCAAATATTGAATATTATCAAACAATTTATGCTCTTGAAAAACAACAAATACAAAAAATTCAAAATTTTGGACCTAACTTAAGGATAATACTAATAATAGGTGATAAACTATAAATGTTCAAATTGTCCTTTTCCCGCCCTCATACAGACCTTATATCTCAATACTTCGACAAACTTGAGTGATTTTATGTTTTAAATCACCAAGATCCCTTGGCGGAACAACATAAACATCTTTCACATAACCCGACTATAAACCACATATAAGGGTGTACAGAAAGTATAATCCATTTCCAAAAGCGGGTACCCAACATAATTGGTTAATTGGAACAGGAATTATACTCGGAAAGTGGGCACCTTCGGGTGTGCAGTGGACCGCGGTCCATACTAACAGCGACCCGATTTCCAGAAAAATGTGGATATACAAACTATAAATTTAACGACAAGCAGGCGCCTAATAATTCAGCCGTGACAGTAGTACGGCTGCTTGTGTTAGCGCGCCCTCTACCTCTTGGAATATATTGCGATATACACTTTGGAGGCAGCGTATTATGCGCGATCGCATATCTAATATCGTTAGCTAATTAAGCGCTAAAATTGGGTCTGATGATTTTTAAATTCGGTCTTGGTGCCGTAAGCGAATTGTGTGCGAGAAGCAACATCCACCTAATTGTTTTCTCCTTTGGATTATAGCACATCCGAAAATAATTATAACATCCAGGTGTTTTCTCGCGAGGTAGTTATAATTTTAAAGTACGTTCATAAATGTATTTTCCTCACGTATAATCTCTGATTATTTTTTCTGTTTAGAAATTCGTTTGTTCCTTGTTTCTTGAAGTACATCCAAGGTGCATTCCGTCTATTCTAGAATTAACTATTATCGTTTAGTTAGAGTAAATGTACTGTTGTAATTACTCATAAACTTACGACTATACATATCTGAAATAGAAACATTTGCGAATATATCGTTTTGCGCCGTATTCTATTTTCGTCTGTTGTGTAAAGGTAACTACATAGCTATCGTTCACATTCGTAAATAATTGATAAGCATGAAACATCGACAATATATGAAACGAGCCTTTTTCTCTATTTTACGCTATACCAGGACGTGTTCATCCCGAATCTTGGGTTTCCGCTTCGCATTTGTATAATATAGCAGACCTCTATAAAATTTGCAGTGTGGGTCGATCACGAGATCTGTGCCACCCATGTTATACGTTTTTATGAACATGGTGTAACTTTATTAATGTTAATATCGGTGTGTAAAACCGAAGGAACACGTAATATTACGCTTTATCATGATGCGAACGTAGAATTCCCACGATTGTTGGGGAACTAAGGCTATTTCACTGAAACGTTTTATTGCATCTGATATGAAGATAAAGGAAGTTGTCGTGGGCTTGTTATTAATGCAACAACATTCTATGTTTAATTTATGTTTGTTTTTCCTTAATTCCCTTCAAAGTACTCCTTATTACAGTTAGTATACTTATCCGCAGTTTCCCTTCCGTTGTCTAAAACATTTCTTTAGTTCATCTGTTTTTGTTTTCACTTCACTTTATCCACGTTGGCAAAACGCCTTCCTTTCAGTTCCTTCTTCATTTGTGAGAACAAAAAGTAGTCACACGAAGCTAAAGCAGCCGAATAGGTCAGGTGAGCAAAAAAATCATACCTTTAGCATTATCGTTACGGAAAAATTAGTCGGCCGTCTTCCACAAATAGGGGTTTTTCTCCGGCATACTGTTGCGTAATCTTCTCGGCACTTCCGTAATTAGTAAGTTTGGTTAATAGTCTGACTTTGAGGAATTATGTATAACCTAAAAAAATTAAAGTTTATGAGCAAATTAATTGAAAACGACGCCAGTTTTTTTTTTTAAAGAAAAGCTCTCAAAAGACTTTGTTGGATTGTGGAAATATATAATATGTAACTAAAAACTTCAGTAACTATTTTATTATTTCCTTTTAATTAAAGAGTTCTTCATCTAACAACTGCTTAAGGTCTAATGAATTTTTGGAGATAGAAACATTTGTAGACATTCTTCGGGAAAACGTTTTCTGGAAGTTTTAGACTGAAGTCTTAAGCTAGATAACAAAGAATCTGAAGTAAGTATTTATTTATAATATCCATGTTGCACGCCTCGTTACTGATCTTCTTGGAAAAGTTTATCTTGATTTGGCTAAACTGTTAAGGCTTTTTCTGATAGTTAACTAACAGAAGGAATTGTTTTAAAAATTATTTTCGCTCCACGAAGGAGGACTTTATGGACTGTAGGAGTTACGGATGTCATTCGCATAATTGCGCATACATATGCGGCGGTTTCATCCACGTATGAAGAAAACTTGTGAACTTCTTTATTCAAGAAAATCTGTTGTTGTTATCGCAACATCTTTCTGGACACTCCTTTATGACATCATATAAGCATCTTCTCGTTAAAGAGTTAATTTCGCTGAAGGCACCAACGGTAAAACGGTTAAATTAAATTGAATTTTCTTTTATTACAAATACAGTTATATAGTGTGGCTACCATTTATAGCTGGGCTAATATAGCCCCCGTTCTTTTATCCAACACGAGTGGATTCCACCAATGATCTTGCGACGCTCTGTCAACATGAACCATCCACCGACTATAAAAACGGACAGAAAAATATGATATTTTATGGATTCGCCATTAATCTATTAATACAAACAGAAACGGTAACTGAAGCATCCATCTCACAACTAAAAACGTGCTGGTTGGCAGCTAGAGATAGGGGGAACATATTTTGTTCGGTGCATTTGCCAAGTGGGCGGTATCGTTGTATTTTACACGCGATGTATGTACCTCGAGTAGAGGTGCGCCCAGAACTAGCCGGCTCTCTACTCCATCGCATCCTTACTACTTACGCGTGTTCTATGTAAAGTACAGTAATCTTAACCAATTCCGCTCTACTCGGCAAGTCGGCAAGTGCACCGAACAAAATATATTCAAAATAATGGTGATAACAATGCCAACAATAATAACAAAAAACTAATAATGTAAATATTTACAAAAATTATGAAGCAAGGCTGTACTAGGTACCTACTACGTATTATATTAATTAATGAGATTGTCTTTAAATCTTTTAAAAATTGAGAGATACGCCAGAGAAATTATTAGAATGTGCCAAATGGTACTTGATTGCCTGTTTGGCACTTCTAATATACCATATTTTTCGAAATAAATTTGATGATACCCTGGCATTTTACTTTTGGATACCGTTGTAAAGTTATAAAACAAATTAACCAACATTTTCACCGAAAAATTTGAACTTTTCTGATATAACTCACGTAGCCTCGAAAGTAATCTAAATTTAGAAACTTCGCCAATTAGTGAAGTGCTTTATGTACCATTACGTTTTGTATTCTTGTATTCTGTATGTATGTTGATGTACAATTCAAAGTTAGTTTTATTTGAATTATTTTCCATTTCTTAGTATTTATTATATAAGAAAGAAATAATACGTATGGATTTCCTTTGTTGCAGGTAAAACAATTTCCAAAACCAGCAGCATCATCTTAAGGTAAAACGACGATCATTTTTCATCCTTAACATCGCACTCTACATCGCAACAAATTGGGAAATTATAGGGGCGGCGAGCTTGTGTCATAACTCTTTAATTAAGATGAGACACACAAAGGAAAACAGATAATCAGAGGAGCGGTTATTGTCCACAGGCATAATTATCATCCACCTCTGTGTTCGCCATTATATTCGAAGTTCAACAAGTAAGCTTGGAAATAACAAGGCGCTTCGAATGAATTATTCAAACTCTTCAGCACGCAACATTTTAAAGCCGCTTTAATCTGTTCCACATGTCTAGTTTCGTTGGCCGCTGGAAAACTTGTTACTTGATTTTCTGAAACCGTCTAACACTATGCTTTAATTTTCTATGGGTGGGGCGCTTTTATTTACGTTTTGATTAAATTATTCCTCGTTTTAAGGCGAAAGAACATTTACAGCTTGTAATTATTATAATAAAGTTAGTATCATTGGTCGGGTAAATATTGGTTTCAGTTAAGTTAAGAGTTAATATCTTGAAAACTATAATAGTTAGATTCTTTCTTAGACATAATTTGAAGTACATTAAATAGCCTTGAGGATGGTGGAAATTATTTTTTTCGTTTTCCTTTCTTTTGTTTATGGAGAATAAGGTCACTTTTACGTAGAAATTGGGGCTGTACAACGAATTTAAATTGTCAGACATCAATCACATTTTTCTCTCACGTAGACCGTTGTCATAGTGCATGTACAGAATGGTAGTTTTAACTGATATCTTTTTGCAGTCTAAATATGCAGGACGTTGGTGAATATGGCATTTCAAGAAAATATACACGCAAAATAACAACTGCTATACTCGTTGTATGGAGAGCTAACAATTGTTAAGTATCTTTCTTAAGGATGTGAAGAACCACTGATCGTCACAGATTCAAAGAACTTTTACTAAAAGAAAGAGAAATGTATTATTAGTATTCATTCTTTGAATCATTTTGCGGTTCTTCTGGACGACAGTGCATATCTGAATAATTTAACGACCACAGTGTCGTCTTTTTTCGTATCGTGCGTTATTCAAAAGAAGGACGTCATCGTCCACAAGGGTATATAAACCTCTGTAAAATCATTTATCTATATCTATATCTATAAAAAGAGACACTTAATATTTCGTCGAAAAACTATTATTAGAAACGGTATTTTCCAATCTTCTTCCCATTGAACCTAGGAGATTGTTGAGGTTCCTTGTGGTTCTGAAGTTCTTTCAAAGCCTACATGCAGGTTATACAATTGATCAGCCTTTATTTGCACGACAATCTTGCTATCGATTAACAAATTCACAAATTCTCTATTGGATTCAGATCTGGGGGCTTGAGGATGGGTTTGAAAACAATTCCTAACTCTATCAAATGAATGTACCGCACTATTGTCGTGAACAAAGACTAATCGCTCATCACCATATCGCTTGTACACTTAGTATTTACATTAGTGGCTTCTACAATGTTGACATATTCGCCGGTATTCAGTCTAGGTCCTGTTCGCACAAATACACCAGGACCTACTGCCGACATCCAACCCTGCAGACTCAAGGAAGATCAGCCACTTCGTCTTATTTTCACGACATTCTTTTCTTCGTAACTTGTATCTGTTAGTCTGTATAATAGGTTACGAAACCCACTATCTGTCGAGATGACTTTTTCATCACTAAACATAGCAGTTTGTAAACCCTTCTGTCTCCTTCGTTAACCTATGTTTGAGTAGGTTCAATGCAAGCATAGCATGTACAGCTATAAAAATAAATATTGTCTCCGACTTGAAATGAAAGCCTTTACGCATTATAGTGAGATGGTTAGGTCTTTTGAAATATAATATTTATTATAGTAACAATTAAGCAAACCTTGAAGTCACCTCTATTATATTCTATAGGTATTACAGAATGTTCTCATGTGGTCCCCGAGATTTCAAGGCTTATGTTACGGGCCCGTCACTATAATACCTAACGCTTCCATCTTAAACATGGAATAGATTGCATCCATTAGCATAATATGTGACAACCGACATATTTTTGAACGCAACCGAAACACATCAAATTTGAAAACATTAGAAAGGTACGTACGTATAATGTGATGGTTATAGAGAAGAAAATATCTAATTAACAGTCACCTAGTGAAAAATATCGATCTATACGCGCAGTTAGTTAGAATGTACAGACATTTGTTACTCGGTTTAATTCGCGTGAACTACTAGTTCGCATGTTACATTCTCACTAACGTATAAAAGGTATCATTGCGATGGAATTGGTACGCGGCTCGGACCTATTTTATATTTTTTATTAACAATACTTCGTTCTTGTTAAGTAAACATGGCACGCGAGTCGGTATCGCTGATGCTAATATTGCAAAAGCAAATTAGACCTTTAATTAAAGTTTTCTGCCGGAATTAGCTCAATTATTAAACGTCGTTATGTTGTGTGTTTTTCTATGGATGTAATTAATAGTACAACAGATAAGGGATAATTACATATTAGCTTATATTGGTATTATACGTATATTGTTGCACCATATTTCGCATCGAATTTTCAGGTATGCTTGCAGTTCCTAAGGAATAAATTCTTTTTGCTTCTAATTTGATACAATGTGCAATAAGTAACTATATTAACTTCTTCAAACCATCGAGATGTGCTTAGATATAGTAAGTTATAATTACAGAAATCTAGTTCCTAATATGTTTAGAACGTATAAAATAATCAATTAACTTATACAACAGCCTTGGTTCTTCCTTCTTCATTTTAATATGTAATTTTCAACAGTGTTAATATTGGATTGTTTAATATTTGAGTTGACATTAGGGCTATTTCCTCCTTAATAATTCTTCGTCAACAATATCACCTAATGAATTGGATTGCTTTTGCACAGACAACTGTGCCAAGCGTTAAGCTATATTTGCTTTTCGTCGAAATAACCACTTTTAGCTCTCATTTCCTCATTTCCAATGGAGTGTCTTGCTCGGGGATCACCAAACTATGGCTCTTTTTATGTTTAAGTAATAACCTGCGTATAATAAAATGTACCTTTAAATTGATAAAATAAAGATAGATCACTTGTAAACTTCACTCATATTTAAGGATATTAATTTAACTCATCACTTATGGCGGTGAATACAAAATTGGAATTTCGTAAGAAATTTAATAAAGAGGTTACAAAGGAAATTGCAACGTGGGCAATACTGAGAAACCCCCCAACAACGGACAACTGTGGGCTAGAAACTACTGTTCATTGTAGGATGGTGTTCGCCATAAATCAAAGGTTGGATACAATTCATGAAGAATTTTATCTTTTTTCATCTTAAAGATCGCATTAAAGATCATCTAAGATGCTTGTAACCCAATGCATCTTCTTCTCGGCTTCTCTCATTTTGCCAATCACGTAAAAGATACCAACCATCACTTTGATACCAAAGGTACTTACAGAGAATAGAGGGGCTTTTTTCAATAATCCAGAAATTTTAGAGATCTTACGTAAGCAGTTATCAAATAAAGAATTATATTTTAACGCCCAGCTAAATTGTTATTCGACTTCTACCTTTTGAAGTTTTCTTTTAATCCTCAGTTTTGACATATATATTTTCCTTTCACAACATGGATGGAGATAAGAAAAATAATCGAGAGAAATAAACAAACCATTTTCAATAACGGTAATTTCTCCAAAATTGTTTCAACGATATTTAATATTATATTACATGTTTCCTTTTTAATTTTGTACTGATGTAATGTAAATGGTAGATTGTAGCTGTTAAAGGAGTAAGTTGAAACTTCTAGAAAACATTGTAGAAATGTTTTTCGGGTGATGTCGTGTAGTTGATATTTAACAGTTTACAGTTAAATATCAACTACACGACATCACCCGAAAGACATTTCTACAATGGATTACGGCCGTGAAAGCCTACACTCAACTATTCTAGAAAACATTTTTAAGAATTATTTTTGTTGGGGGTAAAGAGGAGTTCATTCCATTATTTATCGTGTATGGCCAGTACTTCTCCTGTTTTCTATTTGCAAGGTAGTTTGAATATTGATTCTATGCAGGAGCAATGCGAAAGTTTCATACAATAACTTCGCGGTTGGAATTTTGCTCCAAAATAATGTAACACGATACTATGCTCTTCATATGCCGTTGTTATGCATTATTGCATATATTAGAAACTATGTATGCGTATAGTAATATTGCTCTAACATGTTTGTAGTTCCTTCTTGCAATTCGGCTCTATTCTCTTTAAGCGCAATTACTTAATTGAAGCAGCCTTGTTTACACAATAAAGTTAAGCAAGCTGTATATCAGATTAATAATTCAATAGTACCATTAACTAAATTAACTCTTAAACTGAAGTAGGGAGGATAAATTATAACGGTGTAAAGAAGAGCTGACTTTTTAAAATCGCAAGAAAATTGCAAACTTTTAGAGACTAATACTTTGTCTCATTTCATTATTGCGAGAAATAAATCAAGAACAATAATTGGGATAATATTTAGTTGTCGGCACTGGAAATCGTATTTCAATAGAGGAATGAATAATCAATTGCCTAGTCGAAATCACATATTTTTAAGGAGCTTTTGTGCACGTCTAAAGATTAGCGTAATGGCACTACTTCAATATCGACCTCGGTCACAAATTGAGTATGACAGTGGTAGTAGTTATTTCTGAAGTAAAGATAAGTGCTTTCAAGTGTTTTATTACAATGGATCCTCTACCTAAAGGTAAGTTCCGCTTTTATATTATACTTACAACTGCGTGCTAAATTGGTTATATTTTTTGTGAATATTTACAAAGTATGTAGAGTACCTACAATACTTTTCAAGTCCTTCTTCTTCAATCTTCAAGCTTTGTAGAAGTTTGAAGATTGATGTGACCATCTACGAAGATACATATGCTAAAACTAAGAGCCCAAAGAAATCTGTAAGTGTGGCTAAGCATAGACATGTAGTACTTCAATGGTACTACAGAGAAAGCGACCGCAGATGCTGGAAACTGGTTCCTTGCAAACAGAGTACAAATTAATAGTAACAAAAAACAAAGTCTTACCTTCTTCGCTGCGTACAACAATAACAGGACGCCAGGTGGTGAATTAACGCGAATTTAAGGTGGGGCCAACATATAGATGGAGTGCCTGACAAACTGGCTTATTTTCTCTTTGTGATTAAGAGACTGGAACATATAACTATTAATGAAGCAGCAGAAACGGAATATTTTTCCACTCTTAACCTATGCTACGGTATAGAGGAAAGTGTAATTAACAATAAGATATCCATGGTTCCAAACAATAATTTAGGAAATGACAACACAAGATGTATTTGTTTACTAGTTACATACTAAACTACAATGATTAATTTGCATCCGTGGTTCTTGCTATAATTAACTATGGAGTAACAACAATGTTTATACAAACATTTTGGAAATAGATCTATAACCAAAAGCTGGCAGCACAAAATTGTGTACATACATAGATAGGATTACATGCATGCTTATTACACCATTTACAAGCATTACTTGTTCTAAAATATCGATTTATTCAGTCAACACGTTGTCACATTGAATTATAATATGGTTTATATATTCATTGCTTTTTTAGATTGTATCGAGATAAAATCATCAAACTTCTGTTTTTACCAATTTCACTCTACTGTGATAGGAAAAGATAAATATTTTCAAACTAATATCAAGCTCGCAAGTTTTTGGATTGTTATGGAAATATTTGTATTAACACTCCTTATAATGTAATAGCCCTACTTATTACATAAATTCACCCTTGACCAGCCTTCCAATAGTAACATCAATTAGCAAATTATTTAAATTTATTGATGCAAGCTTATATAGACCATCAGTGATAAGGCGGACTAATTACATCGCTGAAACAAATCATGGGGGAATATCATTGACATAACGTTCGCTTCCATTCCAAAGCTTCATATGCAATTTGTTATTTACTTACTGCAACCACGTACCGCATGAACGTATAACTTTATAACTGGAGGCTATAATGCACAATATGTTAACTTGAATCATCGAAACCAATTTCGCGAACACAGCTTGAGGCTTTGTTACCATATCGCCCGAAGCAATTTTTAAACAAATATTAAACGCGTTGAACTTTAGCTGCCTCTGCAAGGTAGAAGGGTAATTCTTATCTGCGTGTGTTTTGTATAAATTGCCAACACGGAAACTTACTTTCTATAACGTTTGTTAAAGTGCAAGATAAAAGGATTCCAAGTGCATTTTTACCAAAGCAGAACAGAGCGATATGCTTTTAGGCAAGGGACCTCTGATAGTGGTTATACATTTCACTTCCGTAAAAGGAAATGTTAGAATTCTTGCAAAATACAATTACGAACAACCACATATAATTTTTCAGAAAATCGATCATTTCTTTCTACAGATCTTAAAATTAGGTATTATGCAACATATGCAGTATTTTGGACAACTACTAAGAGACAATTTACCCAGGGGTTGTAATGTAATCTTATAACATTTGAATCACAGCAGCCCTATTAGTATCGCTCGTATAATGGAGAACTCCTTAGCTTATTAACCAACCTACTGCAGCTTCTCACTCCAACATGGTGCATGGATCTTCTAAACTTCCTTGTTAACCTCATCCTGAAAAGACATTTTTCTGGCTGGAAGTATCTAGTTCGAATCCCAATAATCTTGCCAACCATGCTTCTGAACCGTCTCTATGTATCTTAATGCTGTCCACTTGTCCAAAAAGTCAAAATGACTCTCTTCAAAAAGTTTTTACGGATTGAGTGGAGAGGTTAGAGGTGTTTTTAGAATTCCATATGCAATTGCATATGGAATTCTCACTTGGGAACTAATGCAGATAAAAAGGTGTAAATTCAATGAAATTTCATTGGATTTACACCTTTTTATCTGCATTAGTTCCCAAGTGAGAAAACAGATGTGAGATCCTTTGTATACGTTTACTTGATTCGAATAATATTTACTTAGTACAGAAAGGCTTTCATGTGTGGATTTAAATATTTTAAACGGTAATTCTCTTAAAGACTACCATAACAGAAGGCTTGGCGGTTCGTTTCTCTATAGCTAATCCCCAATCGGTTTGAACGAAAAGTCTGTAAAAGCGTTTTATTTGCATTGTAAATAATATGTGTTGCCTTTTAGAATAGATAGCTTACTTTAATTAAATCGAATTCGTCGCTTATTCACCTTACAAGCGAACCAGAAAACGAAATTAATACACGGTAGGAAGGCAGTAAGCTACTTAATTTAAAATAAGTTATTGTCATTGAAGTAGAGAGCCCTCAGTAGAAAAGAGGTCTTAATTTGTTTGTGGGGTACAGTAAGCGAGCGATAACTTTTTTTTTAAAGCGAGGGCGCTGATGTTCTGGAGTAATGTGATTATGCTAACCAGGATAGAGTCTGGTGTCTTTGTTCTTTTAGCGTTGCGCGAATGGATTCGCTGACCGTGTCCCTGCATACATTAACCGGAAACTAGTGAATTCTTCTCTCGGTTATTCCGTACATACATGTGAGTAACTGCGCCTCTGGTATAAAATTTGCCTGCATCTGCAGATAAAACGAGCTGTTTCTCTCGCTCACTCTCTACGTGTTTTTGCAAACATCGCTATCCATTCTCATTTGTTTACGCTAAACGCTTTTCACTTCCGAACTAAACAAAATTAATAAAACGTCTTCCATCAAGCGGAAAGGGTTAATTCAATAGGAAAGCATGATAGAAATCACGATGAGATGTTTCCGAAGTCGCTGGCAAGAGAAGAAATTTTGTTTGGGTCTTAATTAAAATTCGTAAAGTAATTTACATTTTGTGGATACAAAGTAGAAGCGAAAGTATACAGTCGATTTGTAATCGGGCATCAGAAATTAAATTATTGATCTCGGCCGAACTTTACAAACTTACAATAATAATACGCCATCTATAAAATACCCGGGGAATCTATTGCGTTAAACTTAGAAATTGGGTAAGGACGTAATTATGTAATAAATTAAGTAAGGTTTCCTTTAAATATGAAGGGTCTTTAAATAAAAGCCATTAATAACCATTTGCGGTCATATTTGATTAAACCTCTCAGATTTTTCTTTTTAAACTATATTCAATTAGTATATTATAAAGTAGCTGTATGGTGATAGAGATAGGTTCTGAGTTTAGACAGCATGACATATTTTCTACTCTGTAACAGTGTTGATATTGTACACGCTTTACTCTGGTAATATCATTTACACGAATGCTTTTGGACTAGAATTAGATGAAATTTCGCGAAAGCCCACCATTCATCATTTTTATAACATGCGAATAGATATACAAACCCGCCGGAATTCTTTCAACTTAAAGAAATGAATAAAGGGAAGTTACAGCGAATAATAAAATCGTTACGTAGGCTTTCGCGGTTCTCAATAATACACTCTTGGTTTGTGGGTTGGAATCGCGTTGTTGTCGTAGCTTCTGCTGACGTTTCATCCTCACTCTTACGGGCTATCTTCAGCGCTGGCACTGCTTTAAGGTTTAATCAGTTAGGATTACCAGATATGATGTAAGGAGTAGCTATGGTCGCGATTTATATTGTTGAGATGTTTGAAGATTTCAATAGATTCGCGTATTCTTCTACTATAACAGTAAGGGTTGCGAGACAAAATGCGACTAAAATTAAATTGTTTTCTGGTTTCCAGTCTATGCTCAGCTAGCACAGACCCGGTTACATGCAACCGTAGTAAGACGGAACGCTTGTTTTAGCGATGTGCACACATTGCGACATGTGATCTGGTGTACCCCAAGGGTTTCTAGATGTCAAGACGCAGGTTTACGAGAACTTCTAGGAAAGAAAGGCAACCATTTAAACCGTTTAAAGATTCGTGTCCGTAAGACCAGATGACAAAGATGTCATCAACGTACCAGTACCAACACTTTGTGAGATAATAGGGCTTGTTGTTCGAACGCTTCTTAGTATAGTAGTATAGTAGAAGACTTGTTCTTAGTATTTACCATGATTTTGGAAATAGGTAGAAGAAAGGCAAACTTTAACTAATCATTGGAGATGAGGAACACTGTAATAGTGGATACATTCCTTATTGGAGGATTTTCTCGTCTTTACATCTGCACACGAGGAAAGTAAAATTTAGGAAGGCGTTGGTGGCATTTACCGGTCAGAAGTTAAAACCTAAAAAATTATGTTATAAAAGGAAAGTATCTATATGTCAAGGCTTAAGAATTAAAATTAGATTTTCAGGTTAAAGTCGAATGAAAATTTAGTTGGGCATTAAGAGATGGTTCTTTATTTGACAACAGGAACTTGGCGAGAAATTTGAAACGGGAGCTGTTCAAGTTGTTTAGGGAACTTCTAAAACCAACTCCATTTTTAATATCAATTTCTTTGTGTGCAGTTGTAAGGAGGAAAGTAAAAATTACCCGAGTTGTATTCTTTAACATTTATTATATTATCGGTAGTTATTCTAACATGTTTATTAAAGGGCTTTGTATGATTTGCACGATCTCTTTTATTTGCCTCATTTTTTCAAAATGCAATAAAATTGCAATTTAGAAATATTTTAGGTGAAAAAATGTTGCTATAACATCTGCACCCTTTGGGAGCCTACATAAATTGCTATTTATAATATTGAAGGCAGGCATAACACTTTATGTATGTTCAAACATTGTATATAGTTAGTAAAAACTTGGGTTCCGCGAAAGAAGGGAAATGGAAAGTCATTCGAAAGATTTTATCACCAAAAAAATGTCAGAACTTGTAATGTACAGTATTTATCATCTTAAAAATGTTATTAGCAATTAAGTAATCTACACATCTGTACTTAATTGAAATTAATGTCAGCTTATATTTTATATTGCGTCTTTGTTGAGTATTTACACCAACTTCTTACATTAGATTCCTTGCAAAACGAAGAAAATTACATAGAGTTTCTCATCTTAACTTGTTCGACAAAATAAAACGCTTTCGTGCTACATCCGGAAGGAATGGTCTACCAGCACGCTGTGTACTAACTATACAATTTTATTACGGTGCAGCATCCCGTTTGACAATGTAGTTGTGTGAGCAACTAACTACTCTTTCTCGTTCCTTCACAAAACAAAGCTCTTGAGCAAATATTTGTCTTTGAACCAACCAAATCATATTAAACGCATACAGCGTGCACCAGTTGCAGATATGATGAAAGTTTGTTAGGGATGTTTCTTGTTTGCAATGAGAGAGAAAATAGTAGAATTAAAATACAACCGTTTTCGTTATTTCGTTAGAAGTAGAGATTTATTTGAACGGTTCAGTGTAATTATAAAGCATTTTTTTTTAGTTTAGTTGAAGCTTACGTTATAATGAATAGTAAGTAGGTGGGTATGAGTACATTTTAATTAGTATTACGTATGCGATGATTTACTACGCAAATTCTACGTTGTTTGTTGCATTAATCTGGCTACAAAAGCCTTTTGTGTAAGTACGATTAAAACGTGAGGTAACAATTTTACAGATAGATATGTACAGACCCCACGGAAGAAGTCTTATAAGAATAATTGCAACAGCTTTGTATGTATGATTTTGTTCTAAACATTTATATAATAGAGATTTGCGATGTTGTTAAAAAAGCAATTTTCTTTAAGATATTCAAGTAATTTTATCGATCACGGAATTCTGATTACGAGCACCAGTCTCGCAACTCTCTTCAGAGTAACGTAATAATTGGTGGATGCTGACGAATGAATACCTTGGGAGACAGCGTGAGTATACTATGGTCGATAAATAGCAAGAGATGCGAAAAAACGGGTTTATAGGATTTATTCAAATATCCCAGAATGTAAGTAGTGGATAGTATATTAAACAGACAGTCATTACATTTCATTATTCAAAAACTTGTATTTTCCGTTGGATCGTCACCACACCTTAAAGAAATTAACAAACCAACAGATAGCAACCATGTTAAAGAACTAGATCACCAATAAATCACACTGAATATGATATGGGTACTGATATACTGTAAAATATTGTACTATAAAATATTGTACAGAACCTAATGTGCACGGTAGTAAAACATGACGGATATTGATTGGGTAATATCACAATTTCCACATTTATGTCCACGGTAATGTCACTTACAGGTTGAGTATCGAATAAAATTTGCATTAGCGCATTGCAATAATCTTCCGTCATTTCATCGCATAACATTTTTTATTATTCCGCCACTAAATGTGCAAATAATAATAAACGTACTACATTAATTCTAATAACTTCTTTATTACTTACGTACTGTTGTTTTGTTCATATTATCCGAAAGATTGTTATATTTGGTATTCTTTGTATACGTTGGCTACCAAAATTATCTGACAGAGAAAAGAATATTGGCGTGTGTGAGTCTCGTTTTTTAGGTGTGCGCTAGTGGAAGAAGAGATATAAGTAGAATAACATTCTCATCTGCCGTAGGGTATTGGAATCATTTCAAATACAAGCATCGAGCAAGAAATCAAGCAGATCTTGCTTAAGAAAAGAAAGAAATTGAAATTTATCTTGTGACATGAAGGCAGACACTATTTCGCGTCTCAGCCGCCGTGCTACTCCTCATTGCACACAATGGAACACTCGGCAAAGTAATAAGAGCAAATATATTTTGCATATCGTCGTTAAGTCGTCAAGTTAAAATCTGGTATTAAGGAAGTTCTACAGTTTTAAAATTATATTAATTATTACTTCAAAAATAATTAGTTGGATTGTAAGGTTGAATATATTAACACATAGCAGATTTCGCTTTTTAAGAATATCACATAGTAGTTGATAGAAGAATAAATAAAACGCTAAATGTATATGGTTGACGATGATCTTTAGCAAAGTTATTAATGAAAATGGGGAATAATGTGGGCGATAGCGACTTTGTTGCGTAACACCAATTCAACATAAATGTCTATTGGTCAGTTTTCAGTTACTGATGTTTGTACAACTTTTCTGGTAAGTGCGAAGTAACTCATATGACAATTTGAGCATGCCTTCTGTGCGGCACACTACTGGTTCCTAGATCAATGATATTCCAGACAACGAATTAAATGTAAAAACCTTATTCAAGTACATTACAATGTAATAGCGTCTGCCGCTGGATAATCGAATACATACATATAATCCTATGTATATTTTAAATTAAAAATAATCTCCTTCCGCCGTAAATAATCTAATCCACCACCAGCGTTTTCCCAAAATTGCTACCCTGTTTTTGTGACGCCCTACATAACGCGAGATTGTGGAATCTTTTAGGATTAAGTGCTTAGCCTCCCAGAGACAAATAATACGTCTTCAAACAATGTGAGGGAATGAATATGTAATCCAATTGGTATAAAGAGGGTTCCTTAATAAATTCTACTAAGTAATACAATGTTATGAAATCCTCTAGTAAAGAAATCTCAACGTTTCTAATAATCTATGGCCGTTATGCGATACCTTTGTTACACTTGAAGGAACGTATTTATTTTCCTGGCTAAAGTTAATTTGCACGGTTCACTGTACTCGTACGTTCGTGAAAGAATTTATGCAAATTTTGCCCATAACATTCTGGGTACGAAAAGGGAAAATATGCTGAAAATTAATGTGGCACCCGTGTGCTTGGCTTTTGTTTAAAACTATGCGTCCGCAAGGCGCTTAATAGACGGATGAGGATTTGCAAATAAATTAAATTCCACATACGACCCTACACACATGTATATCGTTAGGAATTGTTTTATTGTCTTTTCGCTATTTCCACGAAAGCAATGGCAAATTAACCCTACCGCTCCATACATACGCAAAAATATATTATTCTCGGTTATATCTGATGAGTAATCAATAAACCTAACAGAGGGTTACAGCTTTTTTTTAATAAGGTAGTAGTGTGTCGGCAACGTTATTTGTCTTTAACTTATTTCTTGTCATAAAACGGAGACGTTATTAAAATATTGAGCGCTAAACAACATTTTAGTTAAGCACTGAAGCATTAAAATGTTTTTGTTAGAAAAAGGCGAAGTGTCAAACATTATGGACGAAGTACAATTATTATATGGTTGCTCAAAATTGGTTGCTGGGTAGTTTCCGTTATACTCAAACCAACTCTATTCAGGATGATGCATTCAAAAATGTGCATGAGTCATTTATTGGAACTATTTTAACAAATAATTATAATCTGAGAGTATAGATTTTTAGTTAAATGGCCATTGGTGAACACTAGATCGGATTTAGAAAAGAAAAGTCGGCGTTTGATGTAATCCATACTTTAAGAAAAATGCAAAAAAAAAAGAATATCAGAGAAACTAATTGGACTCGCCCAAGTGACCATTAATGGATCAAAAGTGGCTGTATGGACCACTAAAGGAATAGGAATTAGGAGAAAAGAATGTACAGAGGAATTAGCTAAGCAGATGGCCGATCAGCGACGTTGGACGAAGGATTAATAAGTGACTGTGAGTTATATGACACGGTATCTCAACATATTGTACAAATAGTAGCCTGAACGTTAATAATGTAGCGATTATATCTAGAGAAAAAGGAGTAAGTCTTGGAACAGGCGGCTGCAATTCATATAATGGAGAGTATAGCCCTACATATATTGCTACATTCTAAACGAATAATCAAATTGAATGATAATCAAAAGTCCTCCAATTTATCTACAATTATTTTCAGACAAAAGTTGAAGCAAATTACTTGCTGAATAGGTGTGTTGTTGTTTGTTGTGTAAGTTGCTTCTTGATATTCTGTTAAAATCCAATCTTCCTCGCTTTTTCTGTTAATATTCCTTCAAATACCCTCTGGTGGTTTTTCCTTTGGTTTATGTTCTGCTTTGTTCCCTTATTTCATTGCTTTCTTGGTTAAAATTAAATTTCTAGATGGTTTACTCTGTTCATGTTTATCCGCTATTCCAGGGATGCCAACCCAACTTGACTTGATACTTTGAATAGCTGGCTTAACGACGATCGCTTCTGAAGTTGCACTGTTTATAGGAAAGTCTTTTAATCTGAGTATATTATTAATACCTCGTCTTTTATTGTTCTACAATATCTTTGTTCTAACTCTTCGTTTAACCCTAGATAGAACTTGTTTATTGAATGGCACTATGAAAAGAAGGACAATTAAGTGACATCATTCACGAACTGTATAATGTGTACAAGCAGTGCATGCATATATATGCGTTCTCCTTCCATCTCATATTTACTACTTTACGTTACTAAATCGAGTGTAAAAAGGATAACATGTTTATATGAATGTCACCCCTTATATCTTGTTAGCTTGGATTCCCTCTAACCATAACGCCTTTTATGAACGCAAGCTCTTATTTAGATACACAGTTTTAAATGTAAGTGATTCGCACCATTTCACTCCCCAAAAAAAACTTCAACCATACAAGAATGGTAACGTATGTGTATTAGTAATCTTTATATGTTGGTCATGAATACAAAATCGTCTACTAAAAGCAAGGAAACGGTAAAAGAGGGGATGATAATTACGAATTATTTAACATATGAAAAAAATATATTTCAATGATCTGATGGGTTGTACTAATATTGAATACTGCAGTTGTCTGGTTATCCAATAAGCACTGACGCAAACGATTCTCAATCTTAGCATTTAATATTTACATTTACCTCTACAAACTGTGGTAGAATGCTCAGCTAACGAGAAATCATCCTTTTCTGAGGACATAGTGGTTGTACAGACTCCATCAGTATTCCAAGAACAGTAGAAATGAAACAATCATGCAGAATATTGCTTATAGACTCCCTTTTATTACTACATATCATCATTATATAAGATAAGCAAAGATTAAGTTTATGCACCATTATTGTCGTTTTACTTGTACCACCAATCCTTAAATCTATCATTGAATTACCAACACCACTTTACTGAATGTAACTACAATCTGGTACCTATAAATTTCTGTTTCCTGCATTAGGCACCGTATAGTGACGAAACAATCCCATAAAATACAATAGAAATAAGTAAATAATAATCCAATTTTGGAATACTTTACTAAGGTTGATGTAAATCGCATATTTCAAGCTAGAATATAAAAAAATATGCACCTGTGTATTATGGGCCTAATGATTGGGCAATTTTTTTCTTCCCTTCACTGCATGCTGGAGTTTCATTGCTCAGTCACCTACAATCATTCATGACGAATGACGGTTATTTAGGTTTCGAATATATGAAGCTAGTTTATCAATTGTCCAGTAAATTAGATCTGTACGGCCAAATAGGTATGACAAATGAACGCCATATTGATCAGTTTCAAAAAGAAAACACATTATAAATAGAGCACCGTTTTTAGGTAAATAATGGCTTTGTCAATTAGCTTTATCTTTAGATTAGATATAATCTTTTGGTTATTCTTTGTTTAATTTATGTCTAAATAATTTGTTTTCTATAGAACTTGCTATTTTTAAACCGCAAATAACTCTTCACGTTCTAAAATATCACAATTAGCCACCTACTTCTATCGTTTGGCTTATTTCTCGTAAGGTTTTGTTCTATAATTTCACCATCTCTGCTCCTCCCTCTTCACAATTTCATTAAGCTGCTATTTCTCTGATGGATTCTATTGTATTTCCAACGAGGATACTTATCTTCATTTAGGAGAAGCATACGGGCAATTTCGAATACAAAGGCGAGATTATTTTCGCGTTCAATTCGTGTACCAAATGGAAAAAATTGAGGTAAATTGTTTAAGCGTTATTAATTGAACGATGGGTAATTATAAAATTATATTAGATTGATTGATTCCGTTCTTTAATGATTCAGTTCTCTTTATTTGGAAAAAAATACAAATTAATTTCGATATCGCAACAATATCAAAATAACTAGAAAATGCAGAAGGAAGAGGATATTATCGAGGACTCCACACACACACCCCTAACAATTATCTTCAATCTATCACTTAAAACCTCTCAAGATTCCAGCATAAATCATCTCATGTACATTGCAAAGGACACGCTCTCTATGCAATACACGGACGGTTCTAGAACGGAAGGTGTTGGAACAGGTATAGGCATTTATGGGCCTAACTACCATCTAAAAATTCTACACTAATATATTTCATGCAGAGATTTCTTCTTTAAAACAGTGAGCAACAGTCATCTCGACATAATGATCCGAGGCGCAGTTACAAACATATTCAGTGACAGGCCGGCACTTGGAACGTAAAAATCACGTTAGCTAGCAGTGGGTCCCAAGCTATCAAAGGATCGAAGGAAACGAAAAGGCAGATAAGCTGGCCAAAGAATTAGTGAATATGCCTTTTATTGGTGCTAACCCCGTCTGTGGGTTCCAAAAGAGCCACATAAAACAAGCAGTAAAGTCATGGGAGGACAATCAAAGGACCTCGTACTGGGAAAGTGTTTCAGGACAAAAACAAGTGAACGCAGTTATATCAGGCTCGCTAAAAACAGCAAAAGTAGCGCCATCGTTCAGCAAGGGCGACTTGAGACTACTGGCAGGATTTTTAACGGGTCATGTAGCCCTAAAATATAATTTATAACAACATAGGAAAAGCTAAAGAACAAAACTGTCGTCTATGTCAAACGGCAGAATACATTCTATGCCATCAGTCGTACACGACCAATATTTCAGTAGGCCGTTCCCTGCATCTATTGAACTGAACGAGGAAGATCCTAGAGTAGCACTCAGGTTCAGACCCTCCATATATTGTAACACACAGTAGGGCATGCTATTACAATAGATCTATGGCATCTATGACATCTGAGATCCGACTGTAATAATGACATAAAATCTGTTGTTTCCTTCTGGGAGCTTAGTAAGTTCATTCTTATCTTCAAACATGGCTGGAGATTCTGTATATCGAACTATCGTCTTATAAACATTCTTTCCACATGTTTAACTTTATTAAGGCCTTACATTTGTACGGTACAACATGGTTTCATAGGCAGTAAGTCTGCTGTAATAAGCTTGGTCGAAATTAAGCAGTTTATTAGCAATGTACTAAATAACCGTCACCAAGCTGGTGTTATTTACACCGATTTTGCTAAAGCACTATTGATCTTCAAATGTTGATTTCGACAATTCTCGGGTTTTTCACGAGTTGGTCTTACAAGGAAATTTTTCTGTTATTGATGGATGGTGCACAGACAACAAAATTAAACTCAGCATTAACAAATCCGCGGTGGGTGCTTACTGCAATACCAACATATATGCGTATTTTGTTAATAAAATCTGGAAGCTATGAATGGAAAGTTTCAAAGACTTAGGTGTTCTTTTTGATTAACGCTTGCAATTTACGAATAATTTGCGAATTTGCCTCCAGTACTTTGTCATAAGGTGGTCTAAACATTCCTCTAGCATTGACGTTATCAAAACTTTATTCTTCTTTCTGGTCTGAACAAAACTCGAATACGCTTCTGTTGTTTGGTATCCGGTTTATACGTATGAATAACTAGCGTTAGAAAGAGATTTCTAAAGCAGCTCTCCTTCAAATTGACTGGTATGTAGATCTGATTACGTTTCCTTCTTAAACACAATCACTAACCCATCGCAGATAGCTGGCTAGTACAATTTTTTTTATAAAACTGATGAACTATAAAATAGATTTTCCTAGTTTCTTATTGCAACTCGTACTAACTTATCCTACGCGCCTAGAAGTAAAAGCTCCAACACGTCCTATTTGTAGTTAACTAAGACGTATTTATGTAAAATTGATTCCTGTAATTTAGATAGAGTATTTGTTTACCTGATTAACTCGTGTCACTCGGGTATTTGTTTGGAACATACATAAATGGAAATAGCATGTAATATGATCTTTGAAGCCACTAGGATCAACAGAAAAAGAGATATATTCTGTCTCAAGTATTACGTATTATAACACGTA